>OY747701.1:45722500-46322500 GCA_963556495.2 Valencia hispanica
ACTACTACAAACTGACCTTCACATATTGTCATGCAACAGTAACAAATTGTAATGTATTTTTTTAGGACTTTTATGTGATGGACCATCACAAAGTAGTGCAAAATGATATGATTTTGTAAATGTTTTGCAAATAAAAAGCTGAAAGATTTGTTAAAGGAAAGCCATAAGAAGTCCTGTTTGCAGTTTGCCACAGGTCGTGTAGGGAAAATTCTAGACAAGAGGAAGTAGGTCCTGCCGTTACAAGAGACCAAAGTTTAACATTTTGGTCTACATGCAAAACACTACGTGTAGAGATAAACTAACACTCAGGTTAGTGCTGAGGAAATGCCACACACGGTGGTTGTAATGTCATGCTTAGGAGATGCTTTTTTCAGCACAATCAGGAAAACTAGTTGATGGGAAGATGGATTGCATTAAATAAAGGGTAATCCTGGAAAAAAAAACTGCCTAAAAAGATTTTAGATTGGTTTGAAGGTTCATCTCCAACCAGGATAGTTATCCTAAACATACAACCAGAGCTACAACAGAATGGTTTAGATCTAAGTAGATTCATGTGTTAAAACCACCCAGTCAAAGTCCAGAAATGTAAAGAAAAAATGTGGGAAGACTTGAAATTTAATATTAACTGACAATCTCCATGCAGTATGACTGAGGTTGTCACAGTTATGTGAACTATCCATCCATCCATCCATCCATTCATTTTCTGTACCCGTCCATCCTAATGCAGGGTTGCGGGGGGGGGGGGGCTGGTGCCTATCTCCAGCGGACAAGGGGCGAGAGGGGGGGTATACCCTGGACAGGTCGCCAGTCCATCGCAGGGCAAGTAATGTGAACCACTTCGTATTGATTCATCACATAAAATCCACAATAAAACACAGTAAAGTTTGTGGTTGAAACTTGGAGAAAAAAAAAACGTTAAAGATGCATGAGAAACACATCTGAATCTGAGTAAGCATTAGAATGTCAAATGTGTCATGAAACTTTAAATCCTTGTCAACTTTCAGAATGGTAAACATAACCATTCCTTACTATGGCCTCTCTTTTTCCTCTCCCCATCTACTCAATCATGCGGACGGAGAGCAGCCGCTCCTAAGCCTTCCTGCTAATTGGCTTTACATATATCAGGCAGTTCACGTATTGGTCGGTGTCTCAACTAAGACTAATGTGTTTGCCCTCCAGTGGGCCGGAGCATCCCTCAAGTCCTGAGTCATATTTTAAATGGCAGGCACACTCGAGGCAAAGGCTTACAGTGAAGGAGGGACGGTGGAAGACGACAGTAGAAGATATTATTTCAATGGATTTGTAATTCTGGTAGTCAAATTAGCGAGTGCTGAAGCAGGAGATATGGCGAGCAGGATGGGAGGAGTGGGAGAGGTGGGTACAGATGGACTGTTTACAAAGACCAGCGGTGCCAATGGCACACTGAATCTCCTCTGCCAGCTGTCCCGGTTTCTATGATTACAGCAGCGACCACAGAAGAGAAGAGATGACGACTGGATAATACTACATAGAAGGTTTAGTTCGCTTCGCTTAATGAATTGTGGGGCAAACTAACAGGGTTTTATAGTTACTCATAAATCTGTGAAAGTGTGATACATTTGGTAGTGTTCTAATCCGAGCTAAGGTTCTTTGTTTTCCGTTTTTCATTTATCTGTTGCCTTTTCTAGAAGAATTAAAGTAATATCTTTGTCCATATTTGGACACCCTTTTGTAAAATATATTTTTAATCACAGTGAGTGTTTCCTGGTTAAATAAAGGTGATATTTTATATCACCTTTATTTACCGGGGGTCGCGGAATGACTGGATAAAATTTAAAAGCTAATGTAACAGCTTTTTGACGAGGCTCCCACTTAAACACAAAGCAGAAGATAAAACATAGGCAAATAAGATTCTAAACCAACTTCCTTCCTAACCAAAGAGTAGAAAATATGACGAAACATATCTTGCCTTTAGTTTTGTTTCACCAAACACCTGCAAATGCTCAACTGAGCTCATATTAATTAATTATATGAGCTAGACCAACACTTAATTTCCCCCTGGGATCAATAAAGTATTTTTGAATTGAATTGAATATAAAGTTTTGTACATAGTGGCAAAGTGTGAAAAATCGCACACAACTGCGGAGGATTACATACTTCCCTGCACAATGGACATGGTTCTATCTATGAATCATAACAGAGGCCAGCAAAGTAAGGGTTATTCCTCTGTCCATTCACGAGATGTTAATGGACATATAGGGACTTTGTAGAGATATGTACAGATGGAGCAAACATCCAGACCAACTTCCAGACTGCTAAAAAAGTTCCTTTAAATCAAGGCTAAAAACCCATCTGTTTAGACCTGCCTTTGAGTAAGTGATTAATAATAGCTGGAATGTCATATGTTTTGTGTCTCTAATGTGTTTTAAAGGAGACATCACCTGTTACTGAAGTGAATAACTAATCCCTATCATAGTCTTTCAAACCTTTAAAATAAATTCTAGTCAAAACAAATTTTTTTAAAGATGCTTTTCTGACCCATTCAGTAAAACCCGTATTGTCTCGCGAGAGTGCACGCGAGAGTGCACGCGATATTTTGGCGTTCCTGGGTGTTCATTATAATAATGCAAATGAGGATTGCGTTGATTGGTCGTAGGAAGGAGGGGGGATGACACTCCACTGCAACACTCTCCAAAAAAACAACATGGCTCACGTCATGAATGAACCCGACCTCGCCACGACCTACGGAATCCAACCGTTTATGAACGAGCCCGACTCCGAACCAGAGCTGGAAAGTGAAGATGTCGAACAGATGGAAGGACGTCTACAGCAAGATGTATGGGAATGGTAAAGGCAACCATTTGATCAATAACGTGATAAAACGCTTGTTAGTTTCTACAAAATAGGTTTGCCTTCTTATAAAGTCGATTATTACAAAACTAGCGATGTAGTCTTCTTAAGTAATGGCGGTGGGGCTTGGCTGAATGTGAGGGTGAGAGAGGCGGGGCGAGCACCAGCAGCATTGGTCTGCTATGTTCATAAAAGGTAAAATCCTGCCGTTTTGACGTAAAACCGGCACAGAAATCAAAACCACATTTTTGAGGGCGCATGCGCGTGAATTGCACGTGGGGTGGTTAGAGAAGCCAATGGTAAACAAATGCTGCACTTTTGAATATTGGCTTACTGCCCCGTGTAAAATCATTAGGAAACCATATTATACATGTACACAAAACAGAAAATTTCAGGTGATGGCCCCTTAAAGCTTTTGTGGTTGGTTTATTGTTCCTTTTATTTCATCCCCTAATTACCCAAAGCACCTTGAATTGCCTTTTTGTTGAAATTGTGCTACACAAATAAAGTTGTCTTGCCTTTCCATTCCATTGCATTTCTAGGTGAATGTTTGTAGTCAATGTCCAGTTGAAACGTGAACCTTCGCTCCAGTGTCATGTCTTTTGCAGCTTCTAACTATTTTTTTTCTTGTATTACTCTATCTATCTTCATATCAATTCTGACCAGCTTCCCTGTTCCTGTGGAAGAAAAAGCACCCTTATAGAATGATGCACCATGTTTCATGGTGGGGATGGTGTGTGCAGCGTTAGTTTTCCACCTCACATAGCATTTTGCATGTTGACTAAAAAGTTTAATTCAGGTCATCCAAACCAGAACATGTTGCTCCACATGTTTGCGGTGTACCCCTACATGGCTTATGGCAAACTGTAAGAACTTCTTATGGCTTCCATTCAACAATGACACTTCTTGACACTTCTCTAGTAAGACGAGATTTCTGCTAACAACTAGTAGTCATTCTGTCAAGAGACTCTCCCACCTGAGCTGTGGATCTCTGCAGCTCTTCCAGAGTTACCGTGGAGCTCTTGGATGAATGTATATGCTTACTATGCGTTTCAGATTTTTCTTTGTGAAAAATGTTTAAAACCACTTTCTTTCCTTCCATGTCAAAATTATGCATTACTTTATATTGGTTTCTCACATAAAATTCCATTAAGAGATACATAAGTTTGGTTGTTGTAACATGGCGTAATGTGAAACAATCAAAGGGGTGTGAATACTTTTTAAGGCACTTTAAACAAATAGTCAGCCAAAGTACAAAGTACGTACACTGTTTAAAATAATTATTTTGCTTACCAGGATAGAAAAATGACTGCATAGACAGCTATCAGCACCAAATCACACTGACGTTTTTGTCATGGTTTAGGGTTTCGGTTCCGCACTACTACTGGGAATGTTGTCAAAAAGATTGACATATTTTGATTCACCATAAAACAAAACAAAAAAAATAGAAAACATGGGACGTGATCATTTTCCTTTTCTGCATAAGAATCTTAGAAACAACGTAGTACCAGTGTAGTTACAGCATACTGCAGGAAAACCCAGCACAGAATAAAAGGAAAGTCAAAGCCTGGCATCCACAGAGCTTGGATCTGAACAATAATGAAGTCAGGTAATATTTTTAGAGAGAAAAATACAACACATATTGAATTTAAAGAGACATATTTTTTATATATATTGGTTAGGGGAAAAAATAGGTTAGTTTAGCCACTAGTCACAGTGAGTTTGCTGCTGAGGGGTTTTTCTTGAACATTAGCAGTTATTACACATTGAGTTAAAAGCCAGTTTCCTAATAAAACAGATGTGATATTTATATTTGTTCCTATATAATGCACAGAAAACATAAACACACGTGTGCGAAGCTGTTGGTGTTTTCTCGGCAACTGCCAGTGGAACAACTTGTATAATCATTACGCAAAGATCTGTTCTCCAAACTTCTCCCTAAACCAAAACGCCATGGCAACAGGAGCCAAAAAGCCACAGATATAGCTCTGGGGTGAAGTCAAACTTTCCTCTGCGAGTCTCATGCAAAACCAAACAGCCTTAAGTGTAGCTCCTCCAAGAAGGACGAGGCTTCATTTTGAAGACTTGTTTGCAAATACTGTTAATAAAACAGATTTCTGCAAACAAAAAAATTAGATTTATGTGTTTAGTAATGCAGAACGATGTGCTGACATAGGGGATCTAAAAGCTTTTTCTTTGTACTGTTCTTTTAAAAGAATACAATTTGGAGAGGTAGTTTGTGTTGATGCAAGTTTTTTTTTCACCAGTGACCAGCAGAAACTCAATGGTTGTTCCAAAAGACATAAAAAAACAAGCAGGTCTTAAGGTAAGGTGGTCAAAGTTCACCGACAAGAAGATTTTTCTAATAACCTGCATGGAAGGACTGGAGTATAATAATGCAATTAAGAAAATAGGTACTGTGGGACCCCGGTTCCATCAGAAATAATTAAATTAACCTACCTTTCCACTAATGTTGCACTGCAGGGCATTTTCATTTGCAAAATCTTTGCTTTTTTGGTCTGCGGTGAACTTTCTAAATTTGAAAAGAGACAAATGGCTTCTCAACAAAAGAGAAATTAGAGTACTGGGCATGTGCCACAACTACTTAAAACATCAAAACTCATATTTTGTAAGCTCTTCATGTAGAAACACGAAGAATAATCAATAAATGAAATGATGAAATAGAATACAGTAAAATAACTCATTTACTGCAAAGGACTTTAAAGCATTCTTCAAGGAAAAATAGTCACTTACAATATTACAACATATTAGAAATAATATACATTAGAGATAATTTGTTCATATTTTATTTGTATTTTGCATTTCCTAACAGTACAAACTCCTTAAAAATGTGTTTGAACTACAGCTAATAAAGTGTAAACTACACTGGACAGTTTTTCAGTATTTCTAGACAGCAACAACATAAATTGACACTGTAAATAACAACAGAATTAAAACTGCAGGTGCATATCAATAAATCTGAATATTATAAAAACTATTTATTTCAGTAATTCAAAAAGTAAAAATCATATATTACATACACTGAACAAAAATATAAACGCAACACTTTTGTTTTTGCTCCTATTTTTCATGAGCTGAACTCAAAGATCTGAAACATTTTCTATATACACAAAAGACCCAATACTCTCAAATATTGTTCACAAATCTGTCTAAATCTGTGTTAGTGAGCACTTCTCCTTTACCAAGATAATCAATATCAAGGGGCTGATTAGACGGCATAAATATTACACGTGTGCCTTAGACTGACCATGACAAAAAGCCACTGGAAATGTGCAGATGTGGAATTGTCAGAAAACCAGTCAGTATCAGGTGTGGCCACCATTTGCATTACGCAGTGCAACACATCTCCATCATATAGAGTTGCTCAGGTTGTTGATTGTGGCCTGTGGAATTTTGGGCCACTCCTCTGCAATGGCTGTGCGAAGTTGCTGAATAATGGCAGGACTGGAACACGCTGTTGTAAAAGCCCATCCAGAGCATCCCAAACATATTGAAAGGGTGACATGTCCAGTGAGCATGCTGGCCATGCAAGAACTGGGATGCTTTCAGCTTCCAGGAATTGGGTACAGATCCTTGTAACATGGGGCCATACATTATCATGCTACAACAAGAGGTGATGGTCGTGGATGAATAGCACAACAATGGGCCTCAGGATTTCGTCATGGTATGTCTGTACATTCAAAATGCCATCAATAAAATGCACCTGTGTTGGTTGTCCATAACATACACCTGCCCATACCATAACTCCACTGATACAACCATGGGCCACTCGATCCACAACGCTGACTTTAGCAAATCGTTCCCCCACACAACGCCACACACTATCTGTCATCTGTCCTGAACAGTGAAAACCGGGATTCATCCGTGAACAGAACGGCTCTCCAACATGCCCGATGCCATCGAATGTGAGCATTTGCCCACTCAAGTCGGTTACGATGACAAACTGCAGTCAGGTCCAGACCCTGATGAGGATGACGGGCATGCAGATGAGCTTCCCTACGACGGTTTCTTACAGTTTGTGCAGAAATTATTTGGCTATGCAAACCAACTGATGCAGCAGCTGTCCAGGTGGCTGTTCTCAGACGATCATGGAGGTGAACATGCTGGAAGTGGAGGTCCTGTGCATGTGTGGTTACACGTGGTCTGTTGTGAGGTTGGTTGGATGTACTGCCAAATTCTCTGAAACACCTTTGGAGATGGATTATGGTAGAGAAATGAACATTAATTTCACAGGCAACGGCTCTAGTAGACATTCCTGCAGTCAGCATGCCAATTGAATCATCCCTTCATTGGCGGAAAACTCAACTCCAGGCTCACTGTGAGATCTACAAAGAAACACTGAACAGATATCAGTTAACTTTAAAAGATGCTAGGGAATCTTTCTTTTCTGAAATCATTAACAGAAACATTAATAATGTACAGACTCTGTTTGCAAGAGTGAACAGATTGGAAAAAGTGGAAACTAATCATCCAGTGACAGTAGCCCCTAAACTAAATTCTACCAGGGCCTGAAATGAATTTACCCGCTTTTTCACTGAAAAGATTCTAACAATTAGACTGTAGGTCTGTACTGCAGCACTGAACCATCTACCAACACTGTAACAAGATTCTGTGGTTTTCACAGCATCACTACTGTATATGGAAGAAACACTTATTGCAATTGTTAATAAAGTATGTTGCTGTAGTTTCGCAATGGATTATGGTCAAAATTTGGCAAACTACAGTAACAAAATTTTGCTGCAAATCAAAACCCAGTAAATATCAATCTGACTCCTCCCTCTTGTCAGCTTTGTGAAAAATCAAACATGGCGGACACTCGGTTGGGGTTTTCTGTACATAAATAAAAAGTTAGGCTATTTTATTATTATATTTTTAGATTTAAGGCGAGAAACAATCATTTATCAGTCTAACAGTCTGGTTGTTGAAGCAAAAAAGTCTGTAGTTTCCAGTACGTACAAACGCTGTGTAAAGTACAGCAACTTGGTGTAGCTGGCTGATAGACCCTTTTCGTAATTTATGTCTATGTCACCGAAAGCCCAGCTGTCAATGGAAATTGGCTATGTGTTCATCTTTTCAGAGGAAATTGGAGCGATCCCGGACAGTTGTTGTGTATTTGACAGTACAAAACGTTGAAGCAAGGTGGTATGTCTGTGGACATGAAGGGGAAGTGGAGAGACAGCGGCTCGAGTAGGAAGCAGTATGAGTCCATCGCTATGAAACATCCTGTGAATCAGTCTACAGCAAGTTCGAGCGGGAGGGAGTCGGAGGATCACATCGTATTTAAAAAAATTAATTTAAAAAAGGATCAACGGTCGTCAGACTCTTCACTTCATTCTGCTTCAGTGTGCTGTGCCAGTAGACGTCAATGCTGCAGGCAAGTTCTTTTCACTCTTGAATAGAGAAAGTACTGCTCTTTGTTTATTTGGCTCAAGTACATTTTGCTGGCTCATGTTAGTAGCTATTTCTAGGTTTTTGATCGTTCAGTTTGGTGACAGCTACGTCTGGCTAGCTACTTGCCAGTTAGCAAGTTGCTTGATCCCAGACGTGGACGTAGCTTCTAGCTAGCCTACACTGCACATTCGGTCTCCAAATTTACATGTTGCTCGAAGGAATTTATTTTAGTTTGAGTAATTTTCCAGAATACATTTTGATGCCAAAATTCTGAATGCTTGTGTAGTCTTTATGGTAATTGCCATCATTTTCCTTTGCCAGCTACATTAGCAAAGGCAAGAAGTACAGACAAACGCTGCCGGAACATCGCAAAATCAGGTATTGTAAACTTGCATGACATGGCATTTAAGTGCAGATATTGCGAGTCAACCTTAGACACAATCCCCAACTAAGTGGAACATACGAAAAAACACCGGAACCACGCCAATTTTCGTTTCCCCTGTGGTGTTGCTCAGTGTCCCTCTCAATTGAAGACAGCCTGTGGATTACAGACTCACATGTATAAAAAACATTCAGCACCCAAACCAGTTAGGCACAAACATGTTGATTTTACTTGTCATGTGGAAAGATGCCCTGTTGTATGTGCAGATTTCAGTGGCCTGTGTGCCCATTTGAACTCGCAAATCAGTTGTGGGGAAACGGTAGCTTGTCCTTTCAGTGGATGTGATTCAGAGTTCAGAGTAAAATCTTCATTTACTTCGCATGTGAGCAGAAACTTAAGAGTGACTGTGTCTCTGGTGTAACTGAATTGGTGGGTGAAGCAAGTGAGCACAATGAATCGGTTGATTTTGGAAATGAGAACTTGGCTGAAGCTGCAGAATGTGCTGAACTTTTTGATTCTGTAGGTGAGGAGAGAGACAAGCAAGTATTTCTAACCAATTTGGCCCTCTTTTACTTGCGAATGCAAGCAAAAATGATTCTACCTGCCTCTACAATATCCACTTTAATAGAGGAGTTTCAGGAAATCTGCAACAATGCAATGTCACACGTTTGTCCGGCTCTGCAAAGAAATGTCCAAACTAGGGATTGCTGCTGAAGCCATTGATAAGATCATAGACGGATTGTCGAGGGAAAATTTACTCAGAATGTATAATGAGGGCCATTTTAGATCTGACGCAACTCGTAAGACATACTTCAAGAAGAATTTCAGTTTCATTGCACCTGTATAGGTCCGTCTTGGTTTAGATGCTTCTGGTAAAGAACGATTCTGTCAGTATGTGCCAGTTAAAGAGACTCTTAAAGTGCTGTTGAGTTCGCCATCTGTAAAGGAGCAATACAATTTGTCCAGAATCCGTTCAGTATGTCCAGATATGCTTGAGGATGTGTGGGATGGCAAGACCGTGAGAGAAAATTCCCTTCTCCGAGAATCTCCATCCTCGATCTCTATTATCCTGTACCAAGATGCCTTTGAGGTAGTGAATCCCCTCTCGTCTGGTAGAAAGAAGCACAAGCTCCTTGGTGTGTACCTGACTGTGGGAGATATACTGCCTCATAACAGGTCTTCTATCAACCCAATTCAATTAGTGATGCTTTGCAGACAGTCTGATTTTGAGTACTTTGGACAGGAGAGGGTATTCTCCTCGCTTGTGAAAAATATGAAAGAGATTGAAACATGTGGCATTGCTGTGAGTGAAAGTGAGACTGTGAAGGGAGCATTGATTGCCATTGTAGGTGATAATCTAGGTTCACATTCCCTTGGAGGCTTTAACGAGAACTTTAGTAAGAGCAAGTACTTCTGTAGGTACTGCCTTATTGCAAGAAATGTTTTCATGAGTAAGCCCACCAGGCTTGGCCCCACAAGAACCCCAGAGAGCTACACAAACAGTTTGAGGAAGCTAGCAGTGGTACCAGAAAATTCTGAAGATTGAGTGAAATCTGATAGTGTTTTCAATGCATTAGATCATTTTCACATCTGCCAGCCAGGACTTCCTCCGTGTCTAGGCCATGATCTGTTTGAGGGGGTTGTATCTTTAGATCTAAAGTTGTTTCTAAACTATCTTGTGAACACCGGAAAGCACTTTACATTCCTACAGCTAAACAGGAGCATTAGTCAGATACAACTAAAAGGCAGTGATGCTAATTACCACCCTTGCACAGTTAAACCTGATGCAGAGAAGATAGGAGAAGCCGCAGCTCAGAACTGGTGTCTTCTTTGTCTTCTGCCAGTTCTGGTAGGCACACGCATCAAAAACCCACTTGATGACCAGGTTTGGCAGTTGTGCTTCATGTTGAGGACAATAGTCGAAATAGTCTGTGCTCCCAAGATTCACACCAATCAGGTTGCTAACTTAAAGGTGCTTGTGGAGGAATATGTAAATTCCAGAGCTACACTCTTTGCTGACCATTCTTTAAAGCCAAAGCATCACTATCTCCTCCACTATCCTAATCTCATTTTGCAATTTGGCCCACTAATTCGAGTCTGGACACTCCGCTTTGAGAGTAAGCACACATATTTTAAAGAGCGTGCTCGAAAGCTTCACAATTTTAAAAATCTCGGCAGCACATTGGCAGAGAGGCACCAGTTACTGCAGGCATATTTGCTCTCGGGTGACTTGTTTCCACCTATGCTTCAGGTAGCACAGTGCAATGAATTTGATTCTCAATTATACAATGATGCCATACAGAGAGCTGCGGGTGGTTATAACCACCTCATAACAGAAACTGCCTCTGCCACCTACAAGGGAACCACGTACTGCAAAGGCATGGCAGTACTTCTTGGCGGTGATGAGAGTGGTTATGAAGTTGGCAAGATTGTCATCCTATTTGTCAATCAGCAGGAGATTTATTTTGTGTGTGAGAGATTGTGGTCAGTCCTTGCCATGGACCTTGGCATATATGTTGTGAAGCACAACACAACACTTTATTATGTTTGTGTGCCTGTCAGCAGCCTGGCTGATTACCACCCTCTGACATTATATAGGTTGTCTGGTCATGATGTAATCGCCTTGCATCATTCTGTTTTTTCAGATGAATAATAATGGAAGACACTATTAGGCACATCCTCCCTCACCTTGCCGAACAATCTGTGCTCGACCTCCTGCAGCATCTGGGTAACCTGGGGCTAAGGAATGCAGAGGATTTTGAACTGATCACTGAAGAGGACATAAAGCTCAACCAACTGACTGTTGCTGACTGTAGAAAACTAATTAGAGCTTTTCGAAAAGGTAATTGAAAAAAATGTTTGCCTTAATGTAACTAAAGTTTCATTGTCCTATCTTTTTGTTAAAAAAAGTATCCTGTCTACCCATTATGAACATCTTCAACTGAAAATCCACTTACACCTTTGCTCTGGGGTCACTAAAACCATCAAGAAAACAGTTTTGAGTACTAGGGAGTCTGTAGATGTGGAAACAATAACTTTCCCCCAATAATCTTTATGAAACATTCCTAAACATTTGTGTTTTGCAACATATTAACTCCAAACTGTAAATAGTGTACATTTGTATATAGTTAGTTCATGTCATTTTCTTATAATGGGCCACTTTTGCATTGACTTTATAGTACACGTTTTGTAAATCTTGCAGGCTGTGATTACCTTTGGCTGGAAATGATCTTGCTTATAGGGAGGGAAAGTTTGGGCACTTCATCTCTAACTGATTAAAACAGCAACTTGACTTGATTGGCTAAACATATTTTTGTACTACCCTGAGTAACGTTGAAGGGTAAAGTCATATGACTTCTTTTGTAGTCCGTTTATAAAACAAAATGAGCAATTCCAATTTTCTTAAAGAAGGCAACATAGGGCCTGGCATTTTCACAGTTAGTAGATTATTACTGTATACAAACTGAAAAATATTTTTGGTGGATAACTTCGCTGATTTGGCTTCACAATATTTTTTTAAGAATAGGTCTATGGGACTTCACATTGGAGCTGCTCTTCGATAGGAACGCAACCACTTGCGGCGCTGGTTTTCACTTTCCCCCCCCTATAGAACTAGAGCATAATGATGCATAGGGATGATGCATTTACATGAATGAGGAAAATATTATCTGTTACCTAACTGTTATTGTACTTGATATGATATGAATTCTGAATTGGCTGCTGTGTTTCCCTGTTTGTTTGTTTCAGGTGCACAGAACACTCAAGTTGTCACTCCCATGGCCTCACCTGATCGTGATAATGTCCGAGCTCATACAAATTCCACTTCCCCTTAGACCATTCCAGACCTTGCCACTCCTGTCCAAATAGTTCCTGGGTGTCAGCATTTGTGGTGCCATGGGAGAAGATGCATGCAAATTTGAGAAGATGTCTCGAACAGAATAAGCAGCCACAAGCTTCAGATAGAAGACATATGGTGAGAATCATTACAGATGCCATAATACAGCTGTGCCTAAACCCCCAACTCAGCCAGTGTAGGGAACTAGCAAAAACTATTGTCAATACATACCCTGACTCTTTTGAAGATCGGACTGATGAGGGAGACAGGTTGGGCAATGGTTATCACACCTTGAGCAAACAAATCAGGACCAGAATAGACTTTTTGAACAGGGACAATACCTTCGTCCGAATTCGAAAACCAAAACGATCAGCTCCTTCTGATGATGCAGAAGAAATAGAGCCATCGAGAAAGTGTGCCCGAACAGACAGTTATGGCTGTATTAATTGGCAACCACTACATTTACCCGAGGGGGAGACCAGACAGTCTCTAGATGAAAAGAAGAATGAGCTTCTGAACATTTTCTCCCAACATGGCCACAGAGCATCGGAACAGCATCGCGTCAGTGAGCTGATGACCTGCACCTATGAACCACAGCGGCGTGAAATCAACACATCACCCCATCCAAGTGCAACAGATATTCAGAAGAACTGGCTCTTTTTGTTCGTACCAAATTTGTTGTTGCAACATTTTAACACGTTAACAGGCATTGATCTGGAATCCAGGCTTAGAAAAACATTCAATGGAAAGGCCAAAAGAATTCTTAAGTTTTTTACTACACAACTCCTAAAATAGAGAAAGGAGGTGAAAACAGTACTTGGTGGTCTTGAATGTGTGGCTGAAGTTGACCCTGGATGTGCAGCAATACTTGTGATAATGGCTCACTTCAGAGACCAGGAAGAGGGCATTTTCCTCTTGACTGATGTAAGTAGTATTCCCATATAATTTAATCCTTCGATGTTTCACAATCACTTGTGTTGGTGATTTCTAAGGTTTTGTGTGCATTTCTGTCTATTCAATGTTGTAGGAAACCTCAACTCAGGCAGACGTCGAAGCCCAGCTCTCATTGCCAAGCACTCCCAGGCTCATCATGCTTGGTAAGATTTAGGGATCGACCGATGTGGATTTTTTAGAGCCGATACCAATTTTTTTTAAATCAGTCATAGCCGATGACCGAAACAGGCTGCTGATATTTGGAGCCGATACTGCTTTTGCTCCCTCAGTTTACATCATAAAAATGACACAGTGATAATAACAAATATTACAAGTCTCAATTAAAAAAGACCAGTGTTTTTAATTTATTTTTTCTGTCAAGGCACCCTCTAACATGTTAAAACTAGAGCTGTCAATTTATCCTCTTTTGGCCTTTCAAACATGTTGCAGATTTTTATTCACATACTTACTTGGTCTTTGCATTTTCTATCCAGTAGGTGGCAGTCCAGGATAAGAAATGGAGCAGTTCAAGTTTGAGTTGAAAAATATTAAAGCTACATTGTGTAAGAACTTCTCCCATCTAGCGGTGAAACAACCAACTGAATATTACGTTCTACCCCAACCCCCCCATTCCGAGCGCCTTTTAACTCCTACGGTGGCCGTTTCATGCCAAGGTTAACATGGCTTCCAGTACTACGACTTTGTCCAGTGTTCCTTCCAGTGATGAGGTTACTTTAGAAAACTACATTGCATGTAGTTATATAGTCAGACATCTGCCGCGTCGCAAGTAGACAATCTCCCTCTGGCATTCGTCACGGTGCAACTTAGTGTAGCCAAAGTGCGAAAGGCGGAGCTAGAATTTCCAGGAATGTCCCTCGTTGGCGAATGTATTTCAAAGATAGAGGCTCAACATGGATTCAGCCATTCGAGCGACTCGCGCATATGTATTCTGAATAGCAGATTCTACACTTAGGAGAGTACTTTCATTAGTAGGTGGAAGTAATTACACATAAATAAGCACATATTTTGAAAGAACAAAGGGGTTTTTGCTAAGAATTAACTCAAAAAATACACACTGTAGCTTTAAACTAAACAGTAGGAAAACCAGACAAAGAAAAGCAGCCTAGCCTACAAGTGCAAACGGAAATATAATGTGTGAATTAAGCAAATAATAGGCTGTACGATACGTTAGCAAGGTTAACTTTGACCAGGCTGGGTGCTAGCATTATTATCATCAAGAGGTGTGCTGCAAACTCGTACCTCTGTATTGCATTGAGGCAGTGGTAGAAACAGTAGCCTTCTGAAAATCTGTACTCAAGTACAAGTACTGTTGCATTGCTAAAATATTACTCAATTACAAGTAAAAGTGCAAAGTATTCGTCAAAAAAACTACTCAGAGTATTAGTTACTTTTAACGGCTGATGTCACAGTCACTTTTCCAGACTAGGGCTGGAAATTGTGTGTTTTCATTTACCAAAAGTTAAAACGCCAACAATCTATTAATCATTAATAATTGATAAGATACAAAACAAGTGTTTTTCCCTCATTTTTTGTGTCAAATGTAACTATGAAAGCGATTAATCAGCGTTATTTTTAATGCGTTAATATTTCTGTAATTAATTAATAGAAATGAATGTGTTATTTTGACAGCCCTATAACTTACACACTGTACTGTACACACACACACATTCATACCTCTGTTAATATTGTTTCATTCATAGATGCTCTGTCAGCTTAGAGCATCATGTTTTATTTACCATTCCACTACCTATGTATCATTGTTTCAGGTGACTCCATTTTGGGAGCAACAAAATGGATGCTGTCGGTGGAGGGAAAGGTTCGTCTGTGTTCAGGCAGATATTCCAGTTTCTTGACTGCCCTATCCGTTTTCTTTGCGTCCTTTTATGTCAATAACATCGAATACCCAGAGGAAGCAGCCACATCCCTGGAATTCATTCAACGGTAAGGGGTTTTCACTTTATAAAGTGGGATGGGAAGCTTGAAAATTGGGCCCAATGTGATAAAAATGTCAAATTTGGCAGACACATTGATACATTCTTGGATGGATTTCCATATCCATAACGGGTAGTAGTGGATGTTTGAGTTGATTATTTGAATGGAAATGCTAGGGGCAGAAAAACCAAGTGAGTTGTTCAAAACCTTTCTTTTAGTAAATTGAACTCACAACTTTGAGATTATGAGACTGGTGCAGGACTTACTGGAGACCTCATGGTTTATCTCTTGTTTTATCATGGTTGCACTGCAGTTAAACCATCACTCCAGACAATTTATAAATGTAAGGCAACCAGCTGCCAAAGGATTTTGAGTAAACTCAACTTAGAAGAGCAAGTTGGCAGATCATGGTTCTAAGTTATCCCTTACTAAAATTAGCCATGGATTAACCCTGGTTCATCACTACAGTTGATAAGAGAGAGTGTTGCCCCTTGTGAGGATGGAACTCACAACTTTCAGTTTAACAGTACATACTGCACTAACAAGGGTTCTGCTGCAGCTACTGGTATGGAGAGCTAATTTCAAACTTGACATATCTGTTTAGAGCTGCTTTTGAGTAATGCTTTGATGTATCATATGTTTTGTGTATGCTTTTTTTGCTTTATGGCTGTTTTTACTTCATATGCTTTCCCTTAAAAGTTGCGACATCTGTGGCATTGTGATGTGTGATCAAACTGCACGTCAGAGTGGCCTTTTATTGTGGCCAGTCTAAGGCAGAGCTGTGCAATATTCATGTCTAATTAACTCCTTGATATGCCACACCTGTAAGGTGGGATGGATTATCTTGGCAAAGGATAAGTGTCACTAACACAGATTTAAAAAGAATTGTGAGCAATATTTAAAAGCAGTGGGTAGTGAGAACATGTTTCAGATCTTTGAGTTCAGCTCATGAAAAATAGGAGCAAAAACAAAAGTGTTGCGTTTATATTTTTGTTCAGTGTATGTAATATATGATTTTTACTTTTTGAATTACTGAAATAAATAGTTTTTATAATATTCAGATTTATTGATATGCACCTGCAGTTTTAATTCTGTTGTTATTTACAGTGTCAATTTATGTTGTTGCTGTCTAGAAATACTGAAAAACTGTCCAGTGTAGTTTACACTTTATTAGCTGTAGTTCAAACACATTTTTAAGGAGTTTGTACTGTTAGGAAATGCAAAATACAAATAAAATATGAACAAATTATCTCTAATGTATATTATTTCTAATATGTTGTAATATTGTAAGTGACTATTTTTCCTTGAAGAATGCTTTAAAGTCCTTTGCAGTAAAGGAGTTATTTTACTGTATTCTGTATATATTTTTGTTCAGTGTATATTCATTACACAGAGTGTTATATCAAGTATTTCTTTCTGTTAGTTGTGATGATTCTGGCTTCCAGCTGTTGAAAAATGAACATTCAGTTTTTCAGAAATTGAAATTAGAATTTTAAATAAGACCAATAAAATGTTATTTTTAATACAAAAAGGAAATAATAATAATAATAATAATTCAAAAATGCCAGTGTACTGAAAAGCATGTCTATTTACTGTCTAGTATATGAACTTATTACTTCTGAGGCTTCTCTTGCATGAATTGCTGCATCAATGCAGTATGGCATGGAGGTGATCAGCCTGTGGCTCTGTTGTGGTGTGAGGGAAGCTCAGGGCACTTTAATAGTGGCTGACAGCTCATATGCATTGTTGAATCTTGTGTCTCTCATCTTCCTTCTTATAATCCTCCATAGTTTGTCTTTCTGGTTTAAGTCAGGCCAGTTTGGTGACCAATCAAATACAGTGATACTGTGGTTACTAAAGCAGGTATTGTTACTTTTGGCAGTGTGGGCAGAAAATAAAATCAGCATCTCAATAAAGGTAGTCAGCAGAAGGAAGCATGAAGTGCTCTAAAACTTCCTGCAAGACAATTATGGCGACTTTGAACCTGAAAAAACACATGTAACAACAAGTACCTATGACATGGCTCTGAAAATCATCACTGATTTTGGAAATTTCATACTGGATCTCAAGTAAAACTCTTGAATTAGCTTTTCTTTATAATCCTCTCAAGGCTGTGGATGTCCCTGTTTCCTATGCATCCTTTCCAATAACACTTTTTCCTTCCACTGAGCTTCCATTAATATGCTTAGATACAGCATTCTGTGAACTGCCAGCTTCTGTAACAATTAGTTTTTGTGGCTTACCATGCTTGGTGACAGTGTGTGAATGACTGTCAGTCATTACCTGTGACTTTGTAGGCCATAACATTTTCTGGGAAAACAGATTTTGGGCTTTAATTACCTGTATGCCATATTTATCCAAATTAAATGAAATAAATGGCTGAACCATATCACTCTGTGTGTAATGACTCTACAAAGTATATCAGTTTCACTTTTTGATTCAAAATACTAAAATAAATTGTATGTGTTTGATGATATTTTAATAGACTTAGATGCGCCTGCACTTCCTGGCATATAAAAACATTAGACGATCTTTGTTGTTTGTAAATAGATTGCTATTAATTATAAACCATTAGATGCCTACACAACAAAAAAGAAGTGTACAGCACTCCTTACATACGATAAAATTTTTCGTGTAGTATAAAGTTGTAGAGACTTTTTGCAAAACTATACAAATGCAGCGTCTCTAGATTCACCGGTCCTTTTTTTTTTTGCTAACGCCTGCACAATGACTCCGAGCTACAGGTCAAATACAGTTTTTGACCACAGAAAGCTCCAGATGGTACTGGAATACCTTTATGAAAAAAAGAACATTGGTTTGGAGTCAATCTGTGGACTTTTATTCATAGATTTTCAAATTGACTCACACCTCCTGTGTGCACCTTACAGATATTTGTCCTTCACATTTTCTGACTATTCTTATTTTTTTAAGGAGTAATCTGTAACATAATTGTTAATTGACATCTTTTTACAAAATTTTTAATAATCAAGACTTAGTGTTATTGAACAATGCATGAAGGCATCAGTTTTTCTTTCTGTAATCATTAATTAGTGTTTTTTGCTTTTAATTAGAAATTTGATGTGGTTGACTTTCTGAGTAAGGCATTTGCTGTTAATTACTTCTGGTTTTCTTTGAGGTCTGGCATGATGATTCCGATTTATTCTTTCTACATTAAGAAGAAAAGTAACGGAATTAAATGATTTTCCTAACTGATGCATTAAAGAATACTGTATATCCCAAGACTTTCAGAAACTAACAGACTAACAGAATTTCAGAAAACTCTGATGTTTAACGGAAAAACTGATGTTGGTTGATGTGTAAATCGATGGAAAATGCCAGGATTTGATGCATTCAAAGAAAAGAAAGAAGAATCTGATTTTTTTATCATTTGAACTGTAGATCACCATTGGGAGTGGATTGATCTCTGGTTAATTGACTGGTCCATTTCTAGTCTGTATGAAAGTTTAGATTGGAAAGACTCAATTTTGGCTGTGTGCTGGATGGGAGTTTCATACCATACGGATTCCACCCCTTCTTGTGTCCAGGGAAGAATCACCAGGACAGCGGAGGCCTGGGGCCAGCAGCCTGGGTCACCTTATCCACGGGAGTCACACTCTAATTCATCTGTCAGAGCCGACACAAGAGCAACACGCACACGCATGCATGCACATGTGCTTTGTCGCCCATACGTACAGAGCAGCATGAAAAGGTGTCGGTGACTCACTTTAGCGGCTTTCAGAAGGATCTCTCTCTCCTGCTCGTCCTTCCGCTGCTTTTCGATTCTCTCCAGTTGCTCGAAGAAACGGAGTTGCGACCGAACGTCTGCAGACTGCTCATAGCACTCGTCATCCTGGCAAGCAGATGAAGAGATTACAGCAGGGGCGGCATTACAACAATGACATATAAAGAAACTACTTCTTGAGCTTTGGTTGTGAATTTAAATCATCTTTACAACATATACTAGTAGCTGATGAAAATATCTCTGAATCAGAGGAATGACTCTTTCAGAATGGCTGCAGAATAAAATCTAACGTCACAGAAGTTTTTTGGTAGGTATAACTAGAGTACTGTTTGAGGGCACATTTTCAATTACTTTTCTTTTAAAGATTTCATTTTACTACTGATTTTCTGTATTTGTCAAAACTCGTATCACTACTTGCGTAAAAGAAACACACTTTTGAAACAAAAACCTGAGGAATTAGGTAACTCATGGCGGAGAAATTAGAAGAACCTGTTTGGCTTTTAAAGCTTGATCAAATAATTATATATTTTTTAACACATGACACAATTAATTAATTAATCAATTAATGAAAATACTGACATGAGACAAGCTGATGCTGAGCTAAAGGACATGGGGGAGTTCTCTCCTCTGTCACAAGATGATCATTTAGGAGGGGTGATTGAAGTAAAGTCAGCGACTCCATGCAAACAGCTGTTTTTCTTAGATAGGAATGTTTTTATCAATTTAAATAATAGACTACTACTGAATTGACTGCATCAAAAACTCTGACATGTAAAACCAGAGAAAAAGTCTGGACTGCGATCGGGATCAGCAGTGCAGAAAAGGCGGACAGATTCGTGGCTTTGGATATCAAAGAATAAGGAATGTTGTAGGCCTTTTGGATTTGAACTAACAAAACGGGGGTTTTCCAACAATTTAAGTGTCTGCCTGCTTTGAAACGCTCATTCGAGGCTCAGCTCTCCATGAAGCTGACAACAATGTGGAAGAGACCGAAGCTCTGCGCTCAGGGCCCCGATAAAACACTTTTCATTGATAATTTCAAGGTTTAAAAGCTAAGCACCTAATCTATAAAGCAGAGAACTCTTACTTCTTTCTGTCCAGAAAAAGCCCGATATTTGTTGAGGCATGAAAAGTAATTATGCTCATCAACTTTAAGCCAAAAATGTGTTTGTTTGTTGCACTTTACTGTCAAGAACCTTTAGCCAAAAAAAAAAATTATAGGTTTAGGAATTATAGATATAATTTATTTGGCTACTAAGTTGTAAGTCAGTTTAATAAAAGTAATCTCAACATTGGTTGTTGTGGAGCATCAGTTTATCTAGAGATCAGATTTAGACCTTTGAACATGAAGTTTAAGAACCCCTGTTTTACAGCCAAAAGCCACTTTTATACTATATGATTAAAATATTTGGTTTCAATTCATAAATAGAAGAGAAACCCTCTGAACTCTTTTGGTTAAACAACAGCTACAAAACCCCAACTTAACTGAAACCCGACCGGTCTGCACACATCTACAACATTTTTCCACACAAACTTCTTCCATTTACAGACTCTTTGCTTCATCTCCCATGTGGGAAATAGGAAGGCAAACGTGAAAACAACTTTTTTAGGTCATCAAAAGTTAATAGGATAATTGCTTATTTCTCCCTGTGTGACTGCCTGTCTCTGATGCAGCTCTTATCTCGCGTTGCGCTTTATTTATGTCACTCTCCTCTCGTCTTCCGCCTATATGTGAGTGTGTGTGCGTGCGTGTGTGTTTCCATAAGAGGATGAGAGAAGCTGAGTGGCACAGAACACAAAGACACATCAGAGACGGCTCTTCAGCACCCCCCACCACCCACCTCCACCCCACTCGTCTGTCTCTCTCATCCAGTCTCCCCTCTCTTTGTTGCAGAGCTGAGCCTGCACTCTTGCCGTAGTTCCTGCTGAAGCCCGGCTGCTCTTTAAGAGGCCGCTTTGTCTTTTGGTCTTTCTCCATCACTCTCTTTTTTCCGCTGATGTCAACAGAGTGGCTTCACAGAGCACCGTGCCTCCCTCTCTCTATCTCTCTCTCTCAAGCACACCTCATTTGGAAAACCACAAAAAAGAAGGAGAACGAATGGAGAGAAGCGGCGCAAAAACAAGAAGGGGACAACTGTGCCAATGCTTCCCCTCCCGCTGCCTCGGCTTCAAGAAAAACATGTTTTCAAAGTTTCCCCCCAGTTCTTCTCACAATGCAAAGACATCACCTTGTTGTGGAGATGGATTTTGCTTTAATGTAGACCAATTAAATGTTGTGTTATGGCTACATTTATCAGGTGTGAGAGGTACAGTCATTCATAATGAGAAAAGCATGCAGGTGTACGTAGGCGTACACTTTTCTTAGGTTTTCAGTGACTGGGTGAAAACTTACAGCTCTCATGTTTGGTAACAACTTGAGGGCATTTAAGGAACTCTTATGCTAAGTTTTATGTGTTTGTATTAGTTATAACCTCAAATTCTTTTTGTTATATGTGGATATTGCCATTTATAGCTAAGGAAAGTGCAGCAAAAGTGAAGTTTCTTTTCTTCAGAATTTATTATGACTCTTTACTCTTTGGTGTCCAACAAAATCTTCCGCTAATGTAGGTCAAAAGCAGCAAACAGATAGTGCTGTTTTACTATTTCAGATTTTGTCATGTTACAACCAAACAAGTAAAAACCTTGAATTTTGTGTGACAGAAAAAAACTAAATAGGGCATATTTGAAAAGTGAAATAATTTGTTTTAAATGGTTTGCATATTCAAGGGAAGAGGATTAGGGTCACTAAACAAAAGAACTGACTTTTTTCTCAAAATTCTGATTAAACAGTTTGAATATAGTTTTTAATATGAATCGGTGCTATATAAATAAACTGAATTTAATTTAATTAATAAAAAAATTAAAATGCAAATTTTGAGAAAAAGTCTGAATTTCAAGGACAAATCTGAATTCTGAGATTAAAGACTTTTTTTCTCAGAATGCTGAGAAATTTTTTTTAATTCTGAGATAGGCATTGAAGGGCTCTAATAAGAGAAAACCAGTGAAGCTCATTAAACAATAATGCAAGCTCTGAGCATCTCAGAGAAGTTAAAATAGGTTCTCTGGTCAGATCACACAAGAACTAAACTTTTTGGAGTACAAGCAAACTCCCTTGAGTGGTTGAAAGCTAACACTGTACATGACCATGAGCTCGCCCTCTTCACTGTAAGGCATGGGGGCGGCAGCATCATGCTGTGGCAACACTCATCTTTAGCAGGGAAAGGAAATCTGAGTAGTTTTGAGGGAAAGATGGATGGATACAGTACCCACAAGTTTCAATAAATTAAGTTTAAGAATTGTAAAGATCACAATTTCAATTCTATATGCAACTTTTTACCCAAAATAAACATAACAATAGCATTTTTATTTGACCATTTATGACTCAAACATCTCCTGATAAGCATACTGACACCTTGTCAGCTCACAGTGGGTGCACCTATAAGCCTGTATCCAATTTTTTTTAATTTTCTGTTGGGTCGGATTTTTCCCACGCTGTCTGCGGATGTGACGTCAAGCGCGTTCATGTTAAACGTTTCAGATTAGTCTGCCACCACCGCTAGTCAGCAATTAGCCTACACTCGCAAGTGCAATGGATTGTGCGAATACACCGAAGAGACCAAGGACAACTCTGACACCAACAGTAACTCCACATAAGAATAAAAAAGTTCAACCCCTGACAAGTGGCTGAAAAAGATCGAAGATTGAGAGCGACGGCGTACGAGTGCGCGCTGCGAAAGCGAGCAGAAAGGAAGAGCAGTTCCGTTGTTTTGGCCACAGGTGTCAGTTGCGGGTTTAAACTTCAGGAAATTGCATATAGCCTCATTAATATCTTCATTAACCTTAATAACCTAAGCAACTTAAATAAAACTTAATCAACTTCGGTTGATGATTCTCCAATCTTGGACGAGAATACAGTGCATTGCAGATTCAATAATTAAATTAGGAGGCAAATTTAAGAGGTAACTAAATGTAGTTTAGGAATAGTAGATACCCTGGATATTTTCAAAACATTTTGGCCTGACATTTAGTTTTTTAATGAATTTTTCTCATGCCCTGATGAAACCCAGTAACTTTAAAAAAACATTTGAATTTCTGTTGCACATTCTGTGACTGAGTTTAAATAAACTTTAAAAGACTTCATGCAGAGGAGGATGCAACTTTTTTTATGCATTTAACCTTTATTTTAATATCCAAAATCATGGACAGAAAATAGGGAGAAAGAAAGAGGGAAAATTAACAGAAGTACAGGAAGGCCTGGAGCAAATCCAACAAAGCACTTTCTGCTGAAAGCATTTCCACACATATGGTTAACATCTGAAAAACTTTTGATCTTGACTAAACAAAACAAAGATGTATATCTGCCAGATCAGATGGTTTGTTCACAGTGTTTTATCCGTCTCAGTCAAGTGACAGCTTAATGTACTAAAGACCCATGGTAACAATTCCCACAGATTTTCAGATTGTAATTTACATTCAGCTTTTACTTTCCAAAAAATAGGTTGCAGTTTTTTCATCTGGATCATAGAAGTAATGGTTGATGGCTATAAAGCCTTTTCCAACACAATCTGGAGTCCAGCATTATTATTAAGATTATAATACCAGACAAAAATGCCAGGTTTGCGGTTTGCAAAGATCATTTACAGTTTATCCTTGTTATCACAGGATGACTTATTGATATCATGATAAATTCATTTTTACAGCAACAATAAACAAAACTATAACTGCAACCAATGCAAGGTAAGACCATGCAATGGTCCGACGGTAACATTTAGAATGCTAAATGTTGAGATTCATGACACAAAACTTAGAAAAATACAATATACATTTGGTGATGAAGAGTTTCCTCCATAAAGCTTATTCTCTCATAAAACAAACTATAAGCAGAGCTTTTGAAAATTGCCCTTTGAACAGACAAGTCCAAACAAATTCTGTTTGAAATGCACAGTGCCTTGTCAATTGAAAACAAAACACAGCATAACACCACTTTTTACCAATTGAAAAGCATTGTGGTGGATGGCTGATGATTTGGGCTTTAATTATTAACTCAACATTTGACCGAATGTCTATTTGAATATGCAAGAAATTGATAACATTAGAGAACTTAGAATAAGAATTCATTTAAAGCATTGTGCTGAATTAATAAATGTATAATAATAAACAACAATGAATGCAATACGACAGAAGTTTTTGAGGACAGTCCCTTGCAAAAGTCATGCTGCTTGAGTGTTTTCCCATTTTGTCATATTAAGACCACAAACTTTATGTATCTCATTGGGATTTTACGTGACATACTAACGTGACATGCATAATTAACAAGTAGAAGAAAATTAATGCACGGAAACCAACAGACAGGTCAGGGATTAAGTTATAGAGAAGTTTAAAGCAGGGTTAGGCTACAAAAGAACAGCTTTGAGCATCTCACAGAGAACTGAGTAAAAAAATTTGAAAACAAAAAGAGCATGCCACAACTGCAAACCCTACCAAGACATGGCCATCACCTTTTTGGTCTCTTTTGCGGATATTTGGTGTGTCCCCTGCATTTCTTTGATTTCAATTTGAAAGTAGATTATGACAACTTTTTTGTTTATGTTTAAGTTATTAGTCTTTGTTTTATTGAATTGTGGTTTTATGTCTGCTCTGTTCTGATTCGCCATTTCTTGCATAGCAACGACTGTTTTTAAATTTGCTTTACAAAAAAATCTGATTTTACTTTGGCAAACTGCGAATCGGACCTATTATGGTTTTCTTTTAAAAAAAAGCTATCTTCTTAACACTCCTAAATTAAAAAGGAGATTTGTAGAGTGCACAACTAATAGTTGTTTAGTCAACACTTTCTGTTGGAAGCTGTAAATCTCTGCAGTTCCTCCAGAGTAACTATTGGCCTCTTGCCTGCTTCTTTAAATAAAGATCTAGTTCTAGAAGTAAGTTGGTTGCATTGAATTGTATAAAGGAAAATCATAGTAAAGGGAGCTGAATACAACTGCATACTTCACTTTTCAGATTTTTATTTGAATAATAAAAACAGTGTATTATTTTCCCTCCTGTATTTGAA
The DNA here is from genome assembly GCA_963556495.2 of Valencia hispanica. Taxonomy (NCBI): domain Eukaryota; kingdom Metazoa; phylum Chordata; class Actinopteri; order Cyprinodontiformes; family Valenciidae; genus Valencia; species Valencia hispanica. The sequence goes on from OY747701.1 coordinate 45,747,678, forward strand.
TTTTGTGTTGGTTTATCAGATAAAACCTCAATAACATACACTATACTGTGTGATTGTAGGGCAACAAAATGTGAAAAATGTAAACATGCAACAATGCTTGTGCAAGGCACTGTTTAGGAATTTCTTCCTACCTTACAGGATTCGAGTCGATGCTGTGCGATGATAGAAACCTTTTCTACCACAGTTCGGAGTCGTGACTGTGTGGCGTGAGAAATGAATGTCACGGCTTCCATGGGAACCTCCGATACTCCAAACTTTTTGGCTGTGAAAGAGATATACCTATAGTTATATAAAACACTTCAAATTAAGTCATCTAACAAGTTACTGTTCTAGGACAAACACAAAAGTCCAATATTTCCACATATCCACATCTACTGTATAACATCCACACACGGGGGGAACTTTACAGTTTCATTTGGGGCAATTAAATGTCAGATAGATGATTCATCACATGGAAAAGTTAATTTTTTTCACAGTCTTAGTGTGAATTACAGAATGGATTTACTAGCTGAGCCCTATCCAGTGTGCAAACGACAATGACCATCTCTTTCCACAAAAGGATAATTTAGTTTCCTCTGAGCGAAATTCAACTGAAGACATAACAAAAAAGAGGAGGACAGACTTTGGTAGGGTTAGTATCTGTTTCCAACCTCCTTTTAAATTATTCCATTAACATAATTTTCTCTCTGGCACCCTTTTAAGTAAACCACACCAATTATTTAAATCAGCCGAACAATACATACACTCTTCAACAGCTCAAGCTTTGAAATAGATGGAGGGAGCCCTCTTACTATTATAATTACAGTGGCAACACATGTGCTAATGTCATCGGGTCACAGAAAAACTGCTAACAGGCTTCCACTCCCTAAAAATACAATCTTTCTGGGACATTAATATTTCAGAAAAAGTTTAGAAGATTCCGCTGCAGACAAAAAGAGAAATATTTCTGTGAGCAAAACAGTTTCTGGAGCTCGCACTAATTATAATCCTTCACCTAGAAATAAAACAGACTAATGATCAACACAGCCTTAATGCTATGGGTATTACTCCAACGAGAATAACTTGAAAGATGTTAGGAATATTATGCACCATATGTAGTCATTAGAAATAAACGATTGTAGTTTTCTTGGGCAGTTCCGATTTCTGTAATTTCATAAATGAACAAAAATATAAATAATCATTAACAGTTGGGGCACAGTGCTCTGTTGCAAGTGTTATGTGGATCAAAAGGACAATTAATAAAACATTTTACTGTAATGCAATGCATGTTAGCCTGATAATCATAATTATTAATGTTATGTATACTATGTTGACGAATCATCCATAGGTCTCATAAAATATAGAGACCTGCAAAGGTAGCCCTTGAACATTTTTGCATTTAGTTGTGTCACAGCCAAAACATTTGGTTTAGATTAAATCATGTTTATATAACAAAGTCCAAAAGTAAATCCGATTGAGAATCAAGTGTTAGCTATTTTGCAAAGAACAGGCAAATATTACAGTATCCAGACATTCAGTTGCAATCCTAGCAAAATAATGCATGCCACACATTTATAATTTTTGTGTGCAAAAAATGTTAAAAAACATTTATAGTTTTCTTTCACTTGACTATTAGCCATTACCTTTTGCTGCTCCATCGCATAAAAATCTCAATTAAATATACTGGGGTTTGTGGTTGTAACGTGACAAAATGTGAAAAACTTTAAGAGAAGTGAAATACATTCCAAGGCACTTAGTTTTTTTACTTTCACATAAAAGACACATTTCCCTTTATATGTTGTGAATCTGAAAGCGAGTGTAAAGTCTAGTTTACTATCCAAAATTCAAAAACAATTCCTAAAAAACTGCATGCTCTAAAAGAGATTTATTAACAATATATTAGAGAAACAACTTAAACAAATGTATTTAATTGACTTTTTCTCATCTAGAAGAACTTGTTTAGAGCATATTTTCAGAAAATATCTTTAAAGCAGCCTTACATGTGTTCATAGACCTGTAAGGTAGAAGGGGACTATCGTTACTTTGAGGTGTCTTTTCTAAAGAGCCCCAACTGTGTCCTCCCCCCCCATGTTGTTGGAGAAGCCTAGTGGGCAATGAGGGGAGGTGGAGAGAAGTTTAGGACACCTGGCACAAGTGTTTGTTTGGGAGGGATAAATAGAGTGGAGAAAGAACACAAAAACACACTATAAGCAACATGAACATTGATACAAGACAGAATGTCTCTCCATAACATGAAAAAAAATCAGGGGATCTGAATGTTTATACTAAAAAAAGTAAAGGCATAATGTAGGATATAAAAATTTTAAAAAAAAAGTATGGAGCGGGGAAAGAATCATAATGAAGTTTTAGTAGGATGCTAATATGGTAAACCAGTGCTTTACAATAGAGAGGAGCAGCGGCACTTCTCTGATTGAGTAGAGCTGGCAGGCTGGGGGAGCCTCCCTTGGACTGCTGTCAGCTGCAAGCGCACAGAGACCAATCACTGACACAACAAAGCTGCATAAGTGCCACTTCCCCAGCAGGGGGCACCCTAGCCTCCTGCCCCGTATCATGCTGTGTACTCCCCTGAGGAAAGATTTATATTTTAAAACAACCCTTCTACCCCAAGGTGACGGGATAACAACCATGCCAAGAGTCCACGTAACGAAACATGACCTGCAGGCCCCCATGCTACACTAAAGATACTTTAATTGAGATGAAACGAGATGAGGGCGCCAGGCTCCCCGTCTAGTGGAATTACGCTGTGTGTTTTTTGATCTATTACACAGGAGAAAGATGCTAGACAAAGTTTTATTTGGAGTAGTATCCCTCTTTATAGCATTGTATATACATTTCAGTGTGCATCCTAAGAATATTTAATGACCAAATATATATTTTAGAGTTAGAAGAACAGAAAAGTATTGAAAGTATTATACATGAATCAATCACCATCACCTGTGTGTGAAACTTATTTCCAAATGTCCTTTTTCTAATACAACAAAATTGAGTAACCTCTAAACCCTCTAAAACTGGAAGACAGTGCCACATATAGATGATGACATAGCGTATGTTTCTACACCATCTTGAAGCCCATCATGGTCTATTAGTATATACTGAAAACTTTTTGTTTGATTGATAAAAACACTTATTAACTTGATTATTTTTGAATGGACGTGAGGCTGCTTATTGGTGACGTAGAAGTACAACTCTTATGCTGTAAAGATCAAATGGGTAAGGAAATAAATAGATGTCTCATATTAGTCATATGAGTCTACTTAACACAATAAACTGTCTTTTTTGATGAAATGGCTAATCAGCATCAAAATATTATGTCACAATTAGGGATGGGCATTTGATTAAACGGTCTTCATCGATCATCGGGAGAATTAACGATCGATCTTCGATTAATCATTGATATTTTTATATTAAAATTCAGTGTACATAGGCTATATTAAAATGCAGTGAGAATAGAAAAATGGCGTGTTTCCTCACTGAGATCTTCATTACAAGTGGGACACCTCTTGTGGAAGTTAAACGGAATAAATTCACGGTAGTTGCACAAAGAAAATATGCGCTATAAGCAGCGGAGCCGACAGCTAAAAGACGGTAGGCTACTCATTAACACAACTGATGCTCATATTTTTTTTCTTCTCCATAAAAGTAAAAAAAAAATCATGTTAAACAATAACTTAATAAAAAAATATATAATACTTACAGGTCTGATAGTTTTGTTACATTTGGCAAAAATAGTCGAGAAAGAGGATGAGAGAGATCAGCGTACCTAACAATGAATTAGGCTCATTAACAGAGTAAAAAAGACAATCAAAAGAAACCGTAACTTATATACAACTTTAGCACCAGTCTAGTGATTTTTGTTGAGAAAGATGAGCATGTTAACATGCGCTGGGGTCAGAAGCGAAAGCAGCCTGGTGACCAGACTGATGGGTCACCAGGCTGCTTTCGCGTCTGACCTGCAGCGCCGAGATCACCTGCTGTGAGGGGACAGACGTCGCTGTGATACACATACCTCCATGCTAACTTGGCAAGCCTCTGGAATGTTGTTTAATTCATTTTCCACCAGTCTGTAGGGGTGCAATCCAGGGGTGGCAGAGCCTCCCTCAGAAAGTAATCGGTGAGTACGTTTCTCTGCTCGTTGTGCATCTCGGCTCCTCCGTGCTAACACCGACTTGTTGCTAGGTTGAGACCCAGAGCAGGATGCTTAGCTTCTAACCAGGGTTGGAAGTGCGTTCAAGTACTTATACACAGCTTCGCAGTGTTGGCAGTGAACAGATACTTTTTTTGTTTGTTTGTTTTTTTTAGTCAAAGTGGTCCCACGCCACACTTTGCTGCGACCTCTTCATGACAATGCTACTTTTGAAATACACTGAAACTGACAAGAAACTGAGTCGGCCTGTGGGTTTTATTTTCAGTCATCGCCCTGGTGTGGTGCTGCCACATAGCAAAATTAATTGCATTCCTTCAAAACTCACTGCGCAACAGAACATGCATTAATTGATCGGTAAAAAAAATTTAATCGATGAAATTCTTAATGATCAATTAATCGATTGTTGATTAATTATGCCCATCCCTAGTCACAATTACCTACAATTAAACTAAAAACTACTAAAAACTCTTATTAATGCCCCTGAGCACTGTCAATCTGCCATAGGGAAGGCCCTTGGTTCAATAAGCGCTTCTGTTCAGTCAAGCTTTAGAAACCTTGGTCTTAACTTTGGCTCTGCCATGTCTGCGGAGTCATTGGAGACAATTAATAAAGAGACGCTTTTCCAAAACAGAAACATTTATAAGACTCTAAATCTCTTCACACCTGGACTATTGCAACAGGATTACTTTATTAGCTACAGTCAGTTCTCATACCATATTTTACCATCTTTTCACTGACCTTCATACATTTTAGAAATCATTTTAAATCTTAGTCTTTGCTTTTAAAGCCCTCACAGGTGCATTTATCTCTGATCTATTAGCGCTTAATGTCAGCTCTTGTATTCTGGGTTCATCAGGGCAAAGATTGTTAGTGATGACACTGTGTCAAGACACTTTACCTCCAATATTAAGCGAGTGCAACACTGTGTGCCATCTGTGCTAAGCTGCAGTTAAAACAGACTAAATCAAAACATCACTTTCATCATTCCTTTAAAACAATCTTTTCCTTTAGTCAGGAGGACAGTATGAGAGCCACTCTTCAAAAGACAGACCCATGAAGTATTTATGCCTGTGCCTGAGGTCCAGTAAGTTCAGTCAGACACTGAAGAACTGATTAAAGGAGGTTAAAGAATTGTTAGGTGCAGCAAATTCAAACCAAGTACAAACAAGATAATATTCAGTCTCAGCTACAGCGGGGGACATAATCATCACTGTCTTTAGTCATGACACGAAATACAATCTGTCCAGTGAAAAAAATGTTTTAAGAGAGAGATCTTGAAGATTCTTTTGAATCTTTTGATACTTTATCAGCACGTTAGTAAAGGTCTACATTTTTTTCAGTACAAAACCTTCGACTTATAAGAATTTGGAATCTTAACATGGAGTTGCACAGAGAAATCAGCTAGCGGCCAGAACTTGATGAATTTCATCTTGATCAGCCCTCATCACTGATCAGACGGTCAGAAAGTCAGAAATCTGATATTTTTCCGATCAGTGAGCACACCTTACTAATAGCTACCTGGTTGTTTTGACAAAAAACTTCAATGTGGATGCTGTTACTGAGGGAAGAAGACACAAAATTAGCTTTTTTTCAGCATCAGTGAGGTGCCTAAAATTAAAATTTTCAGTGACATTTGCAGTTTATTGAGGCTGCAAGACAGTGAGAGATAAACTTTTAGCACATAACAGAAAGGCTAAACGTATTTCAGCAAAGTTCATCTGTTCTATCCCTTTTGAGTCTTCATCATCTGTCTGTTATGGAACTGTCTGAATTTGGAAATCTTGTTTACTTTGTCAAAAATGTACATAAGGAGACTCATGTATTTTATAAAGATAGCCCTGCTAACTTCGCTGATTGCTACTATTAGATGCTATTTTGATTTTTTATTTTTTTTTTACAGTAGATTTCCACTTTACAGGAACCGCTTCCCCAGACAGCATTATGACATTGTCTCTGCTGGCTAAGAAAAATAATTAACAACAGTTAGGAGCAAGGCTAAACAATCATATTTTCAGTGTTATTCTTCTATCTTCTTACTTTATAGTTCTTAAAGAATTTTTAGATTGGCTAAAATATTTATCGCCAGGTCAAATGATTTACAAAAAAACGTAGATCAAGTTTTCACCACAATACTCGAATCTAGTCAAGATGTTGCTGTGTTGCATGGTGGATGATGTGAATTGGTCTCACCAGTTTCCAGGATTCGTCGGTGTAGCAGCCCCGGATGGAGAAAGGCCTCGTCTTTACACGACCGGATCTGCGTTCCCACCAGCTCAGAATTGGTTGCAAGTATTCTGGCGCTCTCCTCATTCAGATTCACCCCGGCCATGGAGGCCACATCATTGATGTCATCATCATCTCTGTAACATGTGAGATTAAAGACTAACATAAGGCATTTCATTAAAAAAAAATTTCCACAAATGTATACATAAAAAGCTAATCCAAAATAAATTAAAAACCAAAAAGACCCTGGGATATTGAGGGGATTACAGGAATGAAGCTAGTAATACAGTGCCCTTTTCTAATACGGCCACCCCTAGTTACGATGTGTACAAAAACCTTAAAATGCATTTCTGTTATGGAGCTTAGGTGACTCAATGAGGTTTAGGAATTTTTTACACCCCGATCCTCTTTACTCTTTGTGCTGGCATAAAAAAACGAGGGGTCATCATCCAACCTCGTTTGTCACAGTTCCAGTTGTTGACAACCCTTAAGTCATTGCTTTGACTGTACCTATTCATGTGAAGACGTATTCGGACCAAGGAAGATCAAAACATACAGTGTCTGCCTTGTTTGAATGGCATGTTCTCTAATCTTTCAGTTTTGAAAATTGGATTACTAAGAAAAAGCATCTAGATTCTCTGATCAATGTAAAAAGAAAAGTGTGAGGTACAAAACTGTTTCAGAAAAAGCTGTGGAAAAGTCCTCTGCAAAAGTATTTAAACTACTTAAGCTTTTTTCTTATTTATTACGGTAAACTTCAAACTCTTGTGTATTTTATTTATTGTGATTTTATTTTTATTTTATTTTTACCAACAATGAGCTGCATACTTTGGCATGTATTTGTATTCAGCCTATTTTACTCTTATTCCCCTGAATAAAATCTAGTGCATCCAATTTCCTATAAAAGTTCCTTAATTAGAACTGTCTGTGTGTAATTAAATCTCGGTATAAATGCAGCTGTTCTGTGAAAGCCTCAGAGTTCTGTTAGAAGACATTAGTGAGCAAACAGAATCATTAAGTCCAAGAAACACACCAGGTAGGTCTGGGAGTCACATAACTTGGACAAATTCAGATACTTCAGAAGGAGATACTGTGTCAGACAACCATTAGTCTTTTACTGAACAAACAAAGAAGAGTGGCAAGAAGAAACGCACATTGAAACAAAGCTAAAACAAATACCCATAGCAGTTTGCCACAAGCAATGAAGGGGGCACAACAAACTTGCGGTAGGAGCTCTGGTCAGATTGTGGCCTGCACGTAAAAGAATACATGTAGAGGAAAACTGACACTACACATCACCTTGAACACACCATCCTCAATGTAATACGTGGTGGTGGCAGTATCATGATGTAGAGATGCTTTTTGTGTTTATTTTCAGCAAGGACAGGAATGGTCAAAGATAGACAGATGAATGCAAGGCTGTCCTGGAAGAAAAACTGTTTGAGGCTGAAAAAGACTTGAGACTGGCAGAGTTTCAACTTACAGTAGGACAACAACCTTAACCACACAGCCAGATGAGCAATCAAATAGCTTACATTATGCAGTAGACTATGCATGTGTTAGAATGATCCAGTCAAAGTCTAGATCTGAATCTGACAGAGAAATTGTGTCAAAACTTGAAATCTGATGTTCATGGATCTTCAATCAGGGTTTGAGACTTGCAGCTGTAACTGCAGAGAAAGGTGGCTCTACAAAGTATTGAACTGATGATAAATGTAACTTGTTATACATCTTTACCAGTAAATAAAAACTCTTCAAAACAAAAAGTTACAATAAAAATTGATCTCCCTCGGAAACTTGGGAATGCCTTTAACCAAAACAAGGTAGAGGGTTCTGTTTATGGGAGACAGCAGTTGTTTTAGACCACTATGCAGCGCAGTGCCTGCTCGACCACAGACTGCAACAACACAGATCAAATAAACACACAGAGGTAAAGTAACTTCTCTCGCTGGTAAAAACGGCATTACAATGCTATATCTTCATATTACAAATAGTTGTTTGTGGCTCTATTGACACGCAAAACAGCATATATTCAACATTCCAATCCTCTTTCTATATCAGTATTCATGTCACAACATTATTAACATTTGCTCCTTGCAAAAAAATATCTCAGGGATCCGTTTTTTTTCTCATGAATATTATTTGCCTGGGAGAAATTATGCATTAGTTTTTCTTTCCTTTTCTTACACAGGGATATACTTTGGTCATAATGGCACAGGCTTCTCATTCCAGGGTCTATTAGTGTCAACACTTAGAAAGGCAGAGAGATGAAGAGTGTTCGGAAGGAGTTTGCAGGGTAAGGATGCTCCTGAGGATTGGCAATAAACAACAGTCAACAAGCTCTATTTACACACTGCTCTGAAACATCTCCTAATGTATTTTCTTCGTGTGCTGATCATTCCAGGTGTAATGTTCACAGTGTTTAGATGTTATTCCATTTTAGTAGATACAGGCGAAAATAAATATACATAGTTTTACATGGAAGTCGGACCGAAAGGAACATTTTCTGCATGTATGTTTTCCATGTGATTTGACATCATGCGCTCATTGTGCTTGGAAAGTAGCGATTGTATTTCTGGCCTGAATTAGCCAAGCAGTGACATGTTGTGTTTACAGGACTTGCCCAAAGCAAGTAGCAGATTTTCTGAGTGTCTTTGACAGTGAGAACAAAGACCTACAGAACACGCACGGGGTGGCCTCCCGCCACTCACTGGCTCAACTCCGTAGTCGTTTACGTCCGTGCCACTGCTGTAGGTTGGTGTGTGCGCTTGTGTTGCTGTGCTGTTGTGTGCGCAGGTTTGCAGCGCCGGGTCCATGAGTCCTTTCAGGCATCTTGGAGAGTGGGCACAAACCATCAGCCAGTTCCACCCTGCCGAGGCCCTACTGCTTCTCGGTGCTGCCGCAGAGAGCCGATATGAAACCTGACACCACGGTGGGAGGTTGACAAAGACAATTAGGAGTAGTTCCCGAAACACCACACACTTTTACTTTCTCTCTTCTCTTCCTTGTTTTTTTTTCCAGCATCTAATTAAACCTTCAGAGATAATCTACACAACATGTACGGATCTATGCCCTGTAATATATCAGAGCGGCTCTATTTTCCCATGTCAAAAGAGAGGTTGCCAGTTCAATAACTTAAGAGAAGACAAGCACAGACTGTACAAGACTGAATTAACACAAAAAGCCAGTAAAAGTCTGCCAGTCTGGTGGGCTACATCCATGTAACTCTTTACTCGTGACATTGCCTTATGAGAAGAAGGTTTTATATCTCTTTTTAGAGGGAGACCACACGGATTATTTTATGTCACTCTGAAGTGAACAGAAAATTATTAACAGTCTTACAAATGTCTTACAAATATGACTCTAAAAAGCGTGGCATTAATTTTTTCCTCATCCATTTTGCTCTGAAAACTACCCCTTATTTCAGATTAGGTTCAACTAGTTGACTTCGTAAATTAACTAGTAAAGAAACCACCTGAGTCCACCTGTGTGTAATTTAATCTCAGTTTCTAGACAGGTACTCTGTAAAGCTTCCAGAGGTTAGTTAGAACACATTAGGGAGCAAACATAAAGACCAAAGAACACAGCTGCTGCTCGAGCCCTCACTAAAGCTCGGAAAGTAGAACATAGCTCCCCAGTTCTAAAGTCTATCACTGGCTCCCTGTAGCTCAGAGAATAAACTTGAAAATACACTGAATGTTTTAGCACCAAAATAATGTAAAGATCTATTGTCACTGTACTAACCTTCAGACCACTCAGCTCCTCTGGTTCAACTCTACTCTGCATCCCCAGAGTCAGAACCAAACATGCAGAAGCAGCAGTGAGTTTTTTTGCTCCTCTAATCTGGAACAAACCACCAGAAGACTGCAAAACTGCTGAAACACTGCATTCATTTAAATAAAAGCTAAAAACATTTTTAGAGCTGGCTTTGATTAGTAACAACAGGAAGATTATTAGCTGTAGTCTGTTTTTCCACCTATCATCATTTTCCCCTTACTTGCCACTGGAATGAAAAGTTTTAGGTTTGCTGATACAGCTACAGCTGAAGGCAATAACTGATTTAAACCTGAAATCATACAAAATGTGTTTGAACCTTGTCCAAAAAACATTTAACAACACAAAGCTCATTTTAACGGACAATCTAGTTTCATGGTTACAGTATATGGTATCACTGTGGCTGAAATCATATAAAAATGGCATTGGCAGGTTTGACATTAAATGAAGGGAACTAAATATAAAATTAAAATATTACAGACTGTACCCCTGAACTAATAAAGAAGAGATGTAATTAGCTTCCACAGAAGCTGAAGGACAACCTTTCAGTTACTGGTTTGGCTCGGGGACATGGAGCTGGGGGCCACACGAATACATATGCATGCTGTTTCCATGTCAAGCCTGTGTCTCAGCAAGGGCATGCCATAGGTGGTGGGAGGACTGAACCTGCCATTTAAAAGTTGTGTGTGTTTATATATATGTGTGTATGAGTGTATGGGGGTATATTCAGATCTTCTGTGTCCCACCAACACCCCCTCCCTATCCCTGTGAATAAAGGTCTCTGAGCCCTTGCAGGGGGGCCCTGATTGATCCCTGTGACTAACACCCAGGCCGTGCATGCTGTTGCATCTATGCTGAGAGAGATGAGCCACTGGAGTGAGGTATTCTCCTTAAGGCACCTTTAAGTTCCCTGGGCAGCTCGCTGGATATGTGCTTATGATCCGAACGGTTTCAGTGGTAGTGATGGCAAAAGAGATGCAAAACAACTCACCAACAAGCTAACAAGCATGATGTCTATCAAGTGACTATAATTAATTCAGAGAACCAGCCACACTTAGTTTCCACAAAATACCTGGCTAGGCAATGATGCTAGTGTAAATGATGCTCTAGTGCTGGCAGACAAAAATCTCTGAACGGAGGTGAGAGTCCTAAACCATCCTAAACATGCTATTTTATCCCTTCGCATTCTTCAAGGATCGTAAAAGATTTGTTCTGAAAAGCAAATCTGGACATAATTCCCATGACTCTAAGCTAAACTACTCCTTGAAAGATAACTGAGGCAAATTTTATATGTGAAGTCCTTCTTTACATAAGTACACAGCAGAGCAGCTTACAGGTCAACGAAGGACGAAACCACCAAGGCATAGGAAACTACCAGAGTTTTAGATCCAATGAAAAAGGTCAAAGCTTTTGTTCCTCAATAGGTACATGTACAGTACCATGAGAAAGTATTCATACCCGTAGAGCTTTTCACATTTAGTCGTGTTACAACCACATTTTGCAGAGCCACCTTCCACTGCTTTTTCTCATTTATCTCATCTATCCCAATGTTCTTGGAGTTTCTGGACAACATTTTTTAAAGTCTTACCACAGATTCTCAATTTGATGTAGTTCTGGACTTCGACTGGGCAACTCTAACACATAAACACTGTATGCTTTAATCTTTGCAGCCTCTAATTGAATTACTTAAAATGTAGCCTTGCATCCATCCGTCCATCCATCCAAGACCAGCTTCTCTGTCCCCATTGAAGAAAGCATTCCCATCTCATGATACTGCCACCACCATGTTTCACAGATGTAAAAGGTGCGTTTAGGATGTTTTCCTCCATTCATTTTGCATGTAGATGTTTTGCGAGTTTCTTTTTGGTCTAATCTGACCAGAGCACCTGCTTCCAGGTTTGCAGCGTCCCCTACATGGGTGAGGTGTCATTTGAGATGGATGGACATGTCTAGGTAAGTTTGTAGTTATGTAATATTCTTGAACAGAGAAGAATACTATATTGACATTGCTTTATAAGATAACCCTGCTGATGCCTTAAACTTACTCTACCCTCTGAGGCCTTCACAAATGTATTTACTAGATAGGTGACTTCTGGATGCAATTGTTTGCAAAAGATTGTACTGAGAGGTATCACAGTAAAAGGGTCTAATACAAATATATGTATTTACTTTTTATTTGTAAAACGTCTTGGAGATCATGTATCGCTTCCCTTTCCTACATCACAGGCATTGACTACTTTGTGTTGGTCTATCACATTATATCTCTGTAAAATCAGTCAAAGTTTCTGGTTGAAGCAATACAAAATTCACAAAGTTTAAGTGTTGTGAATATTGTTGCACGGCCCTGTGCTTGTTTAACTTTTACTGCAAAATACACAGCTGGACGTACACCCTGTAGGACAAGGTTGGATTTGTGGGATTGAAAGTGAGCTTGGCGTTGGGCTAAGGGCCTCGGCTGGCTCGCCAGTGATTACAGCGGATGTTGAGTGTTTACAGAGGGAAGGGGGGGGGGGGTAGAGGGTGGGCCTGGAGACAGCTGCTTTCACTCTGCACTGTAAACCACACACATACACAGACACACACACACAAACCCATACACATACAAGCACTTACACAGAAGGCTGTAGCTACATTGGAAACCCTACAAGCCCTGCAGTGAGTATGTGTGTGTTTGTGCTACAGCTGGCCCACTGGGACCAGCGGTTCAGAGTGACAGCCATACACACATTGGGGCCTGGCTGCAGCTGAACATGATGCAGGTTGGGTGGAGGAGAAGCTGGTGGAGGCAAACTGACCAAGCAAGCTGTCAACTTATTTTTTTCTACAACCAAGAAGTAGTTGTATATTTTCATCTGTTTGTTGCTGGCAGTTATCAATAAGTCAAAAGGTTTTTGTGAATAAACAAGACTTTGTAACTTTGTAAATTTCTTGAGTTGATCCTTTTCCATGTTTCATTTTTTTGAGTTGCGTGAATAACATTTGACTTCACTTGAGTATATTAGGTCAACTGTATATTGTGACTTCAAACATTGACACTGATACATTTTTTTGTTTTTTAAAGTGGAAAATGAACACTATTAAAGTAAAGTCAACATCAACTATGTCTGGAGAAGGTTTTACAAAGACACATACTCTGAAGCAACAAGTTTCTGCTATAAAGTTGAGACAGAAAGGAAGGAATCATTGTGTATCAAGGTCATTTGAGGACAGAGTAATGACTTCCTTTTTGTGCACCTGAGATGCTGACGTATTCTTAAATCTGCTCATGTATCCAGCTGTTTTCATCAACATTTTTCAACATCAGTTGGTTATATTTTTTTACAGTCCCTTGTGCAAGCATGCCTTAAACTTTTATTGAGATTTAATAAGAGTTTTACACAAAGCAGTGTAATTAAAATGTAGTACAAAAATAAATATATTTATTTTTTAATAAAAAGTGTGTCATCCATTTGTATTTACTCCCATTGATTTTAATACTGTTAAATAAATTCCAGTGCAACCGGTTTCCTTCAGAAATCATGAATTTATGGAGAGGTGTAAAGCACTATTGGGTTATCAAACAGTACCTCAAACATTGGATGTCTCACACAGCACTGTTTGATGAAAGGCATAAATGAAAAGCAAGACATTAGTGCACACCTAACAACAGGGTTAGTGATTAGCAACAGGACAGTTCATAAACCTTTTTGGTAAAATGAACATAATTTGGAAGTGATAAGAAGTCAGACTTGACATTTTTTCATCAAATGGCACCAAAACTGTACTTATCGGTCTAACAAAATGCTATATGTAGGGGGAAATAACACTGAATATCACATCATGTTGTGGGGATGGGTTTTTTTGTGGGTTTTTTTTTGCTCAGCAGGGATCAAGGTATCTGGGCAGAGCTGATGGAAAAATAGATGGAGCTAAACAAAGGGGAATCCTGGAAGAAAACCTGTTAAATATTGCAAAGGATTTGAGTCTGGGGTGAAGGTTCACCTTCCAACAGGACAGATGTAAACATACAGCCATTGATCTAAACCAATGGAATGGTTTAGATCGAAACATATGTACAGTGGACTCCCGGTATGGACCACAGCCACCCGCAAATAGTTAAAATCCGCTAATACTTAAGACCTCTTCTAAATACACTTTAGTTGTTAGAAGAGGTTCTTTATCCTATTTAGCCTATTTACTAGTTTACCCACCATATATACCTTAATATGCACTAATACGCTCAGTGAACACAGTATCAGCACTACTGTAGAAGCTAATGTTTACTGTCTTCCTTATTCCTCTGTTGGAGGTAGAGCCAATTAGTGCTAGGGGAAAATAAATTGGCACTCTTGGATTGGCTGCTTTGGAAATGCCAACCAATAGCGAGTCAAGTATCCATTTGAGTTCCTGAAGTTGTATTTTCTTTAGAATATTTTACAAAAGAATCTGTAAATCTGCAAATAACTTGGTATCACGTTCCACAAAAAAATGAATAAGCGAATAGGTGGGGGTCCACTGTATTAGTATGGGTCAGAGAAAGTCCACACCCAAAATCCAACTGAGAATCTGGGGCAGGATTTGAAACTTGATGGTCACATGTTCTCCATCCCGTCTCACTGACTTTAACGTGTCTTGCAAAGGAGCACGTTCAGGGGGTCTCAATACGTTTGCAAGGCAATGTTTTTAGCTTAATAAAAAACTCGTATTTATGGCCACTCCTTGAAAACAAAGTGTTGACCTAAGGCTTTCTCCCCCCATTACCCTAGTTTAAGTTGAATTTATCAACCTTCCATGAGGAGACTAAGCTTTGAGACTAAGCTGAGGCACCCTGCTGTATTAGGTTTATAACACAGGACAAAACGAGTGCATCACTGTGAAACAGTCTGCAGCCCAATAATTGTTTCATCTCCAATAATTGTTTCATCTCAATTAGATTGTCCCCATAATTGTAAGAACCCAATGTAATTGGAAAAAAATATTAATTGCACAGCCACAACACACATGCACGCTAGAAAAAGTCCCAAATGATGAAAACATTGTGATACATCAGGTAATAAAGTTTGGCAAAGCTTGTGACAAAATAAAAATCAAACCAAGTTCAACAAGGTTGTTTGAAGAGACCTAAAATGTTATATGTTGAGAAATAAATTAAGACCAAGCGATCTGAAACCTACAGTGGTTTGAAAAAATATTTGACAATTTTTTTCTTCTTTGCTTTGTATCACACTTTCAGCAACACCTCAAAGTAATTTCAATATCAGAATACAATAATCTCAGAAAACACAAAATCAGTTTTCAAATTAGTTTGTCTGCCAAAGGAAAAAGCTAAGTGAAAAGGTAACTAGCCATAACCTTCCCTCCTATTCCAGTTGTTTAATAATGGAAGTTAATTAAAAAAGATTTTGTGTAAGACCTCATGCAAGAACAGGAGAGAAACAAAGTCATTGACACCTATCAATATGAAATATCTTACAAAGCCATTTCTAAGGCTTTGGGACAAATGCACAAATGTAAAACCAGGGACAGCAGTGAGCCTTCCTAGGAGTTGCCAGCCTACCAAAATCACTCCAAGAGCTCATCAGCAGCTCACCCAGAAGGTCAGAAGAACCTCGAGTGACGTGCTACAGGGCCTGTAAAATAATTAGTTCATGATTCATCAATAAGAAAGAGCAAAATCCAGTCTCAACTGCCTCCATGTAAGCGTTCCAAAGCAGAAATCACTGCTGACCGAAAAGAACAAAAAAGGCCTGTCTTACATTTGCCAAAAAATAGATCTTAAGGAATCCCAGAAGTTTTGAAAAATATCCTGTGAACCGACGAGACAAAACTGGAACTTTTTGGAAGATGTGTATACATCTGGCATAAAACTAACTGCATTTCAGGGGGGGGAAATCCTCATCATCTAACGTGGTGGTGGTAGTGGTCTGGGGTTGCTTTGTTGTTATACAGAAAATCTTCAGGTAGAATGTTCGGCCAGTAGCTTATGACCTCTAGCTCAAGCGCACTTGGATTTTGCAGCCGAACAAAAGCACACCAGCAAGTTCAACTCAGCATACCTCAGAAAAAGGTTTTGAAGTGGCCTAGACAAAGTCCAGCCCTAAATCCAATCGAGATGCTGTGGAATGGCCTTAAACAGCCCATTCAGGCTCGAAAACTTTTCACTGTGGCTGAATTAGAACAATTCTGCAAAGGACAGTGAGGCAAACTTCCTCCACAACAATGTAAAAAAAACTCATTGCCACCTCTCACAATCATCTGATGGCAGTCGTTGCCACCAAGAGAGTCAGAACCACACATCTGGCCGGGTTGGTTTGAATAGATTATTTTCTCCCTCAGTCAGAAAAACCTTTATTTGAAAACCGCTTTTTATATTTACTCAGGCTATCCTTTTGTCTGATATAAAAATTTGTTTGATGATCTGAAAATTTTTTAAATCTAAGTCTGGCAAAAAAAAAAAAAAAAAGAGAGAAAGAAAGAAATCTGCAAGAGGGCAAATACTTTTTGACTGCAATGAAGATGTGTTTATCACCTGACCTTTATTAAAGGAAAATATGGTGTGTGGTGTCAGGACGTGTTTCCTCTGGGACTGTGGTGCCGTGTGCGTTATTGGGTTCATGATGAAACCAGTGCGTTCGTGCGTGGTGGGCCACTGTGATCACCGCAGGGGGGAAAAGGTCGTCAGTAACAAGCGAGCCTGACAGCTTAATTACCAAGGCAGCTAAGGATTTATTGGTTTATCAATCAGAGCCGAGGGCAATGCCTTTCCCCTCCGGAGACGGAGGCCATTACCATGAACCCGTTGGCCCATCTGACCCAGACTCTTCTTGCGGTGGCCCAGTCACACTGAGGTCATCCTGAGCCTTCTGCTCCTGCGTACAAGCTTAAACTGCAAATGTTCTTGAAGTCTTAAAAGTGCATGCTAGCAGGAGTACAAACAAGATGTAAGCAATGCAAACATGTACGTACAAAATAGCAGAGAAATGCTGCACAAACAGAAAAACATGCACAGCATAGACCACAAAGGCCAGCATGTGGGCGAGGAACCTTTTATGTTTGGAGACAAAGGCCCACCAGAAGCAGACACAAGACCAGAGAGTGAGAGAGAAAGAGAGTAAAGCTGCAGGCATAATACCGCATGTCTGACTTAACCAAAAGGTATTTTCAGAACAGCAACCAGAATTTCCAACCATCTGGACACAATTATCCTTTTTCTAAATTAAGATTTAGCTCATTTGCAGTCCTGCCAATGACTTGTGACACTGACACAAAGAGGGCGAGTGCGAGGGTGATCTATTGGTTGGCAGTGTGTTGCTATGTGATGAGCACGGAGAGAGAAAGGACCACCGATCATCCAGCCAGCCAGGCAGGCAGCCAGGTGGCCAGGCAGGCAGCTCGGATAAACACTCATAGCCTTAGCTGAGAGAGTAGCCCGTAGTCATGGAGAAAGCTGCTTGATAAAATGCTGCCCCCATGTGGTGGCATCAGGGAATTACACGTGTTTCACAAAAAGTCTCCTGTACCTGAAAGAGCCTCCTCCTCCGGGGTCGTTGAGCTTGTTTTTCTGATTACCAGAGATCTGAACAGGCAGGCCCATGGGACTTTTGCCTGCTTGTATGATGGCTGCCTTTCCCATCGTTCCTGTTCAGGAGAGGGGACAAACAAAATCAAAGAAGGAAAAAGCTCCATAAAAAGAAAAAGTGATGTTATCATTGAAGTGTCCCCTTCTATCTGCATCAGTTATCCTCTTGTCTAAGGACTATCTTCAGCTGTCTCTGTCTTCCTCACGGGGGGGTGAAGGGTGAGGGGGGGCTTAGATGAACCAACCCAGGTTGGCGTCGCTCTGTCAATATCACTGCGCTTCAGCGGCTCTCCTCCTTACACTCCTAAACTGCATCCTGCTCCGAGACACATTTTTCCGGAGAGGCACAAGGACTGCCAGAGTGAATTTAAACTTGATTTTAACAGGCATGTTCCTAGCCAAGAGGCGCAGAGAAGTATTTTTAGATCTATCCCCGCATTCCAATTTACGGGCATAAAACAACCTACAGATCTTTCACTGCAGGCGATCTTCGGAAGAGGGGTAGATCAAATTTGTATGCACCTCCGATCGTACACAGACACACGCTCATGCAAAAACAGGTACACACGTTACACACAGACACACACATACATGCACCACTTGAGAGCACACGGCTCTCTTAGGGGAGCATTCCACTCGGTTGGTGTTGGGGGCGATATTTGCGGGCTTCTGTGGGAAGAGTGTTTGTGAATCAGTGTGAGTAAGCAGCAGCACAAATGTTTGAGGAGGCTCTATAACCAAGCAGGAAAAAGCACCTGTTTTCTCTGCGGCTCCTGTCTGTTTACACATCTTCCAGCACACCGAGGGAACATTTACAGTTTCACTAATGGCAGCCTTAATTTGAAGCTATTTTGCTGCATCTCTGACTAAAAGATGTTCAAATCGTAGTGTCACTTCCCATCGTAAAGTTTCTTTTGTTATAATTTTTCTGAGACACATGAATGCTTCAATGATGTCCAATTAGGTTGGAGTGGCCCTGAAAGCATCTTACCTTGCGGTCGGATGGACTGTGTGATCACCATGGGCATCCGGACCTGGCCACTGACAGTCCCTCCTGTCTTGATGCCCTAAGGAGAAAAACTTTATTTAAGCATTTTGAGGAAAGACAAAGAGGAAAAGCAAAACGAGGAAAAGAAGGACATTTTTAAAAGCCTATTACTGCACATCTGTTTAACCACTGCTTCATTCTTTAAGGGATAATCAGCTTTCACCTTTTGGTGGATAATAGGAAATGAGATAAACAGCTACTTGTGTTTTTTTTACTTAAATGTATCTGCAGGAGCTCTGTTGGATTAGATGCATGCAAGATGGTTACAATGTTGCCATATGTAAAGGTTCACACTAAAGAGTAGTCTAGTTCAAACTGAAATGAATACATTTTCTCCAGAAGAAGGGGTTGCAAAAGCATCCGCACTTCTTGTATCATGTGATCGACACAAAATAGTCAGGAATTGTAAAGTCTAAGGAGAGTTGTTGTTTTTTTACTAATAAAAATCTAAAAAGTGTGCCCTTCATTCGTTTTCAGTCCCCCTAAGTCAACTTACATTTCACAGCAATTGCAGCTGAAAGTCTTGTTTCTACCAGCTTTACACATCGAGAGACCAAAATCTATGCCCATTTTTCTTGGCAAAAGTGAAATCATGTTCAAGTCTCGTGTCAGATTCTTAATAGGATTCAGGTTTTTACTTTGACTGGGTCATTTTAACACATGAATGTGCTTTAATGTGAATCATTTCACTCTGGCTGTGTGTTTATGGTTGTTGTTATGTTGGAGGGTAAACCACCCTCCCACTCTTAAGTCTTTTGCGGTCTTGAACAGATTTTCTTCCAGTGTTGCTCTGAATTAAGATCAATCCACGTTCCCAGATACCCTGTTCGTACTGAAAAAGATAATCTCATTTGACTAGATCACCTTCTTCCACATGTTTGTTGGGTATCAGAGAAAAGGGAGATGATATGCATGCCACAAATGTAAGATTTTCATTTATTTAAAAAAAGTTAAAGCCATTTGTTATTATATTAGACCTCAGGACTTTGTATGGTTTCAGGTGGATTTATCATATACAATTCCTATTAGATACATTGAAGTTTGTGGTTGTAATGTGACAAAATATGAAAATGTTAATGCGTATCAATACTTTTGCACGGTGCAGCATCTGTGAGCTACATTTGCTAGTATTTTAAGATAACAAAAAGGGGAAATGAAGTCAGGACTTCAGTGAAATAGTAGTTTAGACAAAGAGGGAGAAAAAGAAGATGGAGCAGAGGGGTGGGGGGTGCTTGATGCTGGGCTATTAGAGTCACTTCCTTCCTTGGAAGCAGCTACAGGCCAAGCCTCTGGCTCAGCCATCCATTCCTACCATTTTGCTTCTTGCTGCATATTTTTTAGCCTTGTTTTCCATTCCCTGACACATGCTATATTACTGTTCAAGCTACTGAAAAAAAGACAGAGGCTATTTTTCCCAGAGATCCACTGCAGGGGTCTACAGGAGTGGGAGGGAAGGGTAAAAATACATTCATAATAGGCAGAGATAGCTAGCACCTCTGGCTAGCTGGCGACACAGTTAACACAGAACAAAACAAAAAAAAAATAAAGAGCTGGAAAAGGTAAGAAGTTTGAGAATCACAAAAAGAGGGGTTAACAGCAAAACTGCAGTGCCCAGCTTACATTTAAAATGCGTTTGGTTAAATGTTATGCTTGGGTTCAATAATAAAATGATTAATGTATACAACACAGTTGTTTTGCAATTAAGTCAGTGTAAAGAATTTTAACTAAAGTTTTTTTTAAAAATCTGTATTTAGGAGGGTATGTTAGAGCTGATCACTGCTATAAAGTTGGACAGTAGTTTTACGTACAGTTGTCTTAAAATGAAAACATACTCTCAATTAGAACTGTGAAAAAGATTTGCAATCTTTATCACAGAAACCCTCTTGGGCTTATTTATATTTTGTCACATTAAAACCAAAACCTTCTGTGTATTTTATTGGGAGTTTATACAGACAGACCAACCCAAAGTTGTGCATTACTGTTGGTTGAGAGTTGCTTGGTTGTAATTACAGCCAATCTGTCGGGGTATGCTTCTATCAACTTTGCTCATCAAGAGAGCCCATTTACTTCAACATGGTTGCACAAAGTGCTGTACAAGTTCAAAAAGACAATAAAAACAATAAAAATAAATATTAAGAGTAAAAGAAAACACAAAAGAAAACAACTGTAGTTATAGTAAACTCAATAAAAATCACAATTCCCATCACATATAAATACTAAAAAAGAGATAACCTAGTTAAAAGCCAATAAAAAGTAATGAGTCTTAAGTAACAACTTAAATTCTGAAAGTTTGAACAGCCTGAATATGAAGGGGCAACCCATTCCACCATTTAGAAGCAGCCACTGAAAAGGCTCTGTCACCCCAGGATCTGAGGCTTGATAAAGGAACCTTCAATACGACCAAAGAAGATGACTTTAAGTAGATTCAGTAGCTCAAACAAATAGGAAGGAGCCAGGCCATTTAAGGCTTTAAAAACAAGTAATACAATTTTGCAAAATAGATCAAGCTCAGTCAGACTGTCCCTGTTGCAGAAATGCATCCCATTCACATAAGGCAAAGAGTGTTTATGATGAAGCACATCTAATAGTCTAGTCAACAGATTGTCGCACCTGAGCTACGGATCTCAAAAAAGTGCCTTTTTACAGCTTTCTCTGAAAGTATGCTCTCCTTTGACCAGCCTTTTAGTTTTTAAGAGTGTGGATATTTTGTTTAGGGTTTTAGGAAGGACTAAAGGGGTTTCCACATAAAGACTTTTGTGAATGTAAAATGTTTAAAAAGCTGTTTCCTTTTCATTCAACATAACACGACGGATGGCAATTATTGGCAACAATCTGGCAATTTTTTTTTACAATCATGTATATCATGTTTTGTTCATTGATATGCACGGTCACATTTAAATATACACTACTTTGTGTTGATCTATCAATAACACTCCAATAAAATGCACTTAGGTTTGTGGTTGTAACATGATAAAATGTAAAAACGTTCAATACTTTGGCAAGCCACTGTAAACCCATCAGTGTTAAAAAGACCTAAATTTAGCTGAATAAAGAAGATCAAATTGTTTTCGAAGCAAAAGTATGTACATTGCACAAAACCATATAAAAAATTACTGTAGTCATGAGACAGTCCAATAAAACATTTACAGATAAAAATGAATGAATAATTTTGATAACTGAACATCATCTCAGCAAAATATTCATATCACCATTTTGATTAGGATTGTGCAGCCCTAAGATGATCGGGGAGGTTAAGAATTTCCAAGCTTTCTTTTAAACAGCAAGCCCATCAGTATATTATGGTATTCTGGAGGAAAGTGTGAGGCCATCTGTCCGACTGTTGAAACTCTGCCAACTGATTGCAATCATTGCAAGATATCTGCAACAGGATGGCTGAAAAAACAAAGGAATGCAAAAGCCAAATTAATGCCCAGAACTCCATCTAAATCCTTTGCTATGGTGAAATATATATTTTTTAACAGCTACCAACTACAAACAAGTCCCAGTTAGCTGAGGAATTATTCTACAAAAGCGTGGATCAAAAATTGTCCCCACTTATGTTAGAGTGTGCTGATGTGAAATGGTACTGTTCTACTTCTTGGAGATTTTTCTAATTTGAATAGGCATTACCATCTGGTGTTCATAAGAACACAGGATAAACGTTATATTTGAACCTAAATTCAGTTGCACGTTTGTTAACAAAATAAAGAAAGAGAGCACATATCACACAAAAAATAAACTCTACATTGGCAACTTAGGGATTTTGGAACCCTTTATGTGTTTATAAGGACCTTAATGATTTAACTCCATCTAATTTATCAGACTTGTACTAAATTTTTGAACCCTTAGATATAATAAGCATAACGTGCTTTACAAGAGCCAACAATGAATTCAAAACAAAGATAAATTAATAAAAAGCAGATGTAAAAAGCTATGTTTTAACTGCCTTTTAAAAGAGACCACAGATTCCCTCAACCTCTGAGATAACCTGGTGCCTGTCCATGAAGAGCAAAGTCAGCAAAATAATTTTAAATTGCACTCTAAAGTAAACCGTAGGCCAGTGTAGCTGCACCAAGACCGGAGTCCCATGTGAAAACCTGGAGCATTTTTTTTCAGAAGCATGGCAGCAGGACTTTAAACAACTTGCAATTATTCTAGGGAGGTTTTGGTAAGACATGTCTATAGTGCATTGTAATAATTCGGTCAAATTAAAACAAAAGCATTAAAACTATTTAGAGCTCAGGACGTGACAGAATGGACCTTAGTTAGGCAATATTTCTCAGATGATAAAACAGAAAAAAACAGGGACTTGACATGTGCATTCAATGTAAAACTAAAATCAAAGGTTATGCCAAGGTTCTTGACAAAGGATTTTACCTAAGAGCCAATTATCCCAAAGATGCATTTTTCTGGTCCAAAGATAATTATTTCAGTTTTATCTTCATTTAAATGAAGAAAACTGTCTGCTATCCACTGTTTAACAGAATCTAGGCACTTTAACAAACTGTGGAGTTTAGACGTTTTATCTGGGTGAAACAAAGTATACAACTGAATATCATCTGCATAGCAGTGATTACAGATATTTTTAGATTGTGAGAATGTGCCCAAGTGTCAGTCATTCTCAATTGTAACCTTTCAACAGTTTCAACTGAGAACGACTAAAGTAAGTAGCAAGATGAAAGGGACAGACACAGACGGAGGAAAGAAGGGAGCAACCATGTCAAAGATTAAACAAACTATGAGCGAGAGAGAAAGAGATAACCCTGTATTGGTATGTGTTTGTAATCATGGTCCTGCAGGATCATCTGGCTGAAATTTTGAAATTCAGTCTTCAGTCTTTATATTTTATCCATTTTGTGCAATGCATCAGTACTACTGGCTACGACCCAAGCATGAGCTGATGTAGTGTTTTTAGTGCTGAAAGCCTCACCGTGACACCTCCAAACATACTTCTTGTCAATATGGCCAAACAGCTCAATCTTTGTCTCGTATGACAGTGAAAACTTTATTCAGAAGAATTTTTGGCTTGTCCATAAGGCAAATTTCAGCTCAGCTTGAAAGGTGTCGATTTTGGAGCAGGTGCTGCTGTTCCAAAAATCAGTGTTGATGATAAACTTGATTTATGGTAGAAGGTGACACTGGTGTTCCAACATCTTTGAGCTTCCTCAACATCCTAACCAATTTTCTTTCCTCGAAGAGCAGCAGTTTGGGCCAGAATCTTGAAACGTGGGTAGAATGGGGCGTCCCAGCCAGACAATAAAGCAAAAAACACATAAAGATAGATTTTCAGGTTGATAAAACAGGCTTACATTATCTTTCTTGAATGACCCCAAACTCAGTCTCTGTAAAGACTGTGGGTAAAAGCCGCATCTGTGAAAGGGAACCCACACATTTAAATGAACTTTATCACTTCTGATAAGAAGAAAGGTCAAATATCCAGCTACAATGATTCATGTAGTTTTTTCATGACAACAGCTTCGTGAGGCCAACTTATCAAAGGTAGGGTGCATTTATATATCTGAGCATTTATTTTCACATTAAAGTCAAACTTGTGCATCTAAATCAGTTTTTTTTTATCACTGAAGTTTTTGGGGGTACTGCATCATCATCAAACTCACTCTCCAGCAAAACAATACAGCTTAATATAAAAAACATCAACAAATAATTAATGATATAACAGTGATCCAAATGATTCCCTCACACACGTTTAATGAATTCAGTATATCAGGAAAGCAACAGTGTAAGCTTTTTCTTCATGTGAGTCAGTGAGGGCTTCAGTTCAATTTAAATTAGACCCGTGCTCATAAACATGGCTGTCGTATTTGTGTCTGCACGGGAGCACAGCTCTACTTTGTACATACCGTGGCAGCTGCATGTCCGATGGTCCCAGTGGGCAGAGCGCTGGCACCCGCAGTGGTGCTGACGCTGTTAGGGTGCCGTATGCGGACAGCTGGCCCAGCTACCATGGTAGGAGGGGTGCTGCCGGCTGCTGGTTTGACTCCCTGCTGCAGGGGCTGGGTCAGGGACTGCTGACTGTTCAGCAAAGACAGCCTCAGGGCCGGGAGGCTCTTCTGTTGACGCACACAGGGAGGTCATGAAGATTGGAGTCACAAAGCAAAGCAGACACATACAACAAAACAGCAAAAATAACTGCAACAACAAATCTGCTGGATTCATTGGTTGTTTTATTATTATTTATTACATTATGACTTCATGTGCTTTTGTTTGATAAACTGACTAAGCGTATGTTGCTCAATACAACTTATTTTATTTCCATTTGCTTTACAGATTCTACAGTGCCTTCCAAAAGTATTCATACCGCTTGAACTTTTCTGCATTCTGACACGTTACAACCAAAAAATCTGTATGTATTCAGCCATTTTTAATTAAGTTATGCTTGCTCAAATCCTCCAACCAATCTGACTGAGCTTGAGCACTTTTTGCAAAGAAGAATGGGAGATTTCAGTCTCTTGATGTGAAAAGCTGGTAGAGAAATACCCCAAAAGACTAGCACCTATCAATGCAGAGAAAGGTTCCCCACAAACTATTGACTCAGCAGGGTTGAATACAAATGCATGCCATACATTTCTGATTTTTACTTGTAATAACATTTAAAAACAACGTTTCTTTTCCTTCCACTTCACCTTTATGAACTACTTTTTTCTTGATCTATTACATAAAATCGAAATAAAATACACATAATTTTGTGGTTGTGAAGTGAAAATGTAAAAACGTTCAAATGGATATGAATAGTTTTGTCAGGCACAGTCAGGGGTCAGTTCAGAGAAGGCTGCGTGTGTATCACTGGTTCGATTTCAGAATCAATCTATAAAACTTGTCCTAAAAAAGTTTAGTCGTGAGGCAAATGTCTGCTGTAGCTATTAATGTAGGAATCAATCTCTTTATCCTTTTAATTTTAACAGATATATTTAAAAGAAATGCTCGGACAAAAACACCACCTTGAGAAAAGGCACCAGGTAAGGCTGCGGAGACGACTTGAGCTCGGTCTGCAGCCTGCTGGTGAACTCCTCTGGTTCTATCTTCGCATCCTGCGGGGCAGAGAGGAGAGACACAACAAGGACCGGGCAGATTAACATGGTGATTTATGATGAAACCCAAACACTTGAAAAGACGATAATCCTTTCAAACCCCCATACTGGAACTTTAGAGTGTATCCAAATGTGAAGGCTGAAAATTCATGAGCAGAGAAAGTAGATTTTGGAAAATGTTTAATGCTGCCATCTACAGGTTGGAAATATTCAATACAAAAATACAAAGGTCAAAGTTGATTTGTTCAAAAAGGTAATTTACCAGTTGAAGTCATTCAGATGCACACAGAATACAATTTTATGTATATCTGCCATGTTAAAATGAGCCATCTGTAAGCAGCAGTATATACTTCCTGTAATAATGAACACAGTAAAGTTTGTTTGGTTTCTGACACCCACCAGCAGATCCTGAACCAGAGCCTTGACGTTCTTGGAAGTCTCAGGAGAGGGAGAGTTGTGAGATGCCAGCTTGATGAGTGTAGCCAGGAAATTCTTACACTTCTTCACATTTTCTTGCATTTCCTGCGAAATATAGTGAATATTTTTTTCCATGTTTAAAAAAAACATTCCTAAACATGAATTAAATTGAGAAATAAAGATCAAGTTATTAAATATCTGTCGGAGGGAAAAAGAAAATTCTACCTGCCTTTACCAGATAGGTGCTGAAATTTTTAAATGTTTCCAATAATACTATTAGTCACATGAGTATTTATGCACTAGTATAGATCTGTGTTGGTCAGCATTAAATGTATTTTTATCTATGTCTGTGTGTCTACGTAGATCTATGACTTCTTGATTGCCTAAAAACAAGAGTAGTTGGTGACTGCATGTCCTTGGGTATCCACTGATGCAAATGCACAGGTGCAAATGTTTGCAGGCATGTATGAGACTCCTTGTCCATGCCCAGCTGTGTGACGTGGTAAAGCAGAGGGACCAGAGCTGGACTTGTGACGCAGCCGGCCTCCTGGCAGCTGGGCCCGTTAGGATGGGAGACGGCAGGGAACAGACCTGTGACACGACTGGAGCTCCAGGGGTCGCCGAGATGCTCGTCTGCATCGGTGGCGCTGGCTGGGAGGCAGACTGGGCCTGGGCCTGGGGGGTCATGACCATGGGGGTCTGCTGCGGAGCCGTCACTGCCACGGTCGGCGCCACAGGGCCCTTCTGGAAGAGCAAGGAAGAGACAGAGAGATAAACAGGACGTGACGCTTTGCTCGGAGCAAGGCCACAGAGAACGAGAGGCAGGCGCCAAGACGCTCCTGTCACATCTGGTCTCCTGACTTCAGTGGACATCTTTTAACAAAAAAGAAGGAGTAGAGGGGAGAAAGTTACAAGCAAGGGGTTTGGAAACACAGATATCCATTAAACCTATGCTTGATGCTCGATTGCTTGGCAGGCTTCACCGTACTACCAAAACCTGTGCTGTACTGTGCTGGTTTTTATATTCTATTTAGGAATATGTGCATGAATGAATGACAAGGCAAAACACGTATTGAGGGAATAACAACAGTTTTGTCTTCTAAGTTCTGTTCCCACTTGGCATTAAAACACATGATACTATCAACAGTAACATGAAAAAGTATTTGTATCCCTGAAGCATCACATTACAAAGACAACCTTCAATGTATTTTACAGTTTCTTTGTTTTTCCTTAATAAAAGCATCCCCACATTACAATGCTGCCATCACCATGTTTCACCATGGGGTTGGTGTGTTCGGGGCAATGTGTATTGTTAATTAATGTACAATTTCATATAATTAATTGAACAATTCTTTGTGAGATGTTCAAAGCAGTGCTTTCTCTAGTTGTAATGTGTTAAAATGTGAAAATGTTCATGGAGTAGGAATACTTTAAAACATCTGATCTCTTCAGTCCAAAATAGACAGTCCATATCTTACTTTACAACTGTTAAGAAATGCAGAAGAAAGGTTAAAGATCCCTCTGCAGCCAAAAGCTAAAACTTCTATACTATCTGGAAGAAGTTAAATAAAGAGTAAAAAAGACCGGTATTCATAAGATATTTTAAAAAGCATAACAAATAAACTCCGATTTTGCTTCGAGACAAAAACAAAATAACAAAGCAATAATTCAGCCACATGCTAACATTGTCTCCTGACATGAGCTATCAGGAGGCCTGCAGGAATAAACCCTGAATTCTGCATTCAAGGAGTGTTAGCTCACAGGACGGAGTGCAGGACAAGAGGAGGAGGAGGAAGAAGAGGAGGAGGTCTGGAGGGCAGGGCTGGAAGGTGTGGGAGAGGGAGATGGTGCCATCTTGGCCGGGGTCAAAGGACACGGCCTTGTGGTCTGAGAGGTTGCAGGAGACTGCTGGAAAGAAAAAGAGCAACAGGATAAGGAGAAAGCAGCAGTGTGCCTTGCAGACACATAGAGAAAGGTCATGAGGAGGAGAGAAGAGGTTGTGAGTATGATGGCAGCGGTAAAGACGGACACAAAGTCAAGTTGCAGAGAATTAGGATGTCATGAAGGCACTGGCTGTTATCTTTATTTCATGTGTAAATGCAGAAACAAAGGAATAAAACTGTGGAACAAAGTAAATTACGTTGGAAAGCTGGAAAAAATTGAAAAATCTTAAAAGCAGGGCGAAGTGATTCCTGTCCTCCAGCAAGAGGCAAATAAAAAATGTCTCTATTAGACAGGTTATGTCACGTAACGAAAGTTCAAATCTTAACTGGGGTCTTTTTTGTTTCAAGACAGGGAATCTAAACTGTTTTATCTTTTTTTTTATTTTAATACCTGATGCAACAGAGAAAGTTTGGTTATATCACTATTTTTAAATGAATAACTGTTCGAAAACACACTTTTTAGTAAAGCAAAGCGGAATTTTTACTCCAGCTTATTATTAAAAATAAATGACACAGTTTCAGAGTATTGACACAACAAATTAAAAAAAATAGACAGAACATGATCTAACTCCTTTCATGTAAAACAGAAAAGCTGCATTTATTCCTTCTGCTGCTAGGACAAACATAATGTGATTATAACAGCTCTAAAAATGTTATCCGTAACATTTATTGTGTATTTGAAAATATAGATACTTGCTAAATTTAGCATTGGCTTTTAAGTTCTCATTAGGGAAGGATATGTAACTTTTTACCAAGTTAATATTGGATAATTAATTAGTTGGGCTGGGGTTGCCAGCCTAACTGTTAACTGTAGTTTGTTTTAAAACTATTACCTTAACAACAGTGATGAGTGGCACTTCTTTACTTTGGAGACAAAGACTGCCTGTGTTTTTTTTGCAAACAGGAATGTTTACAGCAGGATCTGTCTTTCTTGGTAAACCAGGGAAAGCAATAAGTGGGGGGAGGGCGACGCTCACTACTTTATACTCTGATATCAAGTCAACTGGCCAAGACAACCCAGGAGGGCTTCTGCTCTGACCTCTGGCACTAAGGCAGGCCCAAGAAGTCAGAGAAATATCTCAATAAAAACTCAAGTGCTTCCACACTCAAAAGGGACTGCAGCATATTAGGAAAGTATGTAATTGCAATACTACTGCTGAATATTGCAATGACGATATTGATTAGGATGCAGTTTCACCACCATTTTCTTCCAGTTTTAGCAACTTAGCCATTAAAAAATGTACATAAGATGTGAATTAAGGGCAGTCAGAGCGCATCCAACTGGCATTCATAGTGTCAATGCATAGCCCTTCAAATATGATTATAATTTCATCCAAGCAAATATTGATATGAAGATTATGATTTCAATCTGATTTATTGAGCCGTTCCACAATCGACTAAACAGCAGTTTCTCGCACGCAATCAAAA
Organism: Valencia hispanica; assembly: GCA_963556495.2. Classification (NCBI taxonomy): domain Eukaryota; kingdom Metazoa; phylum Chordata; class Actinopteri; order Cyprinodontiformes; family Valenciidae; genus Valencia; species Valencia hispanica. Next base: position 45,777,262 of record OY747701.1, read on the forward strand.
AGGGGGCAGTGCAGGGAGGAAAAAGTAGGATAAGAAAAGGAGGAGGGAGTTTCCCCGCCACTAAAAGTTTTGTAGAGCTAAAGAGTTGGGGGGAAGTCGGGTGTATGACGACTGAGTGTAGAGGGGATGGGGCTGTGGTGGGTGCAGTAATGGGGGGAGGAGGGGGGCCACGGGGTGCATCTCACCCCCAGCTATGCCCCGCTTATGCTCACTCTTACTCCCACATGAGCACACTGGAGAACCAAAGCCTTGTTAGCTTTTTAAAATAATCAGGCAGTTGGATGATGAATGATTTAACAGGTATGGAAGGAAGGAAGCTCAGGATGCCTTCCGTTTCTCCCCTCGGGCTCATAGGAAGAGTGACAGGCCGACAGAGGGGTTGAGCTCTGGGAATAAACACCATTCCCTTTCATTTTCGCTGCTACTGCTTTTCCTGTCGAGATGGCAACGCCGCGGCCCACTAATTTGTCAGTGACTGGGAGAGGCGATGACAATCTGCGACTTTCTTTTTAACGGAGCATGTCAGGATAGAGGCAGGTTGGCTGGCTGGAAGCAAAGTCTTGCTCTGAATTGGTACAGATTTCTATCCACAACACCCTGACCAACTTACAGTTTGACGTTTAAAATTTTTTCCTGTGAATATTTAGATCAAAACCTTTCATGAGAACAACCACTCAATCCTAAGTTTTAAAAGTATAACAGTTTACTATTTGAGTGAGGAGAAATACCTATAGGCTCGTGTTATACACCACAATATTATGCAGCTGAATTTTATAGCCTGGTATCCTGCATTGTGTATATGAACCCAACCAGAGGATACGTTTTTGAACATTTTATGTCAGTTATTCCATAATTTCTTAATTTGTCTTCAGTATTCGTCCAGATATAATCTGTTTTGACTTTCACTGGCATAGATAGACTTTTTAAACAAAGTACAGTAATATAAAAGCTCAAATTTAATCTTATCATGAGGTTGCACAGAAATTAAGAGGAACAGATAACTGTAATTGTCAAACTGAAACACAGGACTCCACTATCCAAGCTGGAAAAAAATAAGCAATGAAATGCTGCCCTCTACTGTTAGTGTTTTGTCTTTGCAGATTATGATATGATTTGATCTCTAAAAGATCGATTTATAGTGTAAAGTATTCATTTTGAAACAATGAAACCATAAACTCCTATATATTTTATTTGGATTTTATGAAATATACTAAAACAATGTGGTACATAACTGTAAAGTGGAAGGAAAATAATACATGGTTTCACAATGGCTTTCTTCTTGCTACTCCTCCATAAAGGCCAGATTTCTGAACCTCATGGCTATTAGTAGACCGGTCTACAATTCTCACACCTGAGCTGGGGACCTCTGCAGCTCATCTAGAGTTCCACCGAATCTCTTTCTAGTTTTTAGACTTAATGTCACAATCCTTCCAAAGAATTTATCAAAAGTTGGTATTGTTTTTGACTCTAATCCTGCTTCAAATTCCTTAATTCACTTTCCCTCGAACCTGTCTTGTGTGTTCTTTTATCTTCCTGATGCTATTTATTTATTAATTAATGCTCTGAGGCCTACTTAGCACAGTGATATTTATATTGACTTCTGAAGACAGGTGGTTGCACTGGATTTTACTCAGGGGTGTCATAGTGAAGGGGGCTGGATATGCAAACTATTTTCATAAGAGTAAAAAATCAAGGGAAACATGTTTTTCAATATACCCTGAATTAATCGCAGTTTCCTGTAAAAACAATTCATTCAAAAATGTAAAATATTTCTAAGAAGATAAAAACTTTTCAGGCAACTTTTATGACTCCAGACCAGACCCAGATATCTAATATGCCAACTAAGCTTTAGGTAACGTATTAATATCAATTTAGACTAAATAGTCTGTTCTGAAATGAGTAATAAAAACATTTGTGTACCTGGCAGGTGTTCTGGGCTCTGAGGACCTAAACATTTACTTACCTTATCATTAAAAGCTATTACTTTCCAAAGGTGTGCACCCAGCAGCATAAGTTTCCAGCTTCCAAATGAATGATGTATCCACAGGTGATAATAATGAAATTCGTATTAATGATTCAGCAACCCGTTAAATTTTGATGAAGAGGACCCCATGGAGTCATTATAAAGCCTTGAGATGTTAATTCACCAATTAATCTCAATTGAATTTATGGATAAAATAATCAAGTGTATTCATTTGTTCTAATTAGGCCTTTTAAGATATTAATCACTGCAATTAGCGACGAGAGCTACGCATCTATTCGGGGGGTTCGTGCCCAACAGTGTGAACCAAGATCAAAGTTTATCAAATTCAATCAGTCGAATTAGTTTTTACAAAGGTCACCAACTGGGACATTAGCTCAGAATATGCATAGTTGAAGAGATTGGGTTACGCCTTAATCATGCTTGCTCTCTAGAGCTAAAAATGGTTGTTTCCCCTAATAGAACTGTACCTCAAATTGCAATGAAGTTAAGATATTTTTGTTACACTTTACTAGTGAAGGTTTCTTGGAATAAACTGTTTTCTTTCGATTCCAAACAAAGCAGATGCTATGAGAAATTTAAAAAAAGTTTACTTAATTTAACCATTAATTATAATGGTTGTCTGTTTCATTGCATAAGGTGAGTTTATAAGACCTCAGTTTAGCAGCAATCCAGGGTACAGCTGTACTGATTTACTGGGTTCCTACGGAAGGAAGGAAGGAAGGAAGGAAGGAAGGAAGGAAGGAAGGAAGGAAGGAAGGAAGGAAGGAAGGAAGGAAGGAAGGAAGGAAGGAAGGAAGGAAGGAAGGAAGGAAGGAAGGAAGGAAGGAAGGAAGGAAGGAACATTTAAACAATTGGATAAGGATTAATGTCTTTATATACAAATATTTTTTCATACTCTTTTTATGAGGAAACTATTGAAACCAAATCCAGGGTCTTCCAGATTGGCATAAGAACCCTCTACGGTGTAAATAAACATTTACTACTGTACTATATAATACTGCAATAAAAATGTGTCTTCTATACATAGTTTATTTGGACTTGATGCAGCTCCTAGCAGTACCCTTAATTAGAAGATGCCTCAACTCTTACTCTGTTAGGTAATAAAGTGTTTCGGCATTTTATGATTACACCTCCCCTATAGAGGAAAGAAATGCCTCCATCTCCAATAAATCTATAAGCTTTTTTTGTTTTTCTGTTCTAAATCTGATTTATCCAATTGTTTACAATAAAAAATGCATTAAGAAATCTTGTCATTTCTGGGGGGGAAAAGAGGGGGAATTCTGAATTTAGCCATTCCAAAATAGTTTTTTAGACTACCATTAACAACTGGTCATTTTTTGGGACAATAAATGTGGTAGGTAACAGATTTCTTTAATCTAAACTAATGATAAAATTGCACTTCTACAGAAATAATATGTGGAATTTATGGAAAAACTAACAAGTAAAGACGGGCTCCAGTCTTCTCGATGAATTTATACTGAAAAGCCCCTTAACTATAATTTATCCTTTAATGCTGCAGATAAGATGATAAAAACATGAATGGTGTTTCCTACTTCATAGTAAAGAAGAACCTGATGGTGGAGGTGCAGAAATCTCTAGACATGGGGAAATTCTGCAGATTCTGAGAAACATCCCAGTGTAGATGGGATACCTGTAGTGAGTGACATCATTATACGTGAATGGAGAAGAAAGTTGCATGGAAAATTCTGTGTTGAGACCAAAGAGCACTGTAGGTTTGTGTTCGCTTTAACAGGGAGATAATGTTTCTAAGGCATTCATGATCCAGCACGTTAAAACCCAAGGAGATATAGGAGATTATGTGGCGGTTATAATCTGGTATGAAGGGGACTTTACTGTAGTGAGAACTGTGATGCCCATATATATATATATATATATATATATATATATATATATATATATATATATATATATATATATATCCCAAGACCCCAATTTTCAGACTATATTTGGACAATCCTTGATAGCACTGAATTTATCTCTCACAGAGTCTCTTCACACTTAAATTAGCATATTGAGCATGCTATTAGTACTTTATTCGACAAGGATAGTGTCATAATTATAGATCAAGTTCTGTTTGCTTTAGGAGTAGCTGCATTTATTGGCCGCCAACCCTACCAACTGATGAAATAAATATGCTTTAGAATTATTAGTTGCATTACTGCATTCTTTTTTTTGGTGCTGTGGTGAGCACGGAAACCAGAATGAAAAACATCAAGCAGTTGGTCATTGTTATGAAGCTATTTACCTGCTGTAACACAGCTTTTTCAATAATTTTACTGATGAATGGAAGATTGGAGATTGGCCTGTAGTTCTGCATTAACATGTTGTCCAGATTATTCTTTTTTAGCAGTGGTTTAATAACTGCTGTTTTTAAAGCCTGGGGGAAGAGACCTGACAGGAGGGATGAGTTCACTATTTTAATCAGATCAGACCCAATAACAAGGAAAACTTTCTTAAGAAAGCTGTGGGTAGGATATTAAGACAGCAAGAGGAGGAGCTTAATTGGTTAATGATTTATTCTAAGGTTTTTTGGTTTAATTCATGGAAATCTGAAATTTTTTCTACATTGGAGGTAGTTGGGTATAACATTGGTACTCAGCTCGGTGTTGCGGTACAGACCGACCATCTAATTGTTAGAATCTTTTCAGAGAAAAAGCTGGCAAATTCCTTGCAGGCCCCTGGTAGAATACTACTACTGTCACTGGAGGATTAATTAGTTTTTCCACTGTTGCAAACAGAGTCTGTGCATTATTAATGTTTCTGGTAATGATTTCAGAGAAGAAAGATTCCCTAACATCTTTTAAGGTTAACTGATACCTGTTCAGTCTCTCATCTCACAGTGAATCTGGAGTTGAGTTTTCCGCCATTTTCTCTCGGCTCGTCGACACTCCCTTTTTTCACTACGTACCAGTGGATCATAAGTCCACGGAGACTTCTTTCTACCTGAGACTACTTTCACTTAAGTTGGAACAATGGAATCAATGATGTCTGAGATTTTCACAAGAGAATTATCTACTAGCTTATTTACTGAGTTGGAGTTGGGAGATGAGGGGGATGTGGTGAAAGGGTACATACTTTTAAAGGTTTCAACTGAACTGTCCCAGAGAAAACGCTTTTTTACAGTTCTCACTGTGGCTAGATATTTTAGCAGAGATGGTACTTTCAAAGAAAACACAGAAATGGTCAGATAGCGCGGGCTGTACAGTGGCGCAGTTGGTAGCACTGTTGCCTTGCAGCAAGAAGGTCCTGGGTTCGAATCCCAGCCTGGGGTCTTTCTGCATGGACTTTGCATGTTCTCCCTGTGCGTGGGTTCTCTCCAGGTACTCCGGCTTCCTCCCACAGTCCAAAAACATGACTGTTAGGTGAATTGGTTTCTCTAAAATTGCCCTTAGGTATGAGTGTGTGTGTGTGTATGGTTGTTTGTCCTGTATGTCTCTGTGTTGCCCTGCGATGGACTAGTGAACTGTCCAGGGTGTACCCCGCCCCTTGACCGCTGGAGATAGGCACCAGCCCCCCCGCAACCCTGCATTAGGATGGACGGGTATAGAAAATGGATGGATGATCAATATCAATAACAAAGATGTCAGACATAGTTTTAGGCAGGTGTGGAAGAGATACTGTAAACAAAGAATGCTTTCAAAAATGGAAGTATTAATCATTTATTTTCATCAATCAACAAAAAGCAGTTAATGGACAAAAGAGAAATCTAAATTAAATCAATATTTCGTGTGACCACCCTTTGCCTTCAAAACAGCATCAATTCTTCTAGGTACACTTACACACAGTTTTTAAAGGAACTCAGCTGGTAGGTTGTTCCAAACATCTTGGAGAACTAACCACATATCTTCTATGGATGTAGGCTGTCTGTCTCTTTATGTAATCCCAGGCATACTCGATGATGTTGAGATCAGGGCTTTGTGGGGGCCATACCATCACTTCCAAGACTTCTTGTTGTTCTTTACGATGAAGATAGTTCTTAATGACTTTGGCTGTATGTTTGGGGTTGTTGTCCTGCTGCAGAATACATTTGGGGCCAATCATACGCCTTCCTGATGGTATTGCATGATGGATAAGTATCTGCCTGTATTTTTCAGCATTAGGAACACCATTATATATGACCAAATCTTCAACTCCATTTGCAGAAATGCAGCCCAAAACGTTCAAGGAACCTCCACCATGCTTCACTGTTGTGTGCAGACACTCATTATTGTACTACTCACTGATTTCATACCACCACTGTCATGTGTTAAAAAAAACATGAACTACTGAACTTCAATAACTTAGTGAAACCTAAAAGAGTGTGTTTAATATATAAAGTCCTATACTCCCTTGCTCCACCACCACTAAAGGAGTTCATTAGGCGTAAATAAAACTCAGACAGGAGCACTCAAGCCACAACCCGAGGAGACTTGTTTATACCCCACAGGCGGACAGCATTTGGGCAGAACGTCCTCTCTGTCCAGGCTGGGCCATCTGTGGAACAGTCTTCCTCCATCCATCAGAGAATGCTCTACATTCAACTTGTTTAAGGCACAGGTTAAAAACTGGTTATGGACGAATCAAGTATGTGATCATGTATAAGTTGTATAGTTTGAATGCTCTACTTGGGAATAGAATGGTATGTAAGTGTGAGTCTGGGGATGGACGTTTTTACTATGTACAATGCATGGTCTGCTTAAATGTGAAATATTTTACTGGAAATGTAGAATCATGATCATGTGTATTGACTGACAATGTACAATTTATGGGGATTGTGCATCGATTGATATGTTGTATATTGAAAGTGGAAGAGCAGATCAATGAGTGAGTGTGCGTTTGTAGAGGATGTGCAATATGGATGTCTATTGTAATATGTTTTTTTGTTTAATGTTTGAACAACAGATGGAAATTAGCCCTAGGCTATGATCTGGTGTGTTTACATTCATGTTATTTTTTATATGTATGTTCATTAACATGCACTGTCCCAAATTAAAAATTAAAAAATAAATACAAAAAGAACAAACTGCATTTTGCTACAGCCAAATATTTCACATTTTTGACTCATCAGTCCAGAGCACCTGCTGCCATTGTTCTGCACCCCAGTTCCTATGACTTTGTGCAAGTGTACCGATAAGACTTGATGCTGCTTTGAAATCAAAAGGTAGTAACACCAAATATTGATTTGATTTAGATTTTTCTTTTGTTTTCTCTTTTTTTTGCTCACGCATTTTGTAAATTGATAAAAATAAACAATCATTATTTATATTATAGAAAGCACTCTTTGTTTACAGCAATTTTTCACACCTATCTTCATTTTTGCACAGTACTGTATGCTGTTTCAATTTTTCAAGAAAAAGTATAGAACCACCCAAAAACTTCAATAATCAAAAGAAATGAAAAATGGGGGAAAGAACATTTGAGTGAGTCTAAATGTAAGTTAACAAAGCGCTGCTTAATTAGTTTTTGTCCTTACCTATAAACAATCAGAGGACAATGAGTGTGAAAGCAAACCTTGCCACATAACACACACCAGAACAAGGGATGTCATTGAATGATAGTGTCTAACACTGGGCTCTGGAGGTGAGTCTCACCTGTGGAGTTGTTACTCTGAAGGACGTTCCCGTGGTGGGGGCAGCAGGTCTCGGGGAGATGTTGTTCTGGGCCTGGGCCTGGGCTTGAGCTTGAGCCAGAGCCTGCTGAGGAACCATCACCAACTGGCCCAATTCAGTGCGGACCAGTACCATTCCTGTAGGGAAGCAAAGAACAACAATTAGTGCTTAAGCCATATCAATGTTTTATCACATCATTACAACTATGAGTAAAAACAGTGAGGAATGCTGGCTCAGACATAGCCCATTTCTTGGTTATGTTGCTATAAGCACATATGTGGCCATCTTCACTACTCTTTTTTTTTTCCACAGAGGATTTCCTTTTGTGTCTCCTTACTATCTCTCACCCAGCTGTAATTTCCCTCCCTCTGCATTTCTGCAGGTACCTGTTGCCAGCACTGCATGTTTCTCACTTAGTCATACCAGTGTTAATCATGTTTCTTAATTTTCTTTTCCTTTTCACTCTTTCTGAACTTTTACCCCTCTTGGCTGGCTGCCCTCCATAAGTGTAGATCTCCTTGTTATAACCAAGGTTATTTCTCCCAGATGTTACTAACTGTCCATTGAAGTGGATTTTTTTATGTTTGCGCCATGTACTAATTTGACTTTTGCAGTGGACTTGTGTTACAAATAAATCTGAATTAGAGCTTAGTGGTAAAATTGTTACAGTCTCCTCTTGCGTTAATGGGTGTAGCCGGGCGTATGGCAGCTCAATCACTCGGTCAACCACTTTTCATAGGCCGACATATACCCAAGTAGAGCAGAAAATGAGCAGCGAGCAAGGTGCTTAACTCCAAAAGGGAGGGGAAGGGTTTACTGGCAAAATCATGTCTGAATTTAAGGCTTTTCTTGGAGGTCTGACCTGTAGATTGAGATTTTAAATCAATTTCACATATAAGAAGCCAGAACTGCACAACAGGTTCTTCAATAGAGGTAGGAGCTTTTAAATCAACAGAAAATGAAGAAACTATAGGATTATCCAAATTTAGGCATCAAAGTATATGTCTTAAAGAATACTCAAAGACAGTGCATGCAGTTGGTTAATCCATATACAGATCGACAAATAAGAGCCAATTAAGGTAAAATTGTATCATTTTCTGAGTTTTGGTCTACTGATTGATGCATCTCTATTTAAAAAATTGACAATTTCTCTTATTTTATTGTAAATAACAAAGCTAACTAAAAATTCTGACTCTGGTACTATTAGACTGAACCCTTGTTTTTTGAGAGGTCAGATGACTCAGAGCAGCATTCAAGGGCAGTACAGAAACCCTTCTGGCTACTGACCATGAACATGGAGCATAAGAATAATCGCACATCAATAAAACTGCTAAGTTATGTCTGAGAACAGAATATATTTAGTGACGAAATACTAATCTTCTTTGAGAAAAATAGATCATTCTTAGTTTTAAATGCTAAACAGATGATATGTGGAATATTGGAAACTCTTTAAATAAATACTTTTCAAAAGTATTTAAGAGGTATGAGATCAGTGGGACTGGAACAAAATGCATAAAGAGTAGTTTTAGAAGCTGCTCTCAGACTGACTGAGTTGATCCAATAAATTCTGTGATATATATTTCACCATCAGCCGGATGAAAATATTTCTCTGTGGATGCTCAAGTTTCCATCAACCAGTGAACTACACTGGCAGAATCTTTGCATCTTTTTATCAATTTTCTGATGCCAAATTCCTGTTGATTCAGCGCATAAATATATGCATGTATAAAAGTTTATCCTGTTATCAGTGCTTTGCATCTGCTTGTTTATGATTAGGAGAAAGGTTTAATTGAAACTTGGTGGAGACATTTTTTTCCAGAGCACTACGTTTGTTGTTAAAAGGAAGACATTTGGTTGATGGTAGTGAAACTGGTCAGAGGTATAAATGGTCCTTGTTTCAACAGGTGTCCAACATTCAGTGCCTTGCAACAATTATTCTTACCTTTTTCATATTTTGCACTCATATGCACTTTTATGTAATAAACCAACACGAAATAGTCTATAATTAAGTCAAATGATAATAATATAGATTTGTCTAACATTTGCGCAAAAAAAAAAGTAACTACTCTTGTGTGAATTTATATTCAGCCCCTTTTACTCTGATAGCCTACCCCTAAAAATACAGGGTACAGAGGTTTGTTAGAGGAAATTTGTGAAGAAGCCGCATCATGAAGACCAAGGAACACAGCAGACAGGTCAAGAATAGGTTGTGAAAATGTTTAAACCAGAGCTAGACTATAAATTTTAAAAAACATATTCAGCGCTTTGAACATATCATGGAGTGCTGTTCAATCCATCATCCGATAATGTAGAGTATGGAAAAACAGCTAACCTACCAAGACATTAGGGATGTAAGAAAATATTGATACACCGATTTATCGCAATATTTTATTTCCCGATATTGTATCGATATCCAAAAGCAAAATATCAAAAAAAATTGTAGGATTTGAATAGAACCATTACTGATGACAGTCATTCTTGTAGTAAAGTTAAAAGTAGGGTAATTGGTGGCTGTTTTAACATTCTTTGTTCCAGTGATTCAACTAGATCTAGTAATAAAACTGGATGTGTAAAAGTATGAAACAGGTTGGAGTGTTTATAATGTTGAGACTGTTTTTTTTTCCAGTTAAATTCAGTTTTAAAAATTACAATATATTGTCTTACTCATGGTATCGCAATATATCGTATTGTCTCCCCTGTATCGCGATACATATCGTATCGCCAGATTTTTACCAATACACATCCCTACAAGATATGGTAGTCTATCTCAATAGAAAGGCCGAGCAGGCACACCATTAATCAGAGGAACAGTCAAAAGGCCCATAGTGGCTCCGGAGGAGCTGCAAAGAAGCTTATGTATTAATAATCAATGGACTTATCTTGATTGGTATTATTGTAATCAACCCCTCGTTCCAAGTCCTTCAGGTTGGAAGACCTCCTGGCCAGCACTCTAACTTTTAGCTCCCTGCACAGATTCTCTGCTAGATTCATGTCAGGTTTAACTGTTCATATGTACAGGTTGAGGCAAGTTGCTCTTTTCTTGTTGTCATTTCCTAACTTGCGAAGATCAATACAAATCAGCCCTACTGCAATGCCATGTTCTCTTATCTTTTCCGTTTTGAAGAATGGTTAAAAGAAATCGGCCTACATATTTGTACCCCAAGGAAATAAAGAGATAGTGAATTAAAAATTTAAAGTTATTCACACCTCTGATGAATTAAAAAATAAATTGTATTAAATACAAAAAATATATTGAAGTTACTGTGTTTTATAGTTATTGTTCTCGGATGGTATACCGCTAGTGGCACTTGGGTTACCATTAGTGCCATTTATCTTAAGAAAAAGTTGGTATCAATTATTTAAGAGGTAGATATGAAACAAATTAACTATAATGATGAGCTATTAAGCACACAGTGTCTAAAAGACTATCGTTCAAGGACACCAATCTTTGCACCAACAAGAAACTTCTTCAAAAGAGAGGTGGAAAATATTTCCCTCTCTAGAAGAACCTGAAACAGATGACAGAGGCGAGAACCAAGAAGTTCTAATGATTTTTATTGTTCCTCTCCATTAACTTCTGAAGTCAGCAATTAGATAAGACAATACATGACGCCTAACAGGCAGTACATTGGGTCACCAGAATTTAATCATTTTTACAAGATCGAGAAGAGATTGCAGACAAAACTGGAAACTTGATTTGCATTATTTTCTGGTTGTACTCGAACAGATTTGCTCTTTTAAACAGTTCTGCAAATGGAAATTGTACATCAATATATTGCTAGTTGAGAAAGAGTCCTTATTAATCAATAAAGTTGAGCTATATTAAAAGTGACAGTGTGTAGTTATTACCATTAATCTCTGGAAATATTCATTGAAATGTTGAAAATTAATAAAATTATGCCCAATCATTTAAAATATTGGCGGCTTTACAACATGCAACCATAAAAACCGGGTTTAAATTACATGGCCGTGGGTCCAAGTCTCTGGGGGACGCCATATTGGACGCCCTGATTCCTTCTACGTGAGCCTATGTGGACAAAACGCATTTACTGATTTTTGAACAAGCAGTTACGTCACGATCCCCACGCCAAACTTTAGAAAACAAACTTTAGCAATGCTAGCAGCCAGATTTGTGTACAAAAAATAAATGACTGCCATTACAACATGTTAGGCTTAGCTTACAAAATGCTGAAAACTTTCTCCATTCATAAATGTTGTTGTTTTACACATTTACCTCTTCGCTCGTTGCCAGTGATGAAAGAGAGTCTGATTTGCTTGTCATTTCGCTGCATGTATGATTTTGCTGGAGGTTGAACGATCTGGCAATGTAGTAGACTTTCGAAAATTGCGCGACACTCCCAGGTATTTTTGGTCTTTATGGCCATTCGTTGGTAAGGTTGTCAGACAAACAGAAAAATACAGCTTTCTTGCAATGATTTAGACATGTACTGCCCCTTATCGCCAGGGAAACTACACACTGTCACTTTAAGGCAAGTCAGTGTTTAGTTTATGACATTTTTGAAAAAATATATCTCAGTCATTATTTTAGAAAATATTTAGTTTACCAAATATCTTGTTTGTAAAATGCAATCTTAAAATCGAGACTAAAACCGTTAAATTAAGAAAAAAAATGTTTTTTATATTTTATCCATACCGGCCAGTCCTACATCTCGAATTTGCTTTTTTTAACCATAGACCAGGCTAATTATAATTTACAATACAAGCTAATAGCAATGTACTTCTCTTTATTTTATGCAATCAAACACTAAAAGTTACATATTCACTAACATTATTATTTTGCCGAGAAATTTTAATGAGATACAAACTGCAAAAGTACAAATTCACTGTGTTACTGCAACTATCACCATATTGTAAATGCAGAACAGCCATATTGGATGCTGAGGTGAGGGATGGAAAATAAAATCTGGTTTCCTGCTTCGGATTCTGACTTCAGGGGGCCTTCCTGCTTATTTTTGTTTAACTTAAAACATATAAAATGGATAGGACCGTTTTTTTTCTTCTGTCTTTTGTGTCTAAGACCCCCCAAAAACTTGTAGTAAGGTTGAAAAAGATCTTCACAGCAAGGCAAAACTTTGGATATAGTGAGGTAATACATGCAGTGTCATTTCATTAATTGCCCTTTTCTCTGAGCAACTCCCCTTACACCCGCTGGACTGTGTCTTGAAAGCTAAATAATCCAGTTCTGGTTTAACCAGTCTAAGTATTTTTTATTTTTTTGGACTAGGGGGTGATCAAATACATTTATTTTTTTTACAAACAACAAAACAGCCCACTAATTTGAGCAATTTTAGCAGTATTAGCCAGCCCCAATCTACAACACTCACCACTGAGAGGATATGGAAATAAGGGATAGAAAACACTGCAGAGAGGCAACTTTAGGACAGCTTGTGCTGCAACGCCCCCCCTGTCTAGATGCACGACACCCTGGGTAGGTACCCATACCACTCATAACAAAAAAACACCACTGGAAGCCAATAGTCGTAAAACTGGCGATTTGCTTAACTTAAATGATTTCATGACTTGGGATTTTTTCCCCCGACTGAGTAAATCCACTCATGTTAAAAGTTTGATTTATTTTAAGTTTTCATTGTGGTGTTATGCCACGACAATAACCCATGAATTTATTGTAAGGCCTTGTACATCTTTACAAGGGAAAACAATAATTGTGGACACGGCTTAAACACAAAGAGCTTTCCTGTAACATTTACATGAGCCCACTACATTACAAGGAGAAAGCACCTTCTCTTCAGCTCCCCAAAACAAACCTTACCCTGTGGGATGGTAAAGCCAGGCGGAAGCTGAATGGTGGTTTGCTGTTGTGAAGGTCTGACAATCAGCTGGGGGGCTACTATCCTCTGAGGCGTTGCAAGCCCAGGACGGGGTTGAGACTGTGCAGAGGTGGCCACGGTTGGTGTTGACGATGGAGCCGTGGGTCTGACCATACTCATGGTGGTGGTCACAGCTGTGGTGTGCACGGCTCCACAGACAGATGTGGTCGCCATGGCTGGTGCACACACTCCCGTTGTAGCAGAGCTCAGAGGCTGGGTCACTGTGGTGGTGGTGGTGGTAGTAGGGGCAGCTGTGGTGGTTGTTGCTGGTGTGATAGCGCAGGAAGCGGACGGTAATACGGCGTTTACTACAGAGCTCACGCTACCAAGCTGCCTCTGCGTTACAATGTTGGACTGACAGTCGTCTGGTTTGGAAGCTCCAGCGTCCGTGGCCGCTTTGCCGACATCTCCCGTGGGAGATGAAGAGGTGGCGGGTTCTGTCCGAGCACCCTGCTGGACCAGCGCCGAAACGCTGGTCCCGCTGCCGTTCTGGGCTATGCTGGCTACGATGTGACTCGGGAGTCTGTGCAAGGCGATGGTGGGAGTTCCCCGGTCCAGGGGAATAGCTGACTGGCCCACGGGGAGGTTTGCGTTGGACAGAGTAAACGTGGAAGTGTTTATGGAGGAGGTGGAGGATCGAGTGGAGTTCGGAGGAGTTGCGCCGGGGTCCACGGAGCCGATTATGCTGTCGGTCCCCGCTGCGATGCTGCTGCTCCTCCTCGTCGTCACCGCTGCGCCGTTCAAACTCTTTATCCGCGCCGAGGGGCTCCTTCTCGGCGTCGCGACGCGCTTCCTCGGAGCGCTGGCCTCCGCGGGTGCCTCACCTGTGCACGGGCTAACCTTCGAGCTCCGGCTGGATGCGGTGCTGATGCTGTCCTGCGGGGATGCCAAAGTTGACGCGCCAGGCGCAGTCAGCGTTGTGATGGATGCTCCATGTGATTGAATGCCGCTGCTAGTGGCGTTCACACAGGCAGCCGGAGTGCTGGGAGGCTCGCCAAAAGAAGAGGAGCAGCCCAGCGAAGGAGAGGTGACAGTTTTATTCGGGCTAGCGTCCTTAGAGTTCACCTCCTGGCGCATCTCAGGTTTGTTCCGCCGTCCAGGTTGTTGTTGTTGTTCTAGTGTTGTGGTACTCACTGGATCTGGGAGCGTTTTTCCGAAGTGATGGTTAGCAGGGGCCACAGAGCCAGCGCCTCCGTTTTCGTCCGCTTTCCCCGCGGAGTTGCTCTGCCCAGAAAGCTGAGACTCCAATGAGCCCACCAGGTCGCTAACAGCCTTCTCATCCACCTCTGAAAAGAGCATATCTTCCAGGGGGTCGGAGGCGCCCGCCATCTCTGAGCACAGATAGCAGCTTTATAGCGGTCACACCGCGCCTGCGTGTTACTAGGCATTGTGGGAATGAGCCTAACGTCATCAGATGAGGGGGAGCTCTACGGGAGACTTTTTAACCCTCCTGGGTCCCTGGACTTTTTTTGTTGTTTGTTTTATTTTAATTTCGTTTTTGCTTAACTGTATTGGAGTGGATGACACAAGATACAAGATGTCTTTTGGAGGGTGTATCCTATTCATTCATGTCTTTCATATGCTTTTATTTTTCCTTAATAGAGCAATATGAGTTAGATGGGTTGTTTTTTTTATTTATTTAAAACAAGGAAATTAAACGGGCATCTTGTAAAAATAAATAAATAAATAAAATTATATATATATATATATATATATATATATTTGAAAAGTATAGTTTTTAAAATTATTTGATTTCTTCAATTTTATTAAAATGGTAAATTATTCATACTAAGGATGTAAGAAAAATATCGATTTACCGATATATCGCGATATTTCATGCCACAATGTTGTATCAATATTCAAAAGCAACTAGATCTAACTGGATATGTCAAAGTATGAAACAGGTTGGAGTGTTTAGAATGTTGAGACCGTTTTTTAAATTCTGTTTTAAAAATCCCAATATATTGTCTTACTCATAGTATCGCAATATATTCTATCACCAGATTTTTACCAATACACATCCCTAATTCATACTCTTTTCAGTAATCAATAAAATAATGTTTATTGGCCTTATCAATCTTCCTTAAAACATGACCTGTTTTATTGTGTCTTTCTTCTGGTGTTGTGATCATTTATTGTTGGTGATGAGCTCCAAGTCTTTGAAGTTGGAAGGCCTCCATATCTTATCTATCTTTAGCTGCCTCCACAAATTCTCAATCTGGGGCACTCCAAAATGTTCCTGTTCTTTCGAGTCAGAAGAAACAAGTTGGTAAAACTAAAATATTATTTGAAACCTAAATCTGCTAAGGGTATGAACAATTTTGAGCTTAGCTATATGACTCCTATTTTAATTAGATAGGATGAGAGAAAATCAATTGATGACTATATCAATGACATTGCATAAAAACAAAAAATTGATCATAATCAGTCTTTGTTTTGTTTTGTTTTTTAAAGAGACATTCATCAATAAAATTTAAATGGCTAAAATCAAATAAATTCCAAAATAATTGAATGTATGGTGAGGACTGAATTTAACATGGGAAAAAAGAAGAAAGAAAACATATTGATATACTGTAATCTTTAAAAGACCTCTGTGTTTGGCACTATCGAACTCTTAATCTCCCCCCAAAAAAATCGTTTTTTGCATATGGGACATGAAAAATATTCACTTTTTAATGTTATTATTTTTATTTAATACCTCAAACTGGCGTTTAAGGGGTTAAAAAAACAAATTCCTCAATACTCAATACAATATGTTATTGCATCTTATTTCTATAACAACCTTTAAAGAAGCTTTTTTGTATTCAAGGTACCCAGGTGTAGCTCAAAGTGAAGGTAACACCAATGGTTGAGACCAGTGAAAATGTTTAAATTTTTTCTGCCTTTCAGGTTTAGTTGCCTTTTCAACATTAAACATACACTTGGAACACATGTCCATGTAAAAATAAACTAAGAAATTAAATAAAAGAAAAGGTCTATTTCAGGCTTGAACTGGTTTTTTTTTTTTTTTTTTTACTTAACTCACACTTATAGATACAGAATCTTCCATATGAAAAGAACATGTTCAAACTAAAAGCATTGCCTAACCTCTAGATCGGTGTTTCTCAACCCTGGTAGTTGGAGTTCAATGTCCTGCATGTTTTAGATGCGTCTCAGATTCAAATGGTTGCATTACACCCTCAGCTGCAGAAACCTATTAATGCAGGTTAAATGCCTTAAACATGCTGGACAGTGGGTCCTGAATAGCAGGGTTGAGAACCACTGCTCTAGATTGATGATCATGCCTTACAGCTAACGAAAGCCGAACGTTTGGTGTCTCAGAAAATTTTTATATTCCATAAGACAAATGGAAAAAAGGTTTTTACATACGAAAATATTATCACTTTGTTGTTCCAAAACCATTTGAAAATGTTGAAGTCTATAGCCTACCTTTGCCTGAGACATATGAGTTTTACTGTAAGTCTAATTTCAAACAGTAGGTGTCGCTGCATGCTAAAAAAAACGTTTTGATCTGAAAAGTGTTTTGGTTGTTTTTTAAGTTTATGAGGTAAACCATAAACATTGTCTCTGTTTTCCTATTAAACCACACATTCGCTTTGAAAAAAAAAAAATGCTTTCAGACTGCCCTGCTGCTGTTTCCGCATGGGGAGGGCCAGCTGTGCACCCACAAACTCATTTCCTCATGACATGGCTCAGGACAGCATATCTGTCAGGAGACACCATTTGCAAGGACAATCCACAGGTTGCAACCCCGTGTTTTCATTTGCGTATTTGCCTATTATGTCACTATTGGTACTTTAGGCAACATGGGAATGTGACAAGTCCTGTTGGAAAACAAAATCAGCATTTCCATTAAGGTTTATTTTCAGAGGGGAGCATGACTTTTTTTTTTATATTCTGGTAAACAGCTGTGCTGATTTTGGATTTGAAAAGACAAATTGGTCCAATACCAGCTGACATGCACCCTCACTACCCCACATGGTGTTTTTCTTTCCACTCAATTTCCCAGTAATATGCCTGAATACAGCTCTCTGTGAATAGTTATACTCTTATGACTTTTTGTGGTTTACAGCTGCTCTATTTGTGCTGTTTCTCTCCTCACAAATAGTATCTCGCAACAGAAAATTTGACCTGAAAGCCTACATAAAAAATAGAAAACATAGTCCATATTGTGATGACTGGATATTAGAAAATCACTTTCCTTCCCTGTAAGGAAATTAAATAAAGTTATTTATGGACCTGGGGTCTGCTGTCATCATTGGTAAGCTTCACCACTTGTGGTTGAGTTATCCAAATGACATCAAGCATTTAGTAATTGGATGTGAATTCAAAATCAGCTGGAAAAACAAAAACAACTTTGTGTTACATATGGATCCTGTTGACCCTCCTTTGCTTTCAGGCTGACCAATGCAGTGGTCTTTTCTGCAGCTTCGGCAGAGCCCCAGGCTTTGGTTTCACCTCCCTGCTGTTGAAGTACCAAAAGGTTTGCAATGGCAAGAAGTCCAAGCTGGAGTTCTCCATCTACCCTGACCCCCAGCCTGGGGGTCCCAGGTGTCCACAGCCGTGGATTATAATAAAACATAACTATAGGCCTATTCAAAGGGCTGCACAGTGGCACAGTAGCCTTGCAGCAAGAAGGTCTTGGGTACTAATCCCAGCCTGGGGTCTTTCTGCATATATGTATGCAGGCCTGGGATTCTTCCACACTCCAAAAAAGGTTAATTGTCCCCCTGTCCATTATTTTCTGGAGATTGGCACCAGTCCCCTCCCCCCGCGATCCTACAATGATAAGGGGTATAAAAAAGGATGGATGGACATATGTTATTATATTTCAGCACATTGAGGGTTAAACATGACTTCATGTGGCCGGGAGCTAAGGGGGCCAAAACGACTCTGCAGGCCATGTGAATTATCGCGAGAGTACAAAGTGGTGGACTTTTAATGACGAATTATCTTTTTTAAGGGAATAATTGTATGTATTCGTCAAATAATATTCTCTATATCCACGTAGTTTTGTATGAGCTACTACTGCTTAAGGAGAAGAGAGGGAGAGGAAGCGTTTTTAAGAGCACAATCTTTGTCCCAGAAGCCTTAGCGGCGGGGGAAGCAAAATGAAGTCGGCCATGTCGTGTTAGGAGTCAGGGAACGGGACGAATGTGGTTCAGGGAGAATAGCTCACTTATTTTGTGTTATGCAGACTTAAAGCAACGCTTTAGAAAGTTTGACCTCACGTTATACGTGTATTATATTATTTGATATTACTTGCTTTTGTTAACTCGGTGGGTAAAAATGAGCGGAGGAGGGACGCCGTACATTGGCAGCAAAATTAGCCTAATCTCTAAGGCCGAGATCCGCTATGAAGGAATTTTATACACCATCGACACTGAAAACTCGACAGTAGCACTCGCTAAAGGTAAGAAGACGCACCCAAAGAGGATTACAGCTCTGACTAGGTCACAAGTCTGCCTTTTCAGGGCGTATTTTTGTCAATCTGCTTCCAACGCAGTTGGCTGCGGTAGCTATCGTTTCGTTAGCCTGCTAAAGGCTAAGCTGCAGTTCCGCTCTCTCCTGTTTACGTTGATTTCGGCCTCTTCTTTAATCCACCGTTTAGAGAGAGATGCATTCAAAAGTTATCACATCGTTACTATGAAACATCTTTGCCCGCTTGAATTATATTTAAGCCTCTCTTAGTTTCTTTTCTTTTGATAACATAATTGGGGCATTGAAGTCATTTTAATGTCCTGAAACATTTTCAATTCGGTTATTCATAGACACTTATTAGTTTTATTTTATTGTCTTAGGCTGGCCTCACCTATTCATTTTAAAGTGATTTTATTGAGGAGATCCTTGTTAAAAAACGAGAATTGAAGAGTCATTGTAGCTGGCATGTAAGCAAAACATGTCAGAACAAACCTATCTTTAAAATGATACCAAGATTTTGGGTCTACTTAAGATAGTAAGAGCTGCAGTGTTTTATACCTTCTAATGTAAACAATTGAACCTGAGAAACACTGTTGTCTAAATGACAACATTCATCACCAGATATGTACAGTACAAAACAAAGTTGTACTTAGATTAAATTTGATAAAACAGAAAGAAAACCCAAGGCGATGATGAAGTCAAAGACTTTGCTAGCTGCAGAGTGGAGAGGCGGCCGAAGATCCCTTTGTTAGCCAAGGAAATGCAACAAATTTGAATAATATATCGCTCCTTCTTAATCTTCTCATGGAAAATGACTTCTAAGTCGTGTTTATGCGTGTGAATCCTGCTGCTGGCTGGTCACACAACCTATATGCCATCACTCTCAAACACAGCCTGTCCCCGTAGAAATCAGCACTGTGTAAAATGCTTTGAATTTGTCTTCCAAGTCAGTGAAAATAAAACTGTTTCAAACTAATTGTAAGAAGTGTCTTGGCATTAATTAGTACTGTTTTGAGTGCTCTGTATCTGCAAGTACTCAAATGATGGTTCTCTGTTTGGTAGAAATGGGCTATTGGTGCATCCATAGTTGAAAATTATGTTGTGAACATTGTAAACAGCAACACAGAAGTTTGTGGCATAAAAAATGTACCTGAATCCTTTCTGAACGTAAGACAGAAAGGTACATTTTTGACATAAAGATGAAAATTATTTATATTTCCTTTGATTATCTCACTCTACATTTTGTTTTTTTTGGGGATCAAAGCAAATAAGAAGCAGCTTTTAATGGGACGGGGCTCCCAGTAGCGTAATTACCGATCAAGCGATTAGAGCTCAAATGATAGCCACAGAATCACCAGCAGTAACAACTTTGCAATTTATTTCCAACCAGTTCGCTCTTTTGGCACTGAAGACCGTCCCACAGACAGGCCTATACCACCTCGGGATGAAGTGTTTGAGTATATCATCTTTAGAGGAAGCGATATAAAAGACCTAACAGTTTGTGAGCCACCCAAAGCCACTAGCACCCTGCCTCAGGACCCTGCCATAGTCCAGGTAAGTTTATTTATATTTACAAAGACTGTTTACTATGCTTTCCTCGGCTATGTTGACCTTATAGGTACTGAGAAAACTCCATACCCTCAATTCTGTGTCCTATAAATCACTGCTGTCAGAAAAATGCCTTGTATCGCCAGAAATTTAACAAACTCCTATTGCTTTGGTCAAAATCCTATTCTTTTATTTAATGCTTTTGATTGGAAATGTATCCATGAAGCCCCAGACAGATGTAAAGGGTGATCAATAGAATGGATTTTCCCAAGAAAACAAAAACTGCAAAAATGGAGAATCAAGGTTTTTGCTCGACAATAAACAATATGTAAAATGTGCCAAAATGAATGAGATGTGTTTAAGATGACAAACACCGTGAAGTTAAACCCTTGGTTAAAAAAAATAGTTTTTTTTTTCCAACTAAAAATGATCAAATTGTTTATAAAATAGTTTATACTAGGGATGGGCATTCGATTAAACTGTCTTCATCGATCATCGGGAGAATTAACGATCGATTTTCGATTAATCATTGATATTTTTATATTAAAATTATGTGTTCATAGGCTATATTAAAATGCAGTGAGAATTGAAAAATAGTGTGTTTCCTCATTGAGATCTTCATTACAAGTGGGACACCTCTTGTGGAAGTTAAACGGAAATAATTCACGGTAGTTGCACAAAGAAAATATGCGCTATAAGCAGCGGAGCCGACAGCTAAAAGACGGTACTCATTAACACAACTGACGCTTATATATTTTTTCTTCTTCAAAAAAGTTTTTTTTAAAAAGTCCTGTTAAACAATAACTTAATAAAACATATATAATACATATAGGTCTGATAGTTTTGTTACATTTGGCAAAAAGAGTCGAGAAAGATGAGAGATCAGCGTACCTAACAATAAATTAGGCTCATTAACAGAGTAAAGAAGACAAAAACAAAAGAAACCATAACTTATATATAAATTTAGCACCAGTCTACTGATTTTTGTTCAGAAAGATGAGTATGTTTATAATGGGCTGTGGTCAGAAACGAAAGCAGCTGTCGCGTCTGACCTGCAGCGCAGAGATCACCTGCTGTGAGGGGACAGACGTCGCTGTGATATACATACCTCCGTGCTAACTTGGCAAGCCCCTGGAATCTTGTTTAATTCATTTTCCACCAGTCTGTAAGGATGCAATCCAGGGGTGGCGGAGCCTCCCTCAGAAAGTAATCGGTGAGTAAGTTTCTCTGCTCGTTGTGCATCTCGGCTCCTCCGTGCTAACACTGACTTGATGCTAGGTTGAGACCCAGAGCAGGATGCTTAGCTTCTAACCAGGGTTGGAAGTGCGTTCAAGTACTTATAGACAGCTTCGCAGTGTTGGCAGTGAACCGAGACTTTTTTGTTTGTTTTTTTAGTCAAAGTGATCCCACGCCACACTTTGCTGCGACCTCTTCATGACAATGCTACTTTTGAAATACACAGAAACTGAGTTGGCCTGTGGGTTTTATTTTCAGTCATCGCCTTCATGTGGTAAAGTGTTAAATTACTGCCAAATAGCAAAATTAATTGAATTCCTTCAAAACTCACACTACGCAACAGAACATGCATTAATTGATTGGTTAAAAAAAAATTTCATCGATGAAATTCTTAATGATGAATTAATCGATCGTCGATTAATTATGCCCATCCCTAGTTTATACAAGGTGACCTATTGGTCATTTTAAGTTTACATGTATTTATCAAAAGGTGGAGAGCCAAAATCTTGTCAGGTTTACAGTATGAATCCTTGAATAAAACATTTAGTTTCTTACGGTGCTGTGAGTAACAAGGCAACACTTTATTTTGAAATGAGGCTTGAAAATGGTCTTAATAAGGTGCTGCCACTTACAGTGCAGGATACGTTTTTTTTCTCCAATTTATCGCACATTCATTTACAGAATCTGAATGAAGTTTTTTTTTATTTTATCTAATATATTAAACAATCTGTG
Organism: Valencia hispanica; assembly: GCA_963556495.2. Classification (NCBI taxonomy): domain Eukaryota; kingdom Metazoa; phylum Chordata; class Actinopteri; order Cyprinodontiformes; family Valenciidae; genus Valencia; species Valencia hispanica. The sequence continues at coordinate 45,799,641 of OY747701.1, forward strand.
TTTTTTACTATGGCATGTAACTAATATGGCATTTAACATAAACCACTAGTGCTACAACTACTGATATCCCGATTTTTTTTTAATTTTCACATTAAAATTATGTTCACGGCATAATAAGAAAGTTGTTGATTTTATTAGTAGTATATGTGTTTTACCGTGATTTCTTTTTCTGTGTGTGTACCGTTGCATCCTTAATGTTTACTATAACTGCACACGGCTGGTATTTAGCACATTTTTAAAAGCACTCCTTGCATTTTCTTCATGCCATGTGAGATTATATGAAATAAATTTGCTCAAACTGTGTTCACAAATGTCTTTATTTTTTGTAGTCATCAATTGGATCCTCCAGTGCAGGATCTGCACCATCATTCCAGTCTGCTGGTTCCTACGCACCATTCAACAGGGCCCCTGCTACTTCCTACAACCAGTTCGGAGTTCCACCCATTCGGTCGCAGCAGTTTGGATCTGCTGGAGGTTAGTTGTAGTCTCCATTTGAAAAAAAAGACCCCATACGGTTAAAATATGTTGCTGGGGGCCAGTATTAAAAAGGCATGTGGCTTTAGTTTTTACATTTTTTTTATTAACTCGGTCAGTAAGTACTGAAGATCTCTGGTTTTATAATGAAATCATATTTTTAAATATTTTTTACAAGCAAAGCAGGCTTTTAAGACGGATGCCAAAAATGGCACTATCTGTGGCTTACAAGCAAAGTCGCCTCTGTTGTGGAATAAGAGTTGTAAAATACTTGTCAATAAAGAAAAAGAATGATAGCCTTTCAACTTTACATTTTATGTGCACATAAAATGTAGAGTCTTGTGTTTTGGGTCAGAACAGTGTAGAGAACAGCAGGGGGCCATAAATAATCTTGCAGCACCAACTGTTGTTAAGAAAGGAAAGCTGCCTTTAACTTAGATTTGCTCTTTCCTTTGCTCTGTAGGGCGTACTAGTCCTCAGCGGGACTCCTTGGCAAAAAGTTCCCCGGTGAAACAGTCGGTACAGGCTCCCCCGTCAGCGGCCCCTAGTCAGTCTGCAGCTGCTGGACAGAGGAGTCAGCCAGGAGTGACGGCCAAACCCACCAGCTCTACCGCTGGCACCCAGAAACCCCCTGATCTTCTTGAGCAGAAAAAAGGTGAGGCTTTAAGACGTTCAAATATTGTTTGGATGCAGTAAAAGTACAAAAAAAGACACAATGAGATTCAAATCACATTTAACAAAGTTTTTTTCCATTAGCTTAAAGCTAGAGTAAAAAGAGTTTTGATTACTTGTAATATTTACATGCATAAATATTCCTATGCCTTTAAACAGTTTGTCTGGGCTTCTGATTGCTTAATTCATGACATTTGAGTAAAGCTGTTGATATATTTTAAGACAACACCTCAAACGCTGCTTCCTTGTTTCACATCCTGGGAAAATCCATAATCAGCCAAGATATTAAGAAGTTTCGAACCTCCACAAATCTGGTTCATCTTTGGGTAGAATTTGCAGATCCCCAAAGGTGCTATGCTCATCTGTTGAAACTATTTAATAAAAGTATGAACTCCATAGGAATGTCCAGCTATTGTAGCGTTCAGGAGGAGAAGGCTATAGTGTCCCAGAGATGAAGGTGTTTTGGTGTGAAAGTGTGTATTCACCCTAAAACAAAAGCAATAGTGAAGATGATGAAAGTATTATTAATTACTGTGAAACAAGTCCACTGCTGATATGGTCCCAAAGTTATCTGAGATAAAGAAGCCATTACTCCAGAAGCAGCAGAAAAAGCCAGGTTAAATTGTTGACATAAAGTCTGAGACAAAGATGTCTTTGAGGTATAAACTGGTTCAAAGACACCCCCCCCACCACGCGCATTCATGTCTGCATGGTTGGTGCCTGTGTTCAATGATGAGCATCTGAATGCCTTATTTTTCAGCTCCTGATCAGAAAACATCCCAGCCAGATCATGAACAGGGTGCTGTTGAAAACCGGGATCCCAACAGGCGTCAAATTGGTAAGTTACACTACCTTGAGCTTTCCCATAAATAAGAGTTTACAGAAATCATTCTGGTTCTATAGCTTTATGTTGAGATTTTAGATAGGATTGTGCATTATAGGTGGTAGTAACCAAAACAGTGTTCAATTTATATTTGTCAAAAGTACGCTATATTCTGAATTCTAATTTTCCTATGTTAGCTGGTGTTCAGCCTAACCGCCGAGGCCGGGGAAGAGGAAACCGCAGCAGGGGCAGAGTAAACATGCGTAAAGATGGCACCATGAAATTTGACGAGGACTTTGACTTTGAAACTGCCAACGCCCAGTTTAACAAGGATGAGATTGACAAGGAGTTCCAGAACAAGCTGAAACTGAAAGGTAACATTTTAGCACAACGATTGTTTGATACAGCAGCTACAGCACAACACCTATCAATGTGTAAACGTAGCGGTGGGAACTCTTTATCACTCGGGTGCTGTTTTTACATCTTTTAATGCAACCCTGGATGGATACATTTGAGTAATTTTGCCAACCATGCTTTAAACATGTTTATACATATATATTCACATTGATGCTTGTCAAGAATCGTATGGCAAACATGTGATTAAATCTTTGATGAAAACCTGTAGCACAGTTCTGGTTCTGCACACATTTTAACAGACGGCAAGCGTGCATAGATGCGGAGGAGACGGAAGTGGAATTGCCACCCTTGTTGACACACCTGCGTGTCTCCCTACTTGTTAAAGAAAAAAAATGTCTGCCTTAAAATAAGCTGACAAACTGCTGATCCTCCCTTCTTTAAGAGATAAAACACACTTGAGAACAAGCACAAAAAAAGAAGATTGAAATAGTTGCTTCCAATTTCTGCCTTCCATCAAACAGATGACAAGCCTGAAAAGGCACTCAACGGAGAAGAAACTGCTGACTCGGAACATCCAACCAATGAGGGCGCCACTGAGGAAGAGGAGGCTGCGATAAACAACTGTTACTATGACAAGACTAAGTCCTTCTTCGATAACCTGTCCTGTGAGAATCCAAGGTACTGCAGCTCACACTCTGCTTATATAGCTCTCTTCGTGTTTTATTATTATGCCTCCATCTGACTTGGTGGTGATAAAATGCTCTGCGTATGAAATCTTTACTTCCACTAAAAGATTTTTTTCTTTTTATCTCCCAAGTAAATCGGGTGAAGGCGGATTTCCAAAGTAAGTCAAATATTCTCTCAAGCTTCATTTACTGAGGCACCACACTGACACTGGCTATCAAAACGTTAACAGATCAAATCTGAGTCACTGAATGTTAAATTACTCATTAGATTTGATCTGTAAATATATTATTATTGTTTTTAGATTGCTTGTCCATCTTTCCCCATCACTTTAAGCTAAATGTGAACGTTTATAGAGCCTATAGAGTTCTGTTAAAAGTGGTGAATGCATTAACTGCGTGCTGACTTTGGGTGTGTGTGTGTGTGTGTGTATCAGGGAGCGCAGGTCGACCTGGGCAGAGGAGAGACGAATGAACGCAGAGACTTTCGGCATCCCTCTCCGACACCATCGTGGAAGAGGAGGTTTCCGTGGGCGGGGGTACATGGGGCCCCGTGGGGGCCGGGGACGGTCGTCAAGCAGAGGGTTTTTTGGGCCACCAAGGGGGGCCCCGCCTGGTTTCAGGGGCGGATTCAGAGGTGGCAGAGGAGGCCGGGAATTCTCTGATTTTGAATACAGGGTAAATATAACAAGTGTGCATTAATTACTTAATACAGTATTTTGCTTTACTTGGGTATAAAACAGGGTGTTTATCTTGTAAAACTTTTAATGTATTCATCTGAATTTTAGGGGGGAAAGGCAATGATAACATTAAAATAATTTGAAATGTATGTCTTGAAATTCTTTTAAATGTAATCATCTCAATCTTGGTCTGTAAAGTATAAAAATAAACTAATAATAAGTATTTTAGGGTCTAAAAAGCCTTACATTTGATCGTTTTAACTATAGTTCTTAAGTCCTAAAGCTTTAAATTTAATAATCTGTTTTAAGGCTTAAAGTCTAACGACATATTTATTTGTATTGTGAACCGAACTTTAGCTTTTTTTTTAAGTCTGGAAAAGATTTTAACTTTACAATCGATTTTATTCCTCAGTCTATAATTGTGCAGTAAATGTATTGTTTAAAGTCTTTAAAAAGTCTTACATTTTTCATTTTAGATCATAAAATGTATTGTATTCTACTCAAATTTTGTTTTAAAAGTTTGGAAATTATATTTCATTATTTCCTAAATTTGTACTTTAGATTATTTAAAGCTTTATTTGTCGCATCTTGGTGATAGAACCTGTGCTGCTGCAGAGTGTCAACACTGACACTGGTCAGAGTAATGTGGCTCTTTATACAAGTAAAACAATACAACAGCTTTGAAAGTTCCAAAAAAGTAAACAAGGGGATATATTTTTAGCTAAATCATAAAATCCACCTGGCCAGATGAAGTGGACAGGTGAGGAAAGAGTCTCTAAAAGTGAAAGGTCATAATCCAAAAGTTGGATTGGAATGTAAAAACTTCTTTATTCACTACTAGCCCATAAGAAAGTACATTTAACAGGGTTTAAAAATAGGAAAGTCCATTTTTGGTTGGAAATGCCCTGAACTCATGTTGATGATTTGTATCAATGTTAAATTAAAAGTAAGGTACATATAATTAATACAATTGTAAAATTAACTTGTGTAGATCTTATTCTCAAACAATCTCTAATAAAGTTTGACTAATAAATTGGCTGAATATTTGCAGATTCTAAATGTTTTTTTGTTTTTCCAGAAGGATAACAAGGTGGCTGCGTAGTCCTCCAATGATGGATCCACCAACAGTTGTAGCCACTTGTCATGAAATTATGCCCGTTGTAGGAATTTCCCGTGGTCTCTACATTTGACAGAAAGAATGAAGACATTATTTGGACACCAGCACCTCAGTGGACTGCTTGACATCCCTCTTTCCACTTTGAGACATTCTAGTTTCTTTCTCTAGAAGTTTTGTTGACAAATTAGAAGATCACATGTAAATGCAAAGCTTTGGAGTAACTGCATACTTTTGCATTAGTCGAATTCTTTCCTTACTAAAGTTGTCTTTGATATTGTTGATAATTAGGAGCTGAACGCTCTGAAATTGTGAGCAAATCACAGCCAGTGTGATCGATAGCTTTAATTTTTTTCTTTCACTTTGATATTTTCAGCACCAAATCTGTCACCACTGCCTGTTGCGCCATGCATTTTTCTGCTCCGTTAGTTTGCCATGTGTTCAGTGTTTTTACTTCATTAGTAGTGTTTTTTGTGTTTGTTTTTTTACTCTTATTTGCTTTGAAGTAATGAGGCAAAGTAATCATAAATCAGAGCTGTTGATTTGTAAAGAATGAATGTAAAACTAGCTCCAAGCAGCTGACTTTTCCTCTGGAGTTGTTTTCCAGCTGGATTCCGGCGGAGACTGAGCGCTGTCAAATGTAGGCATCCAAGCTCTTTGGTTCTGTATGTGTCTCAAAGTTTCTGCTGTACAGGAATTTGATTTGGGAATGGCTGTTTACATAGTTAAGAACACCAGATGATTCTTATTTGTATTGATGAAAAGATGTTAATTATCCTAGCAAAACATTTAAACAAGTTCAATTTACCTAAATTTGCTGTTTTGCCAAAAAAAGTCTTTACAATAGACCAATTGTCATTTACATGTACGTTTTTGTTATTTCAGTACTTTAAATCCTCGTTTTTTTTGTTTTATTCTTTGTATATTCGTACTTGTCTCTGATGTTTCCCCCATTATGCCAACAGGCAGCAATTCACACTGCTAAATGAAGCACTTGTAGTGTTACAGGAGTTGTTTACTCAAAATGGGAAATGTCTTAAAAGGATTCAGATGCATTTTTAACTGGATTTCGGATAAATTGTAGCTCCATTTGTTGCATCGTCAATGTGATCGTTCTCAGGAGTGAGTTTATTGTTTTATTGACTTGTGAACAAAGGGACAACGAATCTGGATGTGGCGCCAGTACTTTCAAGAAGGTTCTTGTTCACTTTTAAATCCAGTCCTCCTACTTTTTAGGGAGTGCCTTGACCTCGGTGGTATGATTTCTTTCCCCCGTATTTCTCACATTAACTTAAATGTTACATTTTGACAGAAATACCGCTAGCACTACAAGGTGAAAATAGATTATGTTCTGTAAATGTGAAGTTGGCAGCGCAGTAAATGTCTTATAAGGTTATCGCACAAATGGCGGATTAATGCATGATAGCCTGTAAAGTTCTTAGTTTATATTGGCTTTAACAGCAACCAATGAGATGTAATTTGAGGCTAAATTGTTAAAACTGACATTTTTCATGTTTGCTACTCTTTCCAGCCACTGGAATTGTTTTTTGGGATATCATCAAAATTGAGTTTCTACAAAAATAAAGAGTTGTACAATTTACATGTCTTCCTCTTGTGTTTATTATATTTGCAGTTAAATGTCCAGGGTTCAAATGTTGTGTGCAAAGCCTTGATGTACATGTTCTAACCGCATGCATGGTTTTCCACCTTCTCTAAATTCTCAACATCTCAAAATGTGTTTTAACTGGTCACTCTGAATTTCCCTTTTGGTGTAAATGTGCCTCCATGGTTCTGGTCAGGTGAGACCAAAATTATGGGTTCACATGGAAAAACTAAAATCCCACAATGATGCAGAAAACTAAGATCCCACATGATGCATGAGGGGTGGAGCATCCCTATTACATCCAGTAAACCACATCCCATGGTTCTGTTCCTCTTTAGCTGTCCGGAACCTTGGTTACATAATATCTGTACAGTATTCTGTTTTATTGATCCTTGGCTGCTTTACACTACGAATAATTGCCACTGTGATTCGTTAGTTTCCTCATATTTGCTTGGTTAGCCTTCACAGTAATTCAACTTCAGACCAATTATCATTGCTCTTTAGGAATACAATAAATATGCCAGTTGTATTTAAGCATTTCATACTTCATTTTTGAATTTGTAGCTAAAAAACTTTAATTTAAGATTGTTCATTTTTGTATATATAAATCGGGATGTTTTGAACCACTATCTTGCTGAGGCAACTCTTTCCAGTGAGTCAGCCTCTTCCAACAGCTCATCTAAGCTGCCATTCAATTGCACTCTATTTTGACTAATTTGAGTTGTGCAGGTATCTGCTTTGGAGTTGCAGATTTAGTTTTTTTTCCCCCTAAAAATGTAACCCATTAACCTTTTTTCCTTGTCTTGATATATATAAAAAAGATGGCTTTATTTACATGAATTTCTTTAAGGTATTTTGACAGAGAATGTTTAGGTGTTGAATAAAATCTTTATCCCATATCTGCATATAGATCCATACAAAAATTGTTTATTTTAATTTTAAAGTAAAATGTATATTTCAGAGGTTGTAGTTACTTTATTTTTTAATGGCACAGGTTGGATTTTTAACCAGAGGATGAAATTACTATGATTCACTGCTGGATCATCTTAAATTTCTTGTGTTTATCAGATTTGCCCTAGAGTTGTGCTTTTTTAAGTTGAGCTTGCTAGAAACAAATACAGCACGGTGTTTGTTAATAAAATGTTTTTGTAAGTAGAGTAGGTATTTTTTAAATGTATATATTTCCTTTGAAGACACAATTACCTACACCTTGTTTTAGTGAGCCCCATTGAATAAAACCCATTGAGAGAAGAAGCTGCGTTTCACCTTCAACTTCCCAGCAGATGGCGCTAATACTGCGCAGTTGTTTAATTCTGGAGACGAAGAAGACGATGAGCGGAAGAAAATGCGCGGCCATAAGACGTAAACAAGAGTGACTTCAGACATGTCGATTGTTTTTGTCCCAAAGAAACTACGAGGGAAAGCAAAAATCAACCAAGAAACAATCCAGAGGGTAAGAAGCCGGTCAGTAACGTTGACGAACCGAATAGATGCTGTTATACCATCAACAAGGATCCATTTGGCTTCATTATGATGCTAAAAACAGCGATAGTTGTTGCTGCTTCATGTCTGATATTACACGATGATGGTCAGTAAATGTGACTATGTTGTCTCTCTTGGTTTTTATTCATTCGTTCTGCTGTAGCTACTGGATGAAAACGATCAGCTGATCAGATGCATCACGGAGTACATGCAGAAAGGACGTGCCGTGGAGTGTGTTCAGTAAGTTCACACCGACTGCTGCTGGATGGACTTGAACTGGGTCTCTTTATAATCATTACGGGTTCTATTCAAGGCATCCGATTGCGGCACTAGACTAAAGGGCTAGTCCGATTTCTTTTCAAGAGTAAAACATTCATTCTGTTTTAAAGGCTATTTAAGTACTAACAGTAACAATATAGTATTGTGTGTGTGTATATATATATATATATATATATATATATATACACACACGTCTTGATTTCTAAAATGGCACAACAGACATAAAATAACAAAGCTTGCGTACATATAAGAGGTCTCACTTTAGCATAAACTGTGTTTTTTGTCTGGAGCATATTTGGTTAAAATATGTGTATTCTTCACTTAGTAAATTTGCTCAAAGTAGGTAAAGTAGGTTGAAATTTTAGTCGAGTACAAGTAGCGATACTTCATGATCGTATTACTGAAGTAAAAAAAGTATAGTGCAGTAAAACTACACTTAAAAGTTTTTTTTGTTGTTTTTTTTTTTGTTACTCAAGTAAATGTGAACTGAGTAAATTTAACTAGTAACTACCAAGCTCAATTTTTCACCAATTACAGATTCTATTAAACACAGGTGGTTTTTTTAAACAATGTGTTTTTAGGGTGTTTGTTGGTATCCGGTCACTTTTCTTAGGGTGGCAGGGTACAAGGACAGCATTATTCTACACTAATTCCAGATTCTAAAAGACATTTTTAGTTAAAGATTTGTAAGACGTTTATTCTTAATTTAAAAAAAACAAAGGTAAATTGTATGGCTTTTAGGGTATTACACTACTTTGAAGCCATAAATCATTTTGAGGCATTCCACAGACTGGGCAGTGATGAAAGCTGGTATTTCTTCACAGATCAAAAACTGCATTTTCTATAATCTATCATTAGTGTTTTGAGTTGTCTAGGTGATGTTTTTAGAGGGACCCTATGTTAAGTAGTCTGATACCCCACCCCCCAAAAAACAAAACCCTAAAATCGACCCTTTTGTGTTAAAAAAAAAAAAAAGTTTCACAAACCATGTATTAATAGAACTTGTAATTGGTGTAAAACAATCCAGTTAAAGTTTAAGCATCCTAGGTATGTCAGATTAGAACTAGAGTGGGTCAAAGGTCGCATCGAGTTTGTAAGTGCAGTCCCTTTATTGTAGAATCAGATGCCAACCCCAGCCTCGTACAGATTGGGATTTGAAAACACATACATTCTACTTGTGGAGACAAAAAGATGGAGATTTTAAGGCTACATGTGGTCTAGTTAAAACACCCAAATAAGTCAAACTTGAACAGGATTATTTTAATCAGAATATAGAAAACACAGTTTGTGATTTAAAATGTTGAAGGATTCTTTGTGGGTGGTGTAGTTTTCGAGCTGGACCCCATGAAACGAGTTAAAAGAAAAAGCCTGACTGAGATTTTAGAAACTGACTAAAAATTTTAAAAGATCAAACTTTGATTCAATCTGTCATTTAAGTATCGTAATTCTGGCCAGGTTTGACTTTCTTGGTGCTTTTCAAAACAGACCTCATGTATGTCCTCTTGGTAAAAAAAACAAAAAAAACGCCTTAGCTTATTTAAAAAAAACTGGTTCTGATTTGGGAAACCTTTAAAAAGGGGTAATCCTATCAGTCTAGTTAACTTGATATGTAATGGTGAAAGAAACTCCACCAGAAAGTATTAAAATGGCTTGAATTTTTACAAATTGAGTAAATGTTTTTAAAAACTATTTTAAAGATGTAACAGTTATAAAATTATCAGTTTAAGCTTGATCCTTTGTCATTAAAAACGGCAAAATAGCCCTTTAGTGAATCTATTGCTTCAACATGGTTTGTTCTGCATGTGAAACAGGTACCAACAAATTCTGCATCGCAACATTGTCTATCTGGCGACCATAGCTGACGCCAGCCCTGATGACGCACCACCCAGCACAAACGTAAGGAGAAGAAACACTATGCTTATTAAGAGTGTAGCATTGAGGGGTAATTATCTCCCAACTCTGTTCTTTGTTCCCAGTGTTCATCCAGCAACGCCTCAACACCTGCTCTGAACAGACACGGAGGAACTCTGTGACTGGAGAATTTTTGCTTTAGAGAATTTTTATGATTTACAATTTGTGAAAATAAATAACTTCATTCCATGTGATTGGTTGCATTATCCTGTAGTTCATGCATGAAATGTAAAATAAAGACCCTGTTTAAGTTGCTTTCAGATGTGTGAATTCAAATGTTGGCTAATTAGGTGACCTATAAGAACAACACTTTGCATATCGAATTACTAGTTATTTTTATTCATTTTTTGCATTGCTGGTACACTGGACAAAAAAGTCAGTTGCCAGCTCAAAAGAACAATAAGCAACATAAGCCAAGCAGTCCCCCTTCATCTCATCTCATCTTTCAGGGTAACTTTTTTTTTTTTCTCCACCTTTTTGTAGAAGCCACTAGTAAACCATTTGTACACAGCTGAGAAGCTAACAGTTACAGTACAAGGTCTGTAATGTCTTTAAAAAAGGCTGCAACAGTTAGGGAGATAACACAGACGAAAAGCAACAAACCCTATATGTTGATTGTGCAAAGCACATTAACTATAAAAAGATATATATTTATATATATATACAACAAACTATTCTCTGTAAACATGTTAAGTATGTTAGTTATCTGAAAACATGGTGTCATTTCATAAATACAGGCAACATTGGCATCCGCAAACATCACAAAAAGAACATTCTGGGCCTTCAAATGCAGCCCACTGCCATAAAACCGAAGGAACAAGGGTTGTAAAGAAAACTAAACCCTTTTTCACACAATGTTTTAGTGTTTAGCTTGGTATATTTGGTAACCTTTGTAGATCAATGGTGTAGTTTGACTGTAGGAAGGAAATGTGCTTTTTCACATACAGGGAGGTGTAAAATAATGTTTATGATATGTCTAAAATACTAACATACAGTTATGGTATAACATGTAATACAAAAATTATAATACTGTCAATACTTGTACACAAGAAAACATATTAAAGAGATCAGGTTTATGGGAGTTAGTGTTTGATTTTTTTTTTTAATTTCCGAGCAAAATAAGAAAAATTAACGCCAATTAGAGAGGAGGAAATAAACTTCATGTTCGTCAGTGATCGCGTCTCCTCAGCACCATTCGTTCTCTGAACAACGCTTTGGTTGGAAAGTAATCTGCAAGTGCTATCAATACCAACATGGCACATAGATACAGCTATAACTCTGAACTCTGGTTAGTTGAAGTAAAAGTAGTGTATTTTTCTCAAATTACACCTCTGCAGTGGCTTACTTTATTTATGCTGAGCCTGCTCAAAGCCTCTTGATAAAAAGAACTAAATATTTATATTGCAACTTCTGTATTTTACAAGCTATGAAACAGTAGATGCTAGCTGAACTCAAGTCATCTTGCATGAGATTTGGCAGTTACAGCTATGTAGACACAGTATACTTATTATGGGCACAAATGAGAGCATTCCAAGCCCTTGCCCTCTCGTAATCCCCTCCCTCTAAGTCATGCGCGCGTGCACACACATACATACACACACGCAGCTGCAGAAGCAAGTGGGTGACGGCCGTGCACGTCTCCAGCTCTTGTCTGAGGACAGAGAAACAACCACTAGACTTAACTGCTGCCAGAATGACACACGCACCGTTCATAGTTAAAAGATGGCAGTTCAGAAAACATCAAAATACACCTTTTTCTTCTTTTAATATGGAGATGTTTGACATGGAAAAATATAAATACAAAAATGTCGAGCCAGTGTGTGTACTTAATGTCGCCTCTGAGGCTTACAAATCTTTAAATTCAGTTGGTGTGGAGTGTAATGACTGGAGCTGCAGATCTTCAGTGGCACGTTACTTTGGACTCGTTCAATCAGTACTGGTGAAGGTAAGAGGGCCTATGCTCGTGTTTGTGGGGGAACGATTTGAAGCCCTTGGTCATGGATTTGTGTTGCTGTTGCTGCTGCTGTTGTTGTTGGGTGAAGGGAAAACCAGAGGAGATCCCAGCGGACGCGGAGCAGTCGCTGGCAGTTGACCACACGGGGGACTGCAGCATCTGCATGGAGTCGCTCCACTGGGAGGAGGGAGGCAGGTTCATCTGGTACAAGGAAGAGCTGGGATTGGGCATGGTGTGAGCGTGAGTGGTGTGCTGCCACGGCGCTTTTGGGGGCCAGGTTTTAGTTTTGCTGTCCTGTGGGGCAGAAAGTGGAGTCTTGATTCAGGAAGAGCAATCAGGATAAAAAGGTTCTCGTCACTTTCAAACTGGAAATGAAAAAGGCATTATGTTTGGCTTGTTACCTGGTTATCATCGCCAATGTGATGTAGAGGTGGTGATGGCAGGGTGCACACCTCTGGCTCACCACAGCTGTGTTTCCTAAAGAAAGACAAAATATAATTGGAGTTGTCATTCAAATTCATCATAATTTTACTTACGGGTCACAAAATACGATTAGTATTTATAGTACATCCTTAGTAAACATCCAAATATATCAACATTTTAAATAAAATCCTTTTTTAAAATATAGGTAATGCAGAAAGAAATTATGGAGCCCTTCATCCTTTCTACTGCTGACAAGCTTTGTGAAGATGTTGATCTCATTTTCCAGCAGCACTTGGCACCTGCCCTTACTGCCAAAATATCTGCTTTAATGAAAATGATATCACTGTTTTTCATTGCCCAACAAACTCACCTCACCCAAATCCCATAAAAAAATCCATGAACAAATTGCCAAGAGGAAGATGAGAGAAACCAGACGCAACTAAACGGACGAGCCGAGGGCAGCTATTTAGGCAACCTAGGCTTCAGCAGAGCCACAGGCTGATCTCCATGCCACGCTGCATGGATGCAGCAAAAGGAACTCCGGCCAGATATTGAGTGCAAATACTGTGCAGTACAGATATATTTTTCAATAGGCTGATATCTCTGCATTAAAATCAGTTTTTTATTGGTCTTATGTAGCAACCATTTTGTGAGAAATTGAAGTTTAGGTTTTCATTTAGCCATAATCATCCATTTTAATATTTGAAAACTATACAAGTTTTACTTTTTGAACTGATTTTTTCTAATATTGTAATTTACAGGGCTGAACATAATGTATTATCCAACATATGATTGACACACGAGACTGTATTACCGATAATGAGATGAATGCAGCTGATCATAAACCAGTAAAAACCTCACCTCCGTTGTTTAACCGCTGCTACGAGGTCCGGCCCGGAAAACATGGAGAACAGGCTGTCACCATTGGCTGACGAAGTCTCATCACTGGAGCTGGCCGAATCTCCCTGATTGGCTGACCAGCTGCTGTTTACGGCCTCCCTGTGAAAGCAACCAGTGTTTTCATTACGTTCTTATAATAGCTTATAGCTGAAAAACAGTCTGTGTCAAGCTTGGTTACACAGGAGCTGTTATTACTATTATAACAACCGAGTAAAAGATGTTTAAGTGTCATGCAGTCATTTAATAGAGGATGTTACTGCATGAGTTTACATAACAGATGACAGAGTACTTATGGCTGCTTGTTTTCCTCTAGGTTGCTTTCCTGGATGAGTGTGTAAGCAGGGTGGCGTCTCACACTTGTAGGTGGAATTAATTGACAACGACCGTGATTAATGTGGCAAATGTCTCATGGTGTCAGCCATATTAGGAATTTAATTAAAAACACGGACAAACATTATTGTCAAAGATGATGAAATGCTGGTTTTAAAAAACTCTCCATCTGCTTCAGTGCTGTAACAATGACAGAAGCATGACCTGCATTAGACCTAAAGTCAGTTTGTTGTAATCCAGGTACCTCAGACTACACACGAAAGATGTATTTATACTACCGTGGGCGAGTGAATGCGTGCTACCGTCTCTGCTTTCTCTCTGTTGGCTTCTTTATCAGAGAATTGCTCAGTGTCAATCTCAGTTAAATGTGAATCATTTCCACACAAAAAAAAAAAAAAAAAACAGAAGGAGGAAGGTAGGTCATAAATGGCACGATGAAGCCTAGATGGCACCTAAAGTTTTAGTTAATTTAACTTCAAAACTGTAACTTGTGATCAGGGCAGGTTAGGTTATATTTACAGGGATGGTCTTATATTGTAGAGGAGAATCAACAGCCTGATCACTGAAATGCAAAAAAAAACAAAAAACTTTTGGTTCTAAGCCTTTTGCAAAGGCTACAAGCATGCACCGACTTGCAGAGAGATTTAGATCACACAGAGTCATTATTGTGGCTCATAAAGATGCTACGATCCAGACAGTTTTTCATTAATTAAGGTTTTTGTGCAAAAATGCTATACTTTTCAAGAGTTAATTTTATTCTCACTGATTCAAGCATATTTTCAAATGGATGGAAATACACAAGAAAAAAATTGTTGTAGGATACAAAAAAGGAGGGAAGGAAGGAAGGAAGATGGAAATGAGGAAAAGGATGTAGGACACAAGGAAGGACAGGAGGACACTAATGTGTTTAGGACCTACATCCTGTTGATGACTCTGTTTGGACCAAGCTTCAGGGGGTCTTACATTTGACTCTAGATATTTGGTATACAGAGGAAAGCATGGTCAGGTTAATGGCTACAAGGCGCCCAAATCATCACCACTCCACCACCGTGTTTGGCAGTTGGTATGAGGTGCTGATATGCTGCTTGGATTTCACCAAACATGGCGCTGTGCATTATGGCCAAACGTCTCAGCTCTGGTCCCCTCTTTCCAACAGCTTTTAATCCAAAGGTTTTGCGGTTCATTCAGATGCAACGTTGTGATGTCAAGAGGTTTAATATTTAACATGCTGACTGGTCCCTATAGAGTCCAAGACGAAGTAATTTGTTTTGTTTTTTAAATTTCTCGGAATATTATGTAGTCAGACCTTAGCAGGGCATGTGATGAGGGATCTATCAATTTTAATACCTTTTCAAGACCTTTTAAGCCCGTCTAAAATAAAATCAAGACTTTATTGCAATGCACTATTAAATTATTAAGTTATCAATTATTATTAAACAAATAATTATTTTTCAATTACCAAATTGGAACCAACTAGAAATGTCCATTTATTCCCTTGTTCAGCGAGTGGTGGTTAACCTCAGCCTGTTGCGTTAGTGTGCCCGCTAGCGCCACTCTGAGGTCAGACTGGGCAGAAGTAATTGCTGTGGAGGTGGTCGCATTGGGGAGTGGCGTATTCCCGCTCACACAGTAGCAGCTTTAGAACAAACACTGCCCATTGATTGCTGCGGATCTTATTGGCAGCTAACAGTGGCAGTTTTGTGACTAGCTCCATTCATGTTGATGCCTACTGAGACAACACTATTCTTCTTTTTACTAAATGGAAAGTAGCGTCCCTGCTGTTTTCGGCCACAGGCTTCGGCCACTTTGTAAAATCCTCGACTTCTATCCAAGAATCAACTAATTTAAACTTCCCCATTTTCAGAAGTACTGCATTGCTTCGCTGCACCTAAGTATATAAGTCACGTCAGTAGCGACAATACGTAAAGTCACGTGGTATGGAAACCGTGGCACACAGCCAACATAAAAGAAAGAAAAAGTTTACAAAGGGTTATACGTTTATGTGAGTGTTTTTGAAAGAAAAACGTATTTTAAAAACATGTCAATACCAACCAAATTTAAGACTTCACAAAATCGATTTAAGACTTTTTAAGGGTCTTAATTTTTCGTAAATCTATATTTTTTAAAATACTTTTCAAGACTGTGGATACTCTGCTTAGGATAAATTTCCAGGGTCATCTACTCTTGTTATGACTTGCAGCCATCGTACATGTTCTCTAATAATTCTTCTGCATCCATCAAGCCTCCATTTAAACGCCTCTAAGATTTGTTCATAGTTGTTCCCATGATTGGAGACAATTCTTTCATCGCTATCCTGACAAAAATGTCGTTAAGTGAGTTTATTCTATTTTCATCACAACCTTATAGGGGTCAGAAATTAAAAACTCAGTTCATCTAGTACAGGTAAAGTTTATTCCCAGCAGAAGGACAAGGATGGGGCCGATGTGTTTTATGGGTACCTACCCCTCACTGAAGTACTCTGGATGGGACCAGGTCCTGTGTTGCTCATCGGGCATTGGCCAGTTGCTGCGAGTGTTGCTGGGGCGACGGATGTGCTGCACCTGCCTTTTCTGCTGCATGGCTTGACTGACGCCGGCAACGTAACGTGCAAACTCTGGGTCAGAGCCAACTGCGTGAAAAGAGCGGGGGATAAACACACATGAGTTTCTGACGCCCTCAGCTTTTCTCTTTCATACCCGGGAGCTCGATCCATTTAAGCCAGACTGTCTACGATGGCAGAAAAATCACAATAGCATGAAGTCAACTCTGCACAGTTGGCTTCAGCTGCAATCAAAAGAGTCTGCTGCACTGTAAATAGAACCAGACAAGCCCGACTCAGCACATATCCTCAATTTATCATCACAGCCAGATGATCCAGGGGAAAACAGTTGCTCATTTCATCCTGTTAGATTATTCAAATTAGGATGGTACATAATTACATACATGATTAGTAAATGGTATTAAACAGCCTTCGTTTTGTGTGATGACTTAGCCTTTAGTGGATGATGTTCTCCTGTCAGGCAGTCCCTCTTTGTTTATTTAATACCTGGATCTCTGCAAACTAATTTTGTTTTATGAGCAAAGAAAGATTATGGTTTAGATGATAAACTTTTTAAACGGGTCAGCAAAAAAACCCAGCACAAGCATTCAATAGTTTGTTGGATTTTAGTGTTACACTCAAGGCAACCACAAACCTTCTGAACATTGCTCTCCTGGTGCAACAGACGGCCAACATTTCATTTGTCGACATCTTTATACCACAATCAACTGGCTTTATCCTCTGGACTGACATTAACATTAAGGATGAGTCGGTTAAAGCTCAAAAACTATGTGTTTTCCAGTTAAAAGTCCAAATATGAAGAGACGTTCCGAATTAACAAGTTTGTGATTAAGAGCAACATCATAAAACAGTCAACTGAAGACGGCTGACTCAACATCCTAGTGTCTACAGTTACTTTCTACTCATTTTTTGGTGAACTAATCTTTAAAGACTTGATTACGTTCCCTGTTACTGTGATATGCGGACCTATTAAGTGAAAGCTGAGTGGAGGGAAAAAGTTTCGAAAATGTTGCAGACCACTTTTTTTTTTTTTCTTCCCCCACTCTTATTTGGCCTTTATTTCAGTCTTATCAAGACTGCAGGTTTTGCCGTTACTTGTGCAGCTTTCTCGCCCATGCCTTTTCCTTCCACTAGACTTTCCATTATTATACATGGAAACAATCCAATTAGCCAGCTACTTAAGCATAGACCTTCTGGAGTTTATACTCACTGTGGAGAGAGATGGTGACTGTTTGCTGGCCAGGTCACCAGTCATGCCCATGATTGTGCCATAACATAAGCTTTAATATCACATTTCTATGTAAAAAAAACAATATAAACTTGATTTTGAGCCATATTGACTAAAGTACACGTAATAAATACTGAAAATAACTGTTAAATTTATGTCCTAAAGGTTTCTCTTTTCGATTAGATTTACTGTACTAAATCAATGTTTTTTGTGATGTTCAATGGTAACTCATTGCCTCACCTGCTGGGTCAAAAGGCAGTGTGTCTCCCAGGACTCCAAACATTCCCTCACTCTGGTCCCTGTTTGGCCAAGTATTGTTGCGGGGCCCCTGTGGCTTCTGACCCAGCATAGCCGAGATAACGCTTTCCATGTAGGTGCTGTCCAGACCCAGGCTGTATAGGTCTGAACTCAGGTCCGGTAGCCCAGAGGATCCCCACTGGCTCATGGGACCTAAGGGTGACTGTCCTGCTGGGGGCCCTTGTGCTGCAGGCTGTTGCCCTGAGGTGCCAAGCCACTTGTTTGCCACCCTCTGCTGGGGTAGAACCTGCGGTGGGGTCTGCTGGGGAGGCAGCTGGGAAGCAGGAGTCTGCTGCTGGGTGATGGGCTGGAGGAGGTGCTGATAGTACTGCAGGTTAGGTGGGGAGGGCTGCTGAGGAGGAGGATGCTGCTGCTGCTGTTGCTGGGATGGGGGTGGCTGTGTTTGGGGCTGAGTCTGTTGCTTCTGCACTGATGGAGGAGGCTGAGGGAGAGAGTTACATGGGGTCTGTAGAGCAGAGTAAGAAATCGACTGGGAAGCTGGTGGATGACCACTCGGGGGCTTGAGCTCCGCAGGGTTGGCAGACGCTACAGAGTTCCTCCTTTTAACCAGGGGTGAGGCCTGTTGGGATTTGCCCATGTTGAATCCTGAGAGAAAGTCTATGACATCTTGCATCTCTTGGTCAGTGGGAAGATTCATCCCCTGGTCATCAGATACGGAGCCATTAGCCAGCTGGTTTTGCTGGGTGGTGTCAGGGGTGCTGGACAAGCCACCCATCGGTAGAATGCTCTGTAGCCTCCCATCACTGTGCCCGAGGCCTTTCGCCTTATCGTCGGAGCTACCGGTAGAAAGCATGCTGCGGGATGGAGTGCTGGGGATGGAATAGCTGCCTCCGCTGTTGGAGCTGGATGAGACCTTCTTGGCAAACTTGGAAGTCAGTTTAGATATAGTTTTTGGCAACCCACTGGAGGTTTTGGAGCTGGTACCCGTAGGCAAGTCTGCCTGGCTGCCATATTCTGGGCTTTCCCGCTGCAGCTGTATCTGTATGGTCGGCAAGGTTTGCTCCCTTTTTTTCAGAGAAAGACACAAAGTGTTACCCACAGTGCATGCAAGGAGCAGACAGAAATAAAACAACAGCAACTTTTGGTTCAACATCCTCTTACTTTCTCTCTTTCCATCTGTTAATGTCAAACACAGAAGTGTAAAGCACATCCACCAATCCAAGAGTCTTCTCTGGATCCAGGCTTCGCTGGAGCAGGGACATGGTGGCAGGGTCCTCCTTCAGACACCTGAACATAAACAAGATGTTACATTAACAAGATATCCAACACTATGTCCCACAAACCTGGTCTCCATGCCTTGAAGACATAAATCTCCCACATGGGGTCTTTTCTCATTCAAAGGCAAACTGATATTTTATAATGGAGTTAGTGAGAGAATTTTAATACAAGTACGAAAATCCATTGTTAGCCAACGTAAACAATATAAAATAAGGGTCATGTGAGCTCGCTTACTGGAAAGCTTAAAGAGCAGCTCACCCCCAAATCAAATTGTTTTTGCTGATAAACTGTACATTTGAGGGCGTTGCTACTGGCTCAGCCACTATGGCTGACGTCAGGAGTATGGCGTCCTTTTGGCGCATTTTTCAAACCGGAAATATAAGTGGAATAAGACTCTGGTAGGGGGGTGAGTTGCTTTTTAAGTAGTATGGCTGCAGCATTTTGCATGACTAAGAGCTGTGAAACGGATGACTTACCCAAACCAGTAAACACTAAGCAACATAATCTAAACGAGGCGACACATATGAATGGATATCTTCTTTTCCCAAGTTCAGCTGAAGAGAGCATATGTTGCAGTTTAAAAATGTGCCTTAAATGAAACTGGAATGACACTAATTTTAAATGGGAGGCTTAGGGTCTGGACAAAAAGCTGCAACAGTGTTGACCAATGTGTCCAAGTCTCCAATTATGGGTGGGAGACCACAATTAAACTATAAACACTGACTAAAGGATTAAGTTCCTTTTTCCACACAGATGTCTGTAAGCCAGGGATGGAGTACTCAAGTCCTGACTTAAGTCACTTTTAAGGGACTTGTGACTTTACTTGAGCAGCACGCAGATGACTTGCACTTTGACTCTGATTTGCAACATTAGGACTTGGACTCGTACTCAAACATGTTAAATTGCTATTGTTGGAATTAGCATGCAACCGATACTAATATTACCTTGTTATATTAGGTCAGATTACTGGACATATGCCCCTTTTCCAGTAGGGTCGGCTCAACCCGGTCCGGGACAAGTGATACCGGCCCAGAACAGCCTGGTTGTGTTTCCATTGCCATTGCCATCTCAGGAACGCAGCAGTGGGCAAGTCATGGCTCAGCATAGCAAAGTCCCAGTGAAAATTAGTCATAACTTACTGTTTTCTGACATTACAGATGCCGATGCTGGAACCGTATCTAGCCCACTCACACCCATTGCTCGCCGGCCTTTCACCAAAAATGCCATCCATTTCTGTGAAGCACTTCTAGTGCTTGCGGTCTGCCCCACTCTGGACATTGTGGTCCTTCACGCCCATATAATCGCACTTTATTATTTTTAGTTTCCCCCAGCAATGTTTTGAACTCTGCTGGAAGCAGAGTTCACACTCACAACGGCAGGCCAATCCGTGGCTACCACTACGTAGGTAGGAGTGAGAGTGACATCACTTTACCGGGCAAATCAGTCCATAGGTGGGCGTGTTGGCTCGCCTTGCCCAACTTCAGAATGAACCAAAGGTAGTCCAAAAAAAGGGCTCGGCTCGGGACAGACAACAGTGGAAACGCGGTAAATACGCGCTGACCCGATATGGGCTGAACCAACCCTAATGGAAAAGTGACAAAACTTAACTCCTCAAAGCCTTTGTAAGTGTACGGGAACATGTTGATTATGAATTGTTTTCTAATTTATTTTCAGAATGTTTTATTATTTTCCAAATGCTACCATGTTAACTTTGTGATAGCATGAGGGGCATAGAGTACAATAAAAAAAAAAAAAATATTCTAGTCTTAAAATCTACATCCTGGTTTCTTATTTTTGACTTGTTTTCAAATGATTATGACTTGACTTGCACTGGAAATTTGTTTTTGGGACTTTACTCGGACCTGGCCTGTAGGACCTTGGGACTTGATTTGGACTAGAGTTGGACTAATCCTATGTGATTTGGACTTGAACACGAAGGACTTGAGTGTGACTTGGCCTCGAGAGATGGTGCCTTGACTACAGCCCTACTCTAAGTAGACACGGAGAGATATACAATCCATTATGGTGAAAGTTAACGGAAAATATAAAGTGTCAACTATTTTAAGACGATGTAAAATTATTTCAGCTGCATTAGGAAACAATTTTGTATAGTTATAAATAGGGAATAGGGATGTTAGAAAATATTGATATTGAATTGATATTCAAAAGCAATGTATCGATTTTTATTTGAATGGAACCTTTAATGATGACAGTAATTTTTGTAGGAAAATTAAAAGTGTGACTGTTAGTTGGTGGCCGTTTTCACTTTCCTCGTTCCAATGGATCAACTAGATCTAGTAATAAAACTGATATGAAAACAGGTTGGCGTGTTAAGAATGCTGTGACAGTTTTTCAAGAGTTAAATTCAGTTTTTAAAATCACAATATATAGTCTTACTCATAGTATCGCAATATATCGTATCGTCCTCCCTGTGTTGTGATACATTTCGTATCCCCTGATTCTTGCCAATATACATTCCTAATTATGAACATTGTATTTTTAGTCAAATATATATATTAAAGATTCACAAGAGCCACAACATTTGAATATGCTTTGAAAACGAGTTGATAGACCCACCATGTAGAGGGAACCTGGACCACCACCTTGGATCCCTCCAGAGTGATGTGGGGAGCATAGGCTTCCTTATTCTCAATCTGAGCTGTATCAACAACCACCTGTTGAGGCAGAACAAAAATGAGTTTCTAACAGTGTGCAGATTAGTTTTATTTTTTTAAACAAGTAAAAGGATTGCAAACGAAGAACTTCTCACAAGTATGCATTAACTGGATAGCATATAGCATTCATCTAACACCAAGCAGTGAGAGGCAGGTCAAGGTGAGGAAGCCGAATGCTTTTAAATCAGACAGTGACAAAGGGGCATGTCTTCCTGCTTGAAGTGAGCAAATCTATTCACAAGTTCTCTGAGAGTGGCCTTGGCTCCTCGAAACCCATGTAAGCTAGGTCACACAGAGGGAGGGAAGTAGGGAGGAGTCAATTTCCTCTACTGCAGGAAATGACTCCATTGTTTTTGCCAGAGCAGGTGTATCCTTAAAAAACCCACCGTTTGTTTGGTTTTTTTTTACCAGAAAAGAGTCACACAGAAAACACACACCATCAGTTGGTAAGCCATGTCCAATAACAGATCACAAAGGGAAGGAGGGGTAACACAAGGGGCAAACTCCGACGGCAAAATGTTACGCCTACCCAGAAGTCAGAAAAATTCCCCCCTCATCCAGTAGGGGCTGGCTCCAGAAAGGAGCAAGTTCCCATTGACTCCCAAGTTAAAAATGCCAACTTCACAGCAGAAATAAACATTTACAGGTTAAAAATAAAACATTTCAGGTTTAATAGGTCAGGTGTACTGTCATGACAACTCTGAGGAGGGTGAATTTTTGTTTAACTAATCCGTTTAGATGTAATTTAAGGTTGAAATTGTGAATAATAAAGGGCGTGTCCTTTTGATTGACAGGTCTCAGATGAGCCGTCAGCGCTAGCCACGCTTGCTCCAGGGAAGGCCTTCAGCCTCGGACTCACGTTAAAAGTCTGAGGCCATTTTGTTTCTCTGAACTTGACCATCAGTTGGGTCTGCAATGTTTATTCGTGTTCGGATGTTAATCGTGCACTTATTGGACAAAGATGGCTTGCTGTGGTATCGATTGCACTAACACACCATCCAAGAAGCCTCTGCTCAATTTTTTTTGGTAAGTAAAATTATATTTCTGCTGTGCATTTAAGATAACGCTGCTTTGTCAAAAGTGGGTTGAAATTATCATATTACTTCTTAACATAGTGATTATTAAAACTTGTTTTGATTAAAATTCACATAGTTTTATTAAAAGTTAAGGACCAACAAAGCTTCACTTTTTTCTTTCACAAAATTATTGAATTTGCCTAGAAGGCAGAGAGGAAGCAGTGTCGCTCAACCGCGGTTTTATGGTTAAAAATGCTGGCTAACCCTCGTTAGCTTCGGTGTAGGTACCAGATCTGCTCGGGGGCCCTGCTCTTGCTGATAACTTCACACTTCGGCAACCCAACACAGACAAACTACATTGGACCCTATTTTTTTACCCTGCCGAGCACTATATGGGGAAATTTAAAAAGAGACATAAATGTTAATAACAGCTCCTGTGGGGCTCATCAAGAAAACTTGACATCTTTTCTGGTACTGCTCTTTCACACATTTTTTGAATACCCAAAAATGATGATAAATGTTAAACTATACATAAAATCAATAGAATATCAAGAAAAAGGCTCTCAAAACAATTCATATTTGCAATTTTTTGCACGTACATTATTTATATAACACCCCTGACTATCTGTTGAATTCTTCTATATGTTCGTGTGTTGTATACTTGCTAATTGTTCAATAAAGTTCTTTCAAAAAACCTGCACACTATGTCAACATGCTAACGTCCAGCCAATCATGCAGTGTAATGTCAGCATCCAGCCAATCATGTAATACGACTTCACAATCAGATTTGGCTACCCGAGCAGATCTGGTACTTACAGCAGGTTAGCTCAGTTAACTCGTAACTACATCGGCTCAGAGTGTCAATCATCCGCCCCCACCCTCACAGCCCCAGTCTCAGCTCCACCTCTTTGCCAATTTTTTCGTATTTTCTAGATGCGTGACGCAGCCAAGATGGTGGTGGTAGGAACTGCCCAGTTGGCTTCAATTCAGCTCTTCAGAAACCTACGGGTGACGTCACGGAGGCTTCGTCCATCTTTAGATACAGTCTATGGGGTAACAGCATTGAAATGTGATGCTTATTTATTTAACTGATCTCTGAAAGTAAAAACTACAATTTTAAATTACAATGCCATGACACAAACACACTGCAGTTTATACATTCATCCATTACAGCCCAACGCAGAGACACATTAGACAACGCACACACATTCACATCTAAGGGCAACTTGGACAGATGTGCACCAACCAATCCACCAATTTTCCCTGATCTGGAATCAGCAGGTCAAATAATGAAAGCAAATCAAACGAGAGGATGTATTTTATCCACCCATTCATCACCTGTCTATTTTAAAGTACTTTTTAAACAATTTAATAAAACACTGGAATTGTTTTTGATCACATAAAGGTTGGGGACAGTTGCTTTGATGGATAAATGAGAATATTCTCTTTATTTTCCTTTAGATTAAAAACCTCTCATGTGTTATGATGTAGTTTATATATTGTGATATATTCTGACCTATTAAATAGGTAGACGTCCATAAATCAAGATTTCAGGATTTAAATCAAGTATTAAATATGGATGCCCCCTGATTGAAGACATTGGTGTAATCTTCATATATAAATATAACGAATTCTTGAAATAGGGTCAAAAATCATAATGTCTGTGGTCAGAGTCTAATGTTTCCAGGAGTACAGAGTTAAAAGGAAAAAAAGAACTCAGCTGCACTGCCTGCACTGATAGCAAGTGTATGAGTAAATGCAGGTCTTTTTAAAGAGAACGGAGAATTTATTGTTTGTGTGTCCATCCATGCAGTGGTGTGGTCTATTTTCAGCTTAGAGGCGATCAACTCAGATTAGGGGCTAATGCAAGGCGCCCATTCATCATCCAAGGAGTGTTTTATAGTCCAAACTGAGCTGGGCGAGCTTGATGGGAACACTCAGACCACACAAAGAAAAGGACAAAAAAAATAACACAAACAACAATGACCTAGCTTCATTTTGACTCCTCTCTTTAACAGTAAAAGGGAAAAGAAATAGATACAAGGGGAAAAGGAGCTTTGTTTGAGGAACCCGTCCAGACAAGCCCATCCTGCATTCAGATGCTGGAGAAATGTTTTTTTCTCTTTTGTGTCTCTCTGGTGTTTGTTTACGCCTTTAAGCCAACACAGAGTTTTGCTAATCTCTGTTACTAATTGAAATGACAACGAAGTGCAAGACGGGAAACGCAGAGAAACAACAAGGATTCAGTAACTATTTGCAGAGTTGTGTTCAAACTAATATCCACTCAACTAATTTATTTTCCACAAACACAGAAACAATACAATGGAGACTTAAAAGGCAACATGAAATGCGTGAGAAAGGTTTGCTTCTCACCAGACCAGCTTGGGCAAACAGCAGCTGGACAGCCGTCTTACAGGCTCCCCTCCAACTGGAGGGGCAAACCTGATTGAGGACCTCAGTGACTGCAGAGTCGTCCCTGGGGGTCATTCCATTCTGTCCCAGCAGCTCTTTAATGAGCTGAAGCATCGTGTGCTGCAGACAAAACATGGATGGATGTCAAGAAACGTCTGCTTTCAACATCTGATGACGTTACACCAGAGACAATTAAAAAAAAAAAAATTAATTAGAGCCTTTCTAAAGCTGTGGTACTTGGTCTGCCTTTAGCAGTACTTTTAAAACATTGTGGTAATTGTTTGGTAAATGTGAATAAAAAAGGTTCCTTCTGCCGTGTTTCATTTACCTCTCAAATCTGTGATTGACAATATCAATATAACTATATCCACAGCCAATTTTAGAAACCACAGCGATTTGCTTACTGAAATTCTCAGTGAACAGGCGAAGTACTAAAAGAAATTAGCAATGGGCTCTTTAGCTGGTATACCAATATTTGTTGTCACTCATTAACCTAATGCTCTTCTGACACTGTGGTAAAAATAATAAGCATGGTACTTTTGATTTGAAGTTTTAAATAAAAGTAATTGGATCATCCTTTTTATTTTTATGTAAATACCATGACAGTGCAAAGCCAGGGTATCATACTGTAATCATGCTGTTCACAAAAAGAGGCTGTATAGTAGCCTTTCAGATTTAATATAATACAAATAGTCAAAAGTGCGAATGAACTGTTGCGTTGAATGACAATCCCACAGTCTGTTATACAATTCAGCCATATTAGATTTTGAGGCTGTGTTTGTGGGAAACCAACTTCACCAGTTAAAGTGTCTGTCAGTACAGTGACACTTAGAAAACGTGGTATTTACTGAGATGGTAGGTGTTGGAACAAGTTTGAGAAGCTCTATAGAGACATCATTTTAACACATAGGATAGAACATTTACTAAAAACTAGAATGACACTTAAAACTAAAATAACCATCTATGACAGAGCTCATCAAGTCTTCAAAGGTCGAAGTCATATTTTAGAGTTTACAAAATGTTGTGCATTTTGCAGAGATTAGAAAACAGAGTATACCGTTTTCAGTTTAAGGTTCTCAGCCGCTGATTCATTAAACGAGACCCCTTTAAGGAAGTGTGAGCCGATCTGCACAGGGATGGTGGGAAGCTCGCACTGGATGGGCTGGGAGGTGGTCTGTCTCCTGCCTGCCTGCTGAGCCTCAGCCTCACTGCAACAGCCCTTTACGGAAAACAACCCAGACACATCAGAGAAACTCCACATTTAAACCTAAACCTGTATCTTCTAAAACTTTATTAAATCTGTATGTTTGTAAGAGTGAACCCACCTGTAAGGCTGCCTCCACAGCTTTGGGGTTGAAATGAAAGCCTGCCTTCACTGCATACTCACTATGGCCCAGGCTTTCTAGAGCTGCTTTATAGGCCTTGATGGGGAGGAAACATCAGTAGCAGACTAAATACATCAATACTTAGATAACTTAGAAAAAATAGAATACCTTATTTATTCCAGTAACTCAATTCAAAAAGCGACACCATTTAGAGTACAGATTCTTTGCTTCTTTGAGTGTTACATCAAGTATTTTTCACTCTTACTTTTATGTCTTATAGCTAACAAAAACACAACATTCAGTTTCTCAAAATAATCCAATATTACAGTAAATAAGACCAATAAAAATATGTTTTATATAAAAACATTATGGCCATGTTGTAGCCAACACAAACATAGGGAATACTGCTGCCCAAACAGTGCCGTATCAAAGCATATTCATGGAAAATTAGGTGAAAGGAGAAAATGTGGTGCGAAAAGGTACATGTACCAGAGATAACTGCAGCCTTGAAATGATGGAGTAGGCTTTCATTTCTGTAATAAAATTCTTCACCAAAAAACCCTTATTGGTCTTACATTACATTTTCTGAGAAACTGAATTTGAAGCTAAGACCCAATCATTTAAACAACAGTACATGGTTGAAATAGGTCAATCTGTGTGCAATGGTCAATGTAACACTATTTTCATTTTCTTACTAAAATAGAACAAAAAAAGAATAATAAAAAACACTTTTGGGTGATGTGTTTATACACCAAATCTAACAACAATTTTAAAAGTAAAATTAGGTTTGATGAACAGGTTGAAACCATACTTGTAATGCGCTGTCAATCTTCATGTTGAGCTCCTTCAGCTGGTGTTCGGGGATGGTGATGTTGTTGGAGCAAAAGAGCTGCTGAACCTGGAGGCCAGCCAGGCAGCCGTCACGGCCCCTTTCTCTCAGCCTCGCTGTGGCCTGAAGACATAACAACACACAGCTCAACACACTCACTACAGAAAAAAAGCTTAACTACAATTTTTTAATTTTCCATTTTTCTATTTAAACATAATGTTGTTTTTTTTATGAATACACTAGGTAAGTAGTATAAATTACCTTACAACACTGCATAATCTTGTCATTTACAGTTTTTTAATTTGTATACAGTGATTTCAAAAGAAAACCCACTGAAGTTATAAAACACACTATGCTGTCAACCTATATGCAGCTCTTGTTTCCTCCGGGGCCAACACGTAGCATGCCATGGTTTAACAGATCAATCAACTTACTACTCTCCTCTTTGCTTCTCTGTATACAACACCACCCAAATGGGAGCCAGAGGGATTGATTAGCCTGAGGATTAGTGGGGTCCTTTTACAGAACAGGCTCCCTAACACGGGTTGGAATTAGAGGGGCGCAGTCAAAGCAACACAGGTTCACACACACACACACACACACACACTGCAGCCCAGCAAAGAGGAAAAAGGAAATTGTGGTTGGAAATCACACGGCTAGCATTTATCAGGAATGTGTAACAAGGTAGTTTTTCACCTCACACTGACAAACCCAATATTTCCATGGCCCAGGCCAGGAAAACTCCTAGGGCTAGTGGCTACATACCTCAGCTGCACCTTTCCATGAGCGAGAGGCTTCTTCCAGCTCTGTCAGGGGTCCGAGGTCGGAGCTTTGGGAGCGAGAGTTGACGCAGCGCTCTTGGGCCTGAGCAAGAGCCTCTGCCAGGCAGTTCTGGGCCACAGGCTGGACCTTTTGCAACGCTTGTGAAAGAAACTGGAAATGGACCTGCATCACTGTGACGAAGCACCGACCCAGCACCTGGACAGACACAGAAGCCATTTCTGTTACAACACATCAGCAGGAAAATCAATTTTACAACATGAGGCAGGACAGTGGACGAAGTTAAACAACATAGATCCCACTGGGAGAATAGATGTTACATTGCCTGTCTTTTTTTGTTTTGTTTTTTTAAATAAGCAGATAATTTTTGACCCTTTATTAAGTCATGAAATGTGGCATCTGCAAAAAACAAACACACAATTTGACTTGTTATTATTGGCATATGCCATTTAGCTACAACACAAATCTTGTTCTTTTTATTAAGTGCTTTTTTTTTTACAGCATTTACAAACATTTACACGTGTTAGAACAGTTCTGTCACCATTAAACTGCTGTATCATCTATGGCATTTGTCTACATTTGTAGCCACATGACTGTCAGCAGACAGTCATCCGGCTAATCTGTTCAATGATAGGACAATGAATCATTCAAAAACATGTTTTCCTCCGAGGCAATTACCTTTTACAACTTAATCAGCTCAAGTTTATTATGGAGATCATACTGAACCCCCCCCCCCCCCCCCGCTTTCTTTACCATACAATGCTTTAAAAAACGTTTTTGTGCCCCTCGACCTTCCACACGTTTTGTCACAGTACAAACACAAACTTGTCTTACAGTTTGAGATGTTACGATAGACACATTTTCCAACCAAGAGTCTAAACAGTGTGCTGCGATTTTCTATTTGGTCCACTTTACTCAGAGTAAAAATGCAGCAGTTCTGTGAAGACCTCAGGGGTTTAATACAGATTATAAGTGAACAAATGCTATCATGAAGATCAATGAACAAAGCAGAAATGTCAGGGATCAGGTTGTGGGACTGGCGCAAAGCTGAGTTAGGTTATAGAAAAATATCCCAAGTTTTCAATCTCTCACTAAGCACTTTTCAATCTGTCAAAAGATACAGAAACCTACCAGTACATGGGCCCATGGTAGCTTTGGGTGAGCTGCAAAGGGCTCAGGTGGGAGAATCTGTTGATAGGACAACTACGAATTATACACTTCAGAAATCTGACTTTTATCAAACGGGGCAAAAAGAAAGCTATCACTTTAAGAAACCCTTGAGAAATTATGTTTGGAGTTTGCCACAAACAGTGTAGGGAACACAGCAAACATTGTTGCTATAAGTCAGTGTTTCTCAAACTATGGGGCGAGCCCCACTAGTGGGGCGTAGAGGTATTGCAGGTGGGGCGTGACATCAATGGGATTTAAATAGTTTTCCCCCCTAGATTCTGTCATTGTGAATGTTTCACTGCACTGTAAATTAAATCAACCAACTCCCCCCTCTCACCAAATTAAACACACTCAAATAAATGAGCAATTGTGATCATCATTGTAAACAGAACCGGGACCTGGAACATCGGGCTGGGAGTTTGACGTTGGAATATATCGCAGCAGAACAAAACGAGCTGAAGTAGCCGCATTATCAGAGATTCCATCTACAAAATGGACAAATATCTAAAAAGATCAGGGAACGTTTCAGAGTCAGAGAAGTCACACGGTCAACCACGGAGGAAATACAGGGATGAGTATCTTGCTCTTTATTTTATTATTATTATTTTTTATTTTGTACTTTTGAAAGCTTTGTAAATTTTATAAAACAACTTTTATTTTCTCCAACTGTGAGCTGAAGTTCTACATGTAGCAACTACTGACAGCATATATTTCTGAGCCGGTTTTATACCAGTGCGCAACCCCTTTTTCCAACTAATTTATACCCTTAAAAACTTGTAGACTAACTTGGCTATTTAAATAAATAAAAACACTTTAAAAATCAGGCGTGGTCACCATTCTGTTGGGGCGATAAAAGCAAGGGGGGCTTTTGTATGCTCCTTTGTCCAAAGTGGGGAATGATAAAAAAAAAGTTTGAGAAAAACTGCTATAAGTAAATGTTCTATATAAATAAAATGAAGTTGAACATTTAGAAGAAGGTGTTCTGGTCAGATGACACCAATTTTCAACTTTTTGGCTTACATGCAAAAAGTTCCATGTAGTGGGGGAAAAAACACTACACATTCCTATGGTTAAAAAATGGTGGTGGCAGCATCATGCTGTGTGAACGATTTCCATCAGCATAAACAGGAAAGATATTAAAAGTCTGCAAAACACTCAAGACTGGGACAGAAGTTCAGCCAGAGCTACAACAGAGAGGTTCAAACTGAAAATTTCCTAGATTTAAAAAGTCTTGGAAAATAAAACGAACTGATTTTCAAAAATGCTCACCGTTCAGTTTGATAGAGATTGAGGTGTTATGCGAATAACAATGGGGGGGGGGGGGGAATTGTGTCTAGATGTGTAAAGCTGGTAGACATACCCCAAATGACTTCCAGCTGTCACTGCAGTGAAAGGTGGCTCTACCAAGTACTGACTCAGAGGGGCTGAAAAGCACACCACATTTTTTAGGCTTTGAAATGTAAAAAATGTTGCTTTTACTTTACAATACTGCAATACTTTGTGTTGTTTTATCACTCAAAAATCCCAATAAAATAAAGTTTTTGGTTGTAAAGTGAAGAAGTGGGAACATTTCAAGGGATGGCAATACTTTTACAACGCACTACGTCCATTTTTTCCTGGAGCAAATGTGTTTGGATAGCCCCTTGAATATGAGGCCATGACCATGAGGGCAAGTTAAAATAAACAAACCCTTTTAGAATAAAAGCTTCCTAAACTCAGGCTGGGATTCCAGAAAGTGCATGTTTGTTCTCGACTTTGTTAACAACAATGAGCTGTAAAACTTTTTTTTTTTTTTTTTTTACATTAAAGCAAGATAATTTTATTTTATTTTTTAACTGTGCCTGTCTGTTTTTTCACTGTTACTAAAAAATCCCCACATTGCTCTACAAAGTGCTTTTTCAGTTTTGCTTTTACATCATTCTGGAGCTACTAAGTTGCAAGTCTGAACTGTGTGTTTGTTTGTGCTGAGAAAATAGTTCTGCCTTGTTTGCTGGTTAGCTGGAGAGAAACAGGACACCACAGGGCACACCATGGTCACAGGGTTTTCTTTTTCAGGTACTTGCTGAAAATATCTCAAGAGATTTGCTGAGTTGTGAGGACGGAAATATGCTGTCGCATTTTGACACCGGGCAGAAACAACAGGACGCAGCCACTTTCAGTCCTCGCCACTGCACTTCATGGGAATCATAACTGTGCCATGTAAATAAGCGCAGACATAAAATTCCACATGTTGGAATTTTCATTTGTTATTTTAGCAAAACACGCTTACGGATCCATCACAGACAGAAGAATTCGCTGCCTCATATGTTTTGTTGTTATTCCAATCAGAGTATTTCATTTCTACTGGACACTGCCAGGCCAAAGCCAAAAGAAAATCTTTGAACTAACAAATGGCAAGGCATACAAATATTGAACAATATAGTTATAGAGATATTTATTTTCAGGACTCTACAGCCTTATTTACTCTCATTTGTTTGATATGCACATAAAAAAAGGGGGGGGGGGGATTATATATATATATATATATATATATATATATATATATATGATGGCACATGATCACACCTTGAAATGAAAAACATCCTTATATTTTATCCTCAGAGGACAATGCTAGCTACAATACAGCCTTGCCCAATACATAGTAAAATCTTTAAATAAAAGAAAAAAAACAAAGTAAACAATGGTAAAAATCAATCAGAACTGTGTTTCCAAGCTATACATACCAGAGGTCTCTTTCAGACTGACAATGACAATTTGGTGCAATATATCCTAATTAAGATAAAACAACATAAACACACACTCAGTTTAAATACTCCTGTAAGTGTGTGAAAGAATACAATAACCAAGCAAGGGAAAAAAAAACAGAAAAAAAACATGGCCTCAGCACAGATAATTGATAGCACATGTTATTGGCTGTGCAGTATCTCACACAGTCATGGAAAAAATGAGAAATAAGGAGTGCAACAGAGCCAAGCCGCTGTTGGCCACTACCGCAACCAAACAAGGCCACTCATGAATCCATCACTTTAATTCTTCCATTTTCTGAGAACACCTGCACTATCAGAACTCCCAATCTAGAGGGGGGGTCATGTTCCTGAGATCCAGATCGCTGATAAGTTTTATAATAACCAGATGGCTGCTTGGTGGGATTGGACTGTCATCTGATCTGTGGGGGGAGAGAAATAAAAAGGCTCCCTACCTTAGTTGGTCAATCCAAACAGTCCTGCTGTGGTTTTTGTTGCTTTTTCAGCTCGTTAGCAGCTTCTGAATTACCATTTATTGCAGAGATTTTTAGAGAGTTGTGGCTAAGCGGCTGACTGCTACTCTGACCTAAGCCTTTGGTACAGTCAATTTTCTAATCATAACTGACAGGCGGAGGTACTGGGTTGGTGTATCAGAAACTACCGATCCAATCAGACAGATCCCTCTCTGTAGCCGTTTCAAATTGCTGGTCTTGATCAAGTCCACCCCATTATGGTGTTCCTCAAGGTTATGTTTTGGGACAAAATGGCCCCCTATCTCCCTTAAAGCACAATGTAGGATTACTGTACTTTATTTACAGAGCTCTACGTGGACAAGCACCAGTCAGTGTACATTTCAGAATGTATAAATCAATGCATCTTCAGCAGGTCCTTAAGGTCCTGTGAACAGAGTCTGCTGGCTGCCCAGATACAAAGTATAAAACAGAAATGTGACAAAGATTTTACAAAAATAGCCCCAGGACTCTGGAACTCCATCGCACTGAGACGTAGACCTTCCAAGGTGTTCATAGATGTTTTAATGAAAATTAGGGTTGTTTAAGACCAAAGACCCAACAGATTCCACTTAAATCTTGATGTTCCTGAATGAATTCAGTAATCAGTATTAAACAAAAAAGTCAATGGAAATTACAGCCAAAAACAACTTCCAGGTTTCTTCCAATAAAAACAGGAAAAACCTTTAAATTAAGAACACAACGTTATAGTGAGACCAGTAATTTTATAATTAAAGATGTCAGAAAGGACTGACAACTATGTCTGCCCAGAGGGATGAGTGTATGTTTCTTAGACGTCTGAACAAAACAGCCATAATGCCTCTCTGGTTGCGTCTGCCTTCTGTAATATTTCTGTGCTTCAAACTTACAAGTTTCTCAAACAGAGTCTAAATAGAAGGACCTTTTCATGCATATTTGGCAGCAGTGTCCCTCTGAGCTGCCAGAGAACCACATTCTTTTTATGGAACAGAAGAAGGCAAAAAAAGAGAGAGAAGAAAGAAAGGAGACATCAGCAAAAGAAGGAAAGAAAGAGGGAAAACTTCACATACCACAACTCCCCAAACTCAACAATCTATTTGGTTTGTTTTGACAATCTCAGTCTGTCCAGCTACCAGACCTCAGGGTCGCTGAGGAACTCACAAACTTGCATTACATCCTTTACGTCCTGCATTAAGTTGGTTGCAACTCATGTATAAACTACTTTATTCAACATGTATGTGTTTTTATGAAGAAAAAAAAAAACAACCAAAAACTGGAAGGCAGAGTGAATGCAAGCCACTGGCAACAGATGACTCATCACAAAACTATACAGCTCAGTAAAAAAATCTGTTTCACGTTCCTTTCTTTGGAAAAAGAAAAGAAAAACTAACTAAACTAATTCAGAGCTATACCAAAAAAGCTAACTGCCATGACTATTTCCATCAACTGTTCTTGTTTACATGTTTAAAAGAAGTTTACATTTTCTAGCATAATATTATTGTATATGCAAAGTGGTTTCCATAAAGGTTATTACTAGCAGTGGAGCCATCCATCTATGCTGAAACAAATGTGCCATTAACGCCAGAGTCCAGACACCAAGTGCAAGCTCCAAGTCATGCGGTCTAAACTTTCACAGACTTGGCCTTCCTCTAATATTTATCTGTGCATATTCACAACCACAGAGAGTCAGATTAACTGACTGCGGTGCAGAAGTGTTTCCCGTTTTGGGCTCAGCCACATCCACAGAGGTTCTGCGGTCCCTCACCGGTCTTGGCTGCTGCTGTACACCCAGGATGGTTTTGTTGAAAGATCCTTCATCTTGCAGGGGACAAGTAAAGCACATTCCTCATCATCTTTGCTCTGTGTTGTCATGTTTTAGCCATGCACACCTAATGCCGGTTTATTTCATGGTCCCTATCTAAGCCAGTGGGCTTGGCTAATACCTTGACAGACAAGGTGATTGGTTTGCAGTGAGTTGCTGAGTAAATTCACCCATCAAATGTTGGAAGTCTATTTAACAAGCTACGGTGACAGTTTAAATTATTTCATCATGGACTGTAGCACATAAAATAATTATGCCTATTTTTGACATGACTTTATACATATCATTTAACAGTGCATTTTAGTTACTGAAATTTTTTTAAATAGATTTTTTTCTCATTTATACATGTTTTACCATCACATACAATAAATCAATAAATTTGAATATGGGTTCCAATGAGGCTTGTTTGTCAAATTAAAAGTACCTTCTGAAAATAACCGTTAAACAGGTGATAAAGACCATTTTCAAAAGGGCCTACATTAGAATTTTTTTTTTTTTTTTTTTATCGGTCTGATGTAAGATTATAATCTTAAGGTTTGTGTTTTCAATACCTGCAAGCGGATGATTAACAAATAAAGGCTGAACAACATCAATCTGTGTTATTAATCTACCTAATGCGTCTCATTTAGTAAACCGAGTTACTGAAATAAATGAACTTTTCAATAATATTCTAATATACTGAATGGGTCTGTAAACAAGTTTTTGAAATGATTTACTTGTTGAACTGTGACATTTCAAACCATTAATACAATACAAATACCTTTAGTGTTAAGAGTTACATACACTCTGGTATTTTTGGAGTATTAAATAGAAAGTAGATATAGTCAGCCTAGATCTATGCACCTGAACTCAAGACTTTAAAACTTTTTTTCTAGTTTTAAGTGGCCACTGAGTTTAAAACGAAATCCCTCTAACTTCCGGACTTGACCATGTGAATCTACTTAACTTTGGAGTCTCTTTTTCCATCACAACAGTTTAATCTGCAGGACTGGCTTGAGTCTCACAGGTCACCCTGCATGCCTTAAAATCTCCATTAAGTATAAGATAAACCAACAGACAGCACTCCTTCTCAGGTACACGGATCCTTCGGAGGCTGCTTGGGTGTGGTGCCCACATAAAAATAAACTTTACGATACAGGCTCTTCATAAAATACTTTCTAATGAAACCAGGTGAACAACAATATAAAAAAACGGATTACTAATAGGAAAAAAGATAAGTTTTAAACTTTCTGTAGTCAGATCAAAATTTGACTTCTTTAAGTATAAGCAACTTGGTAAATGCTTTAAGCTTTTCAATCATTTAGTCCAGATGTTTTGCTGGGGCCCCTTTAAGACTGATGTTGTAAACTGTAATGACCCTATGCTCAAGGCTCGACAGAGTCAACATAAGTTGTCCAAGCTGACTTCATGAACCCAGTGACCTGAGCTTCAAGTTGGTTGAACATAACCAAGATCTAGAACAAAAGAGCAAGCAGGGGTTTCCACAAGATGTTCCTATTGAGATGTGAGAAAAGCCCCCGCTTAAAGATTTAAATGTATTTTTTTTAAGTTTACCTAGATCCATCTTTTACAGATCATCCTATTAGAAAATCACATTTGATCCTCTTTTTTTTTTCTTTTTTTTTTTTACTAAATTAGTTATAACAAGTTATTTATTCTCACATTAAGTAACCTCAGCATACACTATTTTACAGCCTGCACATCATCAAATGCAAGTCTGCAGAAATGTGGCACAGTCTTTAGGGTGGCAAAACGTGGCTTCTGTTCTCACATCCGTCTTGTTTTTCACGCCTTACCCACAGAGATATTGACACTGGGCGTGAGAACCCGGTTTAAGCCAGGAAACACTGATTCATAGAGCCAGCCTCATGACAGTGAGCTCTAAGCATCTTAGCATCACATCTAGAAGATGAAAAAAATAACCACCTAAGTTATATCATGTATGTGGTGCTATGCTGCTCACTTTTTTTAAGAGTCACAAATTGGTACAATTGCTTGTTTGGGGGCAGAAACACGAACAAATATGAGATAATCATTGTGTTTTATTATCTAGACCAACACGTTCTATTTTTTCTGAACAAGCTGTTCTTCAAACAGAAAGCAATTCCTTTTTGCAGGAGGGATCATATCTTCCTCAATTTGATTGCCCTGTAGAGGTCCCACAGGCCTCCATTCTTGGACCAGCCTTGTTCACATTTTACATTAATGATTTGCCAAATGTCTGCAGTAGTATTACTGTCCAAAAAGTGATTATCATACTAGCAAAAAATATTATTTGATTGTCGCATGGGCTCTGAATCATGTACAAGATTGGCTTTCACTTATTACTGTACTATATCAGGAAAATATGTTCTTTTGATATTATTGCTTTATTGTGATGACTATATCAAATGTGATTAACCCCACATTTTCCTGGCATTTTCTTAACTTTACATAATGTCTCCACCATGCTCCAGACAGCCAAACTGCTTCATCCCCAAAATGTTAAACTGTTAAGACCGTATCTAGCATTTAATGCTGTTGGGGTGCATCTGCATTTTATATTTTTTATAGTTTATATTTTCTCACATGATTATTATATAACCACTTGGTCATTCAAAAATAGAGCTACGGTAATTTTTGGACTATAAGCCGCTACTTTTTTCCTATCCTTTGCACCTAAGGCCTATACAATGACCGGGTAATTCATAGATTTTTTTCACTGGCTAGCAGCCTCCGGGGGGCGCTCCATCAGGAAGTGCAGGAATATGCTTTTTTTTTTTTTTTTTTTTTTTTTTAGATAAGCGTTTGTATGAACTTGCTCCACCCCACTGGCAGTGGGTTTAAGAGTGCCTTGTTCATTTTCTATCTCTAAGGCTCATCCTAAAAGAAGTCCAAATAAACTTTGAATCTGAACACTAAAGCTTTGTGTAAATAACACTTTTGTGCTGCTTGTTAGGCATTAACTATGTTCATAAATGTGCATTGTTCCATTTAAATTATTGGATGGAATTAAAATGAAATAAAATGTTGCTACGATGATGAGTTTACGAAAATGTTGTGTTGAGGCTAAATCTCCAGTAGCACGTACCTCAACATCCTGCAGGCTGAAGTCGTTCTGGTCTTTAAAGTTAGCGGCCCCGACACTCAGCTCCATCAGCATCTTAGCAATCTCAGGCTTTATTGCTGCAGTCAGCCTGCTGGCCGCCTCCATGACGTGTTCCTGCACGTCCTTCAGTTGCATAGCTGCTTTGGAATAGTGAGAGTTCCTGAACACGCTGCTGAACAGGTCTGTAAGGAAGGCGCTGGCCCTGCAGAACACGTTGAGAGCATCCAAATATTTGGAGATGCCTTGCTGGATGTCAGCAACGGCGGTTGTGGTGCCAGAGCCAGGCGGGTGGCAGCTGCCAGGAATGCCCACCCCGGTGCCCATGGGCGAAGAAGTCAGAGAGGCGCTCAGGGTCCGGGTCAGCTCAGGCATCTGGTACTGCTGGTGCTGCTGCACTTTCTGCTTGGACCCGCCAAGCAAAAAGCGACGCTTGTAGTCCATTTTACTTTCCTGTGCACTGCAACAATACATAGGTGGTGCAACAGCACCGGAAGCTCCTGTCTTTCGTGGTTTGCTTTCCACACAAAGCGGTCTGGGCCAGTCTCACAAAAACACTTAGTCCAAAAGTCCTTAAACTGGTCAAGTTAAGTTGAGAGACAGCTCAGGGATTCCACCTGCCAGAGGTTCATCTCAGTGTGCCTTGTAAAGTGGCAACAAAAAAAGTGTTTGAGACCAAAGGGTGAGCAAAGGCCGAGGAAAATGTTTACATGCAGCCCTGCTGCAGATATTTCATGCCTAGCTTAGAGAACAAGACACACCCCGGCTTCTCTGTTTGCAGCTTCAAAAAAACTATCATAATAGAGAAGTAAAAGTATCACAGCAAAGTTTTAAAGTGCATTAACTTTCTTTCAGAATGGGAAAAATAGTTCTAATACACTATACAACATTCACATATGTATTTACATATATAATCTTATACCAGCTTACACTAGTAAAAGTAGAAAAGTCGTTTAAAAGCCAAAAGCAAAAAATGCATCCATGGAAAAAGACACACTGGTCAACAGCACAAAGGGAAAATTACAATTCTTTAAAAAAAGCGAAGAAAATTCAGGAGTCAGAAGACGTGACTGTTTTGTTTTTAGTGGGAAGCAAAAAGACAGACAGATCCAGTCCGTCTCAAATCCTTTTCACGAAGCAGGATGCTGCAGGCAGTGAGCACGCGGCCAGCTGTTGGCTCTGTCTGCCTGTCTGAAGTCTCCCAGCAGCGTCCTGGTGGGTTCCCCGTCTGCTGGCTGAGGTAGATATTACCCACAAAAGAAACAAGTGTGCTTCCAGATCTTGCCGTTTTCTGCGGATGCAGATTAGAGCGACAAAAGCACAAATGTATCTGTAAGGCCTCTAGGTCATCTCCTGAGGGAGGAAAAGGCAGAGCAACAGAAGAGAGGGTTAACATCATGTCAGAGAGGAAGGATGGCCTTCAGTTCATCTGCTCCACTGGAGCATAAAAAAAAAACAACTTTAATCATACATTTTCATTTTATATGAAATCTTAATTATGTAAAGTGCCACGATTTTGAGCTGACAAACACACCTGTAAATAAGTAGCTCCAAAAGATCAATCATGGACTGCCTTTATGAAAAACAATTTTAGAAAAAAAAATACACTAGAAAACAGAACTGAGATAAAAGTCTGACGTGGATGGAAACTCTTGATTTCACAAGAGAATCTTTATAACACAGTCATCCACTTTCATTTATTTTGCAAAAGTCTTGTTCCTTTTTTATGTTAAGCTAAAAAACAACAACTGAAGGTTGAAACTTCTCATATTTCATCACCAAATACTTGCCATTTTAAATCTAAACTTCACAATGCAAAAACTTTAGGCAAACCACCACCACCAACTCCAATTCCCTACTATTTGGTATGAAGCATCTAGTTTTGCTTTATTAAACAATTAGGCATACTGCAAAATGGCTTTAGTCCTAATTCTCTTAACTCTGTAGTAATATCCTCTAACAGTGCAAAAGAAAGCCGTGGTTTGAAGTTGTGCATTTCTAGACGATTACCAACATCCCTTCACATCTCTGAAAAAAAAAAAAAAAAAAGTACATGCAGCGTCTGATTTAGCAGAACACAGCTGCAGAGGGACATTCCTGCAAGACACCATTGTTGGACATCACTGTGGGGTCTTTCAGTTATATGTAGTGGGAGTCACAATACTCCCTTTTTGTCTGACTTGTCCATCTCCCTCTGGCCTTTTCACCTGATTAGAAATATAATATTTTACACCGTCAATACCGAAATAATTTCAGTCAACCCAATTTAAATAGAACTCGAATCAAACAACAACATAAAAAAACAGCCTGTAGGTAACTTATACACCTTGTGTGTACTGGTTGATGCTCATTGTTTTGTCTCTTTTAGCCAAAAGCTTTTTGATAGTATCTGCAGAAACTTTTTTTGTTAAAATATTAGCCAACAGAACACCAAACAAACCGGAGGCATCACTCTGTGGAACACGGAGACCGCCATCTTCTGACGCCATGCTGAAAATGCCGATGTTAGGTTACAAGTTAGAAAAACCAACCTGCGGAACGAAAACACCCACCCCCAACTTGATAACACCATCCAATGTGCCGTCAGTGTGGGCTGAACAGCTGTGTGGCCACCCCGCATGTGCAAAGGCTTCCATTACACATCTCCACCAGAATGCTCCCGACCTCTAAACCTCACTTCCTCTTAAAAAAAAAACAGGGGGGGAGGGGTTATGGCAAGCACAAAATAAAAAATAAATAAAAAGATCAGTCTGACCTCATCTATCCAGGATTCGTTTTTTACTGCAACGCTGCACAAGTATTGCTTTGCTTCCCAAATATTTTTTCAATGTTCCTTCAAGGATGCCTCACTTGCAGACACACTTGATCCTGATGCTACCAGCATTAGTTATAGTCTTGGTCTGCCTGTGATTAATTATCCAACATGACACATCATATTTTGACAAAATGTGGTTCAGATATCAAATGAATGCAGTGCTTCAGGTTACATTTTAGTCAGCTCAACCTGTTTACCATGTAGTCAGAGGAGCTTTCCCAATCAAACTTTACTTTAGCTGTACTACAGCTATATCATTTGCATTGCACACAAAAAAACGTGAAAAATGTGATTAGGCAACATCAAAA
Source organism: Valencia hispanica (assembly GCA_963556495.2). Taxonomy (NCBI): domain Eukaryota; kingdom Metazoa; phylum Chordata; class Actinopteri; order Cyprinodontiformes; family Valenciidae; genus Valencia; species Valencia hispanica. Next base: position 45,840,119 of record OY747701.1, read on the forward strand.
AGTTACAGTGCTATAAATGCCCATCTCAGCAAAGCCAGACATCTTGATCCAAAGCCAAACTGATGATCCAAACAGAGACCCAATTAAGCATGCGCTGGCTAATTCGTTAAAGGTATACCAAATTTCAAAAAGTTGCTCAACACCAACAGCCAGCAGCAGCAAAGAACGCTGCGACACTTTCCCCCTGCTTGCAACAGAAGCAAATACTGACCATGACTTGATTGGGATAAAACAAAGAAAATAATAACAATAACACATTTCTGGGTACGTTTCAGAAAGCTCAAGGATTACTTTATAGGTAGAACAAACAAGAAGCTAAAAATATTAAAAACATTCACAACCAACATATCTTCTGCTAACAGAACCAACTGTCCAACTGGGGAAAAAATCTTGAATTGGATGTATTAAACGCAGATCTACTGTCATAATTTGGTATGAATGGTGCTCATAAATAAAGACTGATGGGCTGACAAAAGAGATCCAAATTAAATGCTGCACTAGCTGCAAAATTATTATAATTGTTTTCCTACCGGAAAACGTCACAACAATCAAACAATTATTAGGATGGTTGACAACTCAAACGATTAGCAATGTAGGTGCAATTACAAAGTAGTTTATTCTGAGGCTCAGGGCAGCTATCTGGTGCAAGAGTGCAGGCCTCTTAATCCCAGGGATTACAGGCACAGTCAGAATCTGCAAGGTGCCCCACAATGCCTGCTGATTGACATAGTTAATAGGATATTAGCCGTTGCAGGGTAAACAGTAAACCGGAAGCATAGAGAGAACCTGGAGGAATGAACTCTATATTTAACACTTTCTTCGGATAAAAAGTTCATTTTTAGCTTATAATAAATAAAACCTAATTTATTTAAACATTACCTTAATGTACACTATTGGTTTAAGACTTGATTCTGCAGTTTAGTTTTATCCGCCGAATGGTTTTGACGACAGTAATGTCATTTTCAAAGTAAGAAGATAATGTTATAACAAGGAAAAATGAGAAATGTCAAGCCACCAAATAAAGAGAGATAACATACAGGCAAAAAGCAACACACTTGGTAAGGAGACATGAATAAAAAGATTCCTAACAACAACTCAGAAATTTCCAAGGCTATTAAAGCACCTGTCACCAGAGTTATTGCTAAAGATTAATCAACGCAAACAACCCTGGGATGCATGTTTGTTTTGTTTTTTAAGAGGGAGAAACAAATCACCGTGAAATGTTGAGACTTGTAACCCCTTCATTGAGACAGAATCAAACTACACTGAAACATTACCATCTTCCGCAAAATTAACTAAACAATGTTAGATAATCTGTAAAAAAAAAAAAAAAGAAAAAAAAAAAAGAAAGAAAAAGGCACGCCCAGTTCAACTGACTCCTGGATTAATTTCTTTGGCTTTGGGCACCAAAACGTAACAAATCCAAGCTTGAACAGTGTAAGATATTTGTGTTGTGTACAGAACTGTACACCACTTCATCTAGGGTAACCTCATTTGAGAGCGTCAGTGGGCCACATTTCCGGCTTGGCTACAAAAACCTTGTTAGCAGAGGTTATCCCATAACAAGCAGACATGGTATCAATATTAATGAAGCCTCTTGGCTTCTCAAGGTGGCTCTGGTAGCTGCCAGCCTCCCGTTGCAGAGCACACTGTATTATAGATCCCACCCAAACAAACTCTGGACGCACTGGAGTCGTGCCAGCCCACTTCAACATCCCTCCTTGAACTGGAACCGCTTGGGGCTAATGTTAGCACCATTTCCCCCCACTCACCGAACATGTCAGCTGCTCCACTTCAACAGGGAGGGGGTTTAGGTTTCCTGCAGCCAGCTCCCTGTCGCCACCAACAAAAACGTCAAGCATAGAATGACACAGGATATGGATATAGGTATGTAGTAAACCCAGGACCAAGAACGATTTCCTCCCCTTTAAACATATAGGTGCACAACTGTGGCAACCAGCATGTCTAAGTATTGGGAGTCGAGCAACACGCTGGAAAGTGTTTGAGGACACCAGAAGGCTTTCTTTTCAACATCCTTACAAGGATTGCATGACAGATTTATAGATGCACCAATCAACTTGGTAGGGATTGTAATCTGACAATTTTCTCTACTTTGTTTGGGACAATTTTCCATCATCTGGTCATTATAAATCTGAGCTAACAAATTTCACATGTAGGTTTCCTCAGAGGTTCATTTGTGGGCTACTTTTATATTTCCAACACCCATATGCTCCCCTTAGATCAGATTACGAAGCAAAATGTTCTTCGGTTTAATGAAGACAGAAGCTAATGCTTTTGTTTTTTTCAAATAAGCACACCACTACACTCAAGGACTCTAAAAACGACACAGCGGGCAAGTGTGTGCCTCTGGAAAAGATCAATTTATCAGCTGCAGCCTGTCCAAAACGCTGCTGTCAGAGTCTCGACAAGCACCAGGAAATTTCTATCATATCACAACAGTTCTTTGTTAAAATGTACGTTTTAAAATCCTGTTGTAAATTCATAAGGAGTTAAACGGTGTTGGACCCAAATACGTTTAAAGATCGCTTGTCAGGTATGACTCATCGAGACCCCTCAAGTCATAAGAGACCTGTTAACCCAGTTTTTCCAAGACTAGAAATGCTTCTCTGCTCTGGAGCCAACTCCCTGAAAATGGAGTACAGAAAAATATTGGTTTCTTTAAATTACGGCTGAAAAAAAAAAAAAAAAAAAATTGTTTACTGAAGCTTTTTTCCTTTAGCTTTTTTCCTTTAGCTTATGAACAAGAAAAAAAAGTTCACAGGTCTCTTTGTGGAAACTTCATGACATCGTCATTTGTTGGGACAGCAGCTACTTTGGGGCAGTTGGGCTCATGCGTGCGGCTGTCGCGTCACAAGGTAGGTGGAGATGGGGCAGCTGTTGTAACAAATACTGACAGCTTCTTATCCATCTGCCAGCGTGAGGCAAACAAGCCCTCAGATGATTTAACACCGGGTCCAGCATTAGCGCTCTCGTGAAGTCTATTTTGGCCTTCATGGGCAAAAACAGCTGCCCTAGAATCCACATCGCACCGTTTTTAGATGCTGCAAAAGGTTCAGTTCAAAGTAAAAGGAAAAAAAACAAAAAACTTCTCCTCTACATCTGTTGTCAATGAAGCAATGGAATGCAATTCCCCAATAGCCTCTTCATGTGAAATCAAACACGAGCAAAAAAAGAAAAGCAGAGAAGAAGAAACATTAAGTGTGAAACATTGCCACAAAATATTAACAACAGGACAGATATGCATCATTGTAGTAATTGGGTTTGGAAAGCAAAGGTGGAAAGATGGGAATATCTGGAAGGAGGAGCTTTACTGAAAGAATTTGGAGCACACAAAAGGGTCACAGTTAAGTCTGACAATCAAGGTCAAGGAGGTCAGTCCAAATGACAGGACAAGTGCCGTGAGCAACTGTGTGACAGGAGCGGAGCCAGGCTCCTTCTTGCGCACAAAACACAAGGAGTGTATTGTGGCAGGCCCAGTCCCCTCATACCAGCGCAAAGCAGAAAAAGAACAGACTCGACACATGCAGCTGCATGACTTTGTGAGAAGGCGAGAAGGAAAACGCCTTGGCTGCTATTAAATATTAAACACAAGAATAGATGTTCTGTAATCGATGTTTATTCTGGATTGTGGTTTCGGTGTTTCTTGTCCTGGTTAGGTTTTACCCCAAAAGCTAATCCTGTTTGATCTCATTCTTGTTTTGTTTTTTTCAATTTGAAACAAATAAAAAACATTTCTTGTAGCCATCTTGTCCCAGACCAATCCTAGATGGTTGTGATTATGGCCAATCTTGCAAGATCGGATTTATTTTTCTTCCTTTTTTTCCAAATCTTAAGTTAAACTGCTCACGCTGCACATACTTAAATAAACCTTTTCAGCTTTATTTAATAATTAATAGAGTGACGAGGAAAACTATGTAGTACAATTGACATGGGCCACAAAGACAAGCCACCTGATAACATCTAATCAGATTTGAACCAACCTGCGTATTTGAATAAAGCGTAAAGGTCTTTCAGCATTCACCAGTGAGCAAACAGAATAATCTCTGATATCCTCTCTAAATAGCTGTGCACAATAGAGTGTGTTTAGCACGCTCAACCAGTGGATTCCAGCAAGTGAGAGCTGTGATGAAAGGCTCTGACGTCAGGATCCATTCATGAAAGGCTGGTGGTGGCCTATGGGGATGAAAATGCTTCCCTCAGCCTACATTGAGCAGGCTGTATTCTGGGGTTACAAACCGTTTTGCATTCCAGCCACCAGGGAGCTACATTTTTAACCAGCAGAAAAGTACAGCCGTATTCTTATTCTTTCCTTAAACTCTCTTAAAACCCTCGTGAGTCACTAAAGATTAAGCCGGTTTAAGCTCGAATTTTTTTGGCTGGCTGACCCTGAACAAAAATAAATAAAAAAATTAAAAAAAAGCATCAAACACTGCTGTATTTACTGCAGGGGTTATTAAAGATAAGAATGGGATTCTAAGAGAGCAGCCCTGATTCTTGTTCTATTCGGTCATCTCCGATGCACGAGCAGTCACGCATTTCTCAGAGAACATTTGCCTGTGGGGCAAATAGCCGACCGCGAACCAACACTGAGCCGGTCTCCCAGGAGACGAGAGGGAGATTTCCCAGGCCACAAGCCTTCACCCCTCCCCTTATCTGTAAAACCTCTTGCTGCTTCACTATGTGGACTGGTGTCTTTACATGTGCCTTGGAAACTGCTCATTTTGTGATGGCGTAGGAAATCAGCTGCATTATGTCCACAAAAACTGGTTTATAGATGGATTATTGGTAGGATGGTGAAAACTATGATGAAAATATCATAGCATCTCAGTGCTCTTCTTTGATGCAAACATTTTCCTATAGCAAAAAAAATGCTGCATTCGAACCATCACTAGGTTCAACGTATTTCTACTGGGTTTTACGTTACAGATGAAAGCAAATGGTACATGACTGCAGTGGGAGTTAAAGAACACAAGTTTACAAAATTATTCATACTTTTTTTTTTATCTGAAAAGAGTGGCATGCATTTGTATTAATTCCGTTTACTCTGACAAACCGAAATACAATTCAGTGCAACCATTTGACGTCAAATACCTTCAAAACATGGTGGTCCACCTAAGTTGGCAGGCTGGGAAAGGAGAGGATTAACCAAAGAAGCAGCCAAGAGTTCCATGGTGACTCTGGAGGGGCTGCAGAGATCCACATCTCAGGTGGGACAACCCTGAGTTATGCACCCCACATTTCAGCTTTTATGATAGAAGGGCAACAAGAAAACCATAAGTAGTAAGATGTGTGGGACACAACAGATTTCAAACTAACACTGCACATCACCCCGAACAAAGCATAGCAACTTTTACATAACAGTTTGAGGTGGGACTAATGCGCCTTTTCCCATCTCCATATGTTTTTGTGAAGAGGCTGATGCAGCCAGGAGGTAGAAGTCAGTCCTTCTTTGTTACGCACCAAGCTAAATATATGGCAATCCTTTTGATGAAAACTGGTTACAGGTGCAAAAGACATGTGACTGGGGTAAAGACCTTAAACATAGTCAAAACTATAAAGAAAGGGTTAAAAACAAACCACATTTGTGTGCTAGAATGGCCCGATCAAAGCCGAGACGTAAATATATATACATATATGAAAGAAATCTTGTTCAAAGACACTCCCTATTAAATCTGAAGGGACTTGAGATCATTTTTTAAAAGACGAATGGCCAGAAATTCTTTTTTCTTGATGTACAAAGCAAGAATAGACAAGAAGTCTTATAAAGGGGTTTTTCCTAAATCAGCTGATAAAAGAAATACACACCACACTCCTCAGATTTTTATTTGTAAAAAGTAAAAAAATAAAAAGCTACAGCTCAAAAAAAATGTATAGTCTAAAAGTTCAATATTTTCTGTCACTAATTTCAGAAAGTGAAACTCAAATTCACTAGACATGTAGTGACATTTTCCAACCCTTTTTCTGTGTACTATCTATGATTATGGCTTACAGATAATGAGAACCCAAATTAAAAGTACCTCAAAATTTTTTACATTAGAGCAATAAAATAAGATATTTTATAAAGAAATGCCACACTTCTATTTCTATGCTATCAATCCTTGGTTGGGGGCCCTTTTGCATGAATTACTGCATCAATGTGGTATGGCACGAAGCCGATCAGCCTGTGGTTCTGCTGAGGTGTAATGGAAGCCAAGTTAGCTTTGATAGCAGCATTTAGGTCATCTGAACTGTTGGATCTGGTGTCTCTCATCTTCTTCTTGACAGGTCAGGCCAGTTCATTGGCCAATCAAGCAGACAGTGACACCATGGTCATTGAACCAGCTTTTGGTACCTTTGGTAGTGTGTACAGGTGCAAAGTCCTGCTAGAAAATGAAATCACCATCTCAATAAAGCTGGTCATCAGAAGAAAGTAGTGGTGGGCTATATAAAAAGGTATAAGGTAGAAATGATTTAGCCAAAGGTAAAGATTTTGACTATCCCGGCCTACCGCGATTGTGCATTTTGATGACGTCATCAAGCTGTTATCAAGGAGGATAAATACTGATGTTCAGTGTTAATCTTTAGACTACATATTGCAAGTTTAAAATGTGTTGTTTTCCATTTAACGTTTTAAAAAAAACTGTTGAACTTGAAGCATTTTTAATTTAAATATGTGCAGCTTTAATTTTGTGCAATATTAAATTTATAATTAAGTAACCAGGAAAGCTGACAATTTTGAACTTTGTGGAGTTTTTTTGTAACATTTAGCTTTTAATTTATTTACTATATCTTCATCTTTATGTTGTGAGAATTTTTGCATTTTTTGGAAAGATTTTAATATTTTTAAATGCATTTTCCACGATAAATGTTCTTTAAAAAGCATTCTAAACTTTGTTGAAGTTGATTTGCAGCAATGTATCTGGGAAGTGAGAATGTTCATGTCAATGTCATTTTGACATGCATAAAGAAAATAATATATCACAATATATATTGTGAGATGATATCAGAATATAGATTTGAGGCCATATTGCCCAGCTCTAGAAGGAAGCATTATGCGCTCTAATATTTTCTGCTAGATGGTTGCTTTGATTGTGGACTTGAAAGAATACAGAGGATTCTGTGCCTCTCTGCTTTTCCTCAAGACTCTGGAATCTTTATTTCCAAATAAAATGCAGACTTTACTTTCATCTGAAAGGAAGAATTTGGACAACTGAGCGACAGTCAGGTTCTTTTTCTCCTTTGCCCAGGTTAGATGCTTGTAGCCCATGTGTAGGAGTCATCTATGCGAAGTGGCTCTTGATGCGACTCCAGGCTCAGTCTACTCCTTTTGAAGCTCCCACAAAATCTTCAATGAATTTTGCTTGACAGTCCTCAAGGCTGCAGCTATCCCTTTTGTTGGACCACCTATTCCTGCCACACTTTCTTCCACTCAACTTTCTATGAATATGCTTGGATACAGCACTCTGAACAACCAGCTTCTATAGCAATGACTTTTTGTTGTTTACACTTATTGTGGAAGGTGACAATGGCTGTCTTCTGGACATTTGTCAAGTCAGCAGTCTTCCCAATGATTGTGTAGCTGACTGACCCAGACTGAAACCATTTAGAGAAGTGGTCCCCAACCTATTTTTTTCCGCCACAGGCCGCTTTAATATATCAGACCGTATCATTACGTGAACAACATAACATGAGTAACATCCCCTCTGTCCCCAAATGTTCTCTGGTCACTATGGTAATGTTTAAACATAGAATTCACCGCAAAAAATAAAAAAAAAACAAGTACATGAAATATACAACCCACCACAATGCTGAATCAGTGGCTATTTCACTGTAACGAGGCAGTCCCGTTTAGGACAATTTTAAAGGCTTCATTGCCTCATTAGAAAACAAGTTGGCACATATTAAACAGAGCGGGGGCTCGGTCAATGGAAATTGCCGGTAAATCCATAATTTCAGTAGGACTCCCGGTATTGTCTGCTAAATGTAGATTTCTTTTTCTTGGAAGTTCTAGGCTCTTCTCTCTCTTCATTGGACCATTTCCTTTTTATAAAGAAACTTTTCAGAGACCTCTTTTTTTTTATCATTCTGCTAGCTGGTGGGTTAATATAGTCGGATGTAACAGAGAATTCGGCCATTTTTCAAAATCAGACAGACTGATTATAAATGAAGCCAAAATACAGTAATTGCTAATTTTTCTGTGCATCTCGGCACCAAATGACCCACGGACCGGTACCGGTCCGGGGCCTCTGATTTAGAGGTTTAGGAAACCTTTGCAGGTGTTTTGAGTTAACTGAAGTTTCCGGTATTTAACTTTTGCAAAATATTTTACATTTTCTGTGACACTCCACTTGGGGTTTCACTCTGTTTCATGAATATATACAAAGATGAGTTTCACTTTCTGAAATAAATAAATACTGAACCTTTTAATGATATTTTAGCAACAACAAAAATCCAAATAAAATACATGGAGGTTTGTGACAAAACGTGAAACCGTTCAAGCAACACAAATACTTTTGCAAGGCACTGTATGAACCAGTGAGAGAGAAAGCCTCAGTTTTGAACAATTCCCAACTGTTTTTCAAGGTGCACACAGTCTGGGATGAAAAACAAGCATAAAATAACAGAAAATATGAAACATTGATGCATTGAAGGTAACCAAAGCTGGGATCACACTGTGCGATTTCAGTCGTCCTAGACTTTTTCTATCGTCGTGAAAAGAATCGTGATGAAAAACAGTTTGTGCGATTCAGTTCTGTGGCCGTGCATCGCGACGTGCTCCCCAACGGCTTGTTTTGCGCTCGTACGACCAAAACCATCCCTCGGCAGTCATAAGGCAGTCTCAGAAATTCTCCGACCCCGGTCTGCCATGAATCCAATGAAAATGCACCCTGGGAGTGACGTGGAAACTGGTGACATTATAAATGCAACAATGGACGCAACACGGAAAAACATCTGGTGCCAAAAGGCAGGCAAATTTATTGATGAATATCTGTCGGCTTTTAGCGACGTTTGCTGTTCAGCGACGTACGCTCGTTACGCTGGCTTTTGCCGCGTCCTACTAAATCGAGAGCCACTAAAATCTCAATGTGACACCTCTAGAGCTCGGTGGAGGTCCCTTGAGACGGCCGAAAAAAAACGCACAGTGTGAACCAGCCTTGAGATAGCTAATTCGCAACACCAAGCAAGCTGGTTTTACAAAAGATGTGCTGTCTAAAGCTACATTCACATTCAGTGTTTGCTGAAAATCAGTCTTTTTCTGTTGATGAAAAGATTAGCAAAAGTCAGAAAACCTAATCTGTAACATTCGGTTCAGTATTGCAAAGGATTTCAAAATAACAACATGGCCTGAATTACACCTCCCTACCCCCCAGGAAGACGCCACTGCAGAGGTCACCTGTATAATCTTAGACCGTGCACCAACAATAACACTAGAAAGCTCCTTTGTTTAAGGAAGCATCCCTGGAACTCCACCCGAGGCGAGCGCAAACAGTAATCTTGTGACTCTGTGTTGACTTCCTCACGCATGCATCCGGATTGAATGTAAGATTGAGGGAAAAGTGTCACTTCCAGTCGTATCACATGCTGGTGGGAAAACATGAGCCTGAGCAGCAGTCTGACAACAACGCCAGACTAACCTTTCAGATGACTGTGTGCCACCAAACACACTGAGCTTAAGCAGAGACAGGAATTTTACAGAGCCAAGCACGCACTTCCATGACGACACAGCCAGATGTCATCACAAGGAGCGCGCTCGGGGCTTTTATGGAGGTGCACAAGCTTGTCGAACTCAACAAAAACAAGGAAATGCCCCTATCTTTAATAGCTTTAGTCTCACGCCAAAGCCAAGGTGTTTCCCTTAACATCAATTAAAACTACGACCTATTTACAGTTAATAAACCATTACATTGAATTTAGTCTAAAAAGCATTTACAGCTTTTTATCAACATTATTGAAATAATTAAGCCTCCCAAGTATTAAAAAATGTAATTTATATTCTACATAAACAGAAAAATAAAATTATAGCTTTAGGATAAACATGACCATCTATAGTCTGCTCATCTGTGCCTATCCCCAGTGGTTGCTGGTTGTCCATCCCATGGTGCCACACAGAAACACAGGACAAACAACCATGCATGCACACATTTATACCTCAGGGTAGTTTAGACTGACCAGGCAACCTGATGGTCATACTTTTTGACAGTGGGAGGAAGCAGGAGTACCTTTATGGTGGCACAGTAGTTAGCACTGCCGCTTTACAGCAAGATGGTCCTGGAATCAGATCCCTGCCGGGGCCTTTCTTTCCTGCGCGTCGTTACCATATTCTCCCCATGCATGCAAAGATTTTCTACCACTAAAAAAAATACAATTGGTTTGCTAAATAAATATTACTTTATTATCGGCAGGAGAAGCACAGCTCCTTGCAATAAATAACATTTCCGTATAACAACTTAAAAAAAAAAACTGAAGTCAATATGATCACAAGAAAGCTCCTAGGTCTAAAACTGGTATTGGATGGAACGAAATTCTCGTGGTATGATTACGTTGAGTACAAAAACTACTGCCAGTTTACAATAAAAATGGGTAACTCGATATAATTACTTTAATTTAAACGAAAAAAGTAACAAATATCCCTTCTGCAACAAAGATTTTATAACAAAAGCATTAATACACCTAAAATAAAGGTATACAATTACAATTATTTTTTTTATTTATTTTTTTACTTTGACACAAGAGCTTACGCAAGTACACAGAAATACAGGCTTTCTAAATGTAGTAGTTTTGAAATTAATATGCTGAGATTATTACACTTTTTTCAGTTCTGCTCTTCACAGATTAACACGGGTATAGAAACCAACACTAACATCTAGAGTCTAAGCTAACTTGTAGGGATGTGCATTGGTAAAAATCTGGCAATACGATATGTATCGCGATATATTGCAATACTATGAGTAAGAATATATGAATTTAACTAGAAAAACTGTCACATCATTCTAAACTCTCCAACCTGTTTCATACTTTAACACATCCAGTTTTATTACTAGATCTAGTTGATCCACTGGAACAAAAAAGGTAAAAACAGCCACCAACCAACAGTCATACTAGTAATTTTACTACAAAAATTTCTGTCACCATTAATGGTTCCATTCAAATCCTAAAGAGACAAAAAAAATGTTTAAATAGATATTTTGCTTTTGAATATTGATACAATATGGGGAAATAAAATACTGCGGTATATCGGCGTATCTATATTTTTCTTACATCCCTACTAACTTGCAACAAATGTCCCACCTTGATGGTCTTTGTAAAAACACAAAAACAAGTTGTATTATAAGCTACAAGCCAAGGTTTATAGTGCAAATCCAAAACACCACATCCTATAAGAGCTAACAATACAAAAATAAATAAATGTAATTTCATCAATTTAAATAAAAACAAAATGGTGGTGGTGGCAATCATTCATGACTAGTTGGATAGTCCTCAAGAACTGACTTTGCATTTAATCTAGAACGACGAAAATCAGTTTCAATTCTGCGGGTGAGAAATCCCACATGTTGAAACCTTGTACAGAGAAGGCTGCTAGGGGAAAATAGTAGTGTATCTTTATTTAAACCAGCTATAACAGATCAGAAGGGGAAAACCGCTCTAGTTTTTTGCTCTATACTACTGGAGAAAAACTTCAGTCACTCTGGCAACTCATTATATCTATATATATATATATATATCTATATATATATATATCTATATATATATATATATCTATATATATATATATCTATATATCTATCTATCTATCTATCTATCTATCTATCTATCTATCTATATATATATATATATATATATATATATATATATAACCAATGTTATTTCCTCATTTCTCTGTATGACACCTCACAATCAAGATATGTGAACGACGGTATAAAATTCCTTCGACGCTGTGGTGCACATTCCAGATAGCGATCTATGATATCAGCGCATATTTTTAACACCTGTAAGGTACCGCTCAACAGCATGGACACTCCCAGGAGAACAGCGTCCAAAGCTACTGCTCGATCCCGAATATTTAGCAGAGTGCAAAACCAACCATTTCTGTTGAATTTGCATTCCAAAAAACGACGATTTTGGAGACAAGATCACTATTTAGCATGATGGTGTAACAGAATCCCCGCAAGCCGGTTTCACCGAAACTCGCTGGGATGACATGGCACCAGTCAAGGGAACACTATGCCGCAGCTATTAATACGGCCTTTTGACGCCCTACATGCAGTGTCGCCGGGAAGGCTGCTGCGGTATGAGTGGATCCGTGGGATCACCGTTTTTAGAGGCAGTGACAGCGGAGCGCCAAGGCCTACACAGATGGTCCCGTCCACCGCTGGGTCCGTGGACACACTCCCGGTGGGGACACACAGCCCCCAAACCAACACACCTAATATGGAAAAAAAAAAATCTAATAGAAAAAACCACCCTTATTCACTTTCCCCATCAGTCGACCAAACCTGTCAGAACGACAACTAAATGTGCCGCTACATGACGTAAACCCCGTCCTTTGTCACTGTTTGAATAACCTACAATCTGGTTTTCGTCGACTGGTCACTGCCGACAGCGGCACATAACTTCAGACCGAGATCGCCCAGGTCCGTTATCGGACACACAACGACCGACCAGGTCGCTTCCCTTGGAGGACACGTCCTCTCGTGTTTCCTGATCTGCTCGGGCTAAACGTAATCAAGATGTGGGTGAAATCCGAGGCAGTGTGTGCCAGGGACAACAAAAATAAACGAGAGCGCCAAGCGCTCCTCCTTCGCTAGCATTCGCGGAGGCGCTTCACCAGCAGGCATCATGTTGGGGGTCGTGGGTACTAAAATATGATCGTCGATGCTTGCAGAAACTCAAAATGCACCCAACAAAATCCTGCGGGGAATTCTTTTCAAATTCCCCGTGGAAATGTAAGCTTATGATAGTCGCGAAAATCGTAGGTGCGCTTGGGTGAGTGAGGTGCGTCCGATAATACCCGCATCAGGAATGCATCGGTACTAAGCGGGCTAGCCACAAAGCTAAGCCAGCAACTGTTAGCTAATCAGCTAACCCTCTGCGACACGAATGTAGGCGCTGCGAGAGAGAAAAAAGCAAGCAAATGCTGACGGCCGAGAGGCGCTTCTTTATAATGTGCCGCTTTCACAGTGAGGAAACATAACAGCCTCGATAAAACACACCAAAAAATGTTAAATACACGTTAACTTAATCAAAGCATAGCTCACCAGCTCTTGGCATCCACCCTATTGACAGCGAATTCCCTGTCCGTGTGTGTGTGTGTGTGTGACCGCAGTCAAATGCTCGTCAATAAGGGGTAACACATCCGGTGAAGTTTTCAAAAATAAAACTCCGCCCTTAATTACAATGAAACCTTTCTTTGGTTTAAATAACCCTACATCTGTTATCATGTTAATCAAGCTAATTTAATTATTAAAAAGAATAAATATAGATGAATATTTTTACAATTTAGAAATTGAATTAACATTTATTGGACCTTTTCCGCCCTCTGTTGAATTTTTGATTGTTTGACAAAACACTCTATCTATCTATCTATCTATCTATCTATCTATCTATCTATCTATCTATCTATCTATCTATCTATCTATCTATCTATCTATCTATCTATCTATCTATCTATCTATCTATCTATCTATCTATCTATCTATCTATCTATCTACGTCGAACAGTTTGCAACCTTTTGAATATGTGCAATTCATATGATTTTTGCAATTTAGGCTCAACCACCAAAGCCCTTTTAGAAATGTGTTACAATTTGTTTTGAATGTGCCATGGTCAAAAGGGTTACAGGCTGAACTTTTGTCGCCCTCTATTGTTAAAAAATGGATAGCACACTCTGCATTGAGTGCATCTTGGCATTGAGCATCAAGTCGTATCACAAAAACATTTTCCAATCCAATGTAAAAAAGCGCCGATTCACAACAGATGTCATCTCAAGGGATTTTACAAGAAAGGTCATTTCAGTACAATCATACAAACATCCCAATTAGTTTAAAGTTTTAGTTAGTTTCCTATTTAAGGAATCCCAGCAGCAGATTGCTTCAACTCATTGACACACTCGTTGAGACACAAAATAAAAATAACAGTTTAATGGTCTTAAACTTTATCCACAGACACCAGAACTTTCAAAGAGGTTTTAGCTGCTTTGATTAAAAAAGGATAGCTCCAAATGTGATTTAGGTATCAGGTCATAAGTCTCAATAAAACGTGATTTTACATCAAAAATCGTGTATATTCGTGATTTGAATTTTTTGCTGATTGGTGCAATACTAATTTATAGGTATATCACTTTCCACAATAAGTAAAGTTGTTAAAAAGTTTACTTCAGTAAGTTTAATAGAAAGTTTTTTGTTTTCTGAAATAAAAAATTCTTAAAGTCATAGTTATTGGTAGTCCCTGCAGTTCCAATAAAATAAATGTAATTTGACAAATTTTTTGATTTTCCTTTTTTAACTGGAATGTGGGATAAAACAAAGTTTTGCAGAGGCCTTTTTTTTAGCTTTCTTCAAAATTGAAAAGACAAGAGAACATGCTAATAACAGAGGCTGGAATATGTTGATCTTAATGAGTTGGAAAATAGACAACAATAAAAATTGGGTAGTTATCAAAATTTGCCCATTTCTGCTGTCGAAGCAATAACTGAATAGTTTAAGATGAGGCAAACAGGCCTGGGCGAGGATCCATGTTTATGTTGCTGTCAAGCACACACATGAGGATTGTGTGGCAGACGGTGGGGGACTTCAATATTCATGTGGATACTGAAAGTGATAGCCTAAATGCAGCCTTTAATGCTATTTTAGACTCAATTGGCTTTACTCAAAAAGTACAGGGATCGACCCACTCAGGTAAACACACTTTGGACCTTGTACTGACATATGGTATTGAGTGTGAGGAAATAACAGTCCACCCACATAACCCGGTCCTGTCTGACCACTTCTTGATAACTTTTGAATTTACTTTAACTGACCATCTTAAATCTGAAAGAAAGTTTCATTATAGTAGAACTTTATCAGACAATGCTGTAACAATTTTTAAAGAATCTGTACCATTCTTACTTTCCTCAGTGTCTCAGAGTAACACAGTGGATGGCAGCAATTCTATCTCTAACCCTTCAGAAATTGATGGTCTGGTTCACAGCGTTATGTCCTCATTGCGTTTGGCATTAGATAGTGTAGCCCCATTAAAAAAGAAAGTGGCTAGCCATAGGAGGCTGACTCCTTGGTTTAACGCAGAGTTGCGTACTTTAAAGCAGAATACTAGGAAGTTGGAGAGAAAATGGCGCTTTACACATCTAGAGGATTCCTATTTAACCTGGAATAACAGTCTACTGCTGTATAAAAAGACCCTTCGACAAGCTAGAACAGCATATTTTTCATCATTAATAGAGGCGAATAAAAACAATCCTAGGTTTCTTTTTAGTACAGTTGCCAAACTTACACAGAGTCATAGCTCTGTTGAGCAAACTATTCCCCCGGCTCTTAGCAGTGATGATTTTATGAGATTCTTCATAAATAAAATAAATGTTATTAAAAATAAAATCATTGGCACCCTCCCAAACATGATTACTTCTTCCTCAGTAAATGAGTCAGTATCGGAAAGAACTGTAGAACCTCAGTATTGCTTAGGCTGTTTTGATTCAGTCGAGCTTTCAGAATTATCAAAAATATTAGCCTCATCTAAATCTTCAACTTGTATTTTGGACCCAATCTCAACCAAATTATTTAAAGAAGTGTTCCATTTGGTTCCTGGCCCCATTTTGGATATGATGAATCTATCCTTAGTAAACGGATACGTACCACAGGAATTTAAAATAGCTGTAATTAAACCTTTACTCAAGAAACCTTCCCTTGATCAAGATGACTTAGTGAATTACAGACCTATATCTAACCTTCCTTTCTTATCCAAAGTCCTTGAGAAAATAGTTGCTAATCAAGTCTGTGAACATCTAAACAGTAACGAGCTGTTTGAAGAGTTTCAGTCAGGTTTTAGAGCTCATCATAGCACTGAAACAGCACTGGTGAAGGTTACTAATGATATTCTCATGGCCTCAGATAATGGACTGGTGTCTGTTCTGGTTTTGTTAGATCTCAGTGCTGCTTTTGACAAAGTCGATCATAATATTCTCTTAGAAAGGCTTGAACATGTTGCAGGGATCAAAGGAACAGCACTAGGCTGGTTTAAATCATATTTGTCTGATAGATTCCAGTTTGTTCATCTAAATGATAAATCATCTTCACTCTCAAGGGTTACTTGTGGAGTTCCACAGGGTTCTGTCCTTGGACCAATTCTTTTCACCATATATATGCTTCCAATTGGTAGAATCATTAGACAGCATGGGATAAATTTCCACAGCTATGCCGATGATACACAACTATATTTATCCATAAATCCTGATGAACCCAGTCAGTTAGGTAGACTACAGGCATGTCTGGAAGACATAAAAGCATGGATGACCCTAAACTTTTTGCTTTTAAATTCTGACAAGACAGAAGTTGCTGTCTTTGGACCAGAAGTTCTTAAACAGAAACTGATTAGTCAATCACTTCATCTGGATGGCATTAAATTGTCCCCCAGTAATAACGTAAAGAACCTCGGCGTTGTTTTTGACCAAGACTTGACATTTAAATCCCATATTAAACAGGTTTCTAGGATTTCTTTCTTTCACCTCCGGAATATTGCTAAAATTAGAAACATCCTGTCCAGGAGTGATGCTGAAAAACTAGTCCATGCATTTGTTACCTCAAGGCTGGACTACTGTAATTCTTTACTATCAGGAAGTCCACAAAATGCCATTAAAAGCCTTCAGTTGATCCAAAATGCGGCAGCAAGAGTTCTGATGAATATTAAAAAGAGAGATCACATTTCTCCTGTTTTAGCTTCCCTTCATTGGCTCCCTGTTAAATCCAGAATAGAATTTAAGATCCTTCTTCTTACATACAAAGCCCTTAATAATCAAGCTCCATCATACATCAGAGATCTAATTGTTCCATATGTTCCTAAAAGAGCACTTCGCTCTCAGACTGCAGGTTTCCTTGTAGTTCCTAGGATCTCTAAAAGTAGAATGGGAGGCAGATCTTTTAGTTATCAGGCTCCTCTCCTGTGGAACCAGCTCCCAGCTTTAGTCAGTGAGGCAGACACTCTGTTTACTTTTAAGGCCAGGCTTAAAACTTTCCTTTTTGATAAAGCTTATAGTTAGAGTGGCTTAGGTCATCCTGAGCTATCTCTGTAGTTATGCTGCTATAGGCTTAGACTGCTGGAGGACAGACTTACCAATTTTCTTCACTCTGCTACTTCCTTTTCTCCTACGACTCTCCAGTTGTATTACAGTTCATTCTGTTATTTCGACTGTTAACTTTGTTTTCTCTCAGTGTTTTTCTCCCCGTCGAAGATACACCTGGTCTGGTATCCTGCTTGGCTGCAATGCCCTGTTGGACGGGGGTCATCGACTGGGATGATCCTCTCAGTAACTGAACATCCACTGTGTCCTGTTATCAACTTTTTACTTTCTGTAACATAGAAAGTTCTCTTATATCGGATCTTCTGTTCCTTCTGTGTTCTGCTCTGTCTTCTCAAACCCCCAGACGGTCGTGGCAGATGGCCGCTCCTACTGAGCCTGGTTCTGTTGGAGGTTTCTTCCTGTTAAAGGGGAGTTTTTCCTCTCCACTGTCGCTACATGCTTGCTCAGTATGAGGGATTGCTGAAGGATTGCTGTGGTTGGAAATCTGCCCAACCTCACGCCAATGACTGACGCAATCTGCTGGGATTCCTTAAATAGGAAACTTTTTAACTGATTGGAATGTTTGTATAATTGTATTGAAATGACTTCTTGTTAAGTGCCTTGAGATGACATCTGTTGTGAATTGGCTCTATATAAATAAACTGAATTGAATTGAATAGACGAAAAAATATGTCTAAAGCTCGCTGTTAGAGAAGTGACTGAATGGCATCTTGGGTCGCCTAGTCTCCATTTAACAACCACTAGATGGTATCCACAGTACACATTCAAATGTTGTTTGAGAGGCATGTGAGAAAAAATGCCTCTTTCTATCCTAAAATGACAAACCTAAAATTGTGGCGCTCAGTTCAAGTCAAAGTCCTTTTACTGCATATGTGTGCTTTGGCCAATTTGATTGAGCTTTTCAACAACAAAAAATACCTGGATGAGTATATGAGAAAGCACCTCACATCCACTGTTAGGTATGGTGGAGGATCTAATTCTCTTCCAAAGGCTCTGGGAACATTGTTACAGTGTGTGGGGGCATGAACCCTTAATCAAATGGCCGTATGACAATGTGTAGGGCACTGTTCTTATTCATATTGTCACGATTTAAAAAAATATTTTTGTGAATCCAAACTTTTCTAATGTCTGACAGATTTAATAAAAACCTCTTTGAAGGTTAATTTAAATCTCCAAATAATTAAATCGTAGAGAACATCAGAAAACAGAAGTATTTGCAAAACAAATTTTTTGTGTGTAGTAGTCAGTAGAGAAGACTTATTCTTGAGCTATATCCCTGTATATGTATGTGTGTGACAGATGGTGGCATAACTTGCAAAAATGCCGCGTTATTGGAGTCTAGTGCGTCGCTGCAAATGCTGCCACCTACTGGCGGATCAGCCCAAGTTCACAAAAATGTCTTCACTACATATGCCTGTCAGTTAACAAGAAATGCTGAGCACCTCTGGAAGATCTTCCTTCTCCATTAAAATTATATTGGTATCATCAGTAAACAACAAGGGGTTAGTATAATTGTTACAATTTGAATGTACTGATATTCTGTTGGGAAGAAACAGCCATTTATTGTTGGTCCATTAAAGTCTACGTCATACATCTCTGGTTATATCTTTATTGAAAAGCTATAGAGTGGATAACACTTGTTTTGTAGTTTTCTGTCTCAAAAAAAAAGAAAAATATATATGCATTCTAGGCGCTGCATTGTCAGGCTACTGCTGCCCTGTCTGACAATGCAGGTTGAAACCTTACTGTGGAAGAGTCAAACATGTGAGCTGCTGGTGTGTCGTGTCTCATGTGGGAGGGGCAAGTGTGGATAGTGGGTGATCTTCATAAAGCTTTCGCTTTGACCTGCTCACTCCCACTCAGACAGGAAAGTTGAGCACAGCAAGCCTCCCTTCTCTGGACAGCATGGGACTCACTCAGGACCCCAACTTTCAGAAGCTGCAGGACTGGTACACTGCCCACGCCCTGAATATCAATATGAGGCACCTGTTTGAGGCTGACAAAGAGAGATTCAATAAGTTCAGGTATGTCTGCTATAATAAAACTCAGACTGCACATCAGAACAGAACAGATAGATAAGTTAAAAAAAACGTCATCTGTTTGAGTATTGTTGTTTTCACAGAGTATCCTTGTGTTTTTGTTGCTCTGTTTTCATGCTTCATCCTAACAGCCTAACACTTAACACAGAGGATGGAGACATTCTTCTGGATTACTCAAAGAACCTCATCACTGAAGAAGTCATGAAAATGTTGGTTGACCTGGTAATTTGAATTCTAGTTCTGTTTTTATTTTCCTGATAATCATTGGAACGCCTCCTTGATTACAAAAGCGAACATTTACCCTGTACTGGCTTCATTCTGAGTGACTATGTGCCTCTTATGACTGATAACCACAATGTTATCAGTAGCAGATTTAATTTTGTGTTACTAATTTTTCTATTTAGGCCACGTCAAGAGAGATTGAAGCTGCTAGAGAGAGGATGTTTACTGGAGAGAAGATCAACTTCACTGAGGTCCACATTGATGACCAACAATAAGCGTTACTTAACTTCAAGGCTTTGATCAAACCAGCTACAAAGGGCAGATGATAAGTCATTGAGTATTGATCTTTGTCTGCTGGTCTTTTGCATTTGAAGGGGCGCGCTGTCCTCCACGTTGCACTGAGGAACCGTTCCAACACTCCATTTATGGTTGACGGCAAGGATGTGATGCCTGAAGTCAACAAGGTTCTGGAGAAGATGAAAGGCTTTTGTCATGTGAGTGCAACCAGTGGTCAGGCGGGAATTTTCAAAGACTTGCTTCACAAGTGGTGTTTGTGGTAACTGAGTGTATTTGTTGCAGAGGGTTCGCAGTGGGGAGTGGAAGGGCTACACAGGAAAGGCCATCACAGATGTTGTAAACATCGGAATTGGAGGATCAGACCTTGTGAGTAAATAACAGCAATCAGACCAGGGTCAAAAATGGCTGTGTGTGCGTTTTTATTTCCGACCACAGTGGTGGTTTTTGATTTGGGCGATGTGGCTCATTCCTCAGGGTGGGGGGATATGAGCAGTCTGAAAGATGAGGGACTCTTTATTTATCTCATAAGCAATTTTGCTACTGCTTATTTGAATGTCCAACAATTTATAGTGCACATTTCTAGTGCTCTGCGATGGACTGGCAATCTGTCCAGGGTGTTCCCCGCCTCTCAACCAATGAATGCTGGAGATAGACACCAGCCCCCTGCAACCCTGCATAGGATGGACATGGATGGATGGATGGATGGATGGATGGATGGATGGATTTCTAGTGCTATAATAAACGATGGCCATACGCTGAAGTTGGTATATGATTTAAATATTCAAGGGCCATTTCATTCTTTTTAAGGACACTGGACTGCATTTAATCATCTCAAGGTCAAAATCCGAAATAGTTAGACTGAGTAAACCTGAATTGGATTGTTGGGAACAACAATTATTTAAAGCATAGTTTAGGATTTATAAAATATTTTCTATTTTCTTATTACTTTATGATTGTTAGCATAAAATATTATTTCTGCGTTATCCCACTCCTATAAACAAAAGTACAATGTAGTTTATGGAAATTTTATGTGATACCCCACCACAATGTTGTTCATAATTGTGAAGAAATTATGAAGGGTTTTCATTTATTTATTTTATCTGAAGATTGTATGGGGTATTTTTATTTGACCCTCTGAGTAAATGTACCTTTTTGCTGCAGTTACTTTGCAAGTCTTTTCACAGACGTTTCTCCCAGTATTGCACATCCAGTGACCGAAGATTTTGCCCAGTTAATAACTCACCTCTCAGACTGTTTGGAGAGCCTTTGTGAACATCAATTTTTAAGAGTTGCCACAAATTCTCAATTTGATTTACTTCTGGACTTTGACTGGACCATGTTATGAGTATGCTTCCCTGCATTTCTGGTTGCATGCTTATTGTCATTGTCCTGCTCAAACATGAACTTCTGCCCTAGTTTGGAGCACTTTTGGAGCCCATTGTTTTCTTCCAGTATAGCCTTGTATTTATATATACCTGATCCATCTTCCCATCAACTCTGACCAGCTTTATTCCCGTTCCTGAGGAAATTGTCTCCACAGCATGATGCTCCCACCACCATGTTTCACACAGTGTGTTCAGGGTGATGCTCTGTGTTAGTCTTCCTCCAAACATTGCATTTTGTAAGTAGACCACCGAGTAAAGTTTTGGACTCACCAGAGCAAAGCGCCCTCTTCCTTTTCTGTGTCTCCTACATGGTTTGTGACAATATAAAAATAGGACTTCTTACAGCTTCCCCCTATGTATTTATTTACATTTCACCTCACAGTCATGTGCCAAATTGTGTTGGTCTATGCAATAACCGCCAATGTCTGACTGTTTCTTACACTATGGCTTGAACCATAGGGTCCTTTGATGGTGACTGAAGCCCTGAAGCCTTACTCAAAAGGGGGTCCCCATGTGTGGTTTGTGTCCAATATCGACGGCACCCACATTGCCAAAACCCTGGCTCAGCTCAATGCCGAAACAACCCTCTTCATCATTGCATCCAAGGTAACTGGATTACCTTGAGAGGATCTCTGTAATTGAGAAAAAATTTCACATTAAATATGAAGTTTTACTTATTTTCTGCTTCACATTTAAAGAAATAAACATTATGTGCATCTAAGATAGTGCAAAGTTAAGGAAACTTCAACAGACATTTTTTTATTCACTGACAAGAAGCCACTGATTTTTTTCTACAGACGTTCACCACTCAAGAAACTATCACCAATGCTGAGTCAGCCAAAGCCTGGTTCCTCGAACATGCCAAAGATGTGAGCGGATAAATAGTCCTTGACGGGGCAATTTAATTTGTTGATTAATTGATATCCTCCTTAATCAGTTACTTGCTTTACATTAACAGAAAGCTGCTGTTGCCAAGCACTTTGTTGCTCTCTCCACAAATGCTGTAAGTTAGACTAAGTTTTTATTCTTTACTTTATCAAGCCTCAATATTTTTTAAATCATCTGAACTGTTCTTTTTTTCTTTCCTTCAGCCCAAAGTGAAGGACTTCGGCATCGACACAGAGAACATGTTTGAGTTTTGGGATGTGAGTGCTCTCTAACACCCTCCCTGTGTGTAGCTGCTCCCCTTTTCTTCCTAACACTGTGATGGGGGATTTGAGCGGCTGCTATAAATACACTAGACTTTTGACCTGTGAAGTAGGTGGGACAGAGACTCGGGAGAGCAGCTGCTGGGTAATCAGAAGCCCCTCTCTTCAGGTTCAGATATTATTGGTAGTGACCTTTCCTCTTGCAGAGGTTACACTAAAGGTCACACTGTTGCTTTCAGCTACATTGTTGGTATTTAAAAGGAAGCAGCTCCAACAAGGCCTTTAAAATTCAGAGCAAATGTGCAGACATGCAATATGTTTTGCCACTGAAAGCAAAATATTAACCTAGCCAATAGATTTTGCAAACTCACTTCTTTAAGGCTAGGATTGAAAGTTTACTTTATTCCAAAAATTGATTCAAAACTTAAACTCATAAATGGAATGATATAATTATAGAGGTTTCAAGCCATTTTGGCTGTTCAAAACCCAAAATTCACTTTCTTTGAAAATTAGAATATCACATTAAACCAATAAAAAAAATTTTAATACTGAATTGTTATATTGTTACTATGTGTTGGTTGGGTAGACTTCTCCAGTAGACTGTCAATGACATTCACCTCAAGGAGCGTAAGTCACAAAAGCTCATTATTTGAAAAATTGGCAGTGGACTCCTTTATGGAGCATATACATATACAAGCATATACATGAAAAGTTGAGTGGAAAGAAAAAAACATTTGGAAACAGGTGAACAGGAAGCAACGATAACTTTGAGAGGATGGCAAAGGAATAGTTTCACAGAGCTTCACAAATTGGAGTCAGCATATCAATAACTACTGCATAAATACCTAAACAAAGTACTGGTGCTTTTAAAAAGGTGGGCAGGTGCTGAGTCCTGTAAATTTCAAGTGTTCTCATAAAGTTTGCCAGCAGAGAGCATGGTGTGCTTTAAAATATGCCAAAGGATGGGTGGGCTGAGTTTGGATTTGATAAAATAACAGTGGACCAACTCTAGCAGATGACATGCTCCCCAAATCATCACTGACTGTAGGAACTTCCCTCTGGACTTCAAGCACCTTGTATTCTGTGTCCCCAACACTATTGACTCCAGCAACAATCAATACCATCATGAATCTCCCACAGGCATTTGCAAAGACCCTGTTTTCTGTGTGCCTTTTTCTCTCACACTTTTTTCCTTCCACTCAACTTTCCAAAAACATACTTCAAGACAGCACTCTTAGAACAGCCAGCTTTTTCACTGTTGCTAACTTTTCTTAACTGTCGAGTCAGATGTGTTTACCATTATTATGAAGGTCATGGCGTGGATATAACATGGCATTATTGTATTAAAATGTTTTCATTGATCTTATTTAATACCCTAATTCTTTCGGAATGCTGAATTTTAGGGTTCCACTAGGTGTGAGGCACAATCATCAAGAATAACAGAAACAAACATTTGAAATATTTCCCTCTGTGATCCATTTGAGTTTCAATTGAATTAAATTATTATGATAAATAACCTTCCGTTGATTTTCTAGTTTATTGAGATGCAATATGTTTTAAAATATGACTTCTGAAAGGGAGTTCAGAAGGAGATTACATGTATGTTATTTTCTTCTAGTGGGTTGGAGGTCGCTTCTCCTTGTGGTCTGCAATTGGAATGGCCATTGCTTTGCATATTGGTACGTACTGGATAATCACAATCCACATTATTATGTTGTGAAAACACCACAACATCAAATACAGCAATAGTTGCTGTTGCAAGGTTGACCAGTGTTTTTGGTTTATTCTGCTGGACACAAACGTGTGCACAGATATAGGAAAGGAATTTTTTCAATATCAGCATCAATAATTCAGTTGAGCTGCAGAGATGGATTGCACCTGTGCTTAAGATTCTGCTCACACTGGAATTCAGCTGATGTGTAGGAATTTTCCCATTCATCGTACTTCTCTGTTACATTTTCTCATCAGGCTTTGACAATTTTGAGAAACTTTTGTCAGGAGCCCACTGGATGGTAGGTGCACCATGATGAACCTTTCACCTCTCAAATATAGAATAACTATTCTTAGGGGCCCTTGTGGAGAGGGGCTACTGAGCAAAAAAGGTAACAGCTTTTCTTTCTCTTTGCTGCAGGACAAACACTTCCGTTCTGCTCCCCTGGACAAAAACGCCCCTGTGCTACTGGCTCTGCTGGGCATCTGGTACATCAACTTCTTCCATGCAGAAACACACACTATGCTGCCCTATGACCAATATATGCACCGTTTTACTGCCTACTTCCAACAGGTATGTCTCTTGGATGCATCAAAGCTAGTTTTTAATAATTTTATGTTCATTTAGTTTATTCATTCAGAACTGTGTACAGGAACATTAATAGAGAAGATGACTTGCCCCAGATTTAGCCACTGGTGAATTCCCATATGTAATTTTTAGGGCAAAAAAACCAAACAGGTGAGCAAAATAAAAATAACAAATAAATCCAAAAAATATCTAATACGTGTCAATTCATCCTGACAGATTCTTGCTTATGAGCATTTTTTGGGGGGTTTCGTGGAAGAGAATTAGGAAATCTTCACATGTTTTGAACCTAGTGGGAAACAACTTCCACTCATAATGACTGAAGATTGCTCACAATGAAATGGAGGGTTGTTGATCTGCCATCATTTGTCACGAATGGGGGATACATACATACATACATACATACATACATACATACATACATACATACATACATACATACATACATACATACATACATACATACATACATACATACATACATACATACATACATACATACATACATACATACATACATACATACATACATACATACATACATACATACATACATACATACATACATACATACATAAGACATAAACAACAAGTAGAGATGCACAGATTTTTCATGGCCAATACCAAATGCCATTGACTATAAAACATAACAGAAAAGAAAATATTTTGACAGAGGCAGCGGTTTTGAATCTAAAATAAAACAAATGAATTAAATAAGGATGTGTCGTTAAACTTTCTTTGAATTTGATTTTTTTTTAAATGAAAAAGTGAATCCAAGTACCTGTACATGGTGTTGTTTGATATATTTAAAGGCTAAAAATGGTGGGAGTCCTTAGTTGTAAATGGGTTAAATTTTTTAACTGCAGATTAATGATCAGAGCTGATAGAAGTAAAATAAGCTGATTCTGATGTCTGCCAAATTGATAGATGCATCTACAACAAGGCTTAGCAGCACATACCAAATGCAACACTTAAGGGGAAATAAGGAGATTAATAATGAGATAAAAAGACCACAATGTACAAATTGAAAGGGATTAATGATATGTGGATCATGGTAAACTGCGATGGACTGGTGACCGTCCAGGTTGTACCCCAGCTCTCGCCCCGTGACTGCAGGAGATAGGCACCAGCCCCCCCGCAACCCTGCATAGGATGGACGGGTACAGATAATGGATGGATGGATGGATGGATGGATGGTAAAAACAAGTATAGGAAATATGAAAGGGATAAAGAAATACAGACAAAGAAACCACAGGACCAAATCCAAAAGACACACACGAGACCAAAGAAGATAATTGTAAACAACACCCAAAGATTATGACAAACTTTTGCATTTAAACATTATTGAAGGACAATGAAAGCCAACAATGACCAATTAAATGTTTAAAGTGTGTGACGATTATTATTTTTAATTTAGGGAGACATGGAATCAAATGGAAAGTACATCACCAACCAAGGAGCTCGAGTGAACTACCACACAGGGCCTATAGTGTGGGGGGAGCCTGGAACCAATGGACAGCATGCTTTCTACCAGCTGATCCACCAAGGTAGAGACAAAGAATAGTCTAGCTACATTATACACTCAATTTGATTAAATAAGTGTGCAGGTTTCATTCTACCCTCACTGGTAGCTTCTTGGCAACAGAAAATTAGGCATGGATCAAATCAGCTCAGGTTATTGTCATTTCAGTGTATAATTACTACTAACATACACCAAAAGAAGAGTTTTTCTTTGGAGTTTCCTAGTGGGAACAATTATGAACAACATATAAATGAAAATAAATACATAAAATTAATGAAAACCTATTAAATAAGTGCAGTATTATAAAACGCAACTCTGAAACAGATACTTGACTGAGAGTTGAAATACTTCAATAATCCTTTTAGCTCCCCTCACTGTACGCCGCAGGGCTCTCTTGTCTGCGGCTGCACCAGAAGTGCCACACAAATGAGAGACAATACATCAACACTATCTCAACCAAAGCTCTGCAAAATTATGTGAAATGGCTGGTGTTAGGTTCATTTTACTCAGAAAACTCAGCCTTTGCTCCATGGTATGATCTCTGTTGCGTTGTTTAATCTTGTTAGATGAAAAAAGATTGATACACACCTTCTTTATTTTTTTCACACAGCACTAAGGTGTTGTTTCTGCCCTTTAGCAATTTAAATCTGTTCCTGTACATAAATGTATCTTTTTCATGAACGAATCACACTTCTGTGGTATCATCTGCAAATGTAATAATCCGATTTTTCTTCTCTCCCTCATGAATGCAAAGTTGTATGTTTTCAGTGTGAAAAGCACACGGTTAATTTTGTTTTAGTTAAGCTTTTTATTTATTTAACATAAGACAATGTTACAATTAAGTGGGCTTATTATTCAATCTCTTGCTAGCCTTTTTAAAAAGTTAAACATTTAAAATTACAAATGCAAAGAAACAAGCAATAGCAAAATGTCAAACAAGCAATGGAAAAATAGCAATAATAGAATAACTGACTGTAAAAATACAGAACATTTGATGCAATTTAAAGAGAAAAAGATTCCTAAACAATTGTTCCCAGTTTCCTTCACAGCCTCTCTGTGGCCTGCTGAGTAGTCAGCTACATATATGACAGCATCATTTTCAAACAACTTTCATTTAGCTCATTAATGTACAAGAAGAAAAACAGTGGTCCTAAAATGTAACCTTGTTGCACACCAGTTGTATTGTTTTGATCCTTGATTTTTGTTATTGATGTTGATCTTATGTTGTTGGCATATATAAGAATACTGCATCAACTACATTACCATCACATGATCTTTTTGTCTTTTCAACCGGGGTCATATTATTATGAAACTTATGAAATACTTCTGAGAAAGGTTTGGCACTCCTTGACTGTTGCATGTTGCATTGCAGGAACACGAATGGTGCCAGCTGACTTCCTTATCCCAGCTCAGACCCAGCATCCTATCAGAGACAACCTGCATCACAAGGTATCATGGAGGCTATTTAAAAGTGATTTAAACATATAGAGTGTTTGTACAAAACAATCTGATACTCTTTCGAGTGTTCCATTAGACTAGATTTAAAAGTTGCAGGTTAAGATTTCTAGTTTGCAGCTGTTGTAATATTTGTTTCTTTACAACTTACAACTTAGAGTTTTATGCATAAATTATTTAAAGATCTTTGAGGAACCAGGAGTTGATTAAACTGAGTACTGAAAGTGTAATACTTGCAGTTATTTATGAAAATCTAAAAAATTTTAACAGCATTAAAATGGTGCAATTTAAAAAAAAAAAATAGATGTCAATGTGTCTTTAGATTTTGTTGGCCAATTTTCTGGCCCAGACAGAAGCCTTGATGAAGGGTAAGACCACAGAGGAGGCCAAGAAAGAACTGGAGGCAAGCGGCCTGAGCGGAGAGGCTTTGGAGAACATTTTACCTCACAAGGTAAAGTTAAATGAAAAAAAAAGTACTTTTTATTTAGAAAGACATTGATAATCCTGACACAAAAGGCTTTACTTCCCGGAAGTGCAGGCAGCAGACCCCACAATGGACTGTGAAGCCTGGAGAACATAGAAAACAGTGCTCCCAAGTGGCTGTCTATCAGCGCCACCCTACAGTGTTTGTGTTAAAAGAAGCAAATAAATTGAGTTAATCATAAGTTATCTCGTGTGATCAACTCAGGTATTCCAAGGAAACCGACCAACCAACTCCATCATCTTCAAGAAACTTACACCCTACACACTTGGAGCACTTATAGGTGAGATTTACTGATCATGAAATAGAGTCCATATACAGCTGAATGGTACTGGTATGGTTATTTATGATGCCATATTTTATATGGCCAAAATCTTTAATGTATTTTTCTCTTATTTCTTTTATTTTTATGTTTTTATTATTAATACCTGTCTGTCTTGAATGATTTTAGGCTCTTATCCACGACCTAAATCTGGAAGAATAGTCTAAAAATGATTCTTCTGTTCTTGCTAAATTCTAACATCTAAGCTTGTATATACTATACCAGGTATATACTATCCACAAAATCCTCCCTTGAAAAGTTCTTTATTTATATACAACACATCTGAAAATTAAAAGGATTTATTTTATAGAAACAAACACAAAAGTAAACTGTGTAAGAAAACAGATGCAGTATTAAAAAGTCTTTACTGGCAGCAACATACTAAAGAAAAGTAGAAAAAGTGCAACATAAGGTGCATCTCTTGAAATTGCGATAAAATGTACTGTTAGAGAAGGTTAAAAGGGCGTGAATACTTTAGCACAAAAGAAATACATTACAGTTCTAAATTTTCTCCAGTTTTGTCAAATTTCTCAACTGTTACATAAAGACATGCAAAAGCAGCAACTACATTGATCCTAAGCTGCTGCAATATCCGGAAGAGGTTCAGTAAGGACACAGTACACTGTTGCATGGTAACAGTCTGTTTGAAACTAGGCTGCCAAATTAAGCAAGCATATTATGTTCTATTATCATCTGCTCCACTTTGCTACAACCAAAAACCAGCAGTTTGCAATAAGCATAATCATATTTTTATGTTTTATAATGTATAATACATACTCTATGTTATGTTGCAGCCATGTATGAACACAAGATCTTTGTCCAGGGTGTAATGTGGGAGATCAACAGCTTTGACCAGTGGGGGTAAGTTATTTTTTTCTTCCTGAATCCAGACAGGGAATACTCACAAAGCAACTGGCAAATGTTAAATGTTTGCAAACCTGAGTTGGCATCTCTTTCTAATCCTAAAACTTCAAGCAAATGCAAATTATTTCCTAAGGTAGTTATTTACAATGGTGCCGTTTGCCCACCTTCATATGAGCCATTTTACATGCATTTAAGAAAGCTTGTTTGCCCAAATTTCTAAGTACTTGTGTAAATGACACCCAGATAAAATTTTTTTGCCATTCTCAAAGACCTGAGCTTTTTGCTTTGAACAGATCATGCAGGAAAAGTACCATCTGCTGAAAGGTGGAGGTATTTATGGTCCAGGAAGAAAAATTGATACAATTACTAGCTGCACATGCTGGCTTTAAGCCTGATATTTCTGCAAATAATGTCTTTAATCAAATAAACTATCAATGATTTGGGGAAAAATTCAACAGACCGCAACAAGAAAATCTGTCCCTTTTGACTGTTGCGCTGAGAGTAAAACAGGGACCAGGAGGAGAAGGAGGTGGTATTACAAAGACAACGATAGAGGAGGTTACAAATGAGTGCACACCCAGCACTAAACAACCATTTCCTTTTTATCAAGTGAAATGATCTAATCGTGTTTCTTTTTTATTTGTATAAAAAAATTATTTGGATAAAATTAAAAGCTAGTAGAGTGTATTGTAATTATTACACATTAAAATGTTATCATTTGTTACATTTTTAATGTGGATGTTGTTGTTTTTTATCTCTGAACAAATCTGTTAAAGTGATGTATCATTCCACTGTCTTTTACAATCTGCAGCATCATGTATTATGTAGAAATGACATTGTTGCCACTGTTGTTAAAGTTTTAATTAAAGACTTGTAAAGACAGGACCCGGAGTCCTTGAGATACAATAATAATAATAATAATAATAATAATAATAATAATAATAATAATAATAATAATAATAATAATAATAATAATAATAATAATAATATCTCTGCAATCACTCCTGTATTTGCTGGGTTTGGGACCTAAGAATCTATTTAGTGTTATCTGGTTTGTGAATCCAGTGCAAAAATAAAACAAATAGTGGGCACTAAATAGCTGCAACAAATGGAGAAAATTGCTCTGCTTTGTACATTTCCCCCACAGTCTCCATCACGGCAATTTACTGTACTGTTCAATTTTAAGATTGTACATGATACTAAATAGCTAAGTAGCTAAAATGGATCTGAAAAAAGCATCAACACACTTAATAAATTCATTTCCTCTCATTCCTTACTCCATCAACAGAGTCGAACTGGGTAAGCAGCTTGCAAAGAAGATTGAGCCAGAACTCAAGGACACCGCAGAGGTCCACTCCCATGACTCATCCACCAACGGACTCATCAACTTCCTCAAGAAAAATGTTGCCTAAGTTTGAAGCTTTCCCCAAACATCATTCCTCTGCGGATCAGTTCAGGATCTGCCTGGACTGGAGTCTCGGAGAGGCAGCTGGTCACTCCCACGTACCCAAGCTGAAGCACTCGATGTTTGTGCTCTCATTACGAATATTGTGACTGTCTACAGTGCTGCCTTTGCTGTGTCACAAATGTAGTCAGTTGCAGCTGCGGGAATGTGTGTTTTTGAAATAAATATCCTTTATCAGATCCTCAGTTGCACTCTCAAGGCTGAGTTGCTCATGATTCACCTACAGCATGAGCAAATGAGTCTAATGTGTGAAAGAAAACAGGCCGTCACTAGATGGCATTAGAGAGCCTGGTTTATTTCCTGGGAGCAGGTTGGCCTCCCAGAAATGACCATTTGTTGGAACAAAAGTGCAAAGTTCATTTAGTTTGTGGTGCTTTCTTCCTCCCCACAGGTCCCCAGACTCCACAGCATCCATTTAGAGAGAAAAACAAACAGCATCTGGATCACAATCCTCTCCTCATTGGCACTTCATCTAAACAACATTAAAGTAAATGGCTCAAAAACACATGTCAAACCTCCTGTGAATCGCTCACTAAAACATATGACCACATGTGATAATCGTGTGAAAATATGTTAATTAATAGAAGATATTAGGTGAGATGCATGACACCAGAATGCCTCAACATGTATTCTGCATTGTCTCGGTCTCTTTAAACCCTCTGCTGGGTACAGTTACAGAGCGTGTATGAGGACAAACACAAAGTTAAAAACGAATCCCAGACCCCCAGACACCACCGGGTTTTCACTGCTGTTGCCAGGCAACGCTACATTACTTCAAGTCGAACTTGTTCTTTTTTATCTCCAGCTCCGAAACAAGATACAGAAAGGGACTGGGTAAGTGCAAGGATACCATCACTATCCGTCCTTAATGAGTTATTAGTGCTCATCAGCAAGAAGGGGAAAGTGTCGCTGTTTGTACCTGTAGCCACAGAGTCTGAGTGGTGACTGCAGAATTGAGTTTAACAAGCAAGAAGCAAGTTGGCATGAGGAAACAAAAAAAGGCCAGTGGAATCGAATTGCAGCCTGAAAGCATGGATAACGTTCTGTATGCGTTCCTCGCATGTTTGTTGTGCGGTGCCTCTGCATACATTAGCAGTCCACTTCATGCTTTCTTGGGTTTAGTTGTCCTGCACTTTTATTTCCTTCAGATCCATCTGTCTGCTTCCACTCAACCTGATCAAGGTTTTGTCCTGCCTCCAATACACTGTTGCCAGTTTGCAACCACAGTTGCATATTCAGGTGAGGTGTGGGATTGAAGCAAGGTTTCAGATAAGTTTAAATTTGCAAATTATTCACTACGGTTTATAAAAATCCTTTAAAATGCATGTTTATCACTTTTGATGCTTGTATTTACTTTGTTTTTCATTATAAATACTGGTAATTTCAGCCTCTTGCAATGTTGTACCTTTTGTAGATTCCACCTTTTTCAGGTACAAAAAAGAAACATCAGCCATAGGATGTTAGATATTCTCTTTGACACTTATCTGAGATCAGGTCCAGGGTGTAAAAGGTCCAGGAAGGAAACCCAGAGATCAATCTTCCCAGTAATAACCTCCAGCTTTGGGGGTGCCAAGACATTTCTAAATCAATAGAGATATATAGTCCCTCCAATAAGGTATTGGTCTGCCCTGGAGTTTCTTCCCCATTGGACATGTCCGAAAACCTCTACAGATTGTTAGGAAGTATTTTAATCCACCTCAAATAAATTATTGCAATGCCAAGGGTTCTACTAGTTGAGGGTGAGTGTAGCTAGACCGGTAATTAAAGCCTTTTCTTCACCACAACAGAACAAAGTAGTACGTATACTATTGTAGACAGTATCCCAATCTGTCTATCTGTTTCCCACTCCATCCAACCATCACTCCTGAAAAAGACAACAAGATACTTTAGCTTTGCAGCTTGAGGCAGGAATTGACCTCAAACTCAGAGGGAGTAATGAACCCTTTTCTGGTTGAGAACCTTGGCCTCCGACTGTTGGGTACAGGTTACACTTTTATTTAAAAACTCAGAGACCAAACAGACACATAACTGTTCAGCCCTCTGGGAAATTATTCTTAAAAAAAAACAAAAAAAAAAAACACTTTCATTGAGTCGAACAACAAATCAGAAAATATCAGATCCAGGAATTGACTCTTATCCAGGCCACTTAACACCAAGCTGCTCAGGTACAGGATTAAAGGTGATGGGTTGAAGTTGCAAACAGAAATATATCATTCGCAAAAAGCAAAGATGACACCCTGAGGATCCCAAACCAGACACCCATCTCTCCAAGACTAAGCCTTGAATTGTTGGAGGGGCAGCCCTGTCACAATCCAACCAGCACTGAGAACAAGCCCAACTTTGTGCCTTGAGTGCAAAGATGGCTTTTGATTAGGTTATGTAAAAGGAACCCAGGTACCCCATACTCCCACAACAACCCCCAGCAAATACCCCAGAGGACATGATCATGCTGTGAGACTTTTCCTGACTCCCCCCCCCCCCAACAAAAAAAAAAAAAACATAAACAAGTTTACTGGACATGTGAGCTGTTAAGAGCCCCTCAGTAGGTCTACCGGGGTAAAGAGCCAGTCCACTGTTCTCCTCCTGAATCAGATGTATGGCAGTAAGTGATAACTTCCTTTCCAATACCCTAGAATTATGGATGAACTTGGCTGTTTTCCTCTTCCAGGCACCTTTAAGGAACAGTTTCTCTTGGGGTAAATCTAACGCACCCCTGCAATCATAAGACCACACTCCGACTCTGAGCCATCTCAGGCTGCGATCAACAAGAGTGACAGAAAAACCCTGGAGGACATAAAAAAAAAACTAGAAAAAATCCACAATGTCAAGCGCAGCTTAATTTTTCCCACGACTACAAGGGTTATTTAAAGAATAAGTTAAGTACGTGGGCAGAGCTCAAGACACTGCTGCATAGGAAGCCTGTTGGAGTTCAATAAGGCCTCTTGGGACATCAGCTGACCACATGTTCCTGAGGCTCTCAATAAAATATCTGTACAGTGGCTTGCAAAAGTATTCCGCCCCCTTGAACTTTTCCACATTTTGTCACATTACAGCCACAAGCATGAATCAATTTTATTGGAATTCCACGTGAAAGACTAATCCAAAGTGGTGTACACGTGAGAAGTGGAACGAAAATCATACATGATTCCAAACATTTTTTACAAATAAATAACTGAAAAGTGGGGTGTGCGTAATTATTCAGCCCCCTAAATCAAAACTTTGTAGAACCACCTTTTGCTGCAATTCTAGCTGCCAGTCTTTTAGGGTATGTCTCTACCAGCTTTGCACATCTAAAGACTGAAATTCTTGCCCATTCTTCTTTGCAAAACAGCTCCAGCTCAGTCAGATTAGATGGACAGCGTTTGTGAACAGCAGTTTTCAGATCTTGCCACATATTCTCGATTGGATTTAGATCTGGACTTTGACTGGGCCATTCTAACACATGGATATGTTTTGTTTCAAACCATTCCATTGTTACCCTGGCTTTATGTTTAGGGTCGTTGTCCTGCTGGAAGGTGAACCTCCGCCCCAGTCTCAAGTCTTTTGCAGACTCCAAGAGGTTTTCTTCCAAGATTGCCCTGTATTTGGCTCCATCCATCTTCCCATCAACTCTGACCAGCTTCCCTGTCCCTGGTGAAGAGAAGCACCCCCAGAGCATGATGCTGCCACCACCATATTTGACAGTGGGGATGGTGTGTTCAGAGTGATGTGCAGTGTTAGTTTTCCGCCACACATACCGTTTTGCATTTTGGCCAAAAAGTTCCATTTTGGTCTCATCTGACCAGAGCACCTTCTTGCACATGTTTGCTGTGTCCCCCACATGGCTTGTGGCAAACTGCAAACGGGACTTCTTATGGTTTTCCTTTAACAATGGCTTTCTTCTTGCCATTCTTCCACAAAGGCCAACTTTGTGCAGTGCACCACTAATAGTTTTCCTATGGACAGATTCCCCCACCTGAGCTGTAGATCTCTGCAGCTCATCCAGAGTCACCATGGGCCTCTTGGCTGCATTTCTGATCAGCGCTCTCCTTGTTCGGCCTGTGAGTTTAGGTGGATGGCCTTGTCTTGGTAGGTTTACAGTTGTGCCATACTCCTTCCATTTCTGAATGATTGCTTGAACAGCGCTCCGTGGGATGTTCAAGGCTTGGGAAATCTTTTTGTAGCCTAAGCCTGCTTAAAATTTCTCAATAACTTTATCCCTGACCTGTCTGGTGTGTTCTTTGGACTTCATGGTGTTGTTGCTCCCAACATTCTCTTAGACAACCTCTGAGGCCGTCAAAGGGCAGCTGTATTTGTACTGACATTAGATTACACACAGGTGCACTCTATTTAGTCATTAGCACTCATCAGACAATGTCTATGGGCAACTGACTGCACTCAGACCAATAGGGGCTGAATAATTACGCACACCCCACTTTTCAGTTATTTATTTGTAAAAAATGTTTGGAATCATGTATGATTTTCGTTCCACTTCTCACGTGTACACCACTTTGTATTGGTCTTTCACGTGGAATTCCAATAAAATTGATTCATGTTTGTGGCTGTAATATGACAAAATGTGGAAAAGTTCAAGGGGGCGGAATACTTTTGCAAGCCACTGTAGATATGACAAGTTTTGTGCTATAGTCAGGAGGTAAAAAGGGAAATCTCAGTAGCAAATCGCTAGCAAACATGTAAAGCTGCTCATCTTATAAACTCTTTAATTAACTCCAAAATTCATCCAAATTCATCATGATAGTTCGTGTTGTGTGGCCTGAAATTATGTCCCTGGGTCAGTTATTTGACTTGCTGTGTAGAGTTTTCTTTTCGGTACTAAGAATCCATTCTAATATGATTTTTGTTGCCACATTTGGATCTGCAGAAAAACGCAAAAAACAGTCCAACATCTGGCTCTTATCAGCATTACAATGTGAGAGATATGTTTAAAAAAAAAAAAAAAACTCCCACGCTGGCTTCTGCTTTGGCTGGAAAAACAACGCATCATAATCACAGTAGTGTTTCCAATAATGGCTGAAGCTCACATCTTTTTTACATTAAGGCTTATTCTGGTTGTGATCAGAAATTCAAAGCCAGGCAATACCACTGTGTGGCTTTTGTTGCCAACAATGTGGCTGTGGGAGCAGGGTTTCTTCTTTAACCCTCAGAGTTGCTTAATGCCTTTTCATGGATGGGACTCAGTGCAGCTTCAGTCGTAAAATAATCTTTTAAGAAGGGAATCACTAACTACAAAATTTTGTTTTCTTTATTTTCATAAAGAAGAAAAGATTTTGACTTATTACAAATAGCCATGTTTTATATTGTATTGAATTTAGTAACTGCTCTGTTTAATATCAACTGCTGATTTTGATGGAGCACTTTGCAAAACTATTTTTGAATTTTTCAATATTTTGTGACATTAAAACCATAAAAATCAATGTATTTTACAGAGATATTAAGTAATAGACCAACGTGAAAATTTTGGTGTGCATTTTTGTTTAACCCCTTCAGTCTTGTACCCCAATGCAAGGCAAATTTCTTTGTGTAGCATACTTTCAGCAAACAAGAAAATTCAAGGTACTTTGGGTTATTAGGGGAAAAATAAAAGCAACAAAAAAGCACCAATAAAACAATAAAAGCAGAAAAGAACAACAACAAAGACAAGTCAGAGTGTATTAAAACATACTACCATTATGACGTTCAGTTATTTCAATTAATCAAAGGCAGCTCTAAAGAGGTGGATTTTTCGCTTTATTTAAAGGAACTCTTTTAGCAGCTTTGCAGTCCTCTTGAAGTTTGTTCCAGAGTAGAGGAGCATTGAAACTGAAAGCTGCTTCTCCATGTTTGGTTCTAATTCTAGGGATGTTGAGCAAACTGGGATTTGAGGACCTTAGTGGCCTGGAGGGTTGGTATAATGACAATAGATTTTCAAAAAAACTAAACTCCAGCCGGCCAGTTGTATTTAGAAGTCACAAAATTAGTAAACACAATCCAACTGGATAGAAATATGACAAGAAGAAAACTATTATTGAATAAAAGATGTATGAAGTTTAGTTTGCATTTTTCCACAAGCCATGTGGAGAACACAAACATGTGAAATAAGGTGTTTTTGTCCACTGAGACCAAAAGTAATTTTTGGTCAACATACAAAACACTATGGGTGGCAGGAAGCTAATTTAGCTCATGGGAAACAGGTCAAAGTTAATGGGAAGATAGTAATTACAGAGAAATCATGTAAGAAACTTTTTTAAAGCTGCAAATGACTTGAGACTGGGACAGAAGTTCACCTTCCATCAGGACAACAACCCAGAACCTGTATCCAGAGCTGCAAGGAACTGGTTCTGATCTGAGCATTTTCATGTGGTAAAGTTAAAACCTTACAGTTTGCAGCAAGACTTGAAATGTACATTTTACAGATACCCTTCATTCAAACTGCCTGACATTGTGCCATTCTGTAAAAGAAAAGTGGACAGTTTCTTTAGTCTCTTGATGTGCAAAGCTGACAATAACACAACCCAAAAGAGTTGCGTCTGTTATTGCAACAAAAGGAACTCAGCATGTCAGGGAAAGTCCATTATAGTCAACCTTGGTGGTGGTTTTGTGATGTTCTGGGGCTGCTTTGCTGCTTCAGGACTTGAACGACTATAGTCAAAATATTGATTTAGGGAGGCTGAATACAAAAATCACACCACACTTTTCAATTTTGAAAATCATGTATCCTTTCTCTTTTAATCTACAATCATTTACTACTTTATATTTGTCTGTCTCATAAAGTCTTAGTAAAAGATTCAGTTTATTGTTTGAAAAAATATCAAGATAACAAACGGCTATGAATACTTTTGCAAAGCACTGAGAGTCGCATTATTATCCAGACCTTCTGTGTTCGGTAATTGTTGCTCAAATATCTCCTCCATATTCTGAAGCCACCTTCCTGTTTAAAATGTCCAGGTCCACATAATGACTATGATTTCATTTTTTTGTCACAATCTCAACTGAAACAGAAATTTTAAAGTTCCGCAAGACATTGTTTGCGATGAAATAAATAATTTTGGACTTATTAAATAATGTTTTATTAAGACTTTTACCAGTTAATTATCGTCCTAAAAAAGAAAGGGTTTAATCTAAGACACTTTTTGGAGGTGATAGTTGGTAGATGCTAAGTTGAAGAATGATATGTTCATGTTTTGCTTTCAGCTGGGGGCCTTAGATATTTCATTTTCTTCTTCTTTCTTGTAGTTCCACGAACAGAAATTAATTCCAAACATGATAAAATTACATCCATGTTGAATGCTTTTACAATTCAAAACAATGATAAATCAAGAAAACATGTGCACTAGAAGACAAATATTTAAAATGTTTAACAAAGGAAATTAAAACAGCCAGGAGCAAATATCATTAGTGATTATCCAGACTACACAGTCCACCCTTTGGGTTCCAGATTAAATATTTTTACTTTACTTTTGGGGGGTGGGGGGAATTCTCTCGTTTCACAAAGAAAATTCTGATTTATAACTTATTACAAACATTTTACTTAAGAAATATTAAATATCTTTTATTTAAATCTGTGTGGTTAAACTATTTTATAAGCAGGAATCCTTGCATTAAAATTTAGTGTGTCAGACAGTCAGAAGCAAAAAAAAAGACTGAAATTTTAAAAGTCACCATCTATATATAGAGGTAATCCCATGGCAAGCCTATTTTCACCTTTTTCCTGGCAGCAGGGGTACCTGTGTCTGCACAAGGAAAGGTGTTCTGGATTTCTTTTGTGTTGTGTAACAGAGCTCACCTCACAGCACCAGATCTCTGGGGGGGGGGTGGGGGGGGCTCCACTACCTTTGCTCGGACACAGGCACACATGTATGCACACACAGAGCTCCCTGAGTCACAGGGTGGAACCCAAGCTCACATAAAGGCTGCTTTGTGCCCCGACCGATAGAGCTGTCAACCAACACCAGTGAGCTCCTCGTACTGAAACACCACTGTTCCTCTCACAGGAGAGCTCGCCGAGTGGGCAGACTACACTTTTATGTACGCCCACGTAAAATGTATCGGCATCTCCTGCAATCTGCAGTGGCTTACAAATACAACCGTAATTGAAATCCAAGATTATAGGGTTGAATGGGGGCTCGCAGGGTTTAACTTTTCTTTCTGAGTTTGAAGTTAAGTGTACTTAAGTAGACGTTAAAGCCAACTTCATTTACATCTCACAATTTTTCCGATTTTTTTACTGTTAACAAGCGTATATGAGCCTGCATACTAGTCTAAATATAAATCTTCTTCAGAACAAAAAAGTGTTATTTGGAATAATTAATTGGCTTGAGCTGAAACTTGCTAACCAACAACAATACTCAGAACATTTACTGTGATAAAGGTGTAAAATTAAACCCAAGCCACAAGTTTAGGAAATCTACCTGCTGTTCCATTCATTCATTCATTCATTCATTCATTCATTCATTCATTCATTCATTCATTCATTCATTCATTCATTCATTTATTCCTTCATTCATCCATCCATCAATTTAAGTTTAAGCAGAGAGACCCAGACTTCCCTCTCTCTAGCCACCTGGGCCAGCTCTTCAGGGGGAATTCCAAGGCATTTCCAGGCCAGCTGAGAAACATAGTCCCTCCAGTGTGTCCTGGGTCTTTCCCTGGGTCTCCTCCTGGTGGAACGTGCCCACAACACCTCACCAGAGAGGCGTCCAGGAGGCATCCTAACCAGATGCCCTAGCCACCTTGACTGACTCCTCTTGATGTGGAGGAGCAGCAGGTCTGCTCTGAGCCCCTCCCGGATGACTGAGCTTCTCACCCTATTCCTAAGGGGGACCCCAGACAGACACCCTGTGAAGGAAACTCATTTCAGTCGCTTGTATCCGTGATCTCGTTCTTTCTGTCACTATCCAGAGTTCGTGACCATAGATGAAGGTATGAACGTAGATCGAATAGTAAATCGAGAGCTCCGCCTTTAGGCTCAGCTCTCTCTTCACAATGACAGACTAGTACAGCACTCACATCACTGCAGATGCTTCACCAATCCACCTATTGATCTAGCGTTCCATTTTTCCCTCATTCGTGAACAAGACCTCCAGATAGTTAAACTCCTCCACTTAGGGAAGGACCTCGTCTCCAACCCAAAGAAGGCACTCTACCATTTGGAGGTGGTGATTCTCATCCCAGCCGCTTCACACTCGGCTGCAAACTGCTCCAGCGAAAGCTGTAGATCACATTCTGATGAAGCCAAAAAGTCCACATCATCTTCAAAAATCTTTAGGCCACCAAAATGGATACGCTCAACACCTTGGCTGCGCCTAGAAATTCTGTCCAACAAAGTTATGAACAGAATCTGTGACAAAGGGCAACCTTGGGGAATCCAACTCTCACAGGAAACGAGCCCGACTTACTGCTGGAAATGCGAACCAAGCTCTGACACCGGTCGTACAGGGACCGAACAGCCCGTATCAAGGGGCCCGGTACCCCATACTCCTGCAGTAACCCCCACAGGACTCCCTGAGGGAAACAATTGAACGCCTTCTCCAAGTCCACAAAACACATGTAGACCGGTTGGGCGAACTCCCATGCACCCTCCATGACCCTGCTTAGGTTGTAGAGCTGGTCCAGTGTTCCATGGCTAGGACGAAAACCGCATTGTTGATCCGAGGTTCGACTATCTGTCCTACCGTCCTGTCCAGAACCCCTTAGAGAACCCTCCCTTACCAGGGAGGCTCAGAAGTGTGATTCTCCTGTTATTGGAACACACTATGTGGTCCCCCTTTTTAAATAGGGGGACTACCACCTCAGTCTACCAATCTAAGAGAACTGCCCCCGATGTCCACACAATATTGCAGAGCCACATGTCACGGTGCCCTATTCACTCATTGTCCTCACCTGTCTCTCCAATCATTGACACCTGATCCTACTCACCTCCTGCCTTTAAAACCCATCACTTCCTTTCACTCAGTGCCGGATCATTACTATTGATGTCTCATGTGCCTTCCCTGCTGTCTCGTTCCTGCCCGATGTCCAGTCTCTCCGTTCCTGCCGTTGTCCTCTTCATCATCATCACCATTACCTCCACCTTTAATAAACATCCTGCTCTTCCTCAGCGTCTGCGTTTGGGTCCATCCTTCACACACATCCCTGACACCGCATTAACCAACATAGCCCCACAACATCCAGAGCCATAAGGAACTCCGGGCGAATTTCATCCACCCCTGGGGCCTTGCCCCTGAGAAGCATTTTAACCACCTCGATGACCTCAGCACCAGACATTGGAGAGCCCAACCAAAAGTCCTCTGACTCCGCTTCCAGATTGGAAGGCGTGCTGGTGGGATTGAGGGGGTCTTCCAATTATTCCATCCACCGATTCAGGACGTCCCTTGTCGAGGTCACCTGCTGACGGCGGCGGACCGCTTCCCACTCCTGAGACACCGGATGAGGGACCAGAATCGCCTCGAAGCCTCCCCTTGGCTTGCTGGTACCTACCAGCCCCTTTCCAGGGTCCCACAAGCCAAGAAGACCTAATACGACTTTTTCTTCAGCTTGACAGCATCCGTCAATGCCGGTGTCCACCAGCGGGTTTGAGGGTTGCCGCCATGACAGTCACCAACCACATTGCAAACACAGTGAGGTGCATTTGGCAGGGGCCGGCTACTAGTACACATATACGCTCTCTCACTATCATACACACACACACACACGCAAATATGCTAGAGAAGGTCCTAAATAGGATAGCTAAACAAGGACACGCACACGTACACAAATAGATATTTCAATCAGTTGCTTTTACAAGCACACATTGTTGGGGTTTATCTGCATAAATGCACAGAAACTCAACTGTTTCCCATATAATGGGTAATTTTGAATTCTGGTTTCAAACAATTTACATAAAAAAATGCTTTATCGAGAATCAGTACAAGCAAATTGGACGTGTTCAAAGCTCTGCCAGAGGCGAGAGTTAAAGCTCCTTTGGACAGGAGACTTTGCCAGACGTTCGCAGCAGACCCTCAGAACACATTTGGGCCTGCCAGGTCTGTCTGCATCCTCCCCACCATCGGGGCCAACTCAACACCAGGTATAGATCAGTGGACAGCTCTGTCCTTCTCTTCACCTAAGTGTCCAAAACATGCGGCTGATGATCAGATCAGATAATAAAAGTTCCTTGAATCCTTGACTCCTTGAATCCAGATTAAAAGATAACAAAGTTGATTATCGAGCTGCTGCCTGGGGTGTCCTGGTACCAAGGGCACATATGGACACCCATATGTTTAAACATGGTGTTTGTTATGGACAATCCATGATGATCACAGAAGTCCAATGACAAAACACAGCTAGATTTCAGATCAGTCGGGTCATTCCTCCCAAACACACCGCTCCACCCATAGGCGGAGGGAGGCTACCCTCTCATTCACCGGGATGAACCCCAACGTACAGTTGCCAAGATCGGGGGCAAGAAGTATGCCCACCCCTGTGTGCCCCTGTGTGGAATATAGTCGAACCACTCTCGAGGAGACTGGTTCCAAAGCCAGAGCCGTGCCTCAAGTTGATGTCCTGTCAGAACCTCTCGACCTCGCACACCAGAACACCTGGGCACCTAAGGCACATGAGGATGAATTTTGCAAAAATGGGAGAATTCTGGATCCACAAGAGGTTTCTTGTAACCTTTTCTGGGGACGACTGTGATTCCTCTGGAAATGATGATGCAAAAAAGAATTCTTCAAAAAATCAAGAACATTGTGGACAACCCTGAGAATCCTCTCCATGAGACTATCATACAACAACAGACTGTCTTTAGTCGGAGGCTTCTTCAGTTTTACTATAACACAGGAGATCCTCCCTGTCCACAGCCATGAGTGTTTACAACTCCTTAAATAAACTTGAATAGTATGAGCTACAACAACAATTAATTTCCCTCTGAGATCAATAAAGTATTTTTTAATTGAATGGAATTGTAAACAGCAAAGAACCTAAAGGGTAAATGAGTGGGATTCAGGGTTTCTTGAAGGAGTCTCATCAATGAACTTCAACAATGCAGCACTCTGGAGACTCTAACTAAATGGCAGAAAAGGTCCATCATGCTGAGGGGATGTTTTTTTCTGCAGTAGTTGATCTAGGACAGGGGAGAATTAACCGGTTGAGATACTATTAGATTGCACTGTTTCTAAATCTTAACTTTCTTTTTATTGGTGTAACCTCAAGAAAGAAAATCCAAGTCAGAGAGGTGTTTAGGTCTGATGTTTTGTTCTGACTCGATCCATTGGTTGCAGCACTTGTCATGTTACATCACCTCAATCAGGTTTAAGTCCTTACTTTGACTAGGCCTATCAAAAACCTTCATGTAGTTGTTTTCTTTCATTTTGAAGATAGAAAGTGCACTTTCTACGCTCAGACTACATGCAGTCTGAGAGTACTACATGTAATCTGCCCAATCGCTACGCTAATTTTAATTATGTTTATATGGCGCCGTATAAAAAGGGTCCCTTTAGGTCACAATTGCACAATCTGATATTTTGGGTGTCAAATGCACACCAATTATGATAATTTGGTTAATTGGAGTTTTATTTTGGTAATTTTGCATCTTTGTATCAATGCACTGCGTAGAAGGTTGTTTTATTCATATATTTGGCTTTTTTCGTTTTTTATGTCTGATTCTTTTGGGGGTATTTTGTATAAAGATCGGACAAGATCAGGGACTCCACAACCCTTTAGACCTCTGAGCCCTGGCCTGATTAATGTCCTAGTAGTATAAGTGTCCGGTGAAGGTTCCTGTTAAATATATATATTTACATATAACATTAGGAAGAGCATCCCTATTATCAGCCTTCTTCATGCCCCAGTTAGCCCAAACCTTGTACAATGTTCCACCACAGGAGTGCAGTCTATCATTTATTTCAACAATCCACTACTTGCATTCAGTTCAGGAAATCAAAATAAAACTCTCCATCCAATGACTGGGCACTTGTGACATTGTACTTTATTATTCTGTTGCTCAAAAGTTTATGTTGCACAAATCTATACAGATGTGAATCAATTTGCATCCCTGGCAAAGATGTGTGAAAAAGCCTAAATAAAATGTTCTTTCATTGCCTCATAACTAAAATCTCGTGCTGGCAAATTTGTAAAAAAGACAAAGCCTTAATTGACTACATTTATTCACCCTATAAAAAAATAACATTAAGAACTAACTGTGGTTGCACAGTTGGTTTCTCTGCTCTACTT
The DNA here is from genome assembly GCA_963556495.2 of Valencia hispanica. Lineage (NCBI taxonomy): Eukaryota > Metazoa > Chordata > Actinopteri > Cyprinodontiformes > Valenciidae > Valencia > Valencia hispanica. The sequence goes on from OY747701.1 coordinate 45,884,090, forward strand.
TGTACAACCACAGGACATCACTTAGTATTTTCCTATTTTACAAGACTGGATCGTGCAGAGATTGGGTTGAACAATCTTTCTAGATCCTGGGTTCTCTCTTATTTACTCTGTTTTCTTCATCTCACACTAAACGGTTTTTGGAAAATTTGGAAGAAAAAGTATGTCTGTATGTCTGTATGTATTATGTATGTATGTATGTATGTATGTATGTATGTATGTATGTATGTATGTATGTATGTATGTATGTATGTATGTATGTATGTATGTATGTATGTATGTATGTATGTATGTATGTATGTATGTATGTATGTATTTCCTTTCTGCAAATTACATGTCCTATGTTTCAGTGCAGGCCTACCTAAACTGTTTATTGCCAATTAGTTTCATCTGAAGAAAAAACACAGTTCCAGTTGTGATGTAAGACAGAAAATAAGTATTCTGGCATCACTCTGAAACAATTGCTGGGCATGCAGATAGCTTCTAATGGTTGTTATAAAGTATGGTAACCCCAAGATGCCCCTCTTTGTTGCAGTCCTCTATGGTGATTATTTTTGCCTCCCTTTCAGCCATGTTTACTGGTTCACTGGTAAATATGGGTTCTCAACCAGCCCAGTAGGTCAGTGGCAAATAAATCTGGTCATCTGTGTGGTTTATTATTTACACCAGGAAGTCAGAAAGTTATTCATAACTAACTAGAACTTCCAAGAAACTTTGAACTCTCAAGATGTTTACATAAACACGCCTTGGCACAGTGGCGCAGTTGGTACCACTGTTGCCTTGCAGCAAGAAGGTCCTGGGTTTGAATCCAAGCCTGGGGTCTTTCTTCATGGAGTTTGCATGTTCTCCCTGAGTCTGCGTGGGTTCCCTTGGGATACTCTGGCTTCCTCCCACAGTTCAAAAAACATTTCTGTTAGGTTAATTGGTCTCTCTAAATTGCCCTTAGGTATGAGTGTGCGCATGCATGGTTGTTTGTGCGGTGTGTCTCTGTTGTCCTGTGATCAACTGGCACCCTGCTTCTCGCCCGATGACTGCTGGAGATAGGGACCAGCACCTGTGATGTGTGGAAGTCTTTGCGGCAGAGGTCCTTAATTGTAGTTACATATTTTACTCCAAAATGTTTCTATTATTTAATTACTTGTGCTGCTGTTATCAACTGAATAAATAAGCACAAACTAACTGGAAGATGATGCAAAACCACCAACAATGAAGGGCAGTAATGTAAAAAAAAAAAGTTTAGTGTAGGCAGTGATTTCTTGTTAAATTAATATTTCACCTTTATGTCACATGGGATAAGGTGGGCTCCACCCAATCTGACTGAACTTGTCTGAACTTGACTGAACGGCAAAAATGTAATTCTCTAGATGTGCAAAGTTGTCAGATTTCCACAAGTTTGTCCTCATAACTTGACAAAATGTGGAAACATTCTAGAAGTATGAATGCTTTTGCAAGGCACCATATGTTTATCTGTGTGAAGCTTAATTTAATAATCAAGGTTTGAAAATAAGCCACTAAGAGCCACATTAAAGAAGAAAAAAACACCTTTTACAGTTAGCTACAAAACCACTTTATTGAAAAAGCAGATTATGTCATCTACAGTTAAATGATACATCCCGATTTTAATACATTAAATAACTTTAGACCTTTTCATGTTTAGATAAATAAATCTAGTCTCCTTTTTTAAAATGAACCATCTAGGTAATCAAAACACTGAGCATTACAAAAAGACGTGACAGGTGTTGAGATGTGCTTGATGGAACTAACAGTAGAAGTCATCTCTTTCCAAGTGATTTTTTTTTAATAGGAAACAAAATAAAAAACTAGCCTTTTTATGAAATGCAAACGAAAGTAGTACTTTAAAAAAGTAAATTAAGACATCTTTCAAAGGGATACAATCTGTTCTTTTTGGGTGATATCAGATTAAATCATAGAACGCCTCAGTCTTCGAGTACAGCAAGTTACTTAAACCTTGCAAGAAAGGTGAAGTCAAACATGCAGTTTGCAGTTATTTTCTTCTCTGCTTTTATAAACACTAAATATTACATTCACATGATGACCCCTGCCTTCACTCTCTGTTTTAAACACATTCAGTAGTATTTATTCGTAACTGAGTGTATTACAGCATTTCAGTATGGGTCAGTGTATGCACACAATGGTTGGTGACCTTTTTCCCCCCACTCTCGCTACAACCCCAGACAGGTGACGGGTGTGCTACATGGAAAGTTTGATGTATCAGTAACAGGAGGATGGAAATGCAGCATCTTTTGAAGCTATCATCAGATTTTACCAGAGAGAATTGGCGTCATCCTGCTGGTTGCTGTGCTGCCCTGCAAACACAGTGAGGTGCATGTGGCAGGGCCGGCTACTAGTACACATATACGCTCTCTCACTATCATACACACACACACACGCAAATATGCTAGAGAAGGTCCTAAATAGGATAGCTAAACAAGGACACGCACACATACACAAATAGATATTTCAATTAGTTGCTTTTACAAGCACACATTGTTGGGGTTTATCTGCATAAATGCACAGAAACTCAACTGTTTCCCATATAATGGGTAATTTTGAATTCTGGTTTCAAACAATTAACATAAAAAAATGCTTTATCGATAATCAGTACAAGCAAATTAAAAATAACATTTCAAAACTCTCTGATAAGAGCCCAATAGGAAAGAAACAGCTTGACTTTGTGTTTTCTTTTCTGAGCGTAATGCGGTTTCTTCCTATGGACTCACACACACACACACACACACACACACACACACACACACACACACGCATGCACACACACGCACTGCAACACATAAGTGCCTGTGATCGCGAGAACACACATACACGTCAGCAAGGATGGGTGGGGATCCCTTAAAAAACACATGGGTGGGACCAGCAACTCCATGATTTTCAGTATCCCCTCTTCCCACATAACACATTAGCAGACTTCAGCAGACTTCATGCAGAACACAGCGGGACATGGAGTACATCTCAATGAATTAGACTATTACTAAAAGGTTTATTTATTTAAAAAAAGAAATGTTGCAAAAAAAGCAAAGCCAATATATAGATTCATTACATAAAGAGTGCCATAATTCTGGTGGCTATAATTCTGGTGTTGATAATAGTTGCAAAAAATCAATTAGAACATGAATGTTGATACAGAAATGTTTATTCATGTAGTGTTTAGTATCTGCACTCAGTACTTTGGCCTCTGTTTAAATTAATTACTGCATCAATGTGGCATGGCAAAGAGGTGATCAGTCTGAATTACGCCTGTCGTACTAATGAAGGACACTTTTTCCTCCCACTCAACTTTCCATTAATATGTTTGGATGCAGCACTCTGCAAAACAGTGAGCTTCTTTAGCATCAGCTTTTGTGCCTGACCCTCCTTGGGATTCCGCCATGAAAGCTGTACCAAGTCAGTCTGCGTCTAGGCCATCACATGGACATAACATTTCTAGATCATAAATCCAATTTTCATATGCAAGATTAACATTTTATGAGAAACTACCTTTTGGGTTTCTATTAGCTGGAAGCACTAAATTATTCTCCTTAAATATCTGAGTGCTACATCTAAGAATATTAATGGAAAACTGAGAACTGAGAGAAGCGAAATATATGCCTCCTTTACACCTCTGCAGAACTACATGCTTATCAAGATCATTGATGCAGTAATCCATGTAAGTATTTAGAGCCTATACTCTACCGTGCAGTACAAGCACATACGTCTTGGTAGGGTGACATTTCAAGAATAAAAATTCATTTTTTAATTGGTCCTGTGTAATGTTCAATGTTTTTTGTGAAACTAAATTTCGTTTATCTAAAAGGTATTATCATTAAAATTATCAGAACAAAAGAATTGAAATATATCACTCTGTATGTAACGAATCTAAGCAATGTTTCATTTTTTAACTAAATTACTGAAATCAATTCACTTTTTGATAATATTCTAATATATTGAGATACACCTATGTGGACATTAGTGGAAAATGAAGCTTGCTCATAGTCAAAATAACATTGTCTGGAAATAAATCTTGAAGAAAAATAATTTTTAGGTGAGTATGCAGTTTTGTTTTATTCGACTTTAAGTAGCTACATTAGATTTGATGAGGAAAAAAATGAATTTTGAACATTTCCAGTTAATTATTGTTTTTTATTGAATATTTTGGATGGCTCTTTTGAGCCAGTTCCCAAATTTAAACTTTTAAATAAAAGGTTGCACAGTTTGTTTAAAATATTTTTTTCCAGTGTCCAAGCATCAGCTGGACAGGGAAAAATATGTTTAAAAGTAATACATTTATAACAAAATTAGCTGTGTCCAAGTACTTAAAATAGAATAAAAGAATAACAAGGAAAAACTACACGACAAGTGTCTGCTCCCTGTGAATCTCCGACCATATGACAGACATGAAGAGACTCTGTAGCAGAAATAATGCAACAGACCCAAAAGCTGCAGAGGCTTCAGTAACACCTCCAATCGTGTCACGCTAACAGATACACATAAAAAAAATACAGTCTACATCTAGGATCTTATGTGGAAAATGTCTGCGAAATATATATTCATATATAAAAAGACGACCTATGTGCATCTAAAGTTTTTTTTCTGTCCATAATATAATCATTAAGACACTGCTTGTGAATCTCTTGAGGTGTCATCTTAGACATCTACTTGGAATGTCAGTCGGTTTCTCTGGGCTTGTGGTGCTACGGTGCGTCTGTTACGTTGAAACGGTGCAGAGTCCTTTGTTTTTCTTCACAGCCCTGCGTCATGATGCTGGGTGTCCTTTGCATAGCCTTTTACAGGGCTCTGTTTCAGTGTTAAAAGCTGAACAGAGAGAAAACATTCCAAAGGCACTGCCCATCCGGTCCAGCCAACACCGGAATGTGACGGCTCGTCCTCTGGCCTCTCTGGTGCCGACAACAGCAGCAGTCTCGGCTGTGACAGCACTGCAGTGAAGCTCTTCAGTCAAAACACAAGAAATCCAGGAACCACTTCCTTACAAAAGTGAAAAGGTCAAAGGGTGAGATTTAGCTTGGGCCCTCTGGATGAGCCTGTTTTTGGGTTATGCACCCAAATGATAAGGAGAAGGGGTGGAATGCGAATAGAAACCCTTTCTGTAGATGGGGGATGCGGCGCATGGAACCGTGACCCATCTGTCCAGTCAAGGATGAGGGCAGCATTTCAGATATGCCACACAAGGGCTTTCCTCAAATTGCTGGAGGAGTGAGAGACCACCCCTCTACACCCCACTGCTGGTATCCTGGATCATCTTGAAAGAGGAGCTAGGTCTCCTTCCTACAGTTCAGTCACATGGAGGGGGTAGCTCGGAGGCGGGTGGGTTGGCAACTTCGACTGGAGTCGCTGGATGTGGCAATTGTGGCAGAGAAGGTGACCTTCAAGCGGATAACAGCGGTGACCTTCCTCATCATTCAGCTGAAGACCACAATCCTGATGAAAACATAAACATGCCACAAAGACAGTCAATAATCAAATCAAGGTTTAGCATGCTTTATGAACGAAACCTCTGTTGAACGGATTGGTACTACCAGAACCTTTTCACATTTTCATCACGTTACAACCAAACACTCTGGTGAATTTAATTTTCATTTTAATAAGGGTCTTTCACTGAAATTAAAACTGCAAGTCCTATGTGATATGTCTTTCAGAGCTTTGCACCTCCAAAAAAAACAAACCTTTTACCTATTCTTCTTAACAAAATAGCTCAAACTCAGTTAGCTAGCTTCAATAAAGAGTGTATGTTAATATAATCTTTAAATTTGACTAGGCTATTCAAACATATAAATCAGCTTTGACCTAAACCATTCCGTTGTAGCTTTGGCTGTATGTTTAGGTTGTTGCCCTGCTGAAACAGGAACCTCCAACTCAGTCTCAAGTATTTTGCAGGTTTTCTTCTCATCAATTCAAACCAGCTTTTCTGTCTCTGCTGAGGAAGATCATCTCCACAGCATGATGCTACCACCACCAAGTTTCTCCATAGGGACGATGTGTTCAGGGTGATGTGCAGAGTTAGTTTTTCATCACACATACTGTTAAGTATGTCAAAAAGTTTGTCCTCAACTGAGCGGAGCACCTTTTTCCACATAGTTGCAGATTCCCTAAATTACTCATTGCATACTTTAGACAGAATTACTTAAGGCTTTCTTTCAACGATGGGTTCCTTTTTACCTCTTGCATTAAAACCAGAGTGGTTAAGTAATAATTGTCCTGCCACGTCAACTGTGGCTCTGCCCCCCTGGGAGATTACTCAACAAGTAACAGGAATTACATAAACCTGCGATTCACAACTGGACAAAAAGAGCTGAATGCATAAACTGTTAATGAGTGAAACATAATCTACCCTGTGTTCAACGTAAAATGAACAGTGCAGCCACTCGTTTTTGCCTAATATGTAATGAATTTACTGAGTTCAGAACGATTCAGCTGCGAACTTCAGCCTCCCCCCCTGCACGACTCTGTTGAATGATTAACCTCTGCTTACATTGTGACTATTTCCAGAATGTCAGCCATTCAGAAACATTAACAAGTCCCTAACTTCTCTGAATACAAACAAAATAAACAAAGCAAGGTGGCATGACATTTCCCCCCAAAAGTGTTTGCTTTTGTCCTTCTTGAATAATGAAAGTGGATGGTATAAATGGAAGACAAGCCTCCAGCTGAGAATGAAGCACAAGGCTGGAATGTGCTCAGTCAGTGAGTCACAATGTTCAAGTGTACCCTTGGGTTAGTGTCCATAACCATGATTCATTGTCACTGGTGCAAAAGTCTAGTCTCGCTCGACAATTTGCAGTTCTTAGACAGGTTCAAAGAGTTCACTGAGATGATGTGTAAGTGTGCTAGCACTTTGCCAGCCAGAATGGCAAAGCTGCTTATTAGTTTCATTAATTCCAGCAGCCAGAAGAGCTGAATCATAAGCAGTGATGCCAAGTTCATCCCTAGTCAAAACAAGAGTTTCACAGACTGGTCTTACTACTCGTGCGTGTGTGAATGAAGATTGTGTCTCACCTCACAGTGGTAACACTCCACATGGTAGTCCTTGTCCATAGAAACAACCCGGATGGTCTCTTCAGAACCCTGTGAGAACAGACTTACAGTTAGGCCTTCCCTTCACCCAAGAACGCTATTTTATTAAAGTGACGGACAAAGAATGACTAGCTGCTGCAGAAGAAAAAAACGCACCCTGCTGTCTTCAACTTAACGTAAACTAAAACATTAGCTTCTCTGCTGACCCACAGCAGAGATTCACAAATTTCCTAGTGACCAGAATCTAAAGGATTTCAGCTTGATCAGACATCAAAATTTCAGTCGTGGATCTTTTTCCATTTAGTAAATGCCCCAAACATAAGCACTACCTCATCACACTGATAACATTCTTCAGTGTTATTACAGGATAAAAAAAGACTGTCAAATGTATCTATTTGTAGTGTCATAAAGGTGCTTAAAATAAACTTAAAGGAATCAGAGATATAAGAAGCTATTTAAAATGAAGTTTATTCTCAAAACTTCATTCAGACGAGAGAAACTTCAATGATTTAAATGGGAATGAGAGAGCAAGACTTTAACTTTCTGTATTATCCTGTTGGAGATCTCAACGTTAAGGTAAAGACCTACATTCACAAAAATATATTCATGGAGGCTGTTGTTTTTTTGTAATACTATCCAGGCTGCTCCCTAAGACAAGATGTTGTAGTTTAAAAGGAAAAAAATATTTTGAGCGCTTTTGTTTTTTAACATCTTAAAGAGAAATCAGTATCAGCAGGGTAAAGAGTTACAAAAACTGGCCACAGAATTATGATCGGTGCATCAGTAATTCCTTTAGATACTAATTGTCAGCAAGTCTTTCTGCCTCAACTTTCTTTCCAGCAAACTTGACTGAGATCAGATTTAATCAATTGACTTGATTGTTTCACAAACACTACAATTCTTTAACTTTAAAAGCTCTGACTAGTTCCTCTTAGTTTTGGCTTGTTGTGGAACAATGGTTTTAAGCGCTGTGAAGTAAACATACTAGGAGTATATCAAAACATTATCTAGATTGCTGTCAATCTACAACATTAAAAATAGAAACTTCAAACCATGAATAAGATGGTATTTCTAAATCCATCCTTTTATCTGACTAAAAATCCCCTCATGGTTATTTCAGAACAAGTTAAAATAAACAAAGATGTTGGCTTTAAACCATTTCCAGAATAAGGTGAACAACCTTTCTTTTTGAGTGCCTCAGTTTTACAGTTCCTTTATATAAAAGCCCATTTTATCTCCCAGAATCTTTCCAGCCAAACCCATAAATGTTTCCTTCTTTCAAGAACAGCAAAGCTAAATAAGAATGCACTACATCTGCTAAATAAAATAGTTCCGTCTGAATGGTACTTTGCCATTAATTTTGCCATTCTTGCTTCAAGATTTGGGTTGATGCACTCTCTTCAAACTCACTCTTATAGTAGGATTTTCACAAAATGAGGACAAAGCGCAATACATTACATTATGCCTTTCCCAGTTATCCGCCCTACTCAGTGTAGTAAAAATAATAATGATTGTTGTTAACGACTTCTTTAAATTAGAAGAAAATGCTACTATTTGGATTATTCAGACTGTCTAAATTGTTTTATTTAATCCCTGACTTTCGGAGACCCATTTTCCTTAGTGTCTCTTCAAAATGGGAAAGAAAAGAGAGCCACTTTGCCTTGCCACTCAAGCAAGACAGAAATCTCTTGATCTTTACCAAACAGAAAATTGCTACAAGAAAATAGCTCCTCCAATAAACTTACAGTCTCTACTGTCCAAGTAATAACAGAAAACTTAAAATCCTGTCCATCCGAATGCAATTATTTGACAAAACAAAGGTATTTCTGCTACACTTGCAGCTCTTGTTGGATTTTTTTAAATGTCAGGTTTTTTTAAAAGGTAAATAAAAATCCCCAAAGCTCACTGCAGCAAAAAATGGCACATTGGGGTCACCAAGTTTCTTTAAGACCAATTTACATCTAATGCACAACCATGTAGTCATCTTTACCAGGGGTGTCAATGATTAAGGAGCACACTGAAGTCCAACAAATTTGGATTTTTATTGCAATAATTTATTAAACTAATCAGAACTGTAATAATTATTTAAAATATGAGCTTCTTTTGCTCTTTACCTGGGCTGGAAGGATGGGCTGGTTGCATGAAGCACACTTCGGGGCAAAAACCCTGCATTGAAAGAGACCAAAAGTTACAACATGAGCTTCTTCGGTGTATGTTTGTTGATCTCTTTGTCCATTACTTTCCTTAATTTGTACCATGACAACAGTGGACCCAACCAACACTAATCGAATTCCTGACAACACCTTGTTTGCAGTAACAACATTTTATGTAGAAAACTGGGATTATTTTTCCTCACGTGTGGTAGTCTTTGACACAGTAGATGTTGTTTTCCACATCTACGGTGAAAGGCACTCCGTCCAACCCTTCTTTACACACAACGCAGCGAAAGCAGCCCGGATGGTAGGACTTACCAAGCGCCTGGAGGATCTGACGGAGACGAGAATAAGCACAGAAGAAAAAACATTCACATCCGTTGCTTTCTTTTTACGAATAAAAAACACACAAAGTGTGGCATGCTTTTGTAATCAGCTCCCTGCATTAATGTCTTTTAGAAACACCTTTTGCAGCTAATTACATTAGTGTATGCTGTGAACATTAAGAAACTGAAATTTTAGCTCATTCTTCTTTACATAACAGCTCAAGCTTTGTCAGACGTGATGAAGTGTTAACATGAGTTTTCATGTCTTGCCACACACTTCCCCAACGATTTTGGTTTGGACTTTGACTGAGCCAGTCTAACACACAAATATGCCTTGATCTAATCTATTCTCTCATAGCTCTGGCTGTATGTTTAGAGGCATTGTCCAGCTGGAAAGAAAACTTCAGATCCAATCTCAAGTCTTTTGCAGCCTATAACAGGTTTTCTACCAGAATTGCCCTAATTTTAAGTGCTTTAAACGTCTCCTTATCTTTATCCCCGGCCGGTCTGCTGTGTTTCTTGGTCTTCATGACGCAGTTTGTTCATTAATTCAGAAAAAAGCTGTATTTACATTCAGATTAAACAACACCCAAGTTGACACTATTTACTAATTAGGGATACCCTCTAAAGCCAGTTGGTTGCGCTGAAATTTATTTAGGGTTATTGAAGAAAAGGTGGGTGATTACATATACCTGCCACACTTTTCAGATCTTTCAAATCCCATTGTCGTTCTCCTTCCACTTCACAGCTATGCTTTACTTTGTGTTAGTCACATAAAATCCCAATAAAATACACTGTGGAGTGTGGTTATAATCATGTGACAGAGTTCAGGGAGGGGTGAATATTTTTGAAAGGCACTCCATTTAAATAAGTTCTCAAATGAATGGAGAAAGTTCCTACCATCTCCATGATGAGGTGACCACACACAAAGCACTTCTCTGCCGTCTGCTGGAAACCGGAGTACTGTGGGGAAAGATGAAGCGCAGGATTTATTTCATTCACTCCAGACACTTTGGTAGATTATCCAGCATCAGCAAAACTATTGGTAGCTACCACTGAAGAACAGGAAAACTGGCCACTCTCAGAGAGTCACCTATAGAGGGAGCTCCTGCGCTCTGTCGCTCATATAAGCATGTCCATCAGAGGCCTTTGTCTCCCAGCTATCCACTGTGATAGGAAGTAGTTCTGCTGTTATTTTCTTGGGACTTTTTTAGTTCCAGGTAATCAAATTAAATGTGTGTTGATAGGATGAAATGTGTTTTATGGTTACAGTCATAAAAGCACTCCACATCATGTTGCTCGTTCCTTGCAGAGCTCCGTCAGATAATAAAAGTGACCATCTGCAGCACACAGCCCCCCCGGGTCACGACCTGATGACACTGAGGGTCAGTCAGAGGAGACACAGCTACCAGGTGGAGGTGGGAGGTGTTGATGGGCTGCCTGCCCCCTGCCCTGACGCCTCTCCAGAACCACCATCTGCCACTAGAAGTCCCCCCGTCCCCACTACCAACACAGCCTAAAACACTCCCAGGGTGACGGGGCAGACTAGACAAGCCTCAGCCACAGGAGGGAGACGGAAGGTGATTAGTCTTCATCCCGTCTTCTGGCCTCCAGCATCGAATGGGTGGTGATGGTGCAGTGCAAAACAGGAATTTCAGTGTTTCCTAACATATCAGCAAGTTAATCTTTAAGGGGAAGCTGTCTATAAACAGGAACTGTAGTCAGCAGCTTGTGTTATGTGTACATCTAGATCATGAAGCTGTTTACAAGAACCATTGGGAGCTAATTCCTCCCTGTATTAATGCACTCTTCTGCTTCACTTCCGTAACTTGGAGTTTCGTTGTTTCTTTTGCTTTTACATAAAACTTTTAAACAAAAGTAAATTCGGGCACGGCAACAACAATCTCTGGATCTGCCCTGCTAATCTGAAGCAGATGGACAAGGAAACTGAGACCAGACGTTGTCCAACACCCCTCCTGCACCTTTAAACTGCCTGTGTGCGCAGCAAGAATGAGCACATGAGGGAAATCTGGTGGAAATTAGTCTAAACTGACGAGGTGGTGCACTTCTAAACTGAAACTCTGTTTCTGCACCTATTGTCACCAGATAACTAAAATAAAATCCATTAACATGAATGAGCAGAGACTCACCAGGAAGTCCTCCTCACAGTACACCTTCCCGTTGACGTTGTAGAAGGCCTTGCCTCGCAGCCTCCTTCCTGGAAGAAACAACAAAGTAGCTCTCTTAGTAGGATCATTTAGAAAATATATTCCCCCTGTTCTGAAAGTTGCATTCAAGTGCAAAAAATCTTTGAGTTTTATAGAAAAATAAAATATTAATATAAAATAGACTAAGCTTGTTAGAATGAACAAAGTGGTGTTTCACACAAACTGTGAATGGGTTAGTAAATGAATTGGAAATGGGGCATTACACTTCTACCTTGTTTATAAGACAGATGACATTTCTAGTCACTTAAGAGGACAAAGGTGTTTTTAAACCCCGGTTGGTAAGAAAAGAGCGGGATATCTATTGATTACCCCAGCAGACAGCCTAATTAAGAGTAAATAAAAAGCTAATTACAGCAGCATATTGAATATGTGCTACTTTTTTGTTTAAAATAAAAGCTATTAGATCATAGTATCCACTACTTAGGTATTTTTAAAATTAATATAAAAAGGTTTTTATTAGGGCTGTCAAATTTAATGTATTAATGCGGGTCGATTAATTTGTGGAATTAATGCCATTAATTTTTTTAACGCAATTAACGCATGCACAGAATGACCTGCCCTTTTTACCCCACAATTAAACCTGCGCTGCTTTCAGTGCTCGCTTGTCACGTAAACAGCATGACAACTGTTTGATAACTGTGAATAATAACAGTGGGAACCAGGGAGTAATGTAAAGGTTCAATGCTGATAAACAAATAATCCCTCTATTAGTCAGAAAATTTCAATAAAAAAAATACTTAATTCCTCCCAGAGAGAAATTAAGTGTTGTTGTAGCTCATATTATTTAATTTTTCAAGGAGCTATTGTAGATCCTGATGGCTGTAAGCAGGAATGATCTCCTGTAGCAGTCTGTGTCGCAGCAAAACTCAAGAAGCCACTGACCGAAGACACCGTTGTTGTAGGATAGTCTCATGAAGAATATGGTCAAGGTTGTCCAAAATTGAATAAGAAACTGTTAGCTTTACATTCAGAAAATGTTAACCAGTTAGTTTGCCTTAGCAACTGGCTAAAAGATTAATAGGTAAAAAGCTCCACGTGTTAATGTGATTGTGGAATTCAAAACAAAAGTTCAATGCATCTCTCCTGTATTTTCTTTAAGAAAAGAGCAACAACTTCCAGTTTCGTCCTTTATTTACACCAAAAATGTTACTTTTTCGGTCATATTTGGGAATGTTAATTAATCGTGATTAATTTACAGCTACCCTGTGATTAATTAGATAAAAAAAATTATCGTTTGACAGCCCTAGTTTTTATATTGTAAACTCGCACTGAACATAAAAATAAACAGCAGGAATACCTTTCATTTTCTGAGTAAAAAAAAAGTTTCCTAATTTAAACTGTCATTAATCAAGACGTTTGAAAGAAATAGATATGTATTCACTAGATGACAGATAGATGACAAACTCAGTCTGGGCAAATAGAAATATTACATCTAATGAACATGCAAACAAAATAGAGCACCACAAAAACTGTAATTCTAAATTAACTATGCTACAGAATAGGTAGAAACAAGTAGACGGTGAATCTTATTTTATAGCTGTATAAATGCCCAAAAAAGAGGACATTTATTAGTTTCCAAATGATGTTGGAAATGCTTTTAGGTCCTGTTGTGTTTAATGTCATTGCTAGTTAAGAATAAGTACAATGGCTAAGTGCTCTTGCAGTATATCTGGATGTGTGTCAGAATACATCTCACTGCATGTGTCTCGTGAATCTCCCTGCAGCAGCAGGTCGGCACAGAGCAGATGGCTGGTGGGGGGGAAATTGGTGATTTTAAGCATTCGTCTACTTACTGCAACCATTGATTCTGACACAACTCCATTCACACCATTTACACAATCAATAAGGCATGTTTTTTTTTCCCCAAAGGTCCTGCTTTGTCTCCCTGCTTATGTACCCAACTGCCAGAAATACCAGCAACAATGGACATTAAGAAGAGATGCCCTGTAGTTTGACTCAGAGATTCTGAACAGAACTATGACTGCATTGTGCAATCTAACTTCTAAAATAGATTACAAAATACATTTTTAAGCTGCTATTTTTAATCTATGTGCAAGATTTTGGCTCCACCACTTTGGAATTTAAAACAAGAAGTAAGTAGCGGTTCAGCGCTGCTGGGCTTCTACCAGCGTGAAGACTGAATTCCTCTGGCCGAGTTTACATTCACCAGAATCCAAGTTTGAATCCAGTCTGAAAAGAAAAAATTCTGCTGCAAGCTGGCTTCTGCAGCCCCCCGCCATGCATCTCACACAGCTCGTCCATTCAAATTCATGTACCGGTGGCCGTGTTTCTCTGGCAGCACGATGACTTCACCCAGAAGCCTGGCAGACGAAACCCACGGATCTCATAAATCTGCTGGATTAGTCAGATTCAATTGTATTCTAGAGTCACCACTGGGTTTATTGGTCTTCCAGCATGGACACCCCCTCTGCGCACCCTCCCACCCACTCTCGTCTTTCTTGGTTTTTACGATGAAACTTATGCAATTGCTGTATTTCAAATGGACACCCAGTGTCAAAAATGCTGGGAAATGCCAAAGCACTAACAAACATACAACGAGACAGGGACGCAGAGGAATGTTGTCCACACAATAGGTGAGATTTTGAAGACTTACTTTTACTTTTTTAGATTACTTTCTGGGAGAAGTCGGTTTGTGAGACACCGCCCTGAAAACTGAGAAAGTGGCGAGCGTAGTAGAGGTCTGGTCTGTGGCTCCTGCTCTGCAGTTTGGGGTCTGGAAGGTGAATACAAAGGCCCCAGTTCTGATGACTATGTGGAGCACTGTTAGGGGAGCGGGCCGACTGAGCAAACGGGGACATTCTTTCTGTCTGAGGTCACTAGCTGGTCCCATTCATCCCCCCCTCTGCACCTCTCCAGCACCCGCTCCCTGCCTGCTTCCCTAACTGAGAATAACGGAGAAAAAAGAGGGGGTGGAAGGCTCCGTGCCTTCTTCTCCCCCCATCCCTTTGGCCTTTTGTCACCAGACAGCGCAGCAGAGAGGCTGAACATCCTCAGTGTTGCAGGGGATACTAAAACTATCAGCTCTGTTTAGAATTTACAATTCATTTGGAGTCTTCTGTGAGCTTGATTTAAGAACTAAGTCATTCTTAGTGCTTAATGCAATTGGTTTTACTTCTGGATTAAACATTGCTTGTTCCAAATTGAGATGTTGCTAGGGTTAATAATCGACTTACTTTGGGTTTTATTAGTAAAACCAGTTTCTTTAGATTTAAACAAGTATATAAAATATGAATGACTGAAATGAACAAATATTGCCTAAACAAAATAAGAGCAAACTCATATTATCAAGTTAATAACTACTAACATTGACCTTATTTATTGAACAGTGACCAGTGAACTGGGTCAACTTGCCCCCAAATTCATACCCATGCGTTGCATTTCGTCATTTCCTACTTTCATTTTAAACACCTATGCAAACCATTTTGTCTCTATGTGCTTAAACCATAGCACATCAGTCCGTTTTAGTTTGTAATTTAGTATTTTTGTGAATCAAGGAGATACAAAGTTATAAAAATTTTCAAATTGCATGATCAGTATCAAACAACCTCCGGATGGATGGATGGATGGATAAAAAGTCTGGAAATACAACTATGTCTCCATTATTTTTCTGTATTAGTCCAGACCTGGAAACATACTTCAGTCAAATACCAGACTTTTCCAGACTGTGTAAGAACCCTGTAAGTTGCTGGTAAATATTTGACCCCCGTAAAGTTACCCAAAGTTACTTGCTGTCTTCAACGGTGACATAAATATATGAGATACTATCTCCTCGTACCATGCATTCTCACAGTGAGGTTACAGTGTGTTTGTCTAGTATTCCCGAGGCCCAACATGTGCTCATTTTAATGCCAGTTGCATGAAATATCTGGTCATTCAGAAAACAGGCCTCATTCTGCTAATGCACTCTTTTTGAATTAGGCTGTTGCCATGGATATCAGCTTTCATAGTATAAAAGATAATTTATGTGTCATCATGGTGGAGGTATTATTTGACTAAAACGTCCTCAGGTGCAGCTTTTGCAGCTGACAATGTCAACCCACAGCCAGTCCTTTTATCAGGGAAAGACTTTCTACCCTTATTTTTTTTTGGAATCAGGTTTTTATTTTCCCCTTTTATTGAATCAAGTCTTAACATTTTACGAATCTACAGGTGAGAGTCATGAATTCGCAGAGTGGTAAATCCTTTGATTTTAAAGTAATCTTTTCTAGTCAACTTAAAAAGACTGAAAGTTGTATTAAGCTAGTTAAACTAAGTAAAGATTACAATATTTTTGTCAAATAATGAACCTCAAGATTCATGTTAAATATTAGGTTGACTATAGTCATGTCAAGACATGTATGTGGTTTATTCAGACTCTGAAAGAGTGACGCCTGAAGCCAAACCTTCAATTCAATCCAGTTATGATACACAATGATCAGATTTATTTTTTTTGTGCCAATTATGTAATTTATTGTGTTGTTAAAGGACCAAAGTGAAGGTAGGACAATGGAAAGATCTGGGTGAAAATGATTTTAATAAAGTACAGAAATGTAACATTTGGAGAAAACACCAAAGGAACAACAAGAACTCATCTATAAAGAAACTGGCAGAGAAAACAGACAACAGAGAACAGGCAGTAGAAGAATCAGGATAGGAGGTAGACTGTTGAATATACTGCCCTCTAATTCCAGTCTACTCAACATCCCTAGAATTAGAACCAAACATCGAGAAGCAGCTTTCAGTCGCTATGCTCAACTCTAGAACAAACTTTCAGACAACTGCAAAGTTGTTTTGTGTGTGCTTCTTGCTTTATTGCTGGTTTTACTTTATATGCTTTGTCTGTGTTTTACTACTATTTTTATTTTACCCCCTAATCATGTAAAGCACCTTGAATTACCTTGCGGTTGAAAGTGTGCTATACAAATAAAACAGTATTGCCTTGCCTTTTAGGCTACTGGGAAAAGGGAGAAGTGGCATGAGAATCAGGTGTGACCAATCAGGAAAATCCCACGAATTGGACAAGAACCTCAGCAGGAAATTAGAGGGAAGCTGACTAATGACCACACAAATTAATACAATTAATATAATATTAATACGCAAATCTAAGCCAAAACATAGATAGCAGAACAGAAAGAACAATTAACTCAACACAGGAATGAACTGGTACAGAACACCATTAATAATTTAATAGCATTACATTCTCAATACTCCAGGCACTCCCCCTCCTCTGCTTGGGTTACGGTGAGATGGAGCAACATTGCAATTTTTTAGTTAACCCACATAAGAAGGTGATTACAATCCTAAAGATTTAATTAAAATTTTGTATTCTCCGCTTTTATTTCTCAGGACTTCTGACTAGGCAGAACTGAAAAAGCTGATCCAGACCTTGGTCATATCATGTCATATTCCAACAAGCAATATTTTTGTCAACTTCCTATACATAATGCCCCTATCTGATGTTCTTAAGTGTGAGATGAATGCTCTTCCTCTGAGAAAGAACTTATTGGAGGGTGAATTTGTACTTTTCTAAACAATACCTATCTTTTTCTATTTTCCTAACTCACAAATCGTAAGTTATAGTTGCAGTGATTCTGTGCAGTCAACAGCTGAAACATGCAATCATACCTCTGACTGTGCAATCACATTGATTAAAAAGAAAAAAGGTTACAGGTTCCAAGTGGCCAGACGCAGTGTACAGCTGCTTGCATTCACACAGAAACAGCTCAGCCTTCTGGCATCTCCAGTCATTTGATGCAGACAAAAGAAAATCCCTAACGATGGAGTTTAAGACGTTTATCTGAAAGCTTCACATAAAAATATGTACGATAACAACATTGTTTTGGGTTGATTTCCGGTGTAGACACAAAGGGGCAAATTGAGGAAGCAATGCTTTTTGCTTCATTTTCTCCACATGCTTTGCACTCATAACCGGTTTCATTTCTGCAATGCATTAACAAAGCAAACTGCACAAAATACACTAAATAAATAAATCCATCCTATGCAAGTAATCTGCCAGCATTTTGTATCAGCTTGCTGTTCCTGACTGGGCTTTCAGAACTGTGAAGCACTATTTGTTGGAATGTTCCACAACAAGCTGTTAAAATCAGTTTGGACAATTTATTTAAATATTGAAATCATTTGGAAAAATATCATCCACATATAATAAGACAAGAATAAACATCCATTGTTTCTTGCAGCTGGACACTTGTTCTTTTTTGTCAGCCACCAGCTTTCAGCAGATGGTATTTTTTTACAAAGTCTGAGTAGCTCACAAACTGATTTAGAGGAACAACTAAAGTATGCAAAAAGTTGTGAAAGCACAACACATTGAACCTTGAATCCCAGTGGATGCCCATCTGGTCAGGTAGAAACAGGAAACTAAGGTTTCAATTCACACATGCTCACCCAAATTGGACGTTAACAGATTTTTAAGCCATGCCTGGTCAGATGAGTCTCAATTTTAGCTGCGACCTTCAGACGGTAGGGTCAGATTCAGAGTTTAAAAAACTTGGGGGAAAAAAAGGATTAATCTTGCCTTGCCTTGGGATAACAGTTCAGACTCCTGTTGGTGGTGAAATGTAGTGGGGGGGTAGTGTATTATCTAAACATCACAACCTATCCACAATACTGTTGCTGACTAGGGATGTAAGAAAATATCGATACGTCAATATGTCATGTCACCGTATTGTATCGATATTCAAAAACAGTGTATCGATTTTTATTTCGTTTTTTAGGATTTGAATGGAACCATTATTGATGACAGTCATTTTTGTAGTAAATATAAAAGTATGACTGGTAGTTTGTGGCTGTTTTTTTACCTTCTTTATTGCAGTGGATCAACTAGATGTAGTAATAAAACTGGATGTATTGTGTATAAAACAGGTTGGAGTGTTTAGAATGCTGTGAAGTTTTAAAAATCACAATATATAGTCTTACTCAGAGTATTGCAATATATCGCAATATCATATCTTTCCCCCTGTATTGTGATACTTATCGTATCACCAGATTCTTGCCAATATACATCCCTATTGCTAACCAGGTCCATCTCTATATGACTGTGGTGAACCCATTTTCTGATGGCTACTTCCAAACGCATAATGCACCATGTCACAAACCCATCTCAAACTGCTTCCTTATACTGGACAATGAGTTCAGTGTACTCAAATGTTCTTCGAATACACAATATCTCAATCCAGCACAGCACCTTTGGGATGGAGTGGAACAGATGGGCCAGCCGACAAATCTGCAGCAGCTGCATGATGCTATCATGTTAATATGGACCAGAATCTCTGAGGTAACGTTTCTAAGACATTGTTTAACTTATCATTTGAATAATTCAGGCAGTTCTGAAAACAAGAGGAGATCCAACATGGACCTGTAAGGTGTGCCTAGTAGATGGACTGAACTTATATACCGCTTTTCCAGTCATTCTGACTCCTCAAGCGCTTTACACTAGAGCCAGATTCACGCATTCGCACTCACAAAGGCGCACACATTTATATACTGATATGCAGAATGGTAGGCAACCTAGGGTTAAGTGCCTTGCTCAGGGGCACATCAACATGTGACAGGAGCTGGACTACTCTACCTATTTAGCCACAGTCACGCCATAAGTGGCCAGGGACATACATACAGGTACTTTAAATAAAGTAAAGTATGCATTCCAATGAGGCTTGTTTGTCAGATTGAAAGGACCCTCAGGCAGGCATTAAAAATAATTTTCACTAAGTCCATATTTCTGTATTGGTCAGCTCTAATATTCTAAGCTTAAATGTGGGGGTTTTATGAGCTGTAAGCAAAATATCTTTGTAATTAAAAGAATTAAAGACTTTAAAACATCAGCCTGTGTGTAATTAAAACTATATAATGTGTTTCACCAAGTAAATTGAGTTACTGAAATAAATGAACTTTTTAATAAGATCCTAATTTATTGAGATACACCTGTAGACCCTTTAAAAATGCATCAGAAATCTTAAACACTGATTACTGACTCCTGTCACCTACAGCACACATATAAGTGGTGTTTAATGTCATACAAACTCCACATTTAGCAAAGAAAGTTCTAGTAGTGAGAGGAGAGGATTAATGAGTGCTTTTACACCTTCCACTTCTCTGCATTTGGGGTTGAAAGCAGACAATTTTTGCTTTGAAGTCAAATCTTTACCCAGGGATTCAATCTTTTTTAAGCTGATCTAGTCTGTTGCTTCAATAAAACATATTTAAAATGTATTTTGCCTAGTGTACGGAACAGAATCAACTTCAAACATATATAAGACTAATAATCTAATGACAAATAACTGATTTATTTAAATTTATTACTTTGGATTAAACTGGAGGGAGCAAAAATTGTCCTTGTTACTGTATATAGCATTTCTGACAACAGCCAGTCTTCAGGTTATTATTTTGACTACAAACCCAAACAAAGCACAAAGGTTATGTAGATGGTGTCAAAAACATACCATCTCTCCTGGCTTGTTAGCTGCAGCTCACTGCCCGGTCTGACTCTCTGACTTTCCCTAATGAGAAGAGCTACTCATCCCTAGCAAGCTACTGACTTTTAGAACAGCATATACATTTAAAACTGTAACCGAGAATTATATACTGCTTCTGGATGTGAACATTCTTTAGGAGTTGAAAAAAAAAACAATATTGCACTTTTCAGATTTAATCTGATTTACATCAGCTACAGATAAGTCAGATGAGCCCTTCTTACTTTAACACAGATGTGTAATTGTCAGCTTTCCAGGTTAAAATCATAAATTTTATTTAGATTTGGTATTCTCTGCTGTTGAACTAAAAGTATACTTTCATTCAGGTTAATAATTAGTTTTGGTTGGAAATATGCTCAGTGACAAAATGAAGGAAGTGCAACAAGTGATGGAGCAAGTGGGTAACACGAGAGTGTAGTCATCCTCCTGGAAGGTGAATCTCTTTTGCAACCTGTAACAGATTTTCTTTCAGTTCCGTTCATCTTTTCATCAGCTCTAACCAGATCACTGTCCTTCAAGAAGAAAAAAAGCATCATACTATGGGGGGTGGGTGAGGGTATTGTGAAATATTTGTTTCCTGCTACATTTAACATTTTGTACCTTCTTCCTCATGTTTGAGGTGTCCCTTACATAGGCTATCTTGTCAGTAAACAGTATTTATAGTTGCCTTCTTCTGCCATTCTTCCATAAAGGTCTGATCTATGGAGTGCACCACTAATAACAGATCTGTCCACAGCTACCATGAACCTTGCAGCTCTGTCAGTTTAGGTGGACAGCCATGTCTTGTTAGGATTTTGATTGAGTGGAATTTTAAGTAGAGGTAACATTTTGTTCAAGAGGTGTGAATACTTTTCCAAGGCTCTATGAACCGTTTCCAAACTCCTCCTCCATCATGTATTTGGACCCCATTTGTCGTCCTTCTGGCTTGATTTTCCCATATGAAAATTTTGATTTTCAAAACTAAATTGCTTTGACCCCAGCAAGACGCAGGTAATGAACTGACTACATTTAACTATTTACAAAATACCACCTCTAATTGTCTGGGACCACAGATAAAAGTTTGCACCCGAGATCTAAGACAACACCACCGGCCCCGAGCAACATATTTACTGCAATCCCCGAAAGACAGAAATCAGTGTTCAACAGACCCAAAACCACTTCCTCTTCTGTACGTGTGGCAAAGCAAGTACACAATCATTCTGGCTTGCGTGTGCCGTTTAAAGTGAGTCCAAAGCACGCCTGCCCTCTCTGATAAGCAGGTCTGGTACACTTTGTGACTGTGTATGTGATTGAGGTCCTCCAGGGATGGCTGGCTGAAGTGGTGGTGGGGAGGGTTGCATTCTTGGCCATCTCATGAAAAAAGGGTGCAACCATGGGAGTAAGCCAAGAGGAGGGCTCAATTATGCATGGTTAAACAAAGCCCAAGGCTACCAGCGAGCAATGTCTCAGCAAACTCGGCCTTACTGTGGAGTTCCAGACTCCAAGAGGACTTCTCCTCACAAAAAAGAAACCAAAAACTAACTGAAGACATGATAACACAGCTCCTGATAAATCACTGGAGTGTGTTATGACAAGCGCAGGCACTTTGAAACTAAACTTCTCAGAGGCCTGCAAAACACTGCATAAAAAAAACATTCCCATTTACAAGAGGTCAACCGATAGATTATGGGGTTTACATTACCAATAAACTATCCTGAGAGGCGGGTTAGCCTGCTAAGCGACTTGAATCTCTGAAAATGACCTGCTGATGAATCGTGGAAATGACTCCTCTGTTAAACCTCTCAGATCTCTGTTTTCTGTCTAAATTCAGAGGTCTCACATAGTTAACACCTTCAGTCTTGATCGGGTTCAAAGATCTAACATCAAGATTTCTTTTTTCAAGCACTGAAAAATTACCTCTAAGCAAGCCTTACAAGTATCACAAGGATTATTAAAAACAACTTCCAACTGGACCTGAGGCTTGTTTTCCACAGAACACCTCGCAACCTCAGCAACTAGACACTCGGCATCTGGCCCCTCTTTCATCCGACACACAATAAATCGGAAACTATGTAGCTTTGGTTACATGTAAAGTATAGGCAGTTCTTCCAGAGCCCAAGGGGTCGAGGTGAAGGATCAGTATACATGCTGAACATAAGAATGGATTCTGGCTGAAAGGCTCTCTCTCTAACCATCTTCCTCTTGTTTCCATGGGAAACAAGAGAGGTGGTCCAGAGTCGGGTGACAGGGAGGTCGAAAAAAAAGACACACAAACACGGTCTTTACTGTACTTTATGGACAAAGAAAACATAACTGTGTAATTTATTGCTGCATTATTGAGGAACATTTCTTAGGCATGAAATAGTTTTCATGTAAACTGTAAAACCAGCTTATGATTTATTAACACGCCAACACAACCAACATTATGTTTTATTTAAAAAGCAAGCAAAGAAATGTGGAAGTGGATGATGCTTTCTTGCTGCATTTGGCCAATTTCCCTATTCTTGGGATATATATAGAAGCTCAGTTGCTTAACACTTTTCCTTTGCAGTGCTTTACATTTCATAACGCTCCGAACATCTTTAGCAGGTGATTCATCTGGACGGCAGCAAGCAAGAGCACAAAATATGATTTTTAGGGATGCACAACATATCGGCATCAACATCGGTATCGGCCGATGTTAGGCGTTTTTTAACATATCGGCATCGGTCTGATAAGTAACAGAGGGCCGATATTAACAACTGATGTTTATTTATTTCCATCTTTTTTATGTTTCGGTCCATGTGTTTGTTTGGTCATGTGACAGCGATAGTGATGTGGGGGTGTTTAACTCAAGCAGAGAGGCAATGTAGATGGTGTGGTTGATTTTCCACGGTGTCGAAAGTGTAGGGAAATATACCGTATACCATATCGGTGCGTATCGGTTATCGGCCATAACAGCGGGATTAATATCGGACATTGGTATCAGCCCAAATTTTCATATCGGTGCATCCCTAATGATTTTGTTTTTGTTTTTTATAGGCTGAAATAGGCAAGACAAAGCTGTTAAAGGGATGGCTTCCTAAATTGATTAGAAATAAAACTTTTGATGTTATTCATCCTTTTAGAAGCCTTCAGAGATGCACAAGTGACAATGGCATCCACATTTATTGCCACCCCTGTTGCTTTGACCCCCTTCCCTGACCCTTCTGATGAAAAGCATCAACAAAGCATTTTCCTGCCACCACCATGTTTTAAAGAGGAGATAGTAGTTTGAAGGTGATTTGCAGCGTTAGCATTTTGCTGCACATGTATTTTGCAGCTTGGGCAAATAATCACTTTGAACTCATCTAACCAAAGCATCTTCACATCACATGTTTACTGTATCCCCTATGGCTTTTCGCATACCACAAATGAGAGATCTTTTGGCTTTCTTTCAGTCAGTTCATTGGCATGCATATCTAAATTGAGCTATTGGCAAAAATCTGACTAATAGCTTAACCAGAATGGGATCCTTTATCCCAGTTTACATGTCTCTCAAAAAATCGAATAATTGAATGAAGAAGTCTGGTTATTCTAACTCTAATTCGGTTCGACGTCAGTCGGACTAAGATGTATACGCATTTTAAAAGTCCAATTTCAGTCGGACTAAGGCAATGATTTGGCTTTCTCTTACTGTATGTAAACACACTGAGTGATTGCATTCTTCTGAGCAGTTCACTATAAAATATTTCAAGCTTGGGATATTGTTTTTACCCTAATCCCTGCTTGAAACTTCTCCACAACTTTAGGTGTGCTTCTTTGTTATGATGATGCAGTTTATGCTCTGAAGTTTTCTAACAAACCACTAAGGTCTTCAAAGTACAGTTGGATTTATACTGAGATTAAATTACACACTCAGTTTTATAAACTAGGTGTCTTCTACAGGCTATAGGTTGCAATGGATTATTTTTAGGAGTAGCAGAGTATAGGCAGACTTTTCAGACTTTGTTTTGTTAAAAAAAGACAACATGGACCCTTTTCTTTCACTTTACAGTTACACACAACTTTGTATTAGTCTATCACATAAAATGTAAATGAAACACAAAGTTTGTGGTTGAAATGTGAAAAAATGCTAATTTCCAGGGTAAGTATGAATTTATTCAAAAGGCACTGTACTTAAAGAAGTAGTTAATAACATTTTGCACAGTAGTCTCAACATGAGAAACCATATAAACACACCCTCATTTGTACAGCATATCATAAATCATGGCGATATATTGTATGTGATACCCTGTAGTTTCTGATGATCTACAGAGCTGCATGTTTAAGTCTCTAGTTTCATAACGCTCTGTAAAGGTTGTTATAGATGACTTTAACTATGATACAGGCTCACTGTTTTTTACTCACCACATGAGCAGCAGGTGAAACAGTTGGTGTGATAGAGATTCCCCATTGCCTGGCACGCCTGGCTGGCCCCATACACACCCTTCCCACATTTGACGCAGATACCTGTCAGAGACAATGGCTCAGTTATTGCCTGTTATGTACATACTCAGCAAAGCAGCAAAATAAAGAGATTAAGCTGGCGATGAATAAGACAGCAAAAAGCAGTGCAGCTCTCACAATCCAGACACGAAGAAGAATTTCTGGATGTGCAACAATGTCATCCCTGACTCCTTTCTTATTAGACGATGGGAAGCTGTCTTTCTGTTCTGGCTTTATTTCGACTATTATAATTATTACTTGTATTTCTGTGCTTCCGATTGGCTTTGAAGGCAAACAGCGCGAGAAAATTCGAAGATTTGTCATTAAAATGTATATTTTAACTAATAGCTCTCGACACGCAGTCCTGTTGAATTCGAAGGAAGCGTGAATGTTAAATCAGAAGCAATATTTCATGCGGAAATTGGGACTCTGGTGGTACAAGGCTCCCTTTTGTCATTTCCATGCATTACATCATACTGTTAGAAGGCAGACAACTTGACGAAAGCTGAAGATTATATAAAACAGCCTTGAGAGGAAACATTGTGGATGTGAGACGCATTCCACAAAGGGAAGGCTGGAAGACGATGTTCCTGTACTTTTCCTTGTTGCAAGGGAATGTCAATCTGATTAGCCAGTCATTGTTATCTTAAATTCTACAAAGAATCTGGACCAAAAGAAATTTCAGGTTAGTACATCAAACATACTTAAGTTTATCTTACTCAATCAAAATTGTACCTATGTACCTAATCAAGCTGTACCTATGTACAAAAATTTACAAGGTACACCTCAGTAACCTAGGATATCATTAAAAAGTTGATTTATCTCAGCAATTAAGTAAAAAAGGCAAAGGTAAACAAAATACATCCATAAAGGAATGATATATTATATATAAGTCTTTATTAACCTAGAATTCAGTTCCTCCAAAAATTATATTACAAAAAACTAATAAAAAAGAATTTTTCGTACAAAAATGTACTGGATCTGGAGGAATGCTGATCTGACTGTTGTCTATCAGAGAGGCAGTGGAACCTCCAAAAAGAAGCTGGCATTGCTAAAGAAGCTGGCTGTTCCCAAAGAATATTGAAAGAATACAGAATATAGAAAGTTCAGTGGAAGGAAAATTTGTGGTAAACTAACTGCAGCCTTGGCAGCACTGTGAAGCGAAGTCAATTTATTGAAGGAGATTCACAAAGCATGGACTGTCTGGAGTCACCTTCAAGAGCACGCAGATGTGTCCTGGACATGTGCTGCAACTGTGGCATCTTACTTAAGCTCTAAGAAAAAAAGGACTAGACAGTTGCTGATTTTAGATGAGAGTTAATTTTGTTTTAATTTGCATTTCCCAAGAGACCTAATTTTAGACTTTTGGGGGGATTGTATTACCCGTTAACCATAAACATCAAAATTAATTTTAAAAAGCCCATGAAATACGTCACTCTGTGTGCAATTAATCCATATAAGTATTTTTAATTAAATTAATTAAATAAACGTTTCAATAATATTCTAATGTTTTGAGATGTCCCTACATCTATTACAAAGAGTTCTATGGATACAGGTGGTTCCCGTTGTTGCCAGACACTGTGTGATGTTCTGATGAACCCACAGACAAAAACCTTCCACCATCCCCTGAAAAGCAGCTCCACAAACTCCTGTCATCTTCAGTTTGGAAACAAGAAAGCAGTGACTCACACCGTTTGATAGACAGCAGCAGCAGAAGCCTAACGATCTAAAATCTCTCTAACACAAGACAACCTTCACTGAGGTCACATTCCTCAGCGAGTGCAGGGTCAGAGTCTTGATGGGGTGAGTCTTGGGTCAGAGTGCCCACAGAACGCAACATCGCACAAGATCCCAACAGGGGATCTGAACAACAACACCCCTCCCCTCATGTAGAGAAACAAATACCTTCATTTATCTTTGAAACACAGACTTTTCAGAATATATATCTGAGGCATCAGCACAGTGTCACTGATTATGTTGTAGAATTTGCTAATTATTTCACAACAGTTCCAGTGAAACTTGAGTAAAACAAACCTTTATAGAATTGTTTTGTTACTTCCATGAGCTGAAACCGGAGATATGGAAATACAGTAGAAACCTTTTTCTCTGCTTTAATGCAGCACACACCTTCCTCCTGTCCATTACTGGTCCCGTCTGACTTCAAAAAGGTAAAACAGCACCGAACACCAACCTTTTAAATACAAATTACCAAAGGATTGGAGGACATAACAATAAGAACCGTGTCAGCGAGAAGTTAATGTACACTCATCATTGACATGGATAACACTGATGTAGCGTTTTGGTGAGCATCAATAAGCTTCCAGCATCATTCTGCCTGGATATTTGACCACTCTTCTTATTAGATATGGTGAAGCTCATTTGATTTTGGTGGTTTCCTACCATGGACCCTGATTTTATTTGTGTTGTCAATAGGCTTGAGGTCAGAATTTGGGAAGGCCATTCAGGTGGCTTAATGTAGGTCTTACAAAATCTGTTTTAAATTAGTGTTTGGGATGTTTGTTCTGTTAAGGAAATCCAGCTGTGTTCAACCTTCTGATCTATTGTCACCCTCAAAATACAAAAAAGTGGCTGTAGTGTTCAGTAACAACCCCCAAACCACCAAAACTATGGCACTGTCCACAGGAGAGCAAGTTTTACATCGAATTGGACCTTCAACCATGACTGAAATTTGCAGCAGCTCAAGCTGACAAGCCAAATTCATTTTGGAGCATTGTTTTATAGTCTAGCGAGATAAAGTGAGGGGACAAATTCTTCAACTTCATCTCGAATTGCCAGGTAGTAAGTTGAAACATCGACAAAAATTGATGTTCCAACAGGACAATGAACACAGACCCACATCAACGCTTGTTTCTGAATGGACAAAGCAGGCGAACATTAAACTTCTGGAACGGCCCCAACCTCAGCTCTATTGAAAATGTATGTACTATGCTTGAAAGTCAGGTCCGTGCCAGGGAAGAAACTAATTTAATTTAACTTGACCAATTCTGCCAAGACAAGGGGTCAAATATGTAGCCAAAATAATGTCCAAAGGTTGTTCATGGCTACAAAAAGCATGTGGTTTTGTTGCAACATGCTAAGAGACATTTAGCATATGTATATTAGGGGGAATTTAGACCATTGTATATCAAGATTCAGTGAGATTGTATGTAAAAAAAAGTCCAACCTGTAAATAAATGGGGTTCAGATGCATACCATAATTAGGAGTCTAAAATAATATAATACTGATATCCATGATGAGTGGATGTCAACTTCTGACCATCCCGATATAACCACTTCTCTTGTCCTGGGTTTTAGTTTTGTTTCAGCACAGACCAGGGAGTGCGACTAAAGACCAGAGAGCTGTGCTATTTGGTTTGTCTGGCATAACTAAGCTCGAAAACAGAGATGACAACAACATGTTGTGCAGAAAATGGAACCAAAAGCAAAAAATAAAAAGATGGATGGATAAAATGTTAGATTCTGAAGGTAAACCTGGGATCCAGTTTGGGTTGGAGTCCTGATAGCAATGAAAGACCCTGAAGCACCAGCTGCAAGCTTTAAAATACAAAACAATTGTGCCATTCTGCTTTAGCATTGATATCATCACATTAAAGTGTACATTGATAGATATATTTGTCCATTTGGGTTTAGAAACGGTGTAGGGACATGGCCATTTAACAGCGTGTTTATTATGTCTCTGCTTTATTTTTCTAGTTGTATTTTTTAATATTAAAAAAAGCACCAGGGGTCTGACTCAGATGTGACTCCCAATACAGTGGTTTCAGCTGCCATTAAATGAAAGGGTTTGTTTTTTATCAGACAGGAAGCGAACCAGAGCGGAAGGAAGAAATTTGGATTAATCACCCTGATTTTAGGCTTCACACGCCTTGTCACTGGCTGGTGTCTGCACATTCACAGGCCAAAGGCTGCAGGCCAAAAATGTAAAGGACAAAAATCAATGATTATCTGGTTTACGTCACGAGTGAGTCAACAATGGCCCAAAAATAAACTCACTGTGGTTTAACCCCAGAGCTTTGTCACTATGCATTTTAATGAACAGAGCTTTTCAATTTACACGATTCACAAATAAAGTAGGGCGATGAGATGTTTAACCTTATCTTTAAGTGTTACCAATATTCTGCATAAGTCACCTAATTAGATTCCACCTGTGTGTAATTTAATTTCAATATATAGTAAATATGTTGTTCTGTGAAGGCCTCAGAGATTTATTTAAGAACATTAGATAACAAACCACATCATGGAACACAGTCCATAGGTCAGGCATAAAGTTGTAGAGAACATTAATGCAGGGTGAAGTTATAAAAACAAAATCCCAAGCGTTGAACATCTAACATAGCACTGCTCAGTTCATCATCTAAACATGGAAAGAGTATGGCACAACTGTAAACCTTCCAAGGCAGGCCATCCACCTAAAATGACAGGTCAAGAGAAGAGAGCACTAATCAGAAAAGATTCAAAAAATATTAGTCATTAGTTTGGCGTTTATGGAGGTGGCAGAAATAAAGCCTTAGTTTCCACTATTATGTTTCCAAAGGTAAAATATGGTAGTGGCAGAATCATGTTATGGTGTATGGTAATGTCTTACTTCAGCAAGATTAGGAATCCTGGTCAGAGTTGTATGGAAGAGACAAAGGTTTAAAGCCCCTAAATTCAGGGCTATACTGGGAGGAACCCTGAGGGTACAAAAGACTTGAGAGTGCTGCAAGGGGTTAATTTTCCTGCCGGACAAAAGGCACTCAACACACAGTCAGAGCTACAACAAAACTGGATGAAAGCGTGTCCATGTGCTAGAATGGCCCAGTCAAAGTCCAGACTTATATCCAGCTGAGAAACAGTAGCAAGACTGAGACCCTGTATAGACATTCTCAATCCAGTCTGATGAGCTTGAGCAATTTAGCAAAGAGGAATGAGGAACACCTTTAGTCTCTGGGAAGAAACATAACCCAAAAGGCTTTCAACTGCAACTGCAGCAAAATGTGGTTCTACCAAGCATTGACCTATGGGGTTGAAAACCATGCGTCATTTTCCTTCCACTACTCAGTTATACACAACTTTGTGGTTGTAGTGTGATAAAATGTTAAAAAGTTCAAATAATTTTGCAAGGCAAGGCAATGCATTGGGGTTGTGGTTACGATTATTCTTATTCCTTTGTAATGGTTTGATTTGTATGTTTCCTGCATGATTAATCCTTGGCAAACGATCCTCCACTATGACTCTTCGGCTTTGACTGTAACAGCTAAACGAAAAAAAGGATGATGTATTTACACAGCGCCATCAAATTACCTCCACATCTTTCCTCCATCTAGCTGAAGCTCTGCTGCTGTTACTTAACAACCCCAAGCCATGTGTTAGCAAGACTTTTGAATTTTCACGTGTCAACTTGTAAACATTAACAGTAAATGTGATTTATTGCCACACATGTAATAAATCCTGGAGTGTCTCTGAAGTGAGGATGTGGTTATGATTTTACAGGACAGAGGGTAAATCTCCCAAACGCTCTTTGTTAGTCGGTCGAAAACAGGATGCAGGCTCTCTCATGTGCCCATGTCAGAACACGTCCACTTGGCAGGGACAGGATGCAGCGTGCACTCCGTGGTTAAAAATAAAACACCATCACTTAACGCAAAATATGTTCATGGCTTTCCCAGCCGTAATGTCTATGTTTTAGTTGGCAGAAGGCACCCTACTCAACACGAGCTTATTATTTTTGCGAGAAAGCTTTCTTGGTGTCAGATTCACATGTATTTGGTAGCTGAGCCTTTCTGGAAAAAAAAAGGAAATATCACTGAAATCTAATACTGAAGATCAAACACAGGAAATTCTTTCCAACTAACTGGGTGTAATAATGGCATAGTTTGGGATTATGTAATGTTATTGGAATATATGATTAGAAAGTCTTACAAAGACAGATTTCTTTGTGTTACTTTGACCAAAAATGGTGTATGTGCTGTGGGTTGAAAACACACCTGCTCAGCCTGATTCATCAAAATTTAACAGCCATCCTGTGGGATTTTGGCTTCTTATAGACCAAAACAAGAGCTCTGAGGACTTCTGCAATGTCAGGTTTTGCCTCTACTACACTGCTGCCAAATAAAATATAATCTCTACAGATGTCTTCTCATAACACATGATGTACATTCACGACGTTTGCAGCACAAAGGGAATCATGGGTAAGACTAATGAATCATTATTACCTTCTTCTCTGAAGTCAGAATTGGGTGAAAGATGGCATTAATCAAGAGGGAGAAACTTTGAAAGTGCAGATTCATTTTCTGTTAAATGAATGGATTCTGCCGCAGACTGGAGTTGTGGAAAAAAAAAAACTGTTTCCCAGTATGTTTAAAGGTGGATGTAGTGCAAATTAACACCTCGGGCTTAAACATTCACTTAGGGGACATTTTGACTATGAGACCCAGAATGTTTTTACCCAGAATTTTTATTTATACTACACAGAGTTTTTTTGTGAGCAGTTCCCCTGTGGGACAAGCCAGTCAGGAGACGCGGAACAGTAACTCCTCCCACTGCAGTGGAGTCTACCAAGGTGTCACTGAGTGGCTGAGAGACGGAATTAAAAGCTCTGATTGTCAGCAATAAAACTATAACTTATATGAGTCACTACAAAACAAAACATAATAGTTTAAATAGTTTAAAACCACTACTGTAATTGAAACGTTTGCTGCCTTTTTCAGCTACCTATTAAAATGTTTAGCAATCCCCCCCCACCCCCTTTGCTTGGAAAAATATTTGGTTTCCTTGTCCAATTCCCTTCATTTTTGAAAGAACAGGGTTCTCTCTAGTTAAGAGCAAAAAATATGATTAAGCTAATTACAGTGTGACAATATTTTACCCTCCTTAATCTGGGCAAAACCTTATTCCTTTTCCTCTTCATGTGTTTTTTGCTCAGTTAACTATTAGTGGTTGGATAGTTTGACTAATAAAAAATGTAACCCTAGATTTGAGGGAGGGTTGGTTGTCATTGATTTTTGTTCTATGCTTTTCAGTTGAACTGTGAATTTAAGTGTATTTATCTTTGATTTCAGATAAATTCAAACTGTCAGAAACACACGGAAGTCCCCTCCTGTCTTCCTGTATTTGTAATACAGATGGATGGAATGAAAAGATGACTTCAAATAGATTTAAAAAAATACTGATTAGCATACACGCTACCAGAACTAATGTGGCCTACTATTGCTACACGAAGATCTCAAGTTTAGATTTTAAGTAAAGGTAAATGCATTACTGTTTTTCTTGCAACTTTGCACAAGTGATACTGAGGTCTTCAAACGTGCAGTGAGACAAACAAAATTAAAACACACTGATCTCAGCTGCAGCATGTCTGTGGTTTCACTGCAACAGACATACTACATGCTGTTGTTCACAAGTCAGCATGTGTGTATCAGGCATGTGCATGACTACTGCCATTATAATTCTGGGCAGGTGATCAGACTTGACCCCCACTAACTATGTCTGGCCCGCCAGCCAAGATCGTGTGCCAAGTGTCTGGTGCTGCCCGACTCCCCACTGGCTGGTTAATGAAGGGCTTTTGCGGGGGAGTTGAGATGGGGTGTGGGGTTGCTGGAGAGGAGGGGGGGAGCAGCGGAGCGGGCCTCACTCTGCTGCTTCATTTGCAAGCTTCCATCGGGCCCAGCTGTTGATTCACAGCTCCTCTGCCACCACAACAAACAGAGGCCACACAAGGGCCAGCCGGCAGCACGGAGCAGGCAGAACGGGACACTGGCAGGCATCGCTGGGGCCCCCTGAAAGAAGCCCCGGCGATCAATTTCTACACTGTCGCTACAGAAACAGAGCTGTCTCTATTGGACTCAAACTGAGGAGCGTCTGACTGCATTCTTCTCCCTCCCTCCCTCCTTCTTTCTCTATCCATCTCTATCTATTACCACCTCCATTATCTCCTCAGCTCTTCCTCCTTCCAGCCCTCCCTCCTGTCTTCCATCTCCCTGCTTTCACCTGCTCTTCTGGAACAAATCCACAGCTGTCTCGGCTCACTCCGAGCAAGTGCACAAGCTACAAGACGAGCCACTGTTTTCTCGCTGCAGCCATTTGTCTGTCTACAAACTCTAAAAGCTAGACTGGGACTTTTTCAGCAATCCTAACATATTTGAAAGACGACGTCTTACAAATGTAAGCCATGCAAAAAAAAAAAAACGTTTTGCATGGCAAAAACTTTTTTTTTTGGTTTAAAAAACAGAAAAAGAAGGTGGGTATTTAAAGAGTAAATGTTATTAGTCCAAAAATGTCTCAGATGCCACCAAGGGGATTGTTTTGAGTTTGCCTTACCCTGACTCCCCTTCACTAACTCCCAAAGTGCACTTGATTTTCAACAAACCCCGACCACACTGCTCCAAATGACAGAAGGGTGTGTGCTCTGCCAGAACAGAGGGCTCCATTCAGGCCTGTGCCGTTCTCTGCAAATGTTAGCTCTGCCAAGACATTAGTACTGCCCTGCAAAGCGTCTCTTATCAGCCAGAGGGTGACCTGTTAATGGCGATGTAGCATTAGCATGCTGCAAAAAGACCTCGAAAGGATGGAAAGCCTGACAGGCACAGAGAAACACTGCTTAAACTCAGCGGTAAACTTCCAGGTTATAGCGACTGTCTCCATTGAAACATTATATGCATGACATTACTTGTTTCTTTTATGGTTCCAAATCCAGAGGGTTTTGTATGCAGAGGAATAAGGTCTGATCATCATTGCATAATTCAAATTGCATTTTACTGGCAACCTATTACACCCAAGGGGCTGAGCACTTCTGGTCAGATTTCCAATCCCTAAAGCAACTTCCTCAAAACAGCAGGTTGGAATCTCTGTCTGATGAATGCTTTAGGTTCCTCATTCACACCCCAAGCAAATCAAACCAGAATATAAACGTGAATAAAGAACAAACGTTTGATTTTAGCAACATTTGTTTTAGACAAAATCAAATCAAATAGGCATCATTAGAGATGCACCACTGAGGCTTTTCCTGGTTAGTATAGATTTTCTGCTTTTCTTTGAGGTCTTAACTGCCGATTCTATATTTTTTCAAGGAATATTGTATATAAAAGAGAAACAAATATGCTCATTGTTCACAATCATAGATTTAAAAAAATTAAGGATTAAAATGTTTTCCTTAATGGATCAAAGCATGTATAAACTGCAAAGAAGTGCATCTGAGTAAATATTGTTGGCTGATGCATTTATGTGCCAAAAATAGTGGGACTTTGATTTATTAAATTAACAAGAAATAAATCAAATAGGAGAACATTAAGGAAAAAAATGGTCGATTATTGGCACCTCTCTAATTTGGATAAATAACAATAGTGCTCGATCGATAAATGGCTTGTTTTCTCAAAAAGTCAACAAACCTACCAAAGTATTCCTTTTTCATGTGCATCTCCAACTCCTTCTCCAGCTCCAAGGTGAGCGCCTCCAGCCGTTTCTCCGCCTGGCTCGGCCCACTCTCTCGGCTGGGGGTCACCTGGTAAGGTAACTTATACCTCTGACCTGACGAGGCCACCTTTGAGGACACGCCGTAGCTAAATGAGGACGGTGAGCCGGCGTTCATCTCCGCGGTCGCTCCCGCTTGACCCGGCTGGGGCTGGGGTTCGGGCACCGTCTGCAGATGGATGCGAGTCTGAGCCCCGTTTGAGTCTCCGAACTCCTGCAGTAAGGTATCCTCGGGTAAACCGCTGCCCAGCATGGATGACCTGGGTGATGGCAGCTGCAGGTCCGGGTAGGTGCTCATAGACCCCCTGGAGCTGCGGGAGCTTCTAGAGCTGTGGCTGGAGATGCTGGACCGCGGGCTGACCACGCAGTTCGCCACGGTCCCCGGCCTTGCGCTTCCGTCCTGGCTGCATATGCTGGAGCGGGGACTCGCCAGCGGCGCAGCGTGCAGGATGGACCCGTCCAGGTCATGGTTGACCACAGGCCCGTATCGCGAGTCGGAGTAACTGGATCTCGGACTGGTGGTGAAGGAGTACTGGCTGGCCGTGCTCGACCTAGGGCTGGTGTGCCTCTGGTCGTAGCCCATGCTGATGCCGCTGGTGCGGTTGCTGCTGGGCTTGCTGCAGCAGTCGCAGCTGTTGAGGCTGGTCCGAGGGCTGGAGTGTTTGCTCGTGTCACTCGCTGTGCTTGCATAGCTGGATCGCGGGCTGAGGATGCTGTTGCCCTCGCAATGAACCAAGCTGGACCTGGGGCTGGTGTACCTGTCCTGACCCTGTACCACCAGGCTGGTGCGTGGGCTACTGATGCTCGACCGTGGGCTGGCGTGCTTGCTTTGCTCCTGAGAGGAGAGGGAGGATGCCAGGCTGGAGCGGGGACTGGCGGCGCCGTACCTCCCGTCGTGGCTGCTGGTTATGCAGACACTGTTGCACCTGTTGCCGGGCAGCGGCACCGCTTTGTTGAGAGGTACTCCATCAAAGGTGGACCCGGTGCTGTACCTGTGGCCCTGCACCTCTAAGGAGTACCTCCGGTGCCTCTCGGACGTGCCAGAGTAGCACGGCAGAGCAACTTCGGATTTGGTGCAACAGCCCTCCTCGCTGTATGGAGAGTCTCTCTGAGGTGCGCAAAAATCCACAGGAACCGGCCGGTTGCAGTTCACGGGACGCACGGGAGCCGCGTTGTACACTTTATTCCCCGCCGTGAAATTCTCCAAAGTGTGATGCTGCTGGTGGAGCCCGGGGGTACCATTCATCGGCTTGGTTTTCAGCCCCGCCACCGCCGGAGCAGAGAAGTCCAAATCTGGGTTTATCACCAAGTCCCTCCTAGCGTTGAACATCCCGTCTTTGTAGGCTTCGTATAGAGAAAGGTCCTCCATCAGTGTAGCGGCCCGGAGTCCCATGTCCTCCTCATAATGCTCCATGTTGCGCTCCAGAGGCGAGAAACAAGTTGAGAGTGCGCTGCGCTCCGCGGAGCTCTAATTGTGCTTCACATGGAAATCAAAACAAAACGCCGCCGCGCAGCCGTCGCTCCTTCACGCAAAACCGCCGGCCGAAGCGCAAACCCACACCTCCAGCCGCATCGTCCTCTTCCGCTTCCCTCCCAGCGCCGAAAAACAAACTCTTTCTCACAGTTTCAGCCGACAGCGATGCGTTTGTCAACTTCAGTTTTTGTTAAGTTGAAAGGTCTTTACAGTCAATGGCGCGCTGCGCGGAGGAATTTCTCCTTGTTGGTTTTTTCCCCTCTATATTTCCCTTACAGCCGCTTCAGATGAAACTAGACTGGGTTGGATAATCCCACATGCCACAAATATGTTTCTTATGGCAGTGAGAACGCAGTGAGAGCAGAAGAATTCGATTTAAAGTCGGTTTTACGCGGGGGACTCGTTCGCCTGAAAGGAATGCGGGGAGGGAGACGGGATGCGCTGCGCCTCTCTGGAATGTGGTTAATGCTGCAGAGAAACAATGATTGCGACCAACTCAGCAAGGGGCTGCCCGGGTCTGAAGAGAATAGTTTAGAGAGAAGGGGACATCTGCATTCATCCTGTGCAGACTGAAATACGCCACAAAGCATTCCTCACCTGGTCCGAGTTCTTCTGCGGCAGAGATGCGGTGCACTCAACAGAAACTATGGATGAAGAAATTATCAACAGGATTTTATCTGATTTTTCTTTTATATGCAAGCATAATCTGGAAAAAATGCGCTTAAAGTAATTTATTCAGCGCCTGTTACATTATAACTCTATATTAGGCTGCATACAAAATCAAATGCATCAAAAAATCGACACCAGGTTAAGTTTAGTACAGAACTTCAAAAAGTGAAACTCAGAATAATTTTTATTTCACTTATATATTTCAAATATTTATTTATGTTAATTTGGATGATTATGGCACAATATAGGCACTCAATACTTGGTCTGGGGTCCTTTTACCTAACAAAAACCCCATCAGTGCTGTGTGGCATGCATGGAGGCAATTAAATCATAGCTCTGCTGAGAGGTGTTAAGGAACCCCAGGTTGCTAAAAGTGGCCTTCGGCTCACCAGAATTGTTGAGTCTGGTCTCTCTCATCTTCCTCTTAATGCAACCCTACAGATTCTTTATAAGGTTTAGGTCCGGCTAGTTTGCTGGCCTATCAACTACAGTGGTTCTTAAAGCAGATATTAGCACTTTTGGCATGGGTTGGCCATTGAAAAGTCAAGCTTTTCCACTGTTCCCTGCTGGGCCTTTGATTTCCAAATGAAATGAAAAATAAATCTGAGAAGACCACTTTGAATCACGAAACTACACTCCACTATTTTTTCTCCTTAGCCCAGGTAAGATCCTTCTGATCTTGTCTGTAGTTTAGGGCAGACTTAAGACTCGGAATGTGACTGTTGTAGCCCATTTCCTGGATACCCTTTTCTGTGGTGCTCTTGAAACACGGACTCCAATCGCTGTCAACACCTCCTGAAAATCCTCCAATCTGTTGAATAGACTTTGCTTCAATTCGCTTTTGCAACATTTTCAAAGTTTTTCCTTCCACTCAACTTTCAAACTGAGATGCTTGCCTGTAGCATTCTGTTAAAACTCTCAATGACCTTTCGCTGGACAACTGTCAAGTCAGCAGTGTTCATCACATCACATTTCTGTTTTCATTAGCTGTAAGGAGATGAGCATCAAAAGTAGAAAAAACATACGACACTGTAAAAATAATCGTATGAGTGCCAAATTTGAAACTATACTACTGTATTCCTGTATGCATGAGCAACAAAAGTAAACTACTTCTTTGTAAAAAAGAATTTAATTCAGTTTATTTAAATTGTGAAAGTGCAACAGGTGTTATCTTAAGGCACATATCTAGAGCCAATTTGGTCCAAATTTAGATCAATTCAGTTCATAACAATCCAGAAAAATCATGTAGTCACTTTCACATACATACAGTGCAATTCAACCCCAATTCTAATACAGTACAGTCAAATTTAGTGGGTCATTTGAGGCCAATCTGGAAAAGGTAATCGATCCTAGAAAAGACAAGCCAATGGCTCCAAACCATTAATTGCTATAAATATCTCCTGCTCAAAGAGCAGAACTTTATTTTAGTCCACTATAAAGTCAAAATCTTAACCTAACTGCATTTTCCCTAATACATTGTTATTATTCGGATTTTGACTTCATAAACAAAACTCCCCAATGAAGAATGAACACAGCTGTCATACTGTATTTGCTTCTTATAATACTGCTAACTTATCAATAAATCCTTTAAAAACATGTCATTATGAATCTCAATCCTTATAGGTTGACTGAAAACAGAGAGAGGTAGGTCGGTTTAGTCATTGTAAAAAACAAAGACAGGTTGGTCCCAGAGTTGTCTTACTTTAGCTCTAAAGGAGACGCTTGGTCGATTTCTGCTTTTGTGTAAGAAGAATATTTCCGATCAATTAAGATCTGTTTCTCCGTTGAGCATCTGAAGCACTTTTTGTTACAGTTAGATGTATGGAAAGTACTGCATAACAAAACTTTCGACTGATTGATTCACCAGCTGCCAGCAACTGGCAGAAAAGACAAAACTACAGCAATACAAGCAGAAACAAATAGGAGGTTGAAAATGAACCTCCTGAAGGAGGAGCTGTGACATGTCCTCCCATGGCCTCTGCTTTTGAACCACTGCACCACCTCGTCCAGGTTGTGCTCCTGCGGCTCATACCCAAGCTCCGTTTTGGCTTTCGCCATGCTGAAGTAATGTGTAACACCAGTTTTATACACTTCTGTGCGCGTCAGCAGGGGCTGAAAGTTGTAGAACGGCCCAATGAGGTGGTGAATAATTTCAGTGAGAAAGGCAAATAGGTAGATGAGAGAGATGGGGAGGCGCAGCTTTGGGAAGGGATAGCCTAAGCCTTCAACCAGAGGTCTGAAGAATTCAAAGTTATTTACAGGCCTGCCATCAGAAATGAAATAAGCCTGACCAGCAGAGCGGTGCTGCTTCTCTGAAGTCAGAGCCTCCGCAGCAAGCATGTGGGCAGACACCAGATTATCCACATGGACAAACTCCACCAAGCTGCTGGGACTACCATAAACAAACCTAAAGATCCCCCTCTCTATGTAGCTAACTATCCTAGGCAGGTGCCTCTGCTCACCAGGTCCATAGATACCTGCTGGGCGCAGGGCACAGGTTCTCAGCACCTCAGAGCTGCCAATTAGAGCTGCTCCGTTCGCCTTTAGCACCGCCATCTCAGCCAAGGACTTGGTTCTGGAGTAGTGGTCGGGGTGAAGATGGAGCGGCAGATAAGGAAGGCTTTCATCTCCGTTCTCTATCACTTGGCCTCCGAACACCACATTGAAAGTACTGGTGTACACCAACCTCGATACTCCGTTCTCCACACAAGCTTTCAGGATGTTCTTCGTCCCCTGAACGTTGATTGCCTCAATCAGGTGTCTGTTCAGCTGCTCTCTACCAGACATACCATAAGAGGCAATGTGAAACACACAGTCTGCACCAAACACGGCATTCCCAACTTGTGCATATTCACGTATATCTCCTTGCACAAACACCATGTCTTCAGGAAGTTCTTGGCTTGGAGGAACATTGTCGAACAGAATGATTCTGGCTCCATTTTCATGCAGAGCGCATGCAAGGCTGCAAATAAGCACATTAATATATAAATATATGATATATCTCATTGAAACTCATACAGATCATTTACTCTGACTAAACACTGCAATGAAAAATACACCACATCTATATCTTTCTTAGACGACTACAGGGTAGCAAAAGTCACTAAGATAATTAGCACGACACTGCCACCTGGTGGACATTAAGTAGAATTGCATAGGCTAACTTGCCCAAATGTAAACATTTTCATACATACATGTTAAATTGTTCTTACCGAAATCCAAAATAGCCACAACCTCCTGTTAATAAAAACACCTTTTTGTCCATTTGAGCGCTTTCCGTTGCAGAAGCGACAATCTGTGAGTTTACAAGATTATAGAAAGTTAGGGCAGCAGGTTTAAAAAAAAAAAAAAAACACAAACCTAAAAAAAAGCTATCAAAAAGATTCAATAATAAATGATTGAAATAAATATTTAACAGCCTGAATGTGCATTTATTGTTTGTCTAAACTTTTAAAGCATCTATAAGTTTAACTAAAACTTATATAAAATCCAGAGGTTTTGTCACAAAATTCAAAAGTTTCATGTAATATACAGTGGGGTAAAAAAGCGTTTAGTCAGTCACCAATTGTGGAAGTTCTCCTTAAAAAGATAAGAGAGTCCTGTAATTTTCATCATAGGTATACCTCAACTATGAGACAAAATTAGGAAAGAAAATCCAGAAAATGTACATGGTATGATTTTTAAAGAATTTAGTTGCAAATTATGGTGAAAAATAAGTATTTAGTTACCTACAAACCAGCAAAATTTCTTGCTCTCACAGACTTGTAACATCTTCTGTAGGAGGCTCCTCTGTCCTCCACTCATTACCTGTATTAATGGCACCTGTTTGAACTCATTATCAGTATAAAAGACACCTGTCCACAACCTCAAACCTTCACACTCCAAACTCCACTATGGCAAAGACCAAAGAGCTGTCAAAGGACACCAGAAACAAAATTGTAGACCTGCACCACGCTGGAAAGACTGAATCTGTGATAGGTAAGCAGCTTGTTGTGAAGAAATCAATTGTGGGAGCAATCATTAGAAAATGGAAGGCACACAAGACCACTGATAATCTCCCCCGATCTGGGGCTCCATGCAAGATCTCACCTTGTGGGGTCAAAATTATCACAAGACCAGTGAGCAAAAATCCCAGAACCACAAGGGGGGGACCAAGTGAATGACCTGCAGAGAGCTGGGACCAAAGTAACAAAGGCTACAATCACTAACACACTACGCCACCAGGGACTCAAATCCTGCAGTGCCAGACGTGTCCCCCTGCTTAAGCCAGTACATGTCCAAACTAGTCTGAAGTTTGCTAGAGATCATTTGGATGATCCAGAAGAGGATTGGGAGAATATTATATGGTCAGATGAAACCAACATATAATGTTTTGGTAAAAACTCTACTTGTCGTGTTTGGAGGAGAAAGAAGACTGAGTAGCATCCAAAGAACACCATACCTACTGTGAAGCATGGACCAGGATGACTGATTTGTGTAAAAGAGAATGAATTGGCAATGTATCGTGAGATTTTGAGTGAAAACCTCCTTCCATCAGCAAGGGCACTGAATATGAAATGTGGCTGGGTCTTTCAGCATGACTATGATCCCAAACCTCCCAGGTAACGAAGGAGTGGCTTTGTAAGAAGCATTTTAAAGGTCCTGGAGTGGCCTACCCGGTCTCCAGCCAAAATGCCAAAATACCAGCAACAGTGTGTGAAAACCTTGTGAAGACTTACGGAAACGTTTAACCTCTGTCATTGAAAGGGTATTTCACGAAGTATTGATTAACTTTTATTATTGACCAAATACTTAATTTGCACCATAATTTGCACAAATTTTTTTTTAAATCAGACAATGTGATTATCTGGATTTTTTTTTTCTTTCAAATTTTGTCTCTAATAGTTGAGGTATACCTATGATGAAAATTACAGGCCTCTCATCTTTTTAATTGGAAGAACATACACAATTGGTGGCTGAATACTTTTTTGCCCCACTATACAGTGAGGAACATATGTATTTGAACACCCTGCGATTTTGCAAGTTCTCCCACTTAGAAATTATGGAGGGGTCTGAATTTCACATTGTAGGTGCATTTCCACTGTGAGAGACAGCAAAAAAAAAAAAACTGGAAATCACATTGTCTGATTTTTAAAGAATTTATTTGTATTTTATTGCTGCACATAAGTATTTGAACAGCTGAAAGAATCAGTTACTGTTTGGTACAGAAGCCTTTGTTTGCAATTACAGAGGTCAAACGTTTCCTGTAGGTCTTGACCAGGTTTGCACACACTGCAACAGGGATTTTGGCCCACTCCTCCACACAGATCTTCTCTAGATCTGTCAGGTTTCGAGGCTGTCGCTGAGAAAGATGGAGTTTCAGCTCCCTCCAAAGATTTTCTATTTGATTTAGGTCTGGAGACTGACTAGGCCACTCCAAAACCTTGATATGCTTCTTATGGAGCCACTCCTTGGTTGTCCTGGCTGTGTGCTTCGGATCATTGTCATGTTGGAAGACCCAGCCACGACCCATCTTCAATGCTCTGACTGAGGGAAGGAGGTTGTTTTTCAAAATCTCACAACACATTGCCCCCTTCATCCACTCCTTAATACAGTGCAGTCATCCTGTCCCCTTTACAGAAAAGCGCCCCCAAAGCATGATGTGTCGACCCCCATGCTTCACAGTAGGGATGGTGTTCTTGGGACGCAACGCATCCGTCCTTTTCCTCCAACGCGGGGAGTGAAGTTTAGACCAAAAAGTTCTATTTTGGTCTCATCTGACCACATCACTTTCTCCCATGCCTCCTCTGGATCATCCAGATGGTCACTGGCAAACTTCAGACGGGCCTGGACATGTGATGACTTGAGCTGGGGAGCCTTTAGCGTAATGCATGATTTTAAACCATGATGGAGTAGTGTTCTACCGACAGTAACCTTTGAAACTGTGGTCCCAGCTCTCTTCATGTCATTGAGCAGCTCCTCCCGTGTAGTTCTGGGCTGATTCCTCACCTTTCTTATCAGTGATACCCCACGAGGTGAGATCTTGAATGGAGCCCCATTCCGAGGGAGACTGAAAGTCAGCTTTAGCCTCTTCTATTTTCTAACACTTGCTCCAACAGTTGATCTGTTTTCACCAAGCTACTTGCCCCATAGCCCTTTCAAGGCTTGTGGAGGTCTACAATATTGTCTCTGGTGTCTTTTGACAGCTCTTTGGTCTTGCCCATGGTGGTGGTTGGAGTCTGATTGACTGTGGAATGGACAGGTGTCTTTAACGAGCTCAGACAGGTGCTAATAATTTAGATTAATAAGTAGAATAGAGCTGGACTATTTAAAAGCAAAGTAAAGCCATAATTCTTGCTGATTGCCAGGTGTTCAAATACTAATGTGCAGCAACAAAAAACAAATAAATAATTTAAAAATCAGACGTGATTTCCTAAATAATAAAAATGCTGTCTCTCACAGTGGACATGCACCTGTTATGTGAATTTC
Source organism: Valencia hispanica (assembly GCA_963556495.2). Taxonomy (NCBI): domain Eukaryota; kingdom Metazoa; phylum Chordata; class Actinopteri; order Cyprinodontiformes; family Valenciidae; genus Valencia; species Valencia hispanica. The sequence goes on from OY747701.1 coordinate 45,926,831, forward strand.
AGACCCCTCCATAATAATCTAAGTGGGAGAACTTGCAAAATCGCAGGATGTTTAAATACTTATGTTCCACACTGTAAATCATATATTATGTTTCAGAATCTTGCTCTGTCTCACTAGTTGGGACTGGAATGAAATTTCTGTTAAAAAGTTTTTTATTCTAATGATGATATTCTGCTAAAACTAGTATTGCATGTTAAAGCACTAAACTAAAATTTTTGTTTTAAATCTATATCCAAAAAATCTCAGGAGCTCTTTCAAAAAACATGACCAATATCAAAGGTAAAATGTCTTTCTAAAGTTTCAGACAAAGCCATTCTCTATCAGAATTAAACATTTTTAGACTTTTTTTGTTTTTTACCTCATGTCACAGCACTGAGGAATCTCTTTTAACAGTTTTAATGACAATCTTTTAACAGATAACTTAGTAAGTTCTAGTTCTTTAAGCAGCTTTTGATGCTGTATATCGTAATATTCTAATTTCAGGTTTTACACAAAGTTCTGATTTTGTTTGAACCGTTTTCTCACAGCGAGGGGTTTTCTGTTCATTTAGGGAGTTATTCCTTTTCTTCAGCACCTAACAGTTTTAGTGTTCCCCAGGGGTCTATATTGGGTCCACTACTCTTTATTTTGTAGTCATGCTGTTATTTTCTCTTATTTTGGATTATAGTGATGCTCTCTATGAGGAACCCCCAACTTCGGTCCGGAAGTCTCTCCACTGGCTTCTTCTCCTGATTTTTAAACTTAAAATCTAAATAGTTTTTAGACACGTTTTTAGTCATTTTATTCTTTTGAATTGTATTTCATCATTTTGTCGTTACTTTGTTTTATCATTTGTTTTGCACTTTAGTAAACGTTTGTTGTTTTAAATGTGGTATACAAATAAATCTGAAAATGGCATCTCATTTAGCTTTGCAGCTGTAAGAACATAACTTTGATTCTAGGTTGTGTTATTATAGTTCATATTAGAAGGTAGGCCTATGTTGGCGCTGAATAAAAAAGTAAATGCCTCTCATTTTAAACAAAGCTTCAAATCTGAAAATACTTTTTCTCCCAGTTACAGTTTACACGTGCACGAAGAACCACTTTTGGATATGTGTGCGTGAGCGTTATGTTTACTCAGATTGTGAAATAATTCTTAGAAGGAAAAACTGGATAAAATCGAAGGCTATAACTAACATTTAGGGTACACTAACAATATTTTGGGAGAAAAAAAATCACATTATTTGTCTGTCGCGGTATAGAATCCTCAAAGTCGTATAAATATACAACAACCTCACCTTAGCCGACATACTGTTGTAATGATGACAGCTATCTGCTCAGATATAAATTGGTGTCACCCACCTCCTCACAAGCTGCTTACAGAACGTGGGAAACGTCCACTTTACAGACTCGCTGATAGCAGCAGGCACAGCAGTCCTGCGTGCACTTCCCTGTAGTTGTCTGGTTTATTACGTGTTGACGTCTGTTCATAGACATAAGAAGAGTAGATGCTCTCTGGCCAAACGTAGCAGCAGGGTTCGCCATATTGTGAGTGGCAAATTCTTTGAAGCCCTAACAATCATTCTTAGAACCTTCTTTGATTATTTTTTTTAACCATTATTTCAGTATTTAAATATGTGCTAGACACCCACTATGAAACATAATGTGCTCAATAAAACACTTAATTAGACCTAATTAAAATCATTACTAAACCATTTAGTGTCACTATTTTGTTGTCAAAAAAGAATATTTATATCCTTGTATGTAATGGTATTAAACTAAAAATAAGGTATAATATAAATCTATTGTCTACCCGCTTGCCCTTGCATCACAGGGCAACACAGACACGCACGGGAGAAACACACACACACAGAGCAGAAGGCAATTCAGAATAACAAATTAACCTAGGGCTAGGCAATATGGCCTCAAATCTATATTGCGATATAATCTACATCATGTGCGGTAACGATATCTATTGCGATATATTCTTTTCCTCTCCACCGTCACTACATGCTTGCTCAGTATGAGGGATTGCTGAAGGATTGCTGTGGTGGTTGGAAAGTCTGCATCAACGGGGCCCAACCTCACGCCAGTGACTGACGCAATCTACTGGGATTCCTTAAATAGAAAACTCTTTAACTGATTGGAATGTCTGTATAAATGTATTGAAATGACTTCTTGTTAAGTGCTTTGAGATGACATAAATGAACTGAATTGAATTGAATTTACATATACCACAATAACAGTATATGAACATTCTCACTTTCCAGATACATTGCAGCTGAACAACAACTTCAAAAAAGTTTAGAATGTCATTTAAAGAATATGAACAAAAGGAATTAAAAAAATTCCAAATAATTTTTTCCAAAAGATGCCACACAAAAATTCTCACATAAAAATGAAGATATTTTAAATAAATTAAAAGCTAAATGTTATCAAAAAACCCACAAAGTGTAAAATTGTCTGCTTTCCTGGTTACTGATTTGTAAATTTAATATAGCACAAAAATAGCTGCATAAGTTTGAATTAAAAATGCATCAAATTCAACAAGTTTTTTTTCCCGTTAAATGGAAAACAACAAATTTTAAACTTGCGGTATGTATTGTAAAGACAAACACAGAACATCAGTATTTATCCTCCATGATGACGAGAGAGAGAGAGAGAGAGATAATATTACATTCCCTGAGAGGGAGCAGAGTCACAGCTTGAGACCTCTGCTAACAACTGTCTTATATGGTGCCACCCACATTGGCGTCTAGCTCGTCTAGGTTTATGCTGAATCGACATGCGCGTAAGCCACAACTTATACAAATATTATATAAGTTCAAAATAGAAATATGAAAATTCAGGACGCTAAAATAGGAAAGAGCATCCCCATTAACTGATTTCAATGCTATCATGAATTTGTCGAATTTTGAACAATTCCCTGCAGTAAAGTTTAGTTTTGAAAGGTGTTGTCGGAAGTTTTTATCTTATATAAGGGTATTTTTGGTACTGCACCGGGTTTTCAGAATAAAAGTGGAGACCTTTTTAAGATAGAAGAAACAATATTCAGGACATTACTGAAGTCTCTTCTGACCTCTGTATGATTTAAAAAATGGTGTAACCCCATCTAGTGGTATTCATTATGGCGTGTAACGAAATGTAAAAAGAAAGATAAATAAAAAAGAAACTGCGGTCTGTGTAGATATTTTGGAGTGGCAGCGCCTCTAGTGGTGATAATCGAGCTCTTATTGACCACACGTTGCAGGAGGCAACACCGTTAAAGACAGCCAGTTCTCTCTGTGTTATCAGCACCAACAGCGACAACACTCCCAGAACTGCAGGTTGTTATGTCATCCTCTGAAGGTAAGAGGTCATTTTAAAACACCGGACAAAGTTTTTCCAGATCGATCGGTGAACTTGTTCCTGTAATGGCTGAGGGGCGAGGCTTGCACTTTTCTTTTCGGTTACATTTTCTTGATATAGTTAACTGATGATCATTGTTATATATATGTATCATACATATAACATATGGCCAGCAAAAGCCCTTAAGTTGATAAAAATGACTCCACCTGTTTGTTATTATAATGAGTATAAATATAGCTGATCTGTGAAGGCCTCAACGCTCATTAGAGAACATTAGTAAACAAACAGCATCACGAAGACCAAGGAACACCCCAGACAAGTATGAAATTTGGGGGGGAAGTTTAAAGCGGGGTTAAATCAGAAAACAATACCCTATAAGCTTTTTTTATAGCACTAATCATAAACGGTGTAATTCAAAGTGCTCTACAGGAAAAACAAAGAGACAGTGTTTGAAATACAAAATCAAAAACGAACAAAGAATCACATAAAAGCACAGACACAGAAAACTTAATCATATAAAAAAGGAATAATAAAAGGACAAGATAATGGTAAATAGAAAGCAAAACATGATAGAAAGTATAAACTAATATTTGGCTTTTATGGGTTAGCAGTGCTCTAAAAGAAAGCCATTATTGAAGGAAACTTACCACAAGTCTTGTAGGGGACGCACATAAAATGTGTAAGAAGGTACTCCAGTCAATTGAAACCAATATTTAACTTTTTTGCCCTCCTGCAAAACGCCATGTTTGGCAAAAAAACTAACACGGCTCATCACAGATATTTTTTTTCAGAAGGGGTGGGGAAGTTTTGTCGGAGTTCATTAGAAGATGTACAAAGCTGAATAAAGGACAGTATTGATAGAAAACCTGTAAAAGGCTGCAAAAGTCTCGAGACAACCCTAAACATACAACCGGAGCTACAGTGGAATATGTTTAGATTCGAAGCTTATTATTGTGACCCAAATTCTAAAGATCTAAATTAAATTAAAAATCTATGGCGAGACTGAAAAACTGATGTTCACAGATGCTCCCTAAGAATTTCTGTCTATAGATTTCAAAAGCTCTTAAAAACATACTCCCAAAGATTTGCATCTGTAAAAAATCTAAAACAAATATCAATTTCCTTCCACTTCACTGTTATGCACTACTTTATGCTTGTGTACATATAAAATCTCAATAAAGTACAGGTACACAAGATTTGTGGTTGTAGTGTGAAAAGTGGCATGATGACTATATGCTTATTTAGATAAAAGTGACTGTCATTCTTTGAGACAAAAATGTGTCGGTACCTTGCATTTTTCAGGTAAAATGAACTTGGAGGAGTACTTTCAAAGGATTGACTTCCATGGCTCTTGTGATAAAGTGGATCTTGCAACTCTGAGGTTGATCCACAAGCTGCACGTCATGTCGATCCCTTTTGAAAACCTCAGCATTCACTGTGGAGAGTGGATCATCATGGACCTGGAGGTTATTTTCAATAAGCTGGTGAGGAGCAGTCGTGGAGGGTGGTGCCTTGAGAACAACTACCTGTTTGGATGGGTTCTGAGAGAAATGGGCTTCAGTGCAACAACACTGAGCTCTAGAGCTTTCAATAGCATCATCAATGACTTTGGGGCTCTTGATTCTCACCTCATTCACAAGGTTGAAATTAATGGGAAGGCTTACATAGCTGATGTAAGCTTTGGGGTGTCATCCCAGATATGGGAGCCGCTGGAGCTCATCTCTGGAAAGGACCAGCCACAGGCAGCAGGGGTGTTTCGTCTCATCGATAAGGGGGACATCTGGGTCCTGGAGAAGACCAGCAGGAAACCAGAGGTTCTCAATCCAGAATTTGCCAAATCCAGCCTGGTGAACAAGAAGGAGACAAAGACAATCTACTGTTTCACTCTGGAGCCTCGACAGGTTGATCATTTCATTGACAAAAGCCAGAGACTCCAGAAAGATCCTGCCTCCCTCTTCACCAACAAGTCCATTTGCTCGTTGCAAACACCAACTGGATTCAAAGCTCTGATTGGCTGGACCTACAGTGAGATCACCTACAAACCCAAGGAAGGGGTGGATGTGTTGGACATGAGGAACGTAACAGATGATGAGATTAATGAAGTCCTGAAAGAACAGTTTAATGTAAAACTACAGAACAAACTAAAGCCTGTGTGCAACAAAACATTTTACACTCTTTGAAAACACTCCTGAAAATTGTTGGAAAGCATTACCTAAACATTGTTACATAGCATTTTTGCATGTTAGTGCTAAAAAGTTATGATGTGCTTTACAGATCTATTGATTCATGCATACCTAGCCCCACATAGAAGCAATGCAAAATTACTGAAATTCTAAACATAAATAATAAAAGGCAGTCATGGGTGTTACACTGTAATAAAAGAAGGTTAATTGTTCGAAGTAATCCAACCTCGTATAATGGGACAAGCCGTTTAAAAAAAGTGCCTCATTGTGACATGGCAATTAGCGGAATTTGCTTACAACCGCCCCTCACCTGTCAAACCCCCGACCACCAATTCCATGACATTCTCTTGTTTGGCAAATCTGCAACATAGTAGCATGGGTGGGCGTGGTCTGCAACTGCTAATTTGCATAAATGTGACAAAACTCTCTAAACAGCTCATCCAGAAAGGGTTTGAAATGGCCAAGAATTGAGCTGGTGAGATCGCTTTGTGTGAGAATGATTTTGTGCAAAGAACTACTGACACATTAACATGTTTTGTACAAACCATAGACCTGTTATAACTTATGAGGCACAATATTTTCCCTTTAAGTTAACATTTTAAAATTCCAAATGCAATTATGTCAGACATATTTGTAGCGTTTTATTTATTTATTTATTTGTAGTCTGACATATTTAGTATATTTGTGTAGTTTTACAGATTTAGATTTTTTCTGTAATAAAGTGGATGAACATTTTTATTATGTCTTGTTTTTTTAGAGTTTATATATTGGACTCATGCAGGATTGTCATGCTCTGATTGGGAGGGCTTTTAAATTTGTATTTCTATTATCTTGAAGACTAATGAAAAGAGCTGGGCGATATGGCTAAAAAATTATATCTCCAATTCGTTTTCATACCAAATCCTTTTTTTCAATTTCTAATCAGTTTATCTCCCTTTCTTTTCTTAAAAAATTACAAATGAAAGAAATATTTTCAAAAACTTACTTTCACTTCAATCATCCCTTCTGGGAGTTGACCTGAATTCAAGTCCCAACTAAATACAAGCCTTAAAACATGCTTGTAAAATAAGTTGGTAGGGCATGGATGGGCTGACATCACTCTGAACTATGGGAGCCCAAGGAGTGGTGGAAAAAAATCCAGATTTTACAAAAATTAAATCTTCAAAAACAGCTAATTCAAATAATCGATTAAATCAATATAATCGCCCAGCCCTATTACTGAAACCTGTAAACGACTAATAATTGTTCCAAATAGAGCCCTATTAGGACTTTACACATATAGCTTTGTGTAAAAGTGATTGAGTCTTTTTTTTGGGGAGATGCACAATGTCAATGTTTAGTGTTGAATAAGTCCTACAATAGGCAATCTAAACTTAAACTTTGATGTTTAACTCACTGCTTCCTTTGTTTGTACAACTCCTCTTTAAAAATGTATATAATAAAGTTTTGTTTCACATATTAATTTCAGGGAGGTTAATTTAAGTAACACTGTGTTATCTTTGGAGTATTTAATCACTTTGCAAAAAGTGTGGCAGTGTGCCCTGTGATGGACTGGTGACATGTCCAGGTGGTACCCTGCCTCTTGGCTTTTGACTGCTGGAGATAAGTAGCACCAGTACCGTCACAGCTCTGCAAGGACTAAGCAGATAAATATAGATGGATGGATTGGATGGATGGATGGAAATGATTGTGGACATGCACAGCCATAGTGCAACCCAGAATAGGCCACTTTTAAGATGACCGATTTCTTTTTGGCCATCTTGGAGTCAGTACTTCATATAAAGTTGTTACTCAAACTTTACACGCTTAAAATATCATAAACAATCGTAAGATTAGATAAGTGCTCTTACATAACTTTAAAAAATACAGTAGCAATACAATTTTTGGGTGTAATACCTTGTGGATTACTAAGACTGTATTTTATTTCTCACAGATTTCTCTACTCTTTGAAGAAATGTGTGAGTATACAGGTGTGTTTCATGAAATTAGAATATAATTCGGTTGAAAAAGTGAAGCTTAGACCATATAGATTCACTACGCACAGCATGCATTAATTTTTGTTGATTTCGATAATTATGGCGGGCTGCACAGTGACACAGTTGGTAGCACTGTTGCCTTGAGGCAAGAAGGTCCTGGGTTCAACTCCCAGCCTTGGGTCTTTCTGCATGGAGTTTGCATGTTGTCCCTGTGCATGCGTGGGTTCTCTCCAGGTACTCCAGCTTCCTCCCACACTCCAAAAAATGACATGACTGTTAGGTGAATTGGTTTCTCTAAATTGCCCTTAGATATGAGTGTGCATGTGTGTCTCTGTGTTGCCCTGTGATGAACTGGCGACCTGTCCAGGGTGTACCCCGCCTCTCGCCCCATGACAGCTGGAGATGGGCACCAGTCCCCCCGCAACCCTGCATAGGAATGACGGGTACAGAAAATGGACGGATTATTATGGTTTACAACTAAAGATAACTCTAAAATTCTGTTTCCATGAAAATCAGAATATTACATAAAATCAACAAAAATGCCATTTTTATGCAGAAATATCAGTGTACCGAAAAGGATATCCATGTAGTGTATATTATATATGTTCTATACTTCGTTGGGACTCCAGCAGGAAATCCTGCATCAGTGCAGCGTTGCATGTAGGAAATCAGAGTGTGACATTGCTGAGGTACTAAGGAAAGCCAGATTGCTTTAATAGTGGCCTTCAGCTCAGCTGCATTGTTGGGTCTGATGTCCTTCTTCTTCTTGATTTGATATGCCATTGATTCTCTAAGGCAGGGTGCCCAACCCCGGTCCTCGAGATCTACCATCCAGCAACTTTTAGGTGCATCCTTTCTCATTGCAGCTGAATCAAATGAAGTTCTCGTTACCAGGCCTCTGCAGAGCTGACAGACTGCTTATGAGGGAGTTGAACAATTTGATTCAGGTGTGTTGGAGCTGGCCTGGGATACATCTAGAATTTGTAGGATGGTAGATCTGGAGGACCAGGGTTGGGCACGCCTGCTCTAAGGGATATCCTAAATTAGACACTTTAGCTAAACAGTCATGCACAGTGATACTGTGGTCATTAAATCAGATGCTTTTGGTAGTGTTATCAGGTGCCACTGTTTTTCCTACCAGATTTTTTTATTCTACCAAATTTTCTAATATGATTAAATACAGCACTCTTTGAACAGCTAGCTTCTTTAGCAATGACTTTTTGTAGCGCACCCTGCTTGTCGAGGTTCTCACTGTCTCTCTGCTGGAGAACTGTTAAGTTTGGCAGTCTTCCAGATGTTTGTTTAAGTCATAACATGCCCTGCTTTAAAAATCCCTTTTTTCAGTCCTATGTAATGTTCAAATTATTTGAAATATCAATAGAAAATACATATTTAAAATATATATCTGTGTGTGTCACATATGAGCTGCTTCTTTTGCATATGTCATATTTTCAGTGTGACAGATTTTATGGATGCAATCGGCCTTCGGAGAGGATCAGGGTAGTTCTAAAGTCTAAAGTCTGCAGCTTTAGGAAATCTACAATTAAAGGTGTGCTGCTGTTCTTGTGCACTGGCTATTTGGTTGTGTACTCCGTCTCTTATTTGGCCTTACGTGACTTGGCAGATGATCTACCAATCCAATCACTTGTCATATTAACGCTCAACCCCATAATAGCTGGAAGTTGTTCAGTAGTTTTGACTGAGGTAAGATCGAATAGTTGTTGCTGTGTTTTTATTGTTGTGTGTTGTATTTTGGAAGGTGCTTATGTTACATAGTTGCTAAGATGAAAAACTCCATGCAACTATAAACCAGCATTATTCACATGGAACACCAATAGTTTTTCCAGCTGAGAGAGCTTTGTACACATTTTCACAGGATTGTAAAATTGAACTAATAAGTGAATGTAATATCCTATATTTTTCAGGTAAGATGAATTTGGAGGAGTACTTTCAAAGGATAGGATTCCATGGTCCTTATGATAAAGTGGATCTTGGGACTCTGAGGTTAATCCACAAGCTGCACGTCATGTCGGTCCCTTTTGAAAACCTCAGCATTCACTGTGGTGAGCGGGTCACCATGGACCTGAAGGTTATTTTCAATAAAATAGTGAGGAGCAGTCGTGGAGGGTGGTGCCTCGAGAGCAACTACCTGTTTGGATGGGTTATGAGAGAAATGGGCTTCAATGTCACACCGTTAGGCTCCAGCGTTTTCAACAGTACCACCAATGCCTTTCCACCTGAGGAGAATCATCTCATCCACTTGGTTGAAATAGATGGGAAGACTTACTTATCTGATGTAAGCTTTGGAGTGTCGTCCCAGATCTGGGAACCGCTGGAGCTCATCTCTGGAAAAGACCAGCCACAGACACCAGGGGTGTTTCGTCTCATCAACAAGGGGGACATTTGGATCCTGGAGAAGACATGCAGGAAACCAGAGGTTCTCAATCCAGAATTTTCCAGTTCAAGCCTCCTGAACCGGAAGCAAATATTTCAGATCTACCGCTTCACCCTGGAGCCTCAAGAGGAAGAAAATTTCAAAGAAAAAAATCACATTCTTCAAACAGATCCAGCCTCTCTGTTCACCAACAAGTCCATCTGCTCCCTGCAAACACCAACAGGTTATAAAGTCCTTGTTGGGTGGACCTACAGTGAGGTCACCTACAAACCCAAGGAAGGGGTGGATGTCTTTGACATGAAAAATATAACCGATGATGAGCTTGATCAGGTTCTGAAGGAACAGTTTAATGTAAAGCTGCAGAAAAAAATGAAGATTGCGAACAGAAATGCAACCTACACAATCTAGAAAATACATAATTAACTTTTAGCTTAGCTTTTAAATGACTGCATGGATTGTGCTGATTACATGACAAACCAAATATCATAGCTATCTATACCAAAGTTGAGGCTTATCATGTCTTTTTAATCTGATGATCATCCTTCGTTTTTATTCAAAATGTAAAACTGTTAAATAACATCAATATATTTGTGTAATGCTGGTATTTTCTAAAAATTTTAATAGAAACATGTGTGTTGACTTTTTTTATGAATAAAAAAAATTAAACCAAACCATTTAACATTTATTCTTCCTGTGGGAATTTGCTTACTGCTCAAATCAAAGCAGTTTTAACACGTCTAAATCAAATTGTTTATTTTTTTACTTGAATTTAGATTTTATTCATGTAACTTTATTTTTGTTTAAAAAAATAGCTGCAATGTTTGAATGAGGGGAAAAAAGGGACATTATGGAATAAATTCGAAAGGCATAAGATGTAATTTAGCGTGAAACAGCACCCCCTGTTGTCCGCCACCAGTCTAATATGTTTTAAGGTAAGACAGGACATTTACGTTATGGCCCGCCCTTTGACGAGCTTTTCATCCAATAGGGTATTAGTTGAAGATTTTGCCAATGCTGATTGGTCAGCGGGTCCGTCTTTCAGTTGAGGCGAAGCAGAGGCACAACCAAACAGCACACTGCTGTTGTCGGCTTAGACATGAATTCCTTGGAGCAGGCCGAAGGTAACAAAACTATAAAGCAGTTCATTTTATCCCTATTTGTAAAATATTTCAGCCTCATAGAGGTTTTTATGGCATAATTTAAAAGATAAAACAGAGGTTGTGATTTAGGACGGAATGCAAACTAGAGTAAAGGCTTGCTGGGGTTATTAGCATATTTGCTAGCCTAGCAGAGAGATTTTTCCTTTTACTTGGCAATTGTGTAGTTTAACATCTATTCTTTGATATAACCGATCTTAATGTCAGACTTTATTACAATATTAACGTTGTTACTGGGATTTTCTGTGTTTACCTATCTTAAATTAGACAGAAAATTGTTCTAAACTGAACATTTGAATTGATGTCTACATCATATCAAAGTTCCAGTTGCCTGGCAGCCACTCAGAACTTCTCACCATTAAAGCTTTAAGACTTTCCTACGACTCTGTAACAAAATATTTAACGTGTCCCTTCTTCCAACAGACCTAAAGGCTTTTGAGAGAAGGCTAACAGAGTATGTCTCCTGTTTACAACCTGCAACAGGCAGGTGGAGAAGTAAGTAACAGCTATTGCTGACATGAGACCATGGACTGTATATAAAGATGAGACACGTCTTTGCCAGTCTCTTCAGGGTAGAGCATTTCGGCATTCAAAGTTCAGGATTTACATTAGCTTTTAACTAGTAAAACAGTTTCTGTAAATATAAATATAACCAAAGCTTTAGTATGCAATAGGCCTCATTTATCAAATGTGTGTATGGTTATGTTTTCGGCTCATTTCACAGCAGTCGATGCACAAACCTATTCAAGGTCACAGAAAAATTATGTTTGGCAGTGTAAGCTTTTATGCGTTATATTCTTTTAGGGTTATATTAGATTAATTTCTCCATCAATTCATAGGCTGATTGCAGAAACTGCACTGTAATGCACAAAGTTGTCATTACAGTAGCATAGATGTTTAAAGATGTAGGAAGAAAAATATAACACATTTGTATGCTTGCTCTACTAATTTGACAGGATGAACATTTATGGGCTTTCAGCCTCTGAAATGCAAGTTCAGGCTATCTCAGGAGGATTGCTGCTATACTTTAAAGTATGTTTCTGTATGACTGGACTGTGTGTAGGATTAATATCTGGCCATTTATGAATATAGAATATCAAGAGATCATCACGACCATGTAAGAACCTTTAAACAGTCTTGGACATGAAACAAGGGTTTCCTGGATCAGAGATTTTATGCAGAGAGGTGCATGGCTATGTAGTCAACTCTGTCTTCAAAGAAATGACATTATTAAGTTATACCAAAATCTCCAACCAATTTAAAAGGAATTGCACATGCAGACATACTCCACTACTTTGGGAGTGTTGAAGGGTAGATTGGTTCTTGTCACCATATTTATTTACATCCAATAGCTCTGATGCTGAGATAGGCGAGTGTATGCACGGTTTCATATATCATATGTGGCGCTGGATCATTATAGGACCCAAATTTACACCGGCAAACATCTAGGCATATTACTATCAATGTTTACGTTAGGACAGCATTACGATTTGTATATTATTGTGGCCTAAAAATAAAATCTCCGATTTTTTTACACCAAATCCGATTTTAATCGATTCTTTTCTTTCCCCCTTTACTTTCTTAAACAGAAATAACAAATGACAGAATCGATTTTTTTTAAACTCTTCTTTTAATATCTCCTTTGGGATTCTACCTGAATTCAAAGTCGTGTGCAAAGTTGGTAGCACATACCTGGCATCCAAAGTTTTCAGTAGGTAAATAAAGGCGGGCTTTTCCACTGTATAAACAGGCACCATATCTTTGGCAATATAAATTGTGATGGCATCTGTGATTGCTTTCCACTGGACACCCGTCTTATCACAAGGGACACAGTGTGAAAATGATTCCCCTATGGTGGCTTGTCTTTTGGCTCTGTTTTGTGAGCTGCTGCTTGCTTGAGCATCTCGTAGAGAGCAGCACTTCTCCCACTCGACGGAGTGCCTCTGGTTCAGGTGTTGAAACAAATTCGTCGTACTCCCACCTTTGATAGCAACAGCCGTGAAACAGATTTTGCAGCGTGCTGTTTGTTGCTCCAAGTCTGAAGTCGCGAAACCGAACCAGTTCCATATAATTGAAGAAACTGTCCCTTTTATGGGAACAAGCCAGTTGCCATTTTGACGTCTACGCGTTGCGAGAGACGGACTGGCTGACCTAGCTCCAAACTACGGAAGCCTAAGAGAGCAGGTGGGGGTGTGTGTGTGGTAAATCTCGATTTTCCCAAAAATAAATCTTCAACTGCAAATTCGAATTAATCGATAAAATCGAATTATCGCCCAGCCCTATGTGCCAGCTAAACTTTCCTAATTTTTGAACTTTGGAAAAACCTTTTAAATGATACAAAGATCCTGCATGTTGGTTCAAATTTAGGCCATTGCTGCTTTTTGAAAGCTGAATTTCTGATTTAATTTATGTCCTTTATTTTACATTCAAACCTTTTTAAGTTTAAGGTAGAGTGATTGATTTTACTACATGTTTAATTGCACGTAATGTGGGAGGATTCCAGTGCTTTGTGTTTAGGGCATATACAGTTCTTAAGTGGGGATGGAGCAGCTTTCCTAAATTCTCAAATAGACACCACAATGTATTGTTTGTTGGTTTTTTGCACCAAGTCTCCTTCTTTTATCTCTTTTTTTCAGTGATTTTGATAGTGGTCTCCGTTTGCACTGCCACTGGGGCTTGGAACTGGTTGATAGACCCTGACACTCAGAAGGTTTGTATTACCTGAAGGGAAAAAAAGCCAAGCTGTGTGATGTTTGCATTCAGGAATACATTTTAACTGCTGCTTCTCCTGACATTCATATGGCACTGATTTCTCATCCTAACATTTACTATTGTGATGTATAAATATCCAAATATATTTAAGAGTAAAGCTTTATTTTTATGAAGCTTTCCTAATGCTTTTTCTCTTTCACTTTGTTTTGTAGGTTTCTTTTTTTTCATCACTTTGGAATCATCCCTTCTTCACCATCAGCTGCATCACCCTTATAGCTCTTTTCTTCGCTGGGATACACAAACGAGTCGTGGCACCCTCGATGTATCCTTTTGCTGCTGCAGTAAATATAATGTGGAACAGTTAATGTAGGCTTTGGCTTGAGCTGCTGAGCAGATTTTTTTTTTATTACTGGTCCAATTTAACATTCCTGGTGCTTGTTTTTTCCTTGACGTTTGCTCCTTTCAGAATTGCTGCCCGGTGTCGCACAGTTTTAGCAGAATACAACATGTCCTGTGACGACGTAAGCTTGTTGATTCCTGGGAAATTTGTTAACTGTAATCTTTCCTTGAATTTGTTAACAATATTTTATGGAAATGTCTCGACAGACGGGAAAACTAATTCTCAAACCACGACCGAACATTCAGTGACCACTGTCCAGTGCGCTCTGCTCAGTTAGTTTTCATCAATTGTTAAAGTCTCATCGGTCCTTGAAGCAGCCTGAACATCAGCGGGAGGGCATGACTCTGAGGAGGAGTTCATCATCATGAAGATTTGGAACAAAGAAATGGACAGATGGAGACTTTTTAAAAGTTTGGGCTATGATAGTATCATCATTGAAGCTGCTGATCTGCTCACCCGACCCTTGACGTATTTTACGAGTCTAAGTATAGATGTGTTTGTTTCTTTTTCTGAAGTTGAGCATGTATTTTATCTAACATTTGTATTTTTAAATTTATTTACGTAATAAACACACAGAGTGTGAAAATGTGTTAGGTTTTCTTTCTTCCTACTCTGGTTTTTTAAATAGTTTCTGGCTGTGGTTTGCTGTAGCTGTCTTTCTTCTTGTTTTTCTGATTTAATTGTTTTTTTTTAACTGTCCACGCTCCATCCAATGTCTCTTAAAGTGCCTTGGTGACATCCATGCATGGATGGCCATGAATTTTCCTAGTTTTAATGAAAAGAAAAGGGGTGATATTAACCTGTCCTAACATTAATTTACAAACCTTGGTGATCTGGAACCGTATTATGCAACAGGTTACAAATCTTGGTGTAACCCTGGATGCAATGGGTCAGCAGGGGATTGCAAAAACAAGTTCCACCAGGTTACCAAACTAAAACATGACCTGGAGATCATTCATGCTTTTATTACAACTCAACGAGCATTTTAATCGTTTTGTTACAAAGTGGATATATAATAAAAGGAAATACTTTCTTTTAAATATAGTGTTTTTACAGATTATCTTTTTTATTTTATTTAAAATGCTACACCTTATATATTTTATTTCTGTTTAGTTATTGACATTGTGCTACTCTTTCTTGAGTACACTTTTGCCTACTCTACCCGCCCCTAGTAAAATGCAAATGTTTGCGTTTTTAATCTATAATCAGGTTTCCAAGCATAGTTTGCTTTGCAAGGAGAACTTGCCACTGAACAGCTCTCCTTTTGATTGCGACAGCGTCACTGCTTTCCGTCAACAGCGATTTCCGGCAGTGCTTTCTCTTCCACGTGGTTTCCAGCTAGCCTGGAGCTGCGGTGTTTTGGGAGTCCGATCACCGACATTTCGGACAGAAACGACAGACACCTCGTCACATGATCACTTAATAAAAAACGAAACAAAAGAAAAAACAGATCAGAATGGGTAAAAGTAAAACCAAGAAGTTTAAACGCCCACAGCTCAACTCTGTCGGCCTGCCGGTGAGTGCTGTGAAGGAAGCGGACGGTGAGGAGGAGGAAGAGCCCGATGAGGAAAGCTGTCCGGCTGCGGAGCTGCTGGAAAAAGTAGGGACATGATCACAACAGGGGTTTTAACGTTATTACTATCAAAACACACCGATCTGAGGGATGTCGGTGTGTGTGTTATGTGAGCTGTTGATGAGAAAGTGACTGGGAGTGTTTGTCCATGGTCACATGTTAGGTTGGGGTTTGATCTCCTTTAATACTAACTAGGTCAGAATCAGAAAGGGTTTTATTGCCAAATGTTGGGTAGGTTTACAACATTAGGAAATTGCTGTGTTACTTTGTGCAAACATACAAGAACAAACAAACACTTAAATAAAAATAAAATATGCTAAACAGATTGTTATATACATGAGTGCAGGTAACGATCGGTGCAAATCAGACAGGTGCAAAAAACCACAACATGGGTCATGTAACTGAGCGGGTGGTGGGAACAGTCTTAGGGTTATTGTTCATGAGTCCAACAGCAGAAGGGAAGAAACTGTTCTTATGGCGAGAGGTTCTGTGTGAATGCAAAGTGTGTCTGGCATTGTATAGAAAATACATACACAACATAAATAATTCTACTAATTACTACATTGATTAAGTGATATATTAATAATAAAACAATCGTTTTTACACATTAGTTCAAATTGTATATATTTTTTTGTTTTATAGCCTTGATTGTTTTCATTGTTTAATGATGGTTTGTGTTGCCCTTATTGTGTGAATTCCTACTATAATCTCAGAATTCAGAGGAAAAAAGTTTAAAAACAATTCCTAATATTAAAAGAGCAGATTGGGTGTTTTGAAACTGTAAACATTTGCTGTCATTATTACTTTGCATCTAAAAGGGACTCTCAGACCAGAATTAAATTCAAATATTTATCAAGTCATCAAGACCTTTACAGAGAACAGTTCAGCTGCTGTGGTAAAAAGCTTGAGGATATCCAAGAAAGAGTAGCAAGTGCCAGAACTAACTCCTAATGATGATTAAACTAAGGGATCCTGTTGCCACCAGTGCAGAGGTTGCGGAGGGATGGCAGCAGGCATACATGAGTGTTTCAGCATATAAAGAGAACACTAATTTGTTGTCAGGAAGGGCAGAACAGAAAAACATCAAGTTTCTTGGATGATTGCATCCACGAACCTTGTGTCGTGGTAACAGTGAAGCTTTGTAAGACAATGGGTGGGGTTGCCTCCCTGATCTTGCATAAAAACCAAGCAGTGAATAAAAAATGGTTTTAAAACGTCTTCTCAGGACATCTGTCCAACCTAAGCACCAAACAACTTGGTGAAGATCTGTGTATCTTTCAGCATGATGGAACATTAAATTGATCGAAACATTGATGTTTTGTGGTTGCGACCTAGAAACTCTCCACCTTAATCCCATTAAGAACCTATTGATGGTTTTTAAAAATTTTATGTATTTCTTGGCTAAAGCTTGTGAAATGTTTAATATTAAACTCCAGAAAAAAAAATGGTAAAAAATACTTTAACTCTAAAGCAGTAAAGTTTAGAAAAAACCACCCAGCATTTGTGTCATCAAACATTTGAGCAGGACTGTGCTTTTGGAAATATTTTTGTTCTTTAACATTGAAAGGAAATCTTCAAATAAACATCAGAAAATAAGCTAGTCTACATTAAAACAAGAAAAACTAAACTGTATTTAATAGCAAGTTGTGATTTATGTTTTTTTTTTTTTTCAGTTGCAGAGTCCCAGCGCAGATATGCGTGAGTTTGCATGTGCCAGCATTTCTCGGGTGGTGCAGCAGAGCCAGACCATCCCTGGTTTCCTCCAGAGGGACGCTGTTAGACGGCTGGGCCCCATGCTGCTGGACAGCAGCTTGGCTGTCAGAGAGACGGCCGCTGGGGCACTCAGGTGAGGCAGCAGGATCTGGATTTTTCTTTATCTTCTGCTAAATTGTCTCGTGGACACATTAGATATTCCTTTCACTTTTTCACTTTTCCTTATATTGTTTCAATTCAACTATAAACAACTGTTGGATTTTGCTGGAAAAAGATATGTGCAAACAGATGTCAGATGTGGCAACAAAGCAACGTGATTTTAGTTTATTGCTTCAGAGTCTCGAGTAATCGGGTAGGTCATCATCATAATAAGTGCAGCCCACATGCTTCTGGTCAACAAAGAACACTAGTAGAAGTATAATATAGTAGAAGTAGCTTAAAGCTTAAAAATAATTAAGTTCTAAAAATGGCATGAGGGGAAATTAGTCCTTTTTTGAAAAGGCGTTGTGCCAATACCACAAACTGGTAAACCCTTTTGGGGTTTTCCAGCTGCAGCACTGGTTTACTGTAAGTGAGCAGAGTTAGTTTTTTTATTTTAATAAACACGTATGCCTATGTATTTACTTCAGCAGGGGGCACTGTGCTGTACAAGAAACAGATACGCCTCAGATTTCTCACGTGTGATTGCTTAATTTTAAGAGATCTTAATCTGTTCTTTTTTTATTGTTATTTTTCACATGAAACCATTCACATATGTTTTTGCCTCAAGATTCCCCGAAGAAAATGCTGAGGAAATCATTAAATTATCAGAATCCTGTTTCCTCAACGGTCCTGTCCATTCGGCATTAAGCTGTGCTCCAAGGAGATTTTGTGCAACAGATACTCAGATCGGCAGCTCATACTGTGACTTCTGAGCTTTGTTACTCACACATGGTCTCTCACTGCAAGTCTCCTCTGAGTTACTGATGAGTGTGCGTCTGCCTCACAGAAATCTGAGTGCATGTGGAGGTCAGGAGGTGTGCGAGGACATGGTGAGGCACGACGCCATGACGCCCCTGACAGCACTGCTTAGAGAGGTGAGACTCCACTGCTGCTCTTAGCTCACTCCATCTCCTCATCTGCAGATTTATAATATTTCCAGGAATTAGATGCCATTCAAGCACACAGGCAGTAGCACTTTGTAAAAAGTTCTGTATCTACCTGGGGGTGACTTGGAGTGGAATTTTTCTATCTGTTCTTAACATCTTGAACAAAAGTCAGCACTTTATTAATATGATGTATGAACCATTTGCAAACAAATATATGTGTCCACATGCCGTTCTGTTGACCCCTGGGTCAGAGTGTTGTTTTCCTTCCAGTGTTGTGCTGATTTCGACACTGCTGCTTTGGCGATGAAAGACCAGAGCAATCCCGTGGAGGATGTAGCCAACGAAGCTGTGAACCTACTGTGGAATCTATGGTAAGCCAGCAGAGTTGCATGTCGGGTTTTATATTTTATTATTTCCACCCTTAGTGAAGATGATGTTGCAGCGAAATGGGCCCACAAAATCACAAATCTTCTACCATGCTTAAACTGAAGAGTCAAGAGATGTTTGTTCCAATTGATATTCATTTTAATAATTTCATTACCAGGAAACAAAATCTGTTTCTATTTAAAACGATTGTGTTACTGTGGCCACCCCCAGCCATCCTTTGGCTGGACCCCTGCCAAAAACGCTTGTCTTTAACTTATTGTTTTTGTCATCCGTTGTCTCTTTAGTGAGAGCAGCAGCCAGGCAGTGTCTTTGTTCAACAAATCTGGTCTCTTGGATGTGGTTGTCCAGTGCTTGGAGAGACACCCTCACAACGTGGAACTGGCCATATCTGCTGGTAGGTCTGAGAGAGCATCTCACTGGCGTCTTACCTCAATACCACTTACTAGTATTAAGGTTTACTCTGTCCGTCTTTGTACTCGCTTATTCATGCAGGATTGTGTGGGTGGGAGGGCTGGTACCTATTGCCAGGAGGTTTTAGGCGAGAGGCGGGGTACATCCTGGTTAGATCAATTAGGGATGGGTATCGTGAAGGATTTATCGATAGTACTACTCTTAACGATACTCCTTATCGATCCGGTACTTTATCGGTATCCTTATCGGTAGTTTATTTTTATTTTTTGAAAGACTAAAACAAAAGGGGAAAAACACAAATAATGAACTGTAGTTTAAGAAAAAAAAAAACTTATTTAAGAAGGAAGCTGTTGTTCAAAATATCCAGCATTTATTAATTGTAAGAATAAAATAGCAGGTTAATCTTTAGTTTAAGAAACGTTTTTTTTAACTTAGATAAGAAGGAAGCTGTTGTTCAAAATATCCAGCATTTATTAATTGTAAGAATAAAATAGCAGGTTAATCTTTAGTTTAAGAAACGTTTTTTTTAACTTAGATAAGAAGAAAGCTGTTGTTCAAAATATCCAGCATTTATTAATTGGAAGAATAAAATAGCAGGTTAACTGTAGTTTAAGAAACGTTTTTTTTAACTTAGATAAGAAGAAAGCTGTTGTTCAAAATATCCAGCATTTATTAATTGGAAGAATAAAATAGCAGGTTAACTGTAGTTTAAGAAACGTTTTTTTTAACTTAGATAAGAAGAAAGCTGTTGTTCAAAATATCCAGCATTTATTAATTGGAAGAATAAAATAGCAGGTTAACTGTAGTTTAAGAAACGTTTTTTTAACTTAGATAAGAAGAAAGCTGTTGTTCAAAATATCCAGCATTTATTAATTGGAAGAATGAAATGGCAAACTTATGTCCATGCGTCACGTGTTTGCTTTGCATACAAACATACATACCTGTTGGATCTGATTCAGGGGTTGTTGTTGCTGCAGCACTCAGGCGGTCAAACACCGTGCATCTTTCGGTTTGTAGTTGGTGTATTTTGGCAACTTGTTTGTGTTCCCGCCTTTGCAAGCAAAGCTTTTATTACATATGTGACATTGTCGGCATCTATTTTTGTAAAATAAAGCCAAATTTTGGATCTTTTCGTTTGCTCTGCCATCTTATCTGTAAGGCGAACACAGACGTGAGCGCGCAGCAGTCGCCACTCTGTCCCCGCAGCGTGTGTGCTTGTTAAGTTTGAGTGGGCTGCAATACTGTGTTTTGCTTGTGTTTATATCTCCCGCAAAACATGAATACGACCTTAATTTTACCGTTAAGAGGACCGATAAGGCTGAAGCTTATTGGTCCGGGTGGACCGTCAGAATCAGCCCCGGGGCCAATTTAATACCGGGTTTCGGTACACATCCCTATCGTCAATCCATCACAGGGCAACACAGAGGACAAACCTAAGGGTTTGCCCACTGGGTTTTCTTGTGGGCAAACAAACAAACAAACGATGAAGTGAGAAACTTTCTTTGTTGGGGGATTTTTATTTTTTATACCCCTCGCTGTTATGTTTTTTTTTCTGAATTGTATGCAATGGAAATACAATACAACATTGTTAAGCAGCTAAAACAATAATATCAGACAGGAATAGGAACAAAATGTACGGCATCTCCCAAAGGGCCATCCGCTGCTGTCTACAGTTCCCAGATGTTAAAAGACTGATATTAAAGGATGCGATGCTAGATTTTGGTCAACGTGGCTCTGACCAAAGTAGGATCCAGATACATAACACCAAAGTATACGACAGTAAAGTATGGTTTTGTGTATTTTGTTTCATAAGTAGAGACGATACAGATGTATTAAAATGAGCTTTTAATTTATATATGAGTTTATATTTATATATAAATGAATCTGCTGTCTCAATTGAAGGAATCAGACTGGGATTGTTTTGTGTTCCTCAGCTCACTGTTTGCACACTGTGACTGAGGACAACCTTGAGCTGCTACGTAGCATGAACACCGCTGTACTCGGAGCCCTGGAAAAAGTGCTGCTGTCATCTCAGCCAGACATGGCGCACACTCTCCTCAGGACTTTAGCTTCAGGTAAAATTTGTCCTTCATCTTTTTCTCCCTTTCTTTTCAGAATGGCCCCAAAACCGCAGTGTAAATTTACGTAGAATCTCCTCAGTGCCTGCCTTGTCTCTCAGGTACGCTTTGGAACATGAAGACCAGCCTGCCTGCTGCCCGACAAGCTCAGACCCTCAACGCCATTGTGGCCACCTTGTCACAGTGTCTGGATTTGGACGCGGGGGTATTGATCCCTAAACTCAGACAAGCAGAAGAGGCTAATCACAGAAACACGCCTGCAGTGACAGAAGCAGAAGAGGCACAGGCAGCGGTGGAGGAGGAGATGGATGAGGAAGGGGACGCACCCACGAAGCAGAAGAACGGCAAAACTTTGAAAGTTGACACTGACTTCTCTGACCTGCTGCCTGTAAGTAGAATCTCTGGTTATTACAGAATCGTGTGAAAGTATCACATTTTGTCATATTACAACACCAATCTTTGATGTAGTTTTTGTCATGATTTACCATGTTACCCCTAAATAAAATCCAGTGGAACTGATTGCCTTTAGAACTTACCGGTACATATAGAGTGCCACTGTTGGTAATTTAAGATCAGTATAAATGCAGCTGTTCTCTGAAGATGTCAGAGGGTTGTTAGAGAACATTAGCAGACATTAACATTAGCAGGCCATGAAGACCAAGGAACCTTTGTTCCTTGTCTGATCTTCATCCCTGACCAGACAGATCAGAGATGAAGTTGTGGACAAGATTAAATTAGGTTTAGGCTATAAAGCAACATTTCAAGCTTTGATTCCCTCACAGAGCACTGTTTAATCTGTCATCTGAAAAATGGAAAGAGTATGACACATCTGCAGCTGCACCAATAGATTGGCCTCCCACCTAAACGGACGGAATGAGCAAAGAAAAGTTCATAATCACTCTGGAGGATCCTTGGAGGCCCACAGTTTGACAAAAACGGCATTGAGGAAGGGAGGGAGGGAAGTCTCGTTAGCAGTTTTCCACAAGCCATTTAGGAGGCCAAACATGTTGACGGCAAACATGTTGACAAAGGTCCTCTGGTCATAGGAGACAAAAATTTAAGTTTCTGGCCTATGTGGAACTGCTATTTGTGAATGAAAAGTAAACACAGCACATCCCTCTAAACCAGGGGTGCCCAAAGTTGGTCCTCAAGGGCCGGTCTCCTGCATGTTTTAGTTCTTTCCCTGGTTCAGCACACCTGAATCAAATGATGGCTCATTAGCAGGCCTCTGCAGAACTTTGACATTCTGAGGAGGTAGTTGGACCATTTAAGTCAGATGTGTTGGAGTAGAGACACATCTAAAACTGGCAGGGGACCGGCCCTTGAGGCCCAGAGACAGGAGACAGGGGAGCAGAAGCCAATGAAAACATTGTAAGAACTAGATTTAAACTTCTGCACTTTAGTTTTATTTTTCTACTGTGAAATGTCAAATAAAAAAGCGATTAAAGCGCTTCAACAATAATAAAATGTGAAATCGACTTCAGAACACCACAAGCAGAGTGTCTCTTATCTTCTAACAGTTTATGTTGCGATCACCCATTGGAGAGTTTAAGTAGGTCAGTGCGCCCATTTGAGCTGCTCTCACAGCTGGTTATTTTCCCTTGAATCCATCAACACCATTTGTGACTCAGATCTTTCAAGCTGTCAGCCTTCTAATGTCTTAAGGTGGAGTTTAAAAAAAGTTGTTAACTCCTGCTTTCATCCGCTGCTGATGTGGATGGGAGGTAAGCTGATTATGTTGGTGAAGCATTCGCAGAGGCCGCTTCTTATTGAATTAACTTAATTTCCCTATGGGATCAATTAAGTAGTTTTAAATTGAATTGTTGTTTATAACGTGTCGTTATAAAAAAAAAAAGAATTGTTTATAACAGCATTAATACATGAAGGTGGTGATATTGGGGCATCTGTTTGCAGGTATGCAGAGATAAATACTATTATTTTATGTAGCTTAACTGTCTCTCAGCTCTATGATCCCTCAAAAAAAAATTCTCATGTTGTGGAAACCAAATGGATTTTTTTTTCCAGAACCAATTAAGAACTGGCTCAAGCATCAGCCCTGTTTAAGAACTGGAACCACTGGAAAAGCCTTCACAGTTATTCTCAGGCTTTTCATAAATGTCCTGCAGATGAAATTCTGAGATGTGGTGTTTTACCACAATCAGGCCAGTCTGCTTTTGGACTTTAAAACTACCCTCCAATGGCAGGTGGAAAGACAACACATGAAGTGCAACGTCGGGCTGACAGCACAGACAAACTGCGGAGCACACAAATCATGGTTCATTTGGGGGCTAGCGTCTGACTAACATACACCAGTCCCCGGACGCGACCCTGGCGAGACAGATCTGTCCCTCATGGCTCCGTCAGGAACAGAACCCCAAGATCATGTTGATGTTCCAGAATTCCCCTCTAAAGTATACTATGGCTTGAACATTTTCTTCACTTAAATTTTCAAAACTAGCACTTTTTATTCATAATACTACTAAAACAAACACATATTCACTCTAGCTCTAAATAGATCAGCATAACTTAAACCAAGTTTCTCCATCAGCTACTTTTTATGCAGGCTGTCACCTAGTCCCGGCTCAGAAATGTGCAACATGACGTATTGGAGTACATCAGCAGGAACAAATCACGTCTCTGTGGCGAGCTGCTGAAGCCAGACTGAGTGATAGCAGCGCTAGCAGCCATGGTAGTATTGGGATGTTGACTCATGCGGCTGTTTTGTTTTGTGTCCAGAGGGGTAAGGAGGAGCTGAGGGAGGCAACGGCCTTGCTGACAGCCCAGCAAACGTCCTTGGAGATCATTGTCAACATGTGCTGCTCTGACGGTGAGTGTTGAGGGCACGGACAGCAGTGCTGACCCCAGGCACTTCAATCTAACATTTATTTCCTGTGACACAGCCACCCAGTATCTGTTTGTCATTCTGATCGACCTTTAGACCAGAAAAGAGAATGCGTGAAGCCAGGTAATTTGAGGACATCATAAAAAATCCTTTAATAAACTTCATTTTTACTGTTAAGACCCTTCTGATGACGAGTGGGAGGAGGAGTCGAGCAGCGACGAAAGCGACCTGGGCCCTGATGGCCTCTGTGACGAAGTATCCAATCTGATGTCTCCACTGTGCTTGTCAGCTGAGGTTCAAGGGGCTTTGATCAACCACAGCATACCAGAAAAGGCAAACAGCACTCTACTTCCTTTATCACACCTCACTTCTGTCACTACATACCCAGAAGGAATTCATTACAGTCACTTGTGTTGATGAGTCTAAAGTGGGTTTACTTGACATCTTTGCAGCTATGCTTCCAACCCTAAGATGAAGTGCTCTCCAGAAGTGCTAATACCTTTTAACCTTTTTCACATTTTTTTAGGGTACAACCCAAAAACTCAGTGGATTTTACAAAGTAGGGCCTAAAAGTGAGGTAGAAGAAAATGGGACAAGTTTAAATTTTTTTGTTCTGTTTTTACAAATAAAAAATGTGTGGTATGCATTTGTTTTTCAGTCCCCATGAGAACCACTTTTTGCTGCAGCTACAGCTCCAAGCCTTTTGGTGTACGTCTCTACGAGCTTTAAAAATTTCTGCCTGTTGTTCCTCCTTGCAGAATAATTTTCAATCGTCGTTCCAGATCCTCAATTAGATTTTAGTCTTGATCTTAACTAAGCTTAGCTATTCTAACTCATAAATATTTTTTGATCTAAACAATTCCATTGTATCTCTGGCTGTATGTTCTGGGTTGTTGTCCTGCTGGAAGGTGATCCTCCGCCCCTGTCTCAGGCTTATTTCAATCTCTAACTAGTTTTCTTCTGTATTTATGTTCCCTGCAAGTCTGACCAGCTTAAATGTCCCCATTAAAGAAAAGGATCCCCACAATATGATGCTGCCACCACCTTGTCTCCACCAATACCATGTCTAATTTTAGTCCCATCTGACTAGAACACGTCTGAGGCACTTGATTTCCTTTGATCCGAGGTGCCCAGGTCCAGTCCTGGAGAGCTACTATCCTGCAGCTTTTAGATGCATCCCTTCTCCAGCGCACCTGAAACATTTAGCTGAATTCCCTCGTGGGCGTGTCACTCAGCTCTGCAGAGGCCCTAATGACACATTCATTTGACTCAAGTGTGGAGAATGGGTGCATCTAAAAGCTGCAGCATAGTTGCTCTCCAGGACTGGACTTTGGCACACCTGTATTAAACTTTATCTAGAGGTATAAGAGTAAAGGGGGCTGATTGCAAATGCATGACATGTTTTTCATATTTCTATTCTAGATTCAACAAAACAATTCTAAATGCCAATGTCATGCATCGTTTTCCTTTTTATGTGTTGTGTTTTTATATCACACAAAGTTCCATTAAAGTATATTTGTGGTTTTAATGAGAATAAGTTCATGAGTTACTGTATGAATACTTGTGAAAGGAACTGTCTGACTGTGATTTTCCCATGATTCCCACTTAGCTTCTCCCATATACAGGTCCTTCTCAAAAAATTAGCATATTGTGATAAAGTTCATTCTTTTCCATAATGTAATGTAATAATAAAAATTAAACTTTCATATATTTTAGATTCATTGCACACCAACTGAAATATTTCAGGTCTTTTATTGTTTTAAAACTGATGATTTTGGCATACAGCTCATGAAAACCCAAAATTCCTATCTCAGAAAATTAGCATATTTCATTCGACTAATAAAAGAAAAGTGTTTTTAATACAAAAAAAGTCAACCTTCAAATAATTATGTTCAGTTATGCACTCAATACTTGGTCGGGAATCCTTTTGCAGAAATGACTGCTTCAATGCGGCGTGGCATGGAGGCAATCAGCCTGTGGCACTGCTGAGGTGTTATGGAGGCCCAGGATGCTTCGATAGCGGCCTTAAGCTCATCCAGAGTGTTGGGTCTTGCGTCTCTCAACTTCCTCTTCACAATATCCCACAGATTCTCTATGGGGTTCATGTCAGGAGAGTTGGCAGGCCAATTGAGCACAGTAATACCATGGTCTGTAAACCATTTACCAGTGGTTTTGGCACTGTGAGCAGGTGCCAGGTCGTGCTGAAAAATGAAATCTTCATCTCCATAAAGCTTTTCAGCCGATGGAAGCATGAAGTGCTCCAAAATCTCCTGATAGCTAGCTGCATTGACCCTGCCCTTGATAAAACACAGTGGACCAACACCAACAGCTGACATGGCACCCCAGACCATCACTGACTGTGGGTACTTGACACTGGACTTCAGGCATTTTGGCATTTCCTTCTCCCCAGTCTTCCTCCAGACTCTGGCACCTTGATTTCCGAATGACATGCAAAATTTGCTTTCATCCAAAAAAAGTACTTTGGACCACTGAGCAACAGTCCAGTGCTGCTTCTCTGTAGCCCAGGTCAGGCGCTTCTGACGCTGTTTCTGGTTCAAAAGTGGCTTGACTTGGGGAATGCGGCACCTGTAGCCCATTTCCTGCACACGCCTGTGCACGGTGGCTCTGGATGTTTCTACTCCAGACTCAGTCCACTGCTTCCGCAGGTCCCCCAAGGTCTGGAATCTGTCCTTCTCCACAATCTTCCTCAGGGTCCGGTCACCTCTTCTCGTTGTGCAGCGTTTTCTGCCACACCTTTTCCTTCCCACAGACTTCCCACTGAGGTGCCTTGATACTGCACTCTGGGAACAGCCTATTTGTTCAGAAATATCTTTCTGTGTCTTACCCTCTTGGTTGAGGGTGTCAATGATGGCCTTCTGGACAGAAGTCAGGTCGGCAGTCTTACGCATGATTGCGGTTTTGAGTAATGAACCAGGCTGGGAGTTTTTAAAAGCCTCAGGAATCTTTTGCAGGTGTTTCGAGTTAATTAGTTGATTCAGATGATTAGATTAATAGCTCGTTTAGAGAACCTTTTCATGATATGCTAATTTTTTGAGATAGGAAATTTTGGGTTTTCATGAGCTGTATGCCAAAATCATCAGTTTTAAAACAATAAAAGACCTGAAATATTTCAGTTGGTGTGCAATGAATCTAAAATAAATGAAAGTTTAATTTTTATCATTACATTATGGAAAAGAATGAACTTTATCACAATATGCTAATTTCTTGAGAAGGAACTGTATATGCTGTGACAAATTTGGTAACGGGATGGTTTTTTTTCTCTCTTGATTCAAGGTTCTCAAAAAGACAGCCTTCCCCAGACCGGAAGCCACTAATGTGTGCCAAGAGAATCCATCTTGGAGAGGCCTAACCAAGAGGTAGTCGTCTTCATCAGTTCAAAATTGGTTGCTTCATTATCTTTTCAGCAAATAAACTTTGTATGTAAAATGCCTCACTTTGTGTAGAATGCAGCGGGTTCAGTCCCGGGCGCTGACCTGCCTCCACAGCATCCTCTCCTCCATGGATACAGAGTCACTGGGTGGCGAGACAGCCCTGCAGGGAGCAGCACAGCACCTCTCTTCACTGGTCTTTGGTGCCGAAGGTCTCAGATTCATGTTACTATTTCTGCAATTTAGCACTTTTGATGTTTTACCAGTTTAGCATCAGGAATCAGTTCATAGCCATATGCAAAAACAAGCAAAACTATATTTTTCTTTTTTCTGTTGCAGAAATGCCTAAAGATGAGGAGTTCCTCGAGGCCGTTATCAGCGCCATGCGCTCTCTCCTGCAGCTAATTGCCTCCAAAAACATCAGCCAGGTACAAAATACAAAACTATTCAGTATCATTGATGGTAATCAGAAAAACAACTGCAAGTTTCACACTTTTCAGAAAATGTTACATTAAATTGGATCTGTTTTGAAGTGTAGCTTTAGAAAACCTTTTAAGATCCCATTTATTTTCACAGGAGCATTTGATTAATTCCAACATTTTTAGAAAGCATACTGCAGAAAACAAGTTGCTAGTTTTGCTTACAATATCTTTGGGTTGATGACATCACAAGAGGTACAGATATACACAATAATATTAAATCTTAGTTTTTTTGATTAAAAACATGCAAACAAACGGGAAGAATTTAAATAAATATTGATGGACTACAAAAATTCTGATGCAGTCGCCTTATGTCTTGTGTGATGTCACCAGAGTAATGGTGAACATGGTGGTTTTTGTTTAGTTTTTTTGGTCGATAGATTTTATCTTGAAATGATACTGCAAAACAAAGTGGTTGGTGCGTTGTTCTCTAAGTTACAAACTATATTTAGTGATTCTGATTGGTAGCTTTAACCCAACATTTTTTATGACTTGAAAATCCTCTGCCTAAACTCACTTTGGATCATAGTCACACTATACCACTCAGTATTTACATGGCTTTTTTTTCTTTCTTTTTTTTTTGTCCAGTGCATGACCCCCCAGCAGCTGATGAGCCTGAGCGAGGCCGCCACCCGCTGTGATGTTGTTAGCTTGAGGGTTAACGCTGTTGCCATTCTGGGCATTACCGGAAGCACGTTAGCCAAAGAAAAGGGCACGGCGGAAACGCTTCAGGTAGAACTACTTCTTCCTGTTTTTTTTATTTGTCCCCAATTGTTAGCTTCTACTCTGAGAAGTTTTGCTCCCCCAGATGATTGGAAACGCCTTGCTTCAAGTCGCTACGAGGGATCACGACCTGGTTGTGAACGGAGAAGCTCTCGATGCTTTGTTTGACGTGTTTGCCGACGGAGAGGAGGCAGAAAAGGCTGCTAAAAACATCAATTTACTGCCTTCACTTAAGGCACTTCACCCTGTCTTCAAGGCCAAGGTTGTAGAGATGAACTAATGTTTGATTTAGACAGTTTTTTGTGTATTATTAGATCATTCTTTTACTTTCTAAAAGATGTTGCTAATTCAATTTATTTTAGTTTCTTATCTCTTCAATACATTGAGATATTTATCCATCTTTCCTTCTGTTGATAGATCCGTAAAGAAGGCCGAGGTAATTACAGCCCTCAGCAGCTGTGTGTCTTGGACAACATAAAAGTCAACCTGAGAAGATTTATCGGTTATTTGGAAAAGGTGGTGAAGAAATGAGGACTTTGTGTTTTTCACAATGTGAGCAGTTGTTAAGACAGTGTGGTTGTGAAACCATGAGTTATTTATGTTTTTTTTAATTTTTTTTTAAGTAATTGCTGTTTACAGTTTTTTTAGTCATGTGAAAGTTTATTTTTTGTGAAAAAGAAGAGGTGGTGGCATTTTGTCTGTGAAGAGTCACCAACACAGTTTAACTAATATATTTTAGGCTTACCTTGGTGCAAATTTTGATGTCAATTCAGCAACCTTTTTAAAAGATATGGTTTAATAAGCAGAATTTTTTTAGTACCCTGTAAGCTATCCCGAGGAATACAAGGAAGCTTATTCGGGGGAAAGCAGTCGTGTTGTGAGGACGCGACAGACTGCTGTTCTTCTTTTACTGGTGTTTTACAGTGAATGACACTTTCTTTAAAACAATACACTGCTTGTTTTATATTAAGCACATCACTGGGCTATTTTAGACTTTTAGAAATCAGTCTTTAAAAGCCAAGTTAGTAGATTTATATCTTTCTGTTAAAATTACTGCACACATTTTCAAGCTCATAGAGAAACAAGAACTAAAAATGCTCTAGTTTAATGAAGAAAAAATGAACCCATACAGGGCCTCCCAAAAGTATTCACACCCTTTCCCAGTCTCATCAGAGCAAAATGAGCCTCACAACATGATGCTGCCACCACCACCATATGTTACTGTAGGGATGGTGTGTTCAGGATGATGCACATTTAGTCTTCCATCACACAGTAGTTTCCATGGAGGCTAAGAGTTCATATTAGGCTCCATCTTCTTTATCTGTTCTCTGTGTCCTCTTCATGGCTTGTGGCAGACCCCAAATAGGACTTTTTATGGCTCTCCTTTGAAAATTGACTTTCTTTTTGGTATGCTTCATAAAGACACATAGAGTGCATTTTTATTTTGTAAAAACAAAACAAAAAACATAGATAAATTTCCTTCCTCCTCAGAATTATGTCTTTTTTTTTTGTTTGTCTACCACATAAAATAATCAAATGCTATATTTGTTGTTGTGACATGTCAAAGTTCCATGGATATGAATACTTTTGTTAGTAAGTTTACAAAGGTACAAAGAAAAATTGAAATTAAAAATGCAAACCTTTTTCAGGCTTCTGAAAATACTTTCACAATATCTGTGGCATAATTTTTCAGATAGTGAACGATTGGGTTCTAAATAATTATTAATTCTGCTATCTGAATATTGCTGAAATAAAAAAAGTAACTTGCTGTGTTTATTTTATTAAAAGGAATAGTGTTTAGTTTAGTAGTGATCGACAAAGCTTTCTTGGTGTATCAGAAATGTGCCAAAACTGTGATACTACATAATTTCATTACAATCTGATTCATATCCTAATAAAGTCAAAATAAATTACACTATTGTTTCTAGTTTTCTGGAACAAGGAATGTTATAGAAAACAAATATGCAAACATATTCCAAATGCATAAAGTTTGGAACTATGATGTAAACGTGAACATCTTTGAAATTGTCATTATTCTATAAAAGTTTGAAATAAAAATATGTTTGGAGTAAAATTTGATGTTTCATCTGGATAAGTTGACTTTTTTTTTTCTTCCAAAGTGTCTGAATTTCAGTCTCTGGTCTTTCTTTATGACACTTGCTCAGTTTAGGCTAAATAAAGATAGTAGCGCCAAAAAACAAGAATAGTTTAAAAAAAACTCAGTATCCTACTGCAAAATAAGTACTGAAAACTTCATGGTAAAATCTAGACTTTTTTTGTCTTATACAAAATTCTCAGGTAATTAGCATGAGTTGAACATATTCTTAAATTGTTAAAATCAACTGAACAGTTTTGGATCTCGTTTGCAGCAAGATGGTCATATTTTCAACCCGGTACTATTGTTGGGGTAGTACAACTACTTGTGGCTGAATATATATGTGGACCTACTTATAAATTAAATTAGACAATAGTAGGTATTAATTTAAATAAATCGTCACTATTTTACTTTAAAATCCGTGACTGATTTTAGCTAAGATGCTGAAAGCTACGTTGTAGTAAGGTTACATTTCCTTGATTCAGATTAGTAGACTCACAACTAGCAAACACATATGACACTGACTGTGCTTGTTGAAGTACATACTATGGAAGATTATACTTGCTATAATCAAGAAAAAAACAGACATAAATACATCAAGGCTTAATAGAATATTTACCATGGTCGAAAACAGCAAAAGATGTACTTTAGTGATTTGAGAATTGAGAAATTATTGGGCAGAAGCATGATATACAGAAAACAGACCGTATGCTCAACCTAAAATAAAAAAAAGATAAATTTCAGTGCAATAAAGTAGAAAAGTATTATCCAAAAATGTCTATACAAATTTGTGCAAATGGACCAATGGTGATGACCTGTAACCAGTAATATTTAGTGAATGTGTTGTGTAATGTCATGTGGCAGGAAAGATTTTCCTTATAATATGATGAAGTTAAATAGATTCATAATTTTTTTAATAAATGTAATAATAAAAATGTACCGTATTGTTAAAATACCTATTTATTTTGGCTTATATTTCTTTAATAGTGGAGTTATTTTTATTTCTTCTTGTTTTGTTCTTCTTAATGATTTATTTCGGATTATCCTTTTTTCTTTTACTTCCCTGAAGGTATTTATACGTTATTATATAGGTCAATTGATTATTTTTGGTTCCTATCTCTGGATTTTTACCTCCACATGTACTTTTATTCTTTTGTCTTCTTTTTACATATGTCTGAATTGTATTTTCTCATCTCTAATGTGCTTAAAAACACACACTAACAAGTGTTGAGTTCAAAAAGGGAACCTCATATAGATTCATTCTATACAAAGTGATTCAGTTTGGGTGTTTATTTCTCTTAATTCAGGTTATTATAGTTTACAGCTAATGAAACTCCAAATCCAGTTTCTCACAAGATGAGAATTCTATATTTGACAAATAAAAAAGTATTTTTAATACAGAAATTTTATGTTTGATGACTGGGAAGCCTGCTGACTTGATGGTTGTTGAGCAGAAAGTCATTGACACCCTCCACAGCTTGGTTATGCTATTAAAGGTCATTGCTAAAGAAACTGACTGAAAAGATGTGGTGGATAAGCAAAGGCCATGACAACTTTGAGAGGAGCCGAACAGTTTGCCAAAACAGAAATAACTGCAGCAGTTCCTTGTGTTAAGCCACTCCTAAACCAGATATGCCAAAAGCATCTCACCTGGCCTAAGGGCAAAAATGATTGGACTTTTGCCCATTAGTCTAAAGTCTTCGTTTCTGATGAGAGTAAATTTAACGTGCAATTCGGAGATGATGATGTGATGAATGAGGTGATAGAAATGTCATCTGCTGCTGTTTCTCCAGTACTCCAAACAGAATTTATGGGGTATTGTAAAGAGACAGACCAGACCTTATAGTGGAGATAAGCTGAATACCCAACCAAGTGTTGAGTGTCTATTCTGTACAGCACATGGACATATTTTAGTAGGCTGATATATTTGCATAACTGGTCTTATGTACCACACTTTTTCCTTCCACTCAACCTTCCATTAATATGCTTGAATACAACTCTGTGAACAGCCAGCTTGTTTAGTAACGACCTTTTGTGCATTACCTTCCAAATAAAGGGTATCAATTACTATCTGCAGATCGTCTGCAATCTTCCCCATAGTGCGTAGCATGACCATAACATATTCATGCATTACACATCTTTTTTATAGCCTAGGTTTATATAATATTAGAATTTTTGAAGAAACGGGATTTTTGATTTTACTTTTTGAATCCAATACATGAAAAAGCCCCTTCCACGATATTCTAATAAATGTAATCCATTTTGAGAGCAAATAGATCATCTCCTGCCCCTATTTTGTTTTTTAATATAGCAAACTATGAATAGTATCGGATTTCAATTACAAGATATGGGACAGTATATGAATAAAAAATAGGTTTTCCTAATTTGATTTACACTGAAAGAAAAATATCAACGCTGAGTTTGTTATGTAATAACTATATCTATGTAAAAAATCCGTAGCTGTTTGTTGCGTAATATCACATTACTCCGCCCCTCTTCCCTCGCTCCGCGCAGCCGCAGTAGGACTGTGGACTCCGCCATCGGAGGAAACACACAGAGACTCTTCGACAGGCAAACCTCGCACGTTTCTACCGTCTTTAGCTGCAAGTTGATTTCAAATACCGTTTTTATCACCTGACTAGCTCTCTCGTTTTAGTTACTGCGGATGAATTTGCTCGACCGCTCGGTGTATATAATTTTTCCCCCTCAAGCGCGTAGTTTTTTTTTATTTTTTACACCATAATCTAGAAGTAACGGTCAGTGGAGAACCTGAGCAGGCTAGCTAACGTTAGCTAGCGACCTGGCTAGCTGCACACGAGCTGAGCTCTGCTCAGTGGTGGGGCGGAGGAGGGGGGCGGTTTGCCTACAGTGGCGTTTGATGGATCCGAGAATCGCCTGGTTTCAACCAGAACAACGGGGACCCGCTAACAACTTGTGGATGCAGATCTGGGAGACGACGCAGGGGCTCGGGTATTTGCACGTCAACAGCAGCTACTCCACGGGATCTCAGAGCACTCCGAGCCTGAAACCGATCGTCAACAACGGGGCGTCGGGAGCTGCCCTCACTTGCAGGAACGGGACGCTCGACTCGCACCACGGCGGCGGAGACGTCAAGACTCAGGGGATGTCTACCTCAGCGGGGGACCGAGAAATGACGGAGCAGAGGGACTTTATACCACTAGACACCAACAGCAACCATAACAACCGAGCCGCGGGCAGGGGCGGTGTCGTTGGAGGGGGGCAGCAGGGCAGTGGGGTTGCTGTGCTTTGGAGGGGGCTCACGGACGGACACCCCAACAAAAGAAAGAGAGACAATAAAGCTAGCACTTTCGGATTCAATTCCAGCCTCTTGAACAATGGTTGCGGCTCTAACACGGAAAGATATGAAGGTTACACGGGCACGCCTTGGAAAGTCAGGAACTATTCTGAAGGAGTTGTGGGGTAAGAGTGAGTCTCTTTAAGTTGTTTAGATTGGCTGAGTTGCAGGTGACCTACAGCTGGAGGTGTCGCTGCTTACAGAGCAACTCTGCAAACCAGCATGTGTTGTAGTAGGTGGGTGCTCGAGTAAAAACTAGTTTGTTTACTCTTAAAGGGAAAGGAGAAAGGCTCAAAGTGTTCGTCCCACCCCACCCACTGGTTTACTTCCACTTAATGTGTCAACTTTAGTTTATTTAGCTGGTGAAAAGGGGGGACACCTGTTGAAGTCAGGGTTCTGTAAAGTTTAAATAGGAGACCTTATTCAGTCTTCAGTTGCAGTTTTGATGAGCGATCGTGAAAATAAAACACTCCTTAAAAAGGCAATACTAGATACAGAAATGGAGTTAGTGGCTTATTGAGATATCTGTTAGAAATGAGCTGGGTTGGTGTGTTTGTGGTAAGTTGAAGAACAGCACTTCTCAAAATGAAAAGAAAAGTTATTTATATATATATATATATGGGTTGGGATTTATTTTTTGTGTACACAGACCATAAACATCTGTTTGAAGTATAGATTTTCAGTGCAGGATATCACAAAAATACAAGTGGGGAAGAAAAAATGAGGACATCAAATTCTGGTTTGTGTGTATTTGGGTAATAACAAACATCACAGTAGACACAAGAATTTAGCTGGCATTAGTAAACACTTTGGCCGACATGTGACTTCTGATACATATCGACATCGTTTCAGACTCATTCCAGTTGCAACAAAGCTTCAGGGAGTTCAGCCTTACGTGTTTGACCCCCAGTTTGACCCCAATGACCTCGGAGCCATCGGGGACACTACCATGGATGGCAAAGGCTGACAATGATCATTTTCAGAACATTGACGTGAACACGTTTGTTTACATTCCTGTTTGAAATCTTCCGTCACTGGTAAAATAATTAAATGTTGCCTGCATTCTGTTTGCATCACCATTAATATTTATGCAGGGTTCCTGTACAGGCGCACTGCCATAGCTCTGAGCTTGTACTACTTTAGGTAACTTTTCGTTCTACATGTGACAAACTGACTTTACAGAAATGTCTGGTTAGTAGCACCTTAAAACAGCCGACCATGTTCTCTGTTTCTTTATCCATTGCAGGACAAAATCGTAATATTTATTGTTATTATGTAAAGAACAAGGTGTAATATGACAATTACTTTTTTAGCTTTTATATTTGAGCGAGTCGAATCCAAAAGAGCAGAGGATAACCGTAACTCTTTAAAGGGTAATATTTTATGAACGTATTTTAGAGAACAGTTGTGGTTGGGCTTTGGAGTTTGTTCTGATTAGAAGTCACAACATTTGATATTGAGTTGATTGAATTTTTGAAGCAGTTTTTAAAGACTTAGGCCAATTGTACAATTATAAAAAAAAACAACTAATGAACAAGTCCCAGGCTAGGTGTTACCTGTAATATTATCATAGCTACATGAATCTAGGGGATCTGGAGTTATTCTCTTAACAGCTTAAAATCTTTGTCTTTTGCATAATTCGATTAATGTAGCAACAATAATATGCAGTGGGACAAATGATCTCTCTGCAACAAGCTGCTGGTAACAAAGCAGTATAACAAAAATGCTTTTTTTTTATTCAGTCATTTGTTACAGATAGACACTCCACTGACCCATCCTTTGAGTTTGTGTCTGTTGTACTAAAGTAATTTATAGATGCGTTTATGCTCATGATGAAAAAACAGGAATATTCGGTCTCATCAAGTTTAATCGACCAAAATAACAAAAGAGAGAGGCTAGATGATCATTTCCAAGAACCACTTTGAAATCTAATCAAATCTCTGCTCTAGGCAAAACATAAAGAACTGTGAAATGGCTCCAGGCATTTCATGTTGGGAGATTGAGATGACAAGATGGCAGCATAAAATCTATCAATGTGTCACACATGTTCCCCATTGTAGTAGTATGGGAAAATCCCCTCAGTCTGGATGGAATTAGTGTTCGAGAGATCTGACATAGATGTCAGTGCAACAATGTGTGGAGAGCAAGTTTCAGATGGTAATGCTCTTATTATTAAAGTCACACTTTGAAAAGAGAATAATATGGAGAAGGAGATAATAATTGCTTCAGGCACAGGTTTGGTCAGGGGAGAGCTATTAGGGGTGTTCCATCTTGGGTGCCTCACGATTACGATTTGATTTTTAAACAATTATTTTTGTTGCATATTTTTTACCCCATTTAGGGTTTTTTTCTTCATTCCTTCCATGGCTAATTTCTACTCTGAAATTCATCCAGTTTCCATTAATTGAAGTATCCAAACCAATTGATGTCCTGTCTATTATTTATTTGAAGCACATCAGTAATGCTCTGTTTACTTTAAGAAGACTTTTGACTTGCATATTTCAATTATTCCTGCTCTATATGGTTAAAAAGAATAATTAAACTTCAGATCAGCTTTTAAAAGTGAACCATAACAGAAATGACTTTAAAATCTAAATAGAAATAATTAATCTTCGTTATTAGAGAATAAACCAGTAATAGTAATAGCTCACTTTTTAAGTCATACAGGACAAAAATTACACAAAAATCAGAAACTATATTCTTAGAAAATAAGTATAATTTTTTATTCAAAGTAATAGAAAATAAAAAGCAGCGTTCTTCCAAAGAAACTTAAAGTGTAAACTCCAGTCTTTGTTTTGTCAGTCAGCGTTTTCATGGTTTTTACATCAGTTTGACCAGTGGGATGTTTGCCACATGTCACAGAAACTAATCTGCCAGCTATGAGTACAGTGCTCTCCGCCACACATTAGTCGCAACTGGGATGGATTGAAGGAAATTTCCTCCGTATTTCATACTTAGAGCTAAGCATGGGCTGACGTCTGGTAAACATGAGCTGCAGCTTGCGGAAGAGCGTCTCGGACAGCATCGAAAAAGTGGACACGTCCGGGGAAAAGAAGATGTTGCTGATAACATGATACACAACAACAAAGACGCTTCTTTCACAACTAAAGTGCAAAACATTTGCTGTATTTAGCTAATTTCACGCTGCATGACTGAAACTCTAGCTGCAGCCATGATGTTTCCGTCTGTCCGTCTCCTAAAAATGTCTGTACGGCACACCTGACTTTAATGGTGTTCTAATTTAATTATTATGAAAAATAATCGATTTTTTTCTACACCTTTTGAAACACTATCGATTTTGCTCATTTCACATTGCAATTAATCTATTTATGGTTAATCGGCACACCCGTAAGAGCTATATCTATGGTCGATGTGTCTGTCACACTGAACGACCACAGACCAAGGATTTTAGCTCACAGAAAGAGCTCCACTATATATCGCTATGTCCTTGGGCACAATTTTAATACTGCAAATTACTCTTTGAAACTTGGTGAATAAACTTCCAAGTGTCACGACTTTACGCTCTTAATGGCTGTAAGATGTTCGGCCAGCTGGACAGAGCGGTAGATGCCCACACCGGACACAGGTCAGGAGACTGTAGTAAGGAAGATGAAGAGTTATTGTAACTGTCGTGGTCGTCGCCATTTTTTCCAATAAGATCACACTTGCAAGATTTTTCCAATATCATGCATCTGTACTTTTCTTCGAAAAGCCAAATAGTTTTGTCTAAATTTATAAATGTGAAGCAATAATACATATGCAAATATGTTTTATGGATGGACTTAAAGTGCTGAAACGGTGAAAACATGAGCAGGTCTGAGGAACTGCTTTCTGAGCAAACACGGTGTGTGCTTCCACCTCTCAAACCTGCTGGTGCTTCGGAAACATTTGAACAAAGTTGCTGGATTGACTCCTTAATATATTTAATTTAAGTCTTGCATGGAGATCACAACTCAATGCTCTTGAACTGCTGTCCAATAAACCTACAAGGAACTTTAACTCTGTGGGGTTTTTTTAACAGTAAAAAGTCTTAATATAAACTCGTAGTCTGTGGTAAATGTTCTGAAAATTTGATTTATGGTTCACTTTTGTTCTGACGGACCTCTTTTTATAATATACTTTCACGTTAGTCTAGATAAATGTTCAAGTTTTAGTTTTGTCTCCTCTTCCTCTGCTAAACATGTGGAGACAAGCAGAACACAGGACTGTAGAGTTCAGCCTTTGGCTGCTCCTCATTTATAGTAATATGGGAGCTTTGTTTGCATAAGGACATTCCTTAGTGATAAGCTCTGCTAATACCAGAACCTTAAGCTAATAGCTGAGATCCCACTCAGCCCCCATTGATGGCGTTCAGCACTCAGGCAAACCATGATGTCAGCACGGTCTAAGGCAATGCGGCATTAATTTAAAATGAACTAGTGACGACCTGCCGTATGTATGCAAATGTAAAAGTTGCCTTTGTTGGGTTAGAAGTGATATGATTAGAAATGGGATGAAAAAAAAACTCTTCAGCTTTTGGTATGAACAGGGATGAAACTTCTTTTGGATGAATTAGGAAAATCACATCTAGAGACTCAACAAAAAAAAAAGCTACAATCTTTTCACCTCTGATGTTACGTTTTAGCTGCAACGCGTTGGCGGAAGAATCACAAGTCGGGCATACCAGTGCGACTGAATGGCTTTTCACAAAATGGCACAAGGTATAAATGAAAGGTAAACAGGGACTCGTTTTAGTTACTGTTTTCCAATTATTTTATTAGCTCAACTTCGGCCTTGTATTTAATTCAAAATATAAATATAGCATATTTCCAAGCAGAACGCAAGACTACAGATCAGCGCTTATTTGGCTTAGAAGTAAATTCATACAGGCTTGAACAAAAATATTGCTCAATCATGACTGAGTTTGTTACAAGCAGCAAAAAAGGGCGATATGGTAGCGAGTTAAAACGCGCTTCAGCGGGACAGTTTGTACTCTATATTTGGCCATGTGGCTTGGCTAGAGAGGCAGAGGCATTAGCTTATTTGTGTTTGACACTGCCAGGCTTTCTGGAACTGGGAAGGTCCAAGCAGCCTGATTCATGTTGGCAGTGGATCAGTGTTTGCATGCTCCACACATTCCGACTTCCTCTAAACAAAGCCAACCATCTTGAGAGCCAAACCGTAGCTCCCTCTTCCTGTTCTGACCAATCGCATTTGGACCTGGAAGGGAGCGCTTCCACCTAATTTTCCAGACAAGTGATTGAGGTTCTGTTTAGATCTTTTATATGGAAACGTGGAGTCTCCAGCCTGGGAGAGCTGTTTGTTGACCCTTGTTTTCTTTTCTTCTTTGTTGGGTTTGTTTATTATCCTAATGGTGAAACAAAATGTCCCCCATTAGCAGTCATTTTATAAACTATATTTTTAGTGATTATTTATACAGTATTTCTGCAAACAGGCTTAGAATGATAAAAGAGGAGGTTTCTTAAAACATAATGAAATGTGTGGTTAATTGTTCAGTGATGACATGCCCCAGAGCAGGCTTTTAGTGCCTTGTTATTATGGACGTTCCATCTTAAGGGGTCCCATGATTTCGATTCGGTTACAATACGATTTGTTTTTGTTGCACATTTTTTCCCCATTTAAGGTTTTTCTTAATTCCTTCCATGGCTAAAAATCAATTCAGTTTCCATTAATTGAAGTATCCAAACCAATGGATGTCCTGTCTTTTGTTCATGTCAAACCACAAATAAAACCAACAAATGTCCATAATATGTTTCATAATCATATCAAGGTCATATTTATAATGAAAACTAAAGCAAGTGTGTGTTGGCAATTTGAATATAATTCACACACCTGGAACTGCGGTCAATATTCCTGCAGAGCTGTCTGTATAAAACAAAGAAAAATGGAAGAGTGTTTAAATATTTTTCTTACTATAAATGTACATGCCAAAAATGGCTGGGAAGCAAGTGCAAGTAATTGGTATTTTATAAACGGTGGCGACAGAGTTTAAAAAAGGCCTATAATTAAGTAAATCTCAGAAATTCCAGAAAAAAAAATCAAATATATTTTATATTCTGGTACTTGCAGTTATCCACGACATTAAAACCCTTTATATCTCACTTTTAGCCGCAATGAACAGATAAAAAGTAGCGAGATCAGGCCCAGGTTGGCGGGGGAGACACTCCAACCGCCCGCTGGGCCTGCAGCTACCGCAGCCTATCAGCGGTGCTGTGCTACTCCGAAAACACCGGAGCACATTTTAAAGAAGGTAGATTCTTGATGAACTGACCATATAGATGCAGTTTTGATTCAAATTCAAAATTACTTCATTAATCCCGAAGGGTAATTAAATGTTGTAACTCATTATCCAAGTTTCTTCAAAGATTTGTTGTAGATGCTGATGGCTGTGGGTATAGATGCTCTCCTGTAGCACTCTGCAGATCTGAAGAAGCCTCTGACTGAAGATGCTCTGTAGTTGTATGACAGTCTGATCTAGAGGATGCTCAGAGTTCTTCATAATGTTCATATTATGAAGAATGTCTATGTCTACTTTCTCGCCTAAAAACATCTTAAAACTGCATTTTGTAATGAGTTTACAGTGGTATAAAAGCAATACATTTCAGCACTAACCATCTCTATTTGGTGGCTGGTGGTGTAAAGCATTGTGGGATACGTCGCTGGGTGAACTCCGCAGAAGGATGCTTTGATGCGTCCTCGATACAATGGGCGGTGCAAGAACACATCCGGGCACTTTGAGCGTACTTAAAACTGGAACAGTACTTGGCCCACCATTGATGGCGTTTCTCAAGAATGCGAGTACTTAAGTCCAGACAAGTACGCATGTTGAGAAACGGCCACTGTATTCAGCCATGATGTTTCCGCTGGTCCGTCCCCTAAAAATGTCCGTGAGGCATGTTGGACTTTTATGTTTCTCTTATCTACTTATGAAAAATAATCGATTTTTGAATACACTTGAATCACTATCGATTTTCCACGTTTCACATTGGTATTAATCGATTTATGGTGAATCTGCACACCCCTAATTGTTGTTGCTGCTTGTTTAAATTTTTTTTTTTTTTAGATTCATCACTCCCAGCATTAACACACAGGCAATACCTCTGCTTAAAGGTGTTTGATTAAAAATGTGCTTAATGCAACGGCTGCAGTTGATAACACCTGCTCTCCCGTCTCTCTTTAATAGCAATAAAGTTTATTGTCATTGAAGTGTAATACAACAAAATTACAGTGCACTCACGTACAGGATTAAAAAGGTAGCCTAATAAATAGTAATTAAAAGATAGGCAATAAAATAGAACATTTTCACAATCATTAATTCATACAATCACATTGCCATATAAAACCTGCTATTAGTGCCATAGTGTGCGAATATGCAAGTTAGTGCAAATAATGAAATTCAGAGCATTGCATGAGGAATGTTTTTGATTAATGCAAACACATTACAGAGAGATTGTTTTCAGGTGAGAGTTGAGTATGGCGATAGCTTTGGGATAAAAGCTGTTCATTAATCTTGTGGTACGTGTTCTGATGAACCTGTAGCGTTTCCCTGAGGGCAGCAGTTCAAATAGATAATTTGCAGAGTGGAATGAATCCTTCAGAATGTTGTGTGTCCTCTGCAAGCAGCAGGAGTTGAAGATGGTGTCCATGGTAGGAAGCTGTTAGCCGATGATGTTTTGAGCGGTTTTTATACCTTTTATTTATTTTTTAACTTGCTGCCTGGTGTTCATTGTTGGAACAGTCCAAACCCCGCATATAGTGGTCCTTTGAACTAGATGAAACTAGATCGCTGTCCATAACACAGCCTTTAAGTGTCTAGTGAGGAATGTGTCTTCCAGTCCAGAGGAACGCCATCCTGTAAAGCCAGACTCTTGTTGTCACTTTGCAAAGACCTCTTTTTAAAAACTGGCTTTTGTAGGAGGCTACTCGAGCTTAATACTGTTTCCGTTTATCGAAACGGATCCAATGAAGAACAGCATGTGAATCGCTGACCAGAATTGGACGCCGCTGATTCAGTATCCCCTGCCAAACAGTAAAAAATGTTCAGTTCTCCTTGTTGGCAGTGTGAAAACAAACGTTCTCTGATTAAATGATTGGTTACTTTCCCTGCGTATTTGCTGTATATTCAACATGCATACCGGTTTAAAAATACAGCATACTTTTTTAAAACTCCCATGCTCGACAGTTTATTTTGATTTTGGTATAAGGCAGCACAATATCAGGAAAAATGTGATTGTGATATTATTGTGCAATGTTGCAGTGACTGTATCAATTGCTATTAACCCAGATGTTCAACTGAACTGCTTTCATCTGAAATACCCCAAATATTGCCCCCAAGAAGCTACGTGCAATTGCAATATTGTAATTATTGATACAACACTTAAGTATTGCAATTTGCTATATTTTGCTGCTCTTTTGGTGCAATATTTTAGGTATTTTCACTTTGCTGCAGCTGAAATAACACCAAAAGGCAGGTTCTTTGCTTTTCCTTATATCCGTGATTGAAAAATCATTCAACACTTTAAATGTAGCTATCTGACTTGTTTTCCTGCTTTAAAAAGTCCCAAATCTGTACAGATTTTTCCCCGTTTAATATTTTCTTTAATTTATAATTGTTTCTGCTCAGGGAATTACAGCGAAACATTTTTGTTACCTTATCTACTTCCAGTATCTTAAAGAGACCGTATATTTAACTAGGTTGGACTTGGAAAAACATGTCCGAATTTGGCCATAAAAGCAGAACTGAAAAAGTTGCCATCAGTCTTGCCGGCATTGTTTCCCAATGACTTCCTGTGCCTCAGGTAGTGAGATGGGCGTCTTCGGTAAGGGGATTAGCGGGTCAGTTCTGACACACTGTGTGGAATTAACCCCGGGCAAGATGCTGAAACCGTTCCCAGCCAAATGTGAAATGTGGGCTTGTGCTTTTTCTGTCGGTCCGTTTATTTGTTGTCTCGTTTAACGACTACGAATTCACCTGGACACACGCCCACCTCCATTCACGTCCTACATTCACCAGCATGTGTTCTTTAGTGTAACTGGAGCCGTTTGGTTCTTGCATCCAACAGTTGGCATCCCTGATCGGCGATTGATAAAAAATTAAAGGATCCGTCGTCTGTGCGGTACTAACACCTCTGCTTTTGTTTGTCACAGAATGGGGACAACCACAAAGTATTTAATGCAGATTGTTTGCCTGGCAACCCTGTGTCTATTCAAAGCTGTTCTTGTGTGAGTCTGAAGGTTCAATAGGTACAGCCGTGTCACATAACAGCTTCGTTGTCGAGTTTGGCAATGCCTACAAATGTAGGCCTTTGAAAATACGGTCATGACACTTTCTGGTCATATTTATTCATATTTATGAGGTGATTTTTGTTGTTGTAAATAAATACATACATAATAAATAAATGCATACATAATACATAAATTGGAAAGTAATGCTAGAGAAAATAGGGGTTTAGTACCCAAGAATTCAAGAGTGTTTATGATTCTATATTTCTGATTAACAGATGGCTCACATAGATATGAGCATTTCAACAGTGCCCTTTTACCTTCTACACGTTTGGCCTTTAGCTTGTTTGTATTTTCAAAGTTTGAGCCAGCTTTTCTTCATTCCTGCTCAAAACCTTTGTTGCCTCAAATTGTCTTTAATTGACCTTTCCGAAAAATTCTGCCTTCCAGACCAGGTGTTGCACAGTTTTCATGCAAAAGCAAAGCAGGAACGT
This sequence comes from Valencia hispanica, assembly GCA_963556495.2. Classification (NCBI taxonomy): domain Eukaryota; kingdom Metazoa; phylum Chordata; class Actinopteri; order Cyprinodontiformes; family Valenciidae; genus Valencia; species Valencia hispanica. The sequence goes on from OY747701.1 coordinate 45,970,791, forward strand.
TGAAGGTCCTGCCAGAGTTTTTAATTTTTTTATTGCTCAAAATGCTAGTCAGGTGTCCACCATTTGTGATCTGTGACTCAATTTAAAATTTTAACAATACTGAGTGGGGAAGATGCAAAAACAGGCTGCCATCGAGTCTGTAGTTTCACTCAGTTTATTTTTGGGAATAAAACATTAACAAGATCCGGTGGCGGTCTAGTTCTAGCTTTTTGTTCAGAAGGCAAGGCAAGGCAAGTTTATTTGTATAGCACAATTCATGTTACAAGACAATTCAAAGTGCTTTACATAAAACATCAAAAGCATTACAGCAGGGTGCAGAAAAAGCAAAAGTACAAGAATAAAAACCATGAATTAAAATGAGAAAAAAATAATTAGTGGTAAACATGCCACTTGTGTATAAGTTTTTGGGCCCTATCAGTGTGTGCTGTATTACTATTAAAAGTACTACATTGCAGCGTTGTTCATAAACTTTAAACTAAGGTCACATGTGGCAGTGTATTTAGATTCTGCAGAAATCCCTGTGCCGAAGGAGGTGCTTTGCGTCTGCTAGCAGCATTTTTAAAGGTAAGAAATGAGCTCATTTTTGTGCAGAAGACAATTAAATCAGCTTAAATTTGAAATGAAATCCATCCACACGTTTAATTTTCAAAACTGAAAGTCCAATGAAGTATCCAGCTCACAAGAGGAGGCATTACAAAACATTAGGTACACGACAATTTAAAAAAGGATAATCTTTAGCAATATTCTAATTTTATATTATATAATTATAATTTTATCATTTATATTATAATTTTATATTTAATATTATAACGTATCTATCGAATCTAATTTATAATTTGGACCCCAGTAGAGAGACACAACTGTTTTAACGATTCGGTAATCTGTGCAGGGTTTTCCATTCCATATTTGACTAATCTAAGTTGGCCCTGGTTGCTCTTTGTGTTTTCACAAATAAGTGATGATGTTTTTTTTTGTTTTTTTTTCAAGAATCATCCTTAGGTGTAGAATTACCTTGTTCAGGTTTGATCAGTTTAAGTATTTTAGATTTTGAAACATAGATGATCATAGAAAGAAAAAACTAAACAGTAAAATAGCTTTTCAGTTTGGCTGTAGTAGTAAGCTCTGAAGGAAACGCTAACTTTAGCATTGTAATGTTTAAAGCTGCAGTAGGTAACTTGAATAAAAGTAATTTTTTGTGATATTTCCTAAAACTGTCCATTTGTCCTGAAAGTAGGAAATGAGATTTGTAATCTGTTAAAAAAAGCAACTCAGTTGGTCACGCCCACAGCCCCTACTGCGATTTGCAAGAATCCACCGCGCTCGGTAGAAAACAGCCAATCAGAGCCAGAGCAGCGTCTGATTGAGTGTCTGACATCTGTCTATCACTCCTCACACACACCGCGACCCGCCCCTCGCTCCGCTACGCAACCGCTACGCAACAGCCACCTAAAGAGAAACTGCCTGTACCGCTGCGGCCAACGGCAGCATATACGGCTAAGATAACAAAAGAGAAGATGAGCGAGGAGGACAAAAAAGCTAAGAAGAAAGAAGTTGACCGAGCCCAAGATAAAACGAGGGGAAATATTGGCGTAGCCTTTGAGAGGTGGAGGGAGCTACGGGACCTGAAAGCATTTAAAACTGATTCCGAGTTGGCAATGTCTTCTTGACAGGTAATTACCCTTGCTTGATTAATATTTGTTTTGTTTTTTTTGGTGGTGGTATTACAGTAAACCTCCGCAGCGCGTGCGATCAGCCGTGCACTCACAGCTAATGTTGTCATATGTGGTTTACTGTTAGGAAATATTCACGAAAGTTTGTTTTCTAAGTCACGTCAGCTGATTTTCTTTGGCAGTTGTTACGCCAGTAGTGCAGCCGAAGGAGGGAGGACGGCATTGGAGGCGGGGCTTGAGTCCATCGGAGAGGGAGGGGGAGTGATGTGAAGCTTGTTTGGGTTTAAATTTTCAAGCAAAGTCTGCTCTTCTCTCTGATTTTCTTACTGCAGCTTTAAGGAGTGTCAGTATTCTCAGAGAGCATACAAATTATTCTCCGGTACCATTTCTTCTTTCAAACTGAATACCCAGATTGCTGCTAAACAAATGCTTCTTCAATGCCTTACCAAGCAAGCTTAGGCAGCCAGCCTGGCAGGCTGCTTTTATTAGCTGACTAGCACCATCACCCAACAGGAAGCTTCCTTTTTTACTTTTAAACAATGTCAAGATTGCACATCATGTGCGTCATACTTCACAGCAATGGGAACTATTGTAGTGTATTAAGATCATGAGATCCACTGGAACCAAGAAGGTGGAAAAAAAGGCCACAACTTACCAGTCATACTTTTAATTTTACTATAAAAATCATGAGATCCCATGGCGTGTGACACTCTTATTCGGAACATGTCGGGGTAAAGTGTAAATCAGAAATGGCGGCACATTGTTTCTGCTATATAATGTGTCAGTAATGGCTTTAAGATTCATCATAACTCAACTTAGCGTGATGTTTATTTCCAAATAAGAAATTCCTAATGGTGGATCATCTAAAGCAGAGGCCCCCTACTCCCGGGCCCTGGACCGGTACCGGGCCATGGGTCAGTTGGTACCGGGCTGCACAGAGAGTAAATAACTTGCAGTACACCGTCTCCTTTATTATCCGAACCATAACGATGTTTTATTTTGAAAAATGACCGGAATTCTGTTACATCTGGCTATAGCTCGCTCTTGACACATGTCAAGACGCTTGCCTCGATCACGTGATAGGTCACTGCTAAAAACAAACCCCCAAGCTAGCAAAATGAAATTAAATACAGAGGTCTCTGAAAAGTAGGAAATGGTTAGTGAAGTGACAGAAGAAAAGCCTACAACTTCCACGAAAAATCCAGCTACAATGAACAGATAATACCAGGAGTCCCATTTAAAATATGGATTTGCACCGGGCCCGCCACTCTGCTTAGTACGTGACAATCAGCTTTCTAGTGAGGCAATGCAACCTTTACAACTGCCCCAGTTGGGACCATCTCGTTACATAGAAACAACCACAGGGCACCCACTAATTCAGCATTTTGGGGAGTTGTATTTTTCATGCACTTTATATTTGTGTTTGTGGTAAATGTGATTTTAAAGGCATGTTTAGTGATTAGCTAGTGTTAGGAGACAGAGAGGATGTTACTTGCATTGTGTTGTTGGTGCGATGTTACGGAAACCCTTATAAAATTAGGATTAAACATTGGATTTCTATTTATTATCATATCTCAAAATAACCAAAAAAAATTATGCCTGTTGTTTCTTTTTGTTTTGTTGCATTTTTCCGCCGGTCTGTGTGAATATTGTCTGTTATCTGGTCTGTGGTGAAAAAAAGGTTGGGGACCACTGATTTAAAGCACCAGTTCCCTCTTAAATTCAAGAAACATACTGAAGTATATTTTCTGTAAACGTGTTACGAGGAAGAATACTGTTAAACCTGTTGTAAATTATATATTTATGAATGAATTTGAGTTCAGTACGTTGCCTCCTAGATGTCTTGCACTGCCTACTAATATTTACAGGTCACTGTTCAAGTCATCTTTTTAGTGGACCTCTAAGATGACTAAAAAAGTACATTTAATTTCTTTTTTTAATTGTTTAAGTTTGGAATTCCTATCAAAAATCTGGAGATGATAATGCAAAGAAGGATTCTTCATAAAATCAAAAAAATTATGGACAACCCTGAGCATCCTCTTCATGAGACAGTCATACAACAACAGAGCGTCTTCAGTCGGAGGCTTCTTCAGTTTCGCTGCAATACAGACCGCTACAGGAAATCCTTCCTGCCCACAGCCATTATCATCTACAACAACTCCTTAAAGAATTAATTATATGAGCTATACCAACACTTAATTTCCCTCTGGGATCAATAAAGTATTTTTGAATTGAATTGAATTGAAATCATCTCATTGCTTTAAAATGAACATGCTTAAGTTTTTAGCACTTAGCTTAGGAAAGTAATATGTTTGCTGACTGTAGTCTGTTAGATTTCTTTTTTTTAAATCTGAAAAACGAATATCGCACAACCATAATCCTCGTTTCATTCATGTTCAAAAAATAATGAGCAGATTGTCTAAAACTACAGTATTGTAATAGATGTGCAGTGGAAATGCTTTCCTTCTGCACCCAAAGGTTTTAAAGGGATCTTCCTGAAGATTACATAACTTTACTACAACAGTATGGGATTGAAAAATACACAGTGCCAGTGTGTTCTCGAGGCAGGCTTCACAGCTACGATGTAATTTGATCCGTGAAGGTGGAGCACGGGGCTGCTCCCATTACACGAGGACAAGGGAGCTGCCTTTGCCTGTTTACTGTGAAATGAAACCTACCGATTGTGGAACTCCCTCCTTGTTTTCTATTGGCTGCCTCTAAGATTGCTGTTAATCTTTCTGTGGTCCAAACAAAACATATTAAATAATACATGTAAAGCCTCTGAGTCATGGCAAAATAATGCTCAGGGACTCTTAACAGTCGAATTAAAAACAAACAAACAAAAATGTACGGTTTGTTTACATTGTAGTTCTCTTTACATGCATATTTAAAAAGTCTGCATCCTGCATCTTTCAGGTTGTTTATAAAACTAGGTAAAATCATGCTTTGTTCCCAACCGTGTGGTAAAATTAGCATTTTATTGGTTTACAGATATTGTGCCTTGTCAGAACGAACCGAGCAGATTGCTTGTGAAACCCTCCTTTGCTCTGAGCCATGAGAAGTTGGCAAGCATTCTCTCTCTGCTGTGAATCACAGTGAACAGGCAGGTCAGTGCGAGTCTTCCAGCTTTATTCTGAGCTGTTTGGAGCTTAGACAGAGTGCAGCCCGCTGTTAACAAGTAATAAAGATAAGAAAAACCTGTTGCTGCATAATTGTTGTATAATAAAAGCATGTCAGAGTTTTAATATCAGGGATCCTGGTCACACCCTTGACGCTCCCACTTGAGCTGAATAGTTGACAACTTGGCAGTAGTGACAAAAATAAAAATCCGGTGTTAACCTGTTTGATTTTGCATGTAAAGTTTTTGTTTTTTATCTCTACAAGCAAATGCTTACAACGGAGAATATGCAAATCTTCACTTTGGTCCGAGTTTTTTTTTTTAAGAATTGTATTTGATTACGTAAATCTGCGCTTTCGTGTGGATGACGGGCCAAATCGTAGAACAAAATCTTTGTTTTGTGAGATACCCGGCTACGTGTGGGCAAGGCGTTAAAGTCTACTTCCTGTTCCACCACATCCCAAATGTGCTCTTCACTACTGGATTGAGATCTGGTGAATATGGAGCCCATTGGAGTACAGTAAAGTCATTGGCATGTTCAAGAAACCATTGTGAGCTGATTTGAGCTTTATGATGTGGTGCTTTGTCCTGATTGAAGTAGTCATCAATAGGTCACTATGGTCATAAAGGAAATGGACATACCACAATACTTGAGTAGCCTGTGGCAGCAAAAAGACCTTTTGTTGGGACTAAGTAGCACAAAGTGTGCGAAGGAAACACCCCCCATACGTGTACACCACCAGCAGCCTGAATTTCTTCAGCCAGGGTGGTTGGTTTCATGTTTTCATTTTGTTTATGCCAAATTCGGGCCCTACCATCTTAGCCACAAAGGAGTTGTCCAATTTTACTAAGCCGGTGTGAAGTGTACACTCCGACCCGTTTCATACTTTAATACATCCAGTTTTATTACGTGATCTAGTTGATCCACTGGAACCAAGAAGGTGGAAAAAAAGGCCACAACTTACCAGTCATACTTTCAATTTACTATAAAAATGACTGTCATCATTACGGGTTCCCTTCAAATTTGTAAAAAAAAAAATCAATATATTGCTTTTGAATATAAATACAGTATTGCAACATAAAATATTGCGATATATCGGCGTGTCGATATTTTCTTACATCCCTATCGCCCACATTGGTATTGTGATGTCAGTAGAGCTCCACCTTGGTTGTAGTTGTATGGTATGGTATGGTTATTTGAGCTACTCCTGGCTCACTGCCATCCTGAACCAGTCAGCCCTGGCTCCCCTGACCTCAGACATCAACAAGGCATTATCTGGATAGTTACTCTCTCGGTAAACCAGAGAGATGACTGTGTGTGAGAATCCCAGCGGATCAGCAGAGCTGCAACAGTCTGGCAACAACCATGGCGTGTCCAAAGTCACTTAAATCGTCTTTCTTCCTCATTCTGAGACTCTGCTCGTCTAGATGTCCGTACGTGTTCAGGTCCTGCCATTATGTATTCGAGCAGGCGTACCTAATAAAGTGGCCATTGAGTCTATATGAACCTAAACATTTCAACTCAAACGAAGCATATTAAACCTGAGATTTGACCTGAGCTCCATCCCTGCAACGTGAAAGGATAGCAAATATGTTTGCAATGCAGATTTGAGCTGCTAGGTTTCTTTTCCTCTGAAATGAAACCTGTGTGTGTGTGTGAGATGATGGCTGGAGTCTGCAGAGTTCACGGAGGAAAGAAATGAGTCATTAAATCTGGAGCAGTTTTTTTGGAGCAAGAAAACAACAGGATGAAACTGTTCCCTGACAGAAAGAACTACAAATATTATCTTTGTTATTACTAATGTGTTGTAATCGTGTTTTGAATTGGTCTCATACTATAACTTTAACTTTTGTTTTGTGAACCTAAAAGCGATTTATCACTCTGAGCTTGGTTGAAGCCCTTTTTCCATCTTTTTTGCCACATAAAAAAAAAAAAATCTTTCCCGTGTCTCATAAGTGTTATAAACAAAGTTAGCGGAAATAATTTAGCTTTAAAAAAAACAAAAAACGATCACAACATAATAAGGGTTTTATTTTCATGTTCTGAACAGAATAAAAGCTATTAGTTTAAATTAGACTTAATTATACTTTGCTGTAAGTTTTTTCCCATTATTATTTATATTTTAGATTATTGCTCGTTTGTCATGAAAACGTTCTGACTTGTGTATTCCTCCAGGCCTCAAATGCTAAATCATGCATGTGTAATGTTGAAATGAGTTGTCATTCAGTTCACTTCCTTGGTTGTTGCACATAATGTGAAAAAAATAAAATAAAATCAAGAACTAATCTGTTCAGGTAAAGGCAAAGTGTTGAATGACCCATGAAATGTCTGATTTATGTATCAGAGTGGTTTCAACTTCATGCAGCTTCTGAAAAACATCTATAGAAACAACACGCTCATTGTTAATGATGCGTGTTAGTTTTAACTAGAAGCCTGTTTACTTTGTAGTGGGTGCTTCAACTGTTATGTTACATTGCAGTTGTGTATTATGTGGAAGTTTTACGGATCTTTCCACAAAAAAAACAAAAAGCAAACTTAAACTGGGTTTAGATTGGGAACATCTTTTCTTTCTTTGATGTACCGTCGCCTCATGATGATAAGATCACTTCTGAAGCAACAAGAAAAGTTGCGAGAAAATTCTATGACAGCGCGATACGCAGCTGTTTTTGGGTTATAATCCAAATGGTTATTTAGTGTTTGTAGCTGTTGGGGTTAGCCATGTGGTGTGCATTGCTTTGTGTCCCTATTTCACTCACACAAGCAAAATGTCTGGCATGTTGGGAAGGGGGTAACGAGCCTGTTTTTATTCTCATAGGTCCTTACGGCTGTGTTTGTGTTCCCGTTTGTCCGCCCACACAGACCTGTCCCTGCATCCATGTGTATGTAGCCAAAACTGCTCAGTGAAAAGGTCAGCGCATGTGGGCACAGCGACCCGTCCCAAGGACAAATGAGGAACCCTTCTGTTTGCGTGCATCTCCCGAGTCCAGATTCTTGCTGACATTACATGAGGACACAGCATGGGTTCTTTTTTTGTTTTGTTTTGGTATAGCCAATTTCTTTTTCCTTACATTTCAAACTTGCGCTAACGTTTTTGGACAAGAGAAGTCTTTGTTTCCCGTTCCCTAAGGAAAGCCGCTGTCTGGGACAAAAGCATTCTTTATTTGCTGTGATATTAACTTTTTAGTCAATCAGTGAAGCTAATATAAGCAAGTATTTGTTGGAGATGCTATTTGTCTGAAGAAGAAAGTATATTACAGCCACTGGTTTCACACATGAATGTAAATCTTTTAAATTTACCATATAGATCGTAGTGGAACTTTTTACTTTTTCCAAAGTAAAGGTTTTTATTTTATTTTGGATAGTTAGGCAAAATAAGCAACATAATGATCTACCTTAATTTCTTCCAAATAGTGGAATTTATTTTATATTTAAAAGAAACGGGTAATGATTGGCTCCTATATGTACTTAGTGCTCCATGGATAAATAAAATGAAGGCGTTTTATTATAAATTAATTTACAAAAAAAAGCCAGAGTCTGCAGAATTTCAAAAATGAGCTTGAACTGGAAATGAACAAAAATGCTCCTCAGCTCGGTCCATCCCCTCCTTATCTCTGCCCATCCATTGTGGCTGTGTTGCTGCTGTGCTGATTTACCAAATCCTTACAGAACATCCAAAGCCCTATTTATTGTCGTCCACAATCTGGAACAAATGTATACAACCTGGCTTAATTGACAGGAAAGCTGACAGTTTAGCAGCCATGTTTGTTTCGATGCAGTAGGGCAAACGTAGCCAGCCAAAATGAATTAATAAAAATTGTGTACCAAAACGATATAGTCAACATCATGAATTAATTCGACTTTGTCAGTATTGCTGAGTGTTTGACTCCCTCCCCCTGTGAGGGACTTGGATGAAGGCGGTTGGGCAATTTCTGTGAAACACAGGAAGGCAGCTTTGGTTGCATCAACTTAAATCCGTGTCTCGTTTTGAACGGTGCTGCGTCTGTTAACGATCTTTGTTCCTATTGCCAATGATTTAAGGTTCCCGTTTTTGTGTTTCTAACTGTGAACACATAATGTTTCCTCTGGTGGCCCTGTTTTTTCCCCTGCCTCCACTTCTGTCACTGAAGTCTCCTTTCTGTGTGCGATTTTCTAGCTTGCACGAGGAAATCAAGGATTTCTACGAGTACATCTCCCCACGGCCAGAGGAGGAAAAGATGAGATTAGAGGTTGTGGACAGAATAAAGGGAGTCATCCAAGACCTGTGGCCCAGTGCTGAGGTAAACTTTCTTTCTCTTTTTATTTATTTATTGCGTGCAGTCACCCTCACCTGCCTGCATCAAAGGAATAAAGTGAACAATTGAAATGATCGGTAAGTTATTAGGGCTGATACAGTTGAGTACGTTGACCAGGCTGCACATGGTGACATCTGTAGTGTACAGTTCTCAATTACAACAGCCTACAGTGCTGTCGGGTTGAATGTGGTATCAGGCCACTAGCAACAAATATCCTCCGACTCTTTATCTCCCCGCACCACAGTACTGTTTGGCTCAAGCCATCAGTACCTCCTCAAGCATCATTGCACTTACTGACTTTGATCTTGCTGATAGAGCAGCGGGTTTCTAAGTGTCTGCTCTGGGCCTAAAATAAGAAGCACGGTACTCTTCCAGTCCTAGACAGCGTTGTATCTGGTGATTTCTCGCCACGGCAGGAGCCGGGGCGATCTTCCGTCTTTGCAGTGCTTGCTTAACCAATTAGCTTGTTTGCGAACATGTCCGCTTTTCACTTTGCAGACGGATGCTACATAAATTATTGAGCTTCTGAGTGTCGTGTAGCAATGATGAGATACAATAAATTATATTCTCTTAAATGAAAAGATCTACCTCAGTCTATCAGAGATTTGTCTGAAGGATTATATTTTAGTCGTAATCACAAATATAAAGAAGTAAGAAGATTCAGGGTATTTCTCGCATTATCGTTTATCCATCACATTAGAATAGAATAGAATAATCCTTTATTGTCCAACAAAGGGGAAATTCGGCTGTAACAGCAGCAAAGCGACAGATAATAGAAGCGTTCACGATCACACAAGAAAGGTAGAAAAATGATAAAAACATACTAACATAATAACATACGTACATTAAGGACACAATTTCAAAAACAAAAGTACTGTGCAGTTATTAAAAAATTAAGTGGCATACTCAGATTAGAATGTGCAACTGAGCAGGATAATTTAATTATAATTAGAAATGATTACACAGAAGAAGAAGAAACTGTGGGGGAGCTAATAAATAATGCAATCAGGAATTAGTTTCATTATTAATCAAACTGTTTTCTACTATTAAATATGTACTAATTAGTAGTAAAAGAAATTAGAAACAAAGTATTCTACTCTACAACCACAACGGCCCATCGATGTTTGCTCGGGTTTGGGACCACAGCTGTTCATAAATACTTGAGACCCCCCTAAAAATGTCTATTTCATTATTTCAAATACCAAATATTCCTTAATATATACTAACAAGCACAGTGGAAAATGTCTTTTCACTACCACTGAAGCTAACATCCACAGCTCTACTTATCTCCGCTCTTGGGTGGTACAGCCAGTCAGCACCAAGAATAATAAATTGTGCTTCTGGATTGGCTGCTTTGCGAACGCCAGCCATTAGCACGTCAAGTAGCATTGCGCCTAGGTAGTTAAGCTTTCCAATCTGTATTTTCGTCCACCCACATATTTTAGATATGCTCTACGGAAAAATCTGCAGGTAGACAAATTTTCCACGAATAATTTGGAGTTACGTTTCACAGAAAACTTTAATTTAAAAGTTTAGGGATGTCTAAAAAGGAGCTTTATGCGCCTAATTTAAGAGGAAAGATAAAACTAAGAAATTGAAAGTTTCTGAACGACCATACGATTCTTTAACTTCACAAACTAGAACGTGCCAAGATAAAACAGAAAACGAGCTCTGGAATTAGCTGTTGTCTAAATTTTTCAGGATATCATATCCCATATTCCCATTTCTTGACTCGTCTGATTGGGAAATCTCAGCACAACAGCTTATTGTTCAAATGGAAAGATCACTCTGTAAGAAAGGTAGTTGGTCCCGGTTCACTTCATTGGATATCCATGTTTGGATTCGGAACCTGGTCATATGATGGAAAAGCAAAACAAAAATCTTAAATTAGACAAACAAATAAATTACAGTATTAATATTAATAGCCCAATAAAAAAGTTTATTGGGCTTCTTGTGGTCAAGTAAAAGTTCTGGTTCTGGTTTTATGTGCATTTGGTTCTGGTTTTACCGACCAAAATTGGGGAATCTAATAATGTGAACTATGTTGTACTGGACTACTAACAAGCAAAAATGGATTCTGGAATTTGTTTTATAACAACATTTTTGGATTAAATAAGGATTATTTCAAACCTGTTCTGAATTGCTGAATTGGCAAAATATAATTTATTTAGGAAAACTTCAACATGTAGGCTAATGACTAGCGACTTTGAGGTCACAAAAACACAGAATCAGGATGCCATCTGTTTGGAATAAGAGCTTTTTAGTCCAAATGTGGAAGGTTCATCAGGGATATTTAGTAGGGACTTATTGAAAAGCAGTTATTTTGGGTGAAAGGTCATATCCGAGTTCTTCTTTTCACAACACATTTCAGCTGGGTTTAAAAAGCTTGCCTAGACCTGGTGCCGAATGACCGTCGGTAAAAGACGAGACACAACACGGCTAACCTTTGTCACCATGCACAGTTACGTCACAGTACATGGAAGTCCTCTGGACTCGGCTACATTCACAATCAGCTTAGGATCTTTTACATGTGACTGAGCTGTTTGCTACCATTTGCAGTATGTGGTGATGTGGGGAAGAGGTTTAGGAGGGTAGGGTCAAGACTTAAATCTATTTGTGCATAACGTGGGCGTTAAAAGGGAAACGAGAATATTTCTGTCCTCCCCATAGCTTGCACATTAAGAGATTAATAGATTATGGACTGTTTTTAAGTAAAACATCCTGATAATTTTGTTTATCATAATAAAAAAAGAGACAAAACAATAGATTTTGCTGTATATTTTTACATTTCTTAAATCTTTATTTATTTTTGTCTCCCAGTAATGCATTTTTTTCTCTTCTTATCATTAAATCAACATCTGGTTTTGGTAGACGGGAAGCAAATTTTCACAAAAAAACAACTAAGATTGCTCTTTTCCCCTTAGTTTCAGTCCCTGTCATATCATAGCTTAGAACCAGCATAAAATGTAGGAAAAACATATTAAACAGTGTTTTATTTATGAGAAAAGACACATTTCTTACTATAAAAACAAATCTTGTTTACATAGAAAGTAGTAATTGTTTTTATTTCTTTAGGTCCAAGTGTTTGGGAGTTTCAGCACTGGCCTCTATCTGCCAACAAGGTAAGATCTTTGGAATCCATGCAAATTCCTAGCGACCTCTACCAAGCTGAGACTTATCGTTGACTTTTTAACCAAATCAGCTTTGCGTCTCAAAAAATTAACTTCTGTAATAACAAACAGGGTTGGAGGTTACAACGAGAACACACGCAAGCTGAAGTTGACGGCCGCTGCGTGTTTTTAGACAAAGTTTAAAAGTAGAAAGCTCTCTCACACAATGCATCTCACTTTCCCCCCTCATTTATTGTTTTATATCTGTATCAGTTCTGTGGTCTTCCTCTTTCTCTGTCCATTTACGGAACAAAATGTGGTTAAATCAGCTGCTTCTGACTTGAGCACAGTATGACGTAGCTCTATAGATATAGTCTTTTGTTGGGCATAGGCCCCTACAAGAAAAGTAACTAATGTTTGGTAAAGTTGCTGGGGATTCTGTTTCTTGAACATGACAAACGAACCCCCGATGGGTATTTAGTTTTAGTTATAATAGTGTTAATATTTCCCTAAGAAATCTCGTTTAAAAAAAAACTCCTATATAGACTGCTGAATATACCAGAATTTTCCACTCAGATTATCTGTATGTGTGGAGCTGCTCTGACCTTCCAGTGCAGCTGATTCTGAATCTTTTTTAGAAATATTCTAAGAGTGACCTCTGCTGGTGAGAGACTACTAGAAGACATTATTAGCTTGCCCCCTTCATGCACAGTTATTTCTGTGGAATCTGTTGACCCCTGACATGTTACTGGACAATAATGAAGTAGAATTAGGCAGTTTTGTTCCTCCATCGGAAACACTTCTATGGGGTTTATTTAAAGGTAACAAAGTACAGATAATTTCTGCCTTGTAAGGAAGCAGAATTGGCATTTGGCTTTATAATACCCGCTTGTGTTAAATATTGCAGCCTCGCCAAACACATTTTGCTGTTTATTTTGCAGATACTGACAGATCTTAGCTGCAGAACAAAGTTGCATATTTTCCCCACAAGGGGGAAGCAAGGCCTCACTCTTAGACACTGTACAGTGGCTAACAATGCAGTTTTGCTCTGTTATCTAAAGTGCCAGGGAGAAGCAAATGAAGGAATAAAAATACTTGTTAAACCCAGTAAAAAGGTAGGACAATATATGCGTTTTATTTTTAGAACATGTTACTTTTACAATGATAGCTTCACATCAGAAAGGTAAGCCTGGGCAATATGGCCTCAAATCTATATTGCGATATAATCTAAATGATGTCCGGTAACAATATATTTTGCGATATATTCTATTCTTTTCTTTTCTTTTCTTTATATATATATATATATATATATATATATATATATATATATATATATATCAAAATTAGTGTTTATGAACATTTCCACACAGTTTCCAGATACATTGCAGCAGAACAACTTCAAAAAAGTTTTAAAGAACATTTGTTGTGCAAAATGCATTGTAAAAATATTCTACATTTTTTTCAAAAAATACAACACAAAAATTGTCTAAACATAAAATTGTAGATATGTTAAATAAATTAAAAGCTAAATGTTATGAATATCCAAAGTTCAAAATTGTCTACTTTCCTGCTTATACTACACTATAAATTTAATACCACACAAAAATAAACCAGCACATATTTGAATTAAAAAGCCTTCAAGTTCAACAGGTTTAATCTACATTAAATGGAAAACAACAAATTTGAAACTTGCAATATGTAGTGTAACGACAAACACTCAACATCAGTATTCTGACAATCGGTCAGAGATCCTAATCGGCCAATTTTCCCATGTCTGGTTCTGATTGGTGAACCACAGGTTCATTAAATACATAAAAACTATATTCTCCCACTGTTTTTGGTCTATAAACTCATCAACCAACTGCATGTATTTCAATTGGCTTTTTTAATGCGAATCAAATAAAAGTTAAATAAATATGCTTTGATGCATAAATTGGTTATCTACTCCCACTATCAGAGATCCTGCAGTGAATTTATTCTGTTTTCTTGGTTTTAGTCCTTAAAAATAACAGCTCAGAATCACTTAAAGTTTGAATCTGCAGGACAGACTTCTTTAAAAAAAAACAGGAATTGGTGTTGATCTAGAAAAGCCTGATCGCTGCATCTCCATTATCAGAGAGGGCTACTTGGTGATCTGTTAAAAGCTTCTGTTTATTAAACTAAACTGAAGTCCTACTTTTTTCCTCCAACAGTGACATTGATCTGGTAGTTTTTGGGAAGTGGGAGACTCTCCCTCTCTGGACACTGGAAGAAGCTCTGCGAAAAAGAAATGTTGCAGATGAGAACTCCATCAAAGTTTTGGATAAAGCGACGGTAATATTTCACTCCTCCAGAAAAAAAGGAGAAGCTTTTTCTGATGCAAATACTTTTTATAAATTCAGTGTTTGGAACCCATTCTGAAAAAGAAGTTGCAAATTGTACTCTATATTTTTATGATTCACATTAATCTTAATGTAAAATAAGCATACACGTGTGTTTTCCAGTAACTTTTTGGTCATTGTTTGTTTGTTGAGTTTTGTTTGTGGTTTTTTTTTAGGTTCCCATCATCAAACTTACCGACTCCTTTACTGAGGTCAAAGTGGACATCAGTTTCAACGTGAATGGGGGTGTTAAAGCTGCTCGGCTCATCAAGGAATTTAAAGAGGTAAAATCTGCTCCGCTCAGCTGGAACGTGACCCCCCCCCCAATTATAATAATAGTATATTATTAAGACTGCGCTTCAGTGTAACACAAGGTTTGACCTCCGATCTGTTTACTGCTTATCCAGTTTTTGACAACCTGTTCAGTCCATTGAAACTTCCTGCAGCATCTAGTGGGTGCGAAGGAGATAAAAATGATTCTGTCTTGTGCTTAACTTATCGTCTGTTTTATCACTTGCAGAAATATCCTGTGCTGCCTTACCTAGTCCTTGTGCTGAAGCAGTTTCTACTTCAGAGAGACCTGAATGAGGTTTTTACAGGTGGAATCGGCTCCTACAGTCTCTTCCTCATGGCTGTTAGCTTCCTGCAGGTTGGTTTTGAAGTTCCGTCTCTATTTAGCCATTTTCAAAAGCAGTGAATCCTTACATCCCCCATTATCTCTCAATTCTCTCTCGGAATATTCAATAATTCCCCTGATTTCGTTTTGCTTTCCATCAGCTTCATAACAGAGAAGTTTCCAGCCCCAACATAAATATTGGTGTTCTGCTCATCGAATTCTTTGAGCTCTATGGCCGCAACTTCAACTACCTGAAGACTGGCATCAGGATAACAGATGGTGGTTGCTATGTTGCCAAAGATGAGGTTCAGAAAAACATGATGGATGGATACAGGCCCTCTATGCTCTACATTGAGGACCCTCTGCAGCCAGGTAGGAACAGTGAGAAAATGCACAGAAAGTGATGAAGTTTCTCTGCCCTCCCTGGATGTTGGACGTGTTGTCTTTGCTTTGTGATCAACAGACAACGACGTTGGCAGGAGCTCATATGGTGCCATGCAGGTGAAGCAGGCGTTTGATTATGCCTACGTTGTGCTCGGCCACGCCGTGTCACCCATTGCAAAGCACTACCCCAACAATGAGAACGAGAGGTAAGGAGCTAATGAAACAACAGAATACTTTTTATTTACTTTGACAGATTATAAATCTGAAGCATTCTTTGAAGATGATCAGTATTTATATTTGGAATTAAACATCTGTTTCTTTTACTGTTCCTAATCTCAGTATACTTGGTCGGATAATCCGAGTGACTCAGGAAGTGGATGAATACAGGGAATGGATCAGAAAGAACTGGGACAGCCAGTCTCAGAATGATCGTTCTCTCAACAGTATGTGTTAGTTTTACCTGTTGCAACAAAGATTATATCAATCAAATGTGATAGAGCTTCAACTACACCACCATACATAGATTTGTCTCTCTCGCCCTCTATAGGAAACGACGTCAAACTACGTGAGTGCAAACAGCTCGACGAGTGCAACAACAACTTCCCAGATGATGAAGATGTTGTGGTTCTGCCCTCAGCTCCCCACAGCAAATCCTCTTCCAACACCTCCTCTCCACTCCCATCTCTGGGCTCGTCTCCTTCCTCCTCCCCGCTGTCGCCGTCTTCTCCGTCCTCCAGCGATGCGGTCAGTCCCCGCATCTAGACAAAGCCCTTTCAGATTTCACCTTTCTTTTTTTTTGTCACACTGAAATGTCATCACATCGTCAAGGAAAGCGCTATTCAATACGAAATAGAGATTTCAAATGATCAATTTCATGTATTTTTGGGAAAAGGCTATCCAGATCAACTGAGCCTAAATAAAAGGTTTGATCTGCAACAGTGTGACAAAAAGAAAACAGAAGAGGTCTGTAAAAAGGGCAAATCTTTTCTACATCACTATATGTTCTAGACCTTATCTTCATGTAGATGTTTGTTGCTGGTGGCTTTCTGTAGGACTCTGATGGTACACCATGTAAGACAGTCAAGCAACAGCCTGTCCGAAACTCGACTACTCACAGAGAAAAGTCTACAGTGGTCGGTAATCACCGCATACAGAACCACTCTACCAGCACTCCACCGGCAAGCAACAAAGGAGGAAAGGTATGCTCACTCATTTTCTGTCAGTCATTAAAGTTGTTGAGAGTCACAGTTCCATATTTCTCCAGGCTTTGTTGAGGTCTTTGTAAGTTTTTTTTCTTGAACATTGGTTCTTTTTCCCTTACAGTTCCTGTACTTATTAGCCTTTAAAAAAAATTATTTAGGACATTTATTTAGTGAGTTGGTTAGATCAATGAAACTAACTTAAGGCAATTTATCTAGGCAACCAGGCTGTGTAGAACCTGACTGCACAGATGGGATGTAATTCATCCATTTGTTTCAGTTGCGTTGAAGCAGGAAGTTGCAGGACTCTGGCACCCCAAGGAATGAGTTTGAAACTAATGTCCGAAAGTTTTATGATGTATAAAGAACATCCGTCAATATCTGAATGTTGCTTTGTGGTCGTCGTCCCCCCCCAGGGCCGGATGTCTCGTTCCAACAATAAGAGTGGCCACCATGGGCAGCAGAACTCCTCCTTCAGCTCCAAAAGTCATCAGAGCAACAAGCCACACCACCAAGGGAACAGCAAGAAGAGGAAAAACTTTCGAGACTCTACTCAAGATGATCTTTGCAGATAGGGGTTCGTCTGTTCATTCACGTCGTCCCCCACAGGCCCCTTCCCCCCCCGATCCCTGTCTGCAACTGACTATCCTATCCCACTTCTGCTGCCAGAGGGGAAGTTGTTAGTGGTTTGAAAAAAACATCTGCAGAATCTGTCACCAATTTTTTTTTGGGTGGCAAGTATTTTCTAGCAGAAATATGAAAAAAAAGTGTTATTGAACATAGGTTTAATTTCTTTGAGCTGAACTGAATCACAAACAGTACACAGTCATTTGCTTCCCAACAGCTTCTTTTATGGAGTAGTTTCCCTTCCCACAGCCAGCCTCTTGTGCCTCCTTCTGTCGAGGATTAGACAGGTTGGATTTCTGGAATCTCCTCTGGAGCGACATTTAGAACTGCCTGCTGGAAAATAAGGATAAAAATGACTGTCCAAAAATGTTTTAAAAACAAACAAACAAAAAAAAGTACAAAGCAAAATGTGCAAAAATATAATGCTGAACAACAAACATACACTGATTTTCTTTTAAAGCTGTTCACTTACAAATCAATCAGTAAGAGTGGTAAATAATTTATGCATGAGATTTTTTTCTGTTGGCTGATTCTACTTTTGGGCGAATCCGTTTTGTTATGTCCAAACAGATTGTACAAACATTTGTACAAAAACAAGCATATGCAAAAAAAAAAAAACAACAAAAAAAATAACACAAGTTTCATACGATGTTTTTACAAGATTGCCTGAGTGAAGTCTCAAACGTGCACATCTTATTCCTGTTGCTGTTTGGCTACAGCCAAGAGATGGTCTGGATCCCATTGCCAACGGAAATCATCAGCATCCACTTTTACTCCTGCTCCCCGTCTATGATTGTGCTACTGTGTTAATATTTAGCCTTGAGGGAGCCAGAGCTTAGACTACGTCTGTATAGATGGCAGAAAGATGCTCTGTCTCATCTAGCTCAGTAGCACTACCGCACCAGTGTAAAGGCTTTAAAACTGCAGATTTAAATATATGTGGTGATAATGGTTTTATGAAAAATCCTAAACTTGAAATGTGTCAACAGTTAAACTATGGGGGATGGGGATAATCAGTTTATTTGGTAATCTACCTATTACAGAATCGTTTGTATTCGTTAAATGTATTTATTTTTTTATTAATTATATGAACATAGTATGGATAAATGTATTATTAACATTAGAGCCCACATCTACAAGTCCTATATTTGAAATAGAATGTCATTGTAAGGTGGGGTGGGGTAGGAACAAGCATTTGGGTACAGTAAAATATCACCTTTCTTCTAGTCCTTTTTTTATTTTACTGACAGTTGAGTGACCAAGTTACTTTGATAATTGAAGAGACCATTTTATAGGTCATATATTGAGAAATTTCTTTTAATTTGTGGCTGGTCTGTCATACACTAAAAAGGGAGGTTTCTTTTGACTGTTTGTTGATTTTTGTTGTCCAGATTTCTAAAATGTCAAAGCTACAAACACTTCAAAATGTCAAATTTCTTCTTCTGCTGCTGCAGTACGATAATTAACCTGTAGATGGAGTTATTGCTCAAAGTCTTAATCTCTACACTTTGGGCTTGTATACTGCATTTGAATAGTTTATTTAACTATCACTTTTTGTTATCGGTTTTTCAAATGCTCATATTCCCACTGAATGGGCAGCTGCACACAGAAACACCTCTTTTAAGCTGAGTACTTGCTTGGATGGAGTGACACACCAAAGCACAGCTCAGTCTCTTTTTGTCTCGACCTGAAAAGACCCTTAAAAGTTAAAACAACCAGCAATAACCATAACCTTTTTATTCCCTAATATTTTGCATGCCAAGATGAACAAAAGCACACAATAGTCTCCTTACTGCCCATTCAAATTTGTGTTAAAAGCGAACGGTTCCACCCCTCCTCACCGACCAGTGTTGCGGTTGTGGTTAAAATGCAGTATAGAAGCGCAGCAGGGCTTCTGATGGACAGATCAGGAGAAAATGCGAGCCAGATTTGACGTGCCATCTGAATGTCCACCCACCACCTCACTTCTCAATTCCGAAAAGGCTTTGAACCCAACTGATGAACTCATCTAAAAAAAGGTTGTTCCTCTGCAGCTATTACAATTCATGCAATAAAAACATTACCATTACAATGCATGTGTTTAGTTTTGTTTTTTCTTTACCTGTGACCTTTTATTGCTGTACAAGCCGATATAAAAATGAGCGCCATCAACGGCGATGTAGACATCATGACTCACAATTCGGGGTGATGCAGGTTTGGGTAGGATCGGGCTGGTCGGTTGGGCCCAAACAGGTTTAAAAAAAAATAATTTTATTGCTCTATTATGATTTCTGGAATAGTACCATAAGTGTGCATAGTTGTTTGTCCCATATGTCTGGCAAACCTTCCAGGATGTAATCGCCCCACGACTGCAACTCTCTGTTGATGAACAGATTTTGTTAAGATCTTTAAATTTATAAAGTGTTTATTTTAACATTGGCGAAAAATACATTTTTATTCCTTTTATTTCTATTCCAGTATGAAACCTATGAATAGAGTCGTCAATCATAGACTACAACAGTCTCAATGACAAAATACAATTCTTTAAATTAATCAAAGCACAGGTTCATTTGTAAAAACTATTCTTGGGAAAAATGTTTATTTTATTTTACATATCCAATATATTCTGGGTGCAGAAGAAAGGGGCACGCCCAGGGCTGTATTCGTACAAGGACCGCCACTGGCCGTGGTAACGGGAGCTCTCGGGCACGCGCGTGGCTGTCCGTGACAGTGATGGAGTGGAGGAGGAGCGATCTCGCGGTGATGAGCGCGCGCGGTGTCTGATGAAGAGGAGCGCGGGGACAGTAATATCACACGCCTGTATCTCCTGTGGACAGTAATGTAGATTTATCCCACGGACGCCGTTGTGTCTCGCAGGTAAGACCCCGAACTCGGATGAAATAAATGTATAAACTATCATTTCTGCACGTGAGACCTCATATGATGAATGCTTTTTGTATCCCACCGCTGAGAGAGTTTAATTCTTGGTTCTTCACGGCTGGCGGAACGTCGCAATTTGAATATATAGACTATTTTGGGAGAGAACATGTTTACCTGTTCTTCGGGTTTTCACACACCTTTTCCTTATAACTGTTCCTGCCTAACGCAGAAGTTCAACCGGTGTTTGGAAAACGCAAGCGTGCCAACGAGATTGTCGCTTTCAATGAACTTGAACCCGAGTTGCGGCTTAAAATGTGGAAACGGTTTTCTGACAGGCGGTAGCTCAATACACAACCAGCAAACTGTATCTGTGTTTTCTCTCCTTTTCTCATGTCTACCTTTTTTTTCACAGTTTTTTTTCCTGTTAAACCGGTTTTGAATTCATGCCCATTTTCACAGTTTGAGCAGAGCAGACGTGAAAGTGTGTACTTTCTTCTCTCAGTAGTTGCTGAGCTGTTTCCGTTCCAAACACATCTTTCAAGTCCTCAAGTAGCCCACATTCAAGAGTCCAACGCCAATATATTTAAAGCGCAGGAAAGCGTTTTTTATTTTCTTGTTGCAAGTAGCCTATGTAGAAGTGCTGGTGCCTGTCCGAGGCTAGTTTACACTGATTCTCGACGATCTTTGAACAAACTCTAGGAATAAAAACATTATTTTCATTCTTTTTTGTGTGTGGATTGTATTATCACATTTCTCACCCAACAGCTGGCTTTATTGTTTAAATTAATTTAGATTTTCGTTAAGTAATTTCATTCAAACAACTAAACTCGTATTTAGATCTAATATATAAAGTGATGTATAAAAAAAAATAAAAATCTAAAATGTCGTTTATTACAAACTTGGAACATTACATTAGACAAAACAATGGTTGGCCCACTGAAAAGTATTTTAATGTACTTTACAGTATATGCACTCAATACTTTGTCAATGCTCCTTGACCTTTTTTCCTGCATGAATTGCTGCACCACCTGAGGCTATTACCAGTGACTGATCAAATGTTTAGTTCTGAAACTTTTTCCTTCCACTCAACTTTCCTTTTATGTTTGGATATAGTCTTTTGTGGCTATCATCTCTATGCAGTCATCCCCATGATTGCGTTAGGCATTATATAACATTTCTGTCTAAAAAAAAAAAACCTTATGTGATATCCAAATTATCTGGGAAACTTACTTTTAGTGTAATATGTCATCGTAAAAGCCACAAACATAATTTCCAAAGAAACGTGTATTTTAGTGCTATATCCAAGTGTTTTAATTGAAAGTTGAGTGAAAGGAAAAAGTTTGGCAGAAAATGTACCAATACCTGAAATAATAAACTCTGCATGTGCTTGACTGGCCAGTATTCAAGAATGTCAAGTATGACCTTACCCCATTGAGCAGATTGTCTGCAACTCCAGTCCTTGAGTGGCACTCTTGTGCAACTTTTGGATGCATCCCTGCTGCAACACAACTGAATCAAGTGAGGGGTTAATGAGCAGACCTTTGCAAAACTTGCCGACATGCCAAGGCTGTAATTCAGCATTTTGATACAGGTGTGTTGGAGCAGGGATGCATCCAAAAGTTGCAGGACAGTGGTACTGGATTGTCAAGAGGAAGATGAAAGACAATAATGCAGACAAGCCAAAGAATGCTGTCAAATTAGTTCAGTTCAGATTATGTATTTTATCACCAATAAACAAAAAATGGCATCTCAACCCACTTTCTAAGACAAACGGATCCAGTTCTATAAACCGGAAAAGTAATTTTAAACCAATAAAATGGAGAGATTCATATTTAACTACATACATTCCCGTTCAATTCTAGGTGTAAAACGATGCAGTCCAGTTTGTCATACCAGTTACTACAAAAGCTTGTTCTCTAAGGAAAACAAGGTAGCTGCATAGAGTATGCAGCGATTCTTCCCCTCGAACATTAACATAACAAACAATTCATTATGTAGTTCATTTGATCGCAATTTTATTTTTACAATATAACAATTTCTCTGGAACTCTTCCTCTCCTGGCCAAAAGAGCATCAGGTGGTTGATTTGTCTATTATTCCTGTCATTATGTCACAGTAGGAGCCCGGCTGCAGCTTTATTGCCAGCTTGAAGGTAAATTCATTAAACGCTTATTTGAACTTAAGAGCCTGTTTGCTAAATGGATAGCCCTGCTGTTACAGTTTGGTCTCAACCTAACAGACAAACAGGAAGCATTGTTTTTGCACATGTAGAAATCTAGCAACAGACGTTATGTAACTATTAAATGCAGAGCACGACATACATAACAATATATCACAGCAATATGTTGTATGTATTATATTCAATATCTTCGGCTATTCCTGTTATTCTGTTCCTTTTATTCGTTGTAGAAGAGAGTCTCTCTTATATTGCCTTTCTTTGTTAAATGTACATGATTTCAGCGTCTTCTGCACTTCTACATGACAGGATTTCTGAGACATATCTACATTAAGTTTTTTTATTTCTCGTTGCCTTGTGAATTTTTAACATCTCTTTTGAAAGAATTTTTAATAAAGAAGACCTTCTTTCTTAAAGTGTGTTGGTTGAACGTTGCGAAGGCTGCCATTGAGCCATAAGATGTGAAAGACGGTTCAGGAAGTCTTTGTGAACCTTTTCTGTGCGTTTGAAGAAGTCGTTATGTTTTTGTCAACGCTAACATCTCACTTCACGGTGTTTTCGCTGAATCTGACTGCCTTATTTTGCTAAACCAATATTCAGCACATCCATGAGCTTGTTTTGAGATTATTATTATGTGTGTGTGTGTGTGTGTGTGTGTGTACTTGTATAGCTATCCTATTTAAGACCTTCTCTGGCATATTAGCTAACCTTCTGAAGACCAATGGACCTTATTGGGATCAAAACCCGGTCCTAATATGGTGGATCCCCTTTTTTAGGGTTTAGGTTTAGAGGTATGTTGTGAATTATGTTTTGGTTAAGGTTAGGGTTAGAAATAAACTGGTAATGGTTAGGGTAAGAATTAGGGTTAGGCATAAATGCAGCTATTAAAATGAATGGAAGTCAATATATAGTCCTAATATGGGTAGAATTACAAACTTGTGTGTGTGGAAAATGTGTCACAAGTCCAGTAAAACCTGAAGTCTAAGCAAATATATTATATTACTGTTTGCAATTGAAAATGAAAAATGTGCTGATTGCAGTGCATGCATGGATCATTTCTCTTATGGAGCCTAGTTAAAGCCCGAGAATGATGGGCGTCTTTGTCTAAATGGGGGATATGTCATTCTTTCTTTGTTTCATTAAATAGATCTGTTTAAGCAGCTGGCTGGGGTAGACTCTACCACTTTTCTCTGACTAACCTAAAACATTTACAGCACCCTCTGCAATACTTGGCACCCCTTGCACAGATGTGTGAAAAGCCTTAAAATAAATTAATACTATACAAGATTAATCTTAATTTTTTTCCCAAACTCCATTTGAGTGCAATTACTTAGTAAATCTGAGAAGCAGTTGTTTTTAACGAAATCTCCTTCACTGCAATTGTTTTACTCTTTACCCTTTTTACCATGTTTTTTTTTTTTTTTTTTTAACCGATACATTTCAAAAATTTTCCATTCTCCTGTTCTTATAGTTTGCAGTGGTTCAAACGAGAGAAAGAATGTGTCAGAATAACCAGAGTTTTCTCCCGCTGTTTGGAGCATAGACTAATTAAGCGCAGCCGCTCCATCACCTGTCTCAGTGGGGTTAAATGCAGGCTCCTACACTTTTCCCTCGCTTTGCAAGCAAGACAAGTTTGGATGTTTGGACATCTTTCTGCTCACTAACCACACACACAGTCTGGAAACTAAAGGAATCTTACCTATTTTCTTATCCAGGCAACTGCGTTTTAACTACTGTTAGCTTCCAGCTAAATATCCGTTAAGCAGCAGACTGCTGGCTAGTTACCAGAGCAGATAGTCTGACTAATAAACCAGCTAGTAGCCGCTTGTTAAACCTCTAAAAGAAGCAATTATTAAAATCTACTTGATAGCTAATACTATTTTCAGCAAGTGTTTATCATAGCTGTTTGCATAAGTCTATGTATTAAAATCAAAATATCAACGGGGGAGAGGAAAACTCCCCTTTAACAGGAAGAAACCTCCAGCAGTTCCTGGCTCAGTACAAGCAGGCATCTGCCACGACCGACTGGGAGTTTGAGAAGACAGAGCAGAGACACAGAAAGAACTGAAGAACTGATGCAAGAGTACTCTCTATATTAAACAAAGTAAAAAGTTAATAGCAGTGGAGGAAAAAATTATAAAAGATGTCTTTGTTTTAATGATCTTGAGTTTTGAAGATGTTCATCTTGGATGAAAAAGATTAGATTTTTTTTTAGATAAAATAAATTGAAGAGCAAACAGGGCAATAAATAATTATATGGAAATTGTTATGAAATGAAACAAATATGCACTAAAGATGTTTTATGTTGTTTGTCATCAATTAGCAAATCATTAGTCTTGTAATACCAAGGTCCTGCAGTGGAAAAGCTTTAATCTAAGTTATCATACGTACGTGGAATTCACCATTGGCGTATGATTACGGTGCTGTAACGATTCTCAGTTTGACACAAAGGAAACCCTGTTGTGATTGTGCATCCTATTTGATTAATTTTACAGTTAGCTGGGTTCAGACAGGGACCATCTGTTCAGGGTTGAGCATGTACAAATTAACACAAAGAAAAAGAAAGCCCAGAAACAGATCAGTACTGTTTCGAGTGACGCCACTGCCTCCAGCTCAGCGTTGTTTTGTGACAAGTCTCTTAATAACCAGTGGTCGGGTTGTTTTGTTTTTCTCCTTCGCCATCAGACAGCATTAGATGACCAAGTAGGAGAAAGGCCACACTTGAGAAGTGAGGGTTGGCAGTGAGTGCAAGCAGGAGCACCTTTTTTGAGACTTAAGCCACAATTACTCATACTTTTTCCTCATTTGGCTACAATTCTTTATCAACCTGTAAAACTAGTTTCAACAAGAATATATATTCCATCCATCTACCCTCAGAAAAACCTAAACGTGCATCAACTCATGCATTAAGACCATGCTGAACACAAGCTTGACTAGTGCTTGATGACTGTAAACTCGGGAGGAAACACGGGGAACCTTGACAGGAAATGCATATGACTTCTTGCAGCTTTTCTTTAGAACTACGGCTAACGCCATCTGTCAAGCCAAGAGGCGTGCATGTTCTCTTTTTACCTTGCAATACTTTCGCTGTCTGTTTTTAAAAAAAAAAAAAAAAAAAAAAAAAAAAGCGTTTCTGCTCTGCAGACAGCCATTTGGGTTTGTTGTATCTTTTAAAGCTCTGTCTTAATCAGCATTAAAGAAAAAAAGCAACAAAATATGTTTTGTTTATTTTATGTCCAGGAAGTGGTGTGTGCCTTGAAAAAGCATTTATACCTCTTAAACCTATTTTACATTTTGTCATGATAAAGTTGCTAACTGTAATGTGTTTTATAGATATTTTATCCAATAAAGCAACACAAAGTAGAGCATAATTTTAGAGTCAAAGGACAGAGAAACATGATTTTCAAAGTTATTGAAGTGCTGTGTATATATTTTCAACCCTCAGAGTCAATGCTTAGTAAAACTACATTTTACTGCATTTGCATCTGCAAGTCTTTACTGGTATGTCTGTACCAGCTATGTACTAGAGACCAAATGTTTTGTTCATTTATTTTTTGGTTAGCAGTTCAAGCACAGTCAGACTGGATAGATAACATCTGTGAACATCAGTGTTCTACTACTGCCACAGATTCTTAATTGGATTTTCAATCTGGACTTTGACTGAGCCCTGCTAACACATGAATGTGCTTTAACTAAACCGTTGCAATAATTTGGTTTGTTTGCTTTATCCCTGACCTTTTGAGTGTTCTTTGGTCTTCACGATGATGTTTAACTGATTTGAACAATTCTCTGAGGCCTTCACAGCACAGCTGGATTTATACTGAAATTGAATTACATGTCGGTGGTCACACTGGGTTTTAATGGGCGGTGTGAGAGTAAATTAGCCTGAATAACTATGCATATTTGTGGATACTTTTCAGTTTTATATTTTTCATGGAAAACTATGCATCATTTTTCAACTATGTTTTATTCTGTGTCGGTCGATCACAAACTGTGAACTGAGAAAACATCGAAAAGTTCAAGAGGAATACATTTCTCGAAATCCCACATGGTAGACATTTTATATTGTTATTTAGTCTCATTATGCTTTCCGCATGCTTTTAGCCCCTCACAGGGTTGATGATTTCTCTTTTCCAATCTTCTCTTTTTGTTAATCCTTATTCATATTCATGACAGCCCATTTCATTCCCCTCTTCTCCCCTACAGGCCTGAAATAAGAAGGGGTCCTCTTAGTGAATTAGGTGCTAATCTCTCAATGCAGTGGGGACTAATTGACCTCATTAGCTTTGATTCCACTGCCTCCAGGAAGAGATGTACACTTTAGCAGAACCTTTGGGATGCATGCTACAAATGCTTGATGTTAAGAGATTGAAGCGATTTTGGTTACTAAAAATGATGAATCTAATCAAATGATTTTTGCAATTCTGAATAAATATTGCTTAAAATAACCAACTGTCTCCTTTTAACTACAATCATCATCTTAAAATTTGTTCTGACACTGTGGGTTATAGATGTAAACACAGCTTTAAAACCCACAATGATTAAATTATCGGTCAGAGAAATTCATTGTTACGAACGGCAAATTCACCAAGCTCCCAGGATTGTTTTTGCTCTGCCTGTGTTTGTTTGATCTATTTAAAATGAGCCCAACCTCACCTTAGATCTGAGGCCATCGAGCGTCAAGAGCAGGTGACCTTCTCTTTGGGTAATGCCTCTCTTCATCTTTCACTCCCAGGACCTCCTTCACTCTGTATTGTGAATTGAAATTATAGGAGGCCGTCCCGCTGTAGAAAAATAACAAAAATGAGGAGGCTGCCACTCTGACTGACTGCCTAAGCTCTCTCAAGGTTCAAAGGTGTTTGTGTCTGGCGTCATCAGATCGGCGGGAGACTTGGCTCTTCTGGTAAGACTATCCACTGTAATCTTTGAGTAAGGATTTTAAGGCTTCTCTTTGGTTAAATCCGTTTACTGTTGCGTGGCAAAAGGCCCACAAATAAAAGAATGATAAAAAAAATGAAGTAAAATGGATATTAACAGCAATTTTTAAAGAAGCGGCTAGATCAATAACTAATGGGGTTTATAGTTATTTCAGTTTGTTAATAAACATCCCTCCATCCATTATCTAAACCCAGTTATCTTTGTAGGGTCTCGGGGGAGCTGGTGACTACCTCCAGCAGTCACTGGATGAGGTCGCCAGTCCATTCCAGGGTTAATAAACGTAGAGATATTAAATAATGAAGTGTAAAATTGACATACTTATATATTTATTGAATTACATTATGGTTCTTGTGCTGCAGTGCACCTGCACAGCAATCCACCTAATGCAAATTAGTGGTAGCTCCGCCCACTGACTCTTGTTGGTAAATTCATATGTTGCATGAAATGGGTAAATAAACGCTGAAGTTGTCAAGAACATATTTCATTCAATATTTATTTAATAAATTGTCTATGGGCTTGTCTTGAATTGAGATTAATATATGATTCTTTCAAGTCATTAAAAATCTATTGAACCATATTGCATTTTGACTTTCATATTTGTCACAAAAACTTCTTAACAGTTTAAAGGTTACGACAAAAACTTTGTTTTTGTAAGCAATATTATTACATTTATACTTTAACGTTTTTATTAAACTGTCTGTTTCAAATAAATTTGATTGACTTTTCAGGAAAGATTTATTGTGATAGTTATTTCTTTCAGATTACTTCATGACAGTACTTTATCTTTTTGGACACACTTTATTTTCTATATAAGAGTGGGTTTATGTTTGCTCCCACAAGTTTTTACTTTTGCTACTTAGACATTTTGACTGTTGACACCTTGTGCACGTTTAATGATAGCTTTATAGGTGAGGTTCCAGGAGGAGCCCTACATGGACACTGTAATTAACCACCAACAACTGGTGCATGGCCAGAATATTCTGTGTGGGTCTTGTGCTCAAGGATGCCTCTTACGTGAGCGTGAGTATGTAGGCATAAATAGAACCCTGTTAGTGATTGTTCAGTCACGTTGCAAACTCAAAAAATGACTGAACGCTATCTAGTTTATTAATAGATATAGAGTAAAAGTATTCATACCATTTCAAGTGTTTTTATTGGGATTTGATTTAATCAAGCGAAAATAATGCGTAGTTGTCTAGTGAATAGAAAAGGAAACATGATTTTTGATTTAATTTTTTCCTTTTCCTATTTTTTTTTTTTAACAAATAAAAATCTGAAAGTTGAGCATTTATTTGTAATTTGCACCCTTTATTCTGAAACCCCTAACAGAACTAATTTGCTTCACCTAGATTAGGTTAGAACACATTTTCTAGGTTATAACCTAAACAAATGTGTAAAAATATAAATTTTTGTATTTTCCTCCCACTTTATTAAAAATACATTCAAGCTTGTGACAATGATGAGACAAAATGTGAAAAAGTTCTCGTATACCTACTTAAAGATTTACTCAAAAGTTCAGTGGGTACATAGACCAAATAGGACTTGCAAAGATTTTGCATCAGTTGCTATTAAATACTGCTTTCTGATTGTAAAAACTCGACACAAAAAGTGTGTTTTTCTGTACAAAATAGTGAATAACAAAAAAAAAAGTGTCCATGATCCACTGAGCAATGTTCTGGTTTGTTTTTGTGTGCAGCAACCCTCCACATATCTTACGCACTTTATGGTGCGTTTCCACTTTTGGAACTTCAGGGTTTTTTGACCAGACCTTCCCGATATGTGGGTGTCTCGACTTCATTAGGCAGGCCCGTTTTCGGGGCCATTTCAGGAACCAACGGAGTACCAGTAAGGGGGTATGTACTCGGAATGGCGCGATCGAGTCACTCAGCGGGAGCTGTGGTTAAGTCGGTCTGATTGGTTGTATTTCAGAGGAAAATGAGCAGGGGAAGCAGTTTATAACGGCAGACAGAAACGCAGCAACAAGCCCTGCTTCTTCCATGTTGATCTCCTGTTATTTCTTTGCTGCTGTGGTTGCCTTTTTTGCGCTGATCAATGATGCTCCTCGCTGCTGAAACATTCGTGATATGCGGCTGTCTAGCTGATTCCTTAAGGTGCCGATTGTGTATGGAGACAACGGCGGCTGAGAGGAGCAGGCCAACAGATTACACTGTCAGAAAAAAGATCTGGTGAAATTACCCTGAAGTTCCGATGGTGGAAACGCGCCTAATGTGTTGTGTGTTAAGGCGCCATTATTAGATTCCTAATTACAGTGTTTGGAGAAATGTTTGTAGCTTGTGCTGTGCAGACATTATGTTCCAAAATCAGAAAGAGATGCTGCCAATGTGCAACTGTAAATTGAACTATATTTGTTCTTTGTTTTTGTTTTTTATAAACCACAATTCTACAACTCCATGAATAATTTCCTTGTTATAATAACCAGTAGACTGAAAATTATTTACTGTCGTCTTGAGCAGTACCCTGAGATAGTCAATCTTGTTTAAGACTGCTGGTGGATCCACCATTGGAAAGCTGTCGAAGGCTGGAAAAGGATGCAGCCTTACTTTAGCTGTTAGAAGAGCATAAGATGGGTTGCTTTGGAGTGCAGTTAGACAAATACCTTTTCACCCTGTTGATGAGAATTTTCCATTTCCTGGGCAACTTCCCCACCCACAGTCCCTCATAACGGTCTCTCTTTAGCATTGTGTGATCAAAATGAATTGTGATGCAATTAGACATTCAAATTATTTATACTGCAAGGATGCAAAAATGATTTATTCAAAGAATATTCAACTGAAAAGTGCTTAATATCCCTTTTAATGTACTGGGATGAGATAACATGTCCTGGTAGAAAGCTTTGAGTCAAACAGATTTGTGTGAAGTGACCTTTTGTGTCAAACTTCTTGATCAGAAGCCATGCTGAAACACCCTGTAGCCAGCGTGAGCCGACGCTTTCTTCCTGTGAATGTTTGAGAGCGGATGGTGCAACTGTGTGGGTGTCTTGCTCTCTCTTTCTCCCCATTTCATATCCAGAGTATTGTGCTTGCTATTGTTCAAGGACATTATGCAACACTTGTGAGAGCACCCCATCTGGAGAAGTGCCATTGAATGGAAGAGTTTGCAGAAATTACTGCAGAAATGAAAAACTTACCTGTGAAAGACATTAGTAACTAAGGACACTGTACTGAAAAAAGAGGAATTTGCTGGACAGCTGGTTAATAGTTCTAAATCACAACAATTCTTTGTACCATTTTATGGAATTTGGAGATTATATTTAAAGATATAATATCCATCCCACTTTATCTAGGTACATTTGTAATAAATGATTTCATTCTGAGCTTTCTAAATGTAAACGTAGTAGTTTTAGGCTTTTTCCCTTGAGCTGCACTCTGTTGATGTAGTTTTTCTGGCGTGTATGTCTGTTCAGTGTTTTACTAACAGGCAGTATTTGCATGCCAGAGTAAGCCTGTAGACACTTCGATGCCTCAACAAGCTGCTCATTGTGCGTAGCTGGTTAATGAGTTATTAGCCACCACTGGCTCTCGCTTGAAGTGGTGGATGTGGTAGAAAAACTGTCAAATAATAGTGAGAAGAAACCAAGGTTTGGCTGTTAGGTCAGTTTGAATCTGAATTACAATAGGGAGCCGCTAAAAATACAGGTACTGACCAACTGAGAGCCCTGAGCGAAGCCTCTTCTTCTTCTGTCCATTACACAACCAAATCCTCTGCCAAGAAGGCAAAACAATCCCCTTGTTTAACTGTTTTAAATAGTTTTTACAGTCTGTGTGTCTTAAAACATCTGTAATAACAGTAGAATGTTTTGTTGTTAAATTGTTTTTATTTTAATTAATAAAATTGAAAATATTTTCCTTTTTTCCAGTACCTATTTGATACTTATTACATTTGCAGTTATTTTACTTTTCACTAGTGTCTCTATCTAAAAACACTTTAACACTGCAAGTCATAATGCTAAATTCCGATTTTTTTTTGTGTGTGATTTTGGTTGTGATACTAAAACTGAAATACGATGGCAAACGCACTCCAGTGTGAACAGTTTAAGGCCCTATATCACTTTTGCCTGCAGTATGATAGCAGCTCAAGGTGTTCCTAATGCCAAGACAGCATTGACTCCTTTAAAAAAGCATCAATATAGCCCTTTAGTTTATCCCAACATCATGAGCTACACCTTCAGCTTTATCAGCCATTTGAGAGGCGAAACCATTTCTTGATGTGTGAATACTATAATTTATTTTGTCCGGAAATAAAAGCTTAATAATACTAAAGGCCAGGTGTCAGTTCCCATTAACTAGCTGGGCAAACAAGCCTAAGAGCAAAAATTACTTTTTTGGTATGGATTATTGCGCCTCTGCTGACATCAGGAAGACAGACACACAACCACTGTACCTCCAACTGGTGAGTGTCGCTGTTACCAACCAAACACATCTGACTGATTTGCAGTACTTTGCTTTTGTTAACCTTGAGATTTATTATTAAGTCTGTTGGTTTCCCTTCCACTGCTTAGTTCTGCTTCTCAGGTATATTGATTAGGGTATATATATATATGAGCTATAACATTTATCTATAATTTAATATGCAGAGGTTATACCACTACTTCAAGAGGTCTTCTAACCAAAATAATAGTGATGTTCTGCTTCCCATCTAGTCCCTGTGAGAGTGTTCCTTTTACAATGTTTTGTTCTATAAATGTTGCTTGTTGTGTCTAAAATTTCCAGAAGCAACAAGGTTCAATATTGTTTAATATTTGAAGAATAACTCTGTTCTTGAGCTTGAAAGTGATGTAACAGCTTATGGTGTATTGTTAGCTGATGTAGTAACAGGACCCAGATATTCTTCTAAACATGGAGTACGTTTCAAGGCCATACTGATAAGCTCTCGTGGTTCTCAAGGGGGGTGCATGTACAGAGCTTGGGTAAGTATTTATACCTCATTTTCACATTTTGTCCTGTTATTACATAAAACGTCATTATCTTTTATCTAGGTTTTTTTTATCTGATAGACCAGCACATAACAGTAGCACATACTTGTTAAATGGAAAGAAAATTATACGTTGTTTGTTTTGTGTTGCAAAAAATATCTAAGTGCAGTGCGCATTTTTATTCAAACCCTTTTCTCTAATTCCCCCGAACAAAATCTAATGGAACTTTCAAACATGACCTCATTAGCAATGTTCTGTGAAAGCTTGTTGGAGAACACTGGCAAACAACAAGCTTCATAAAGACCAAAAGACACTGCAGACAGGTCAGGGATAACACTGGGAAGGTTTAAAGCAGAGTTAGGTTCTAAAACAACATCACAAGCTTCGAACATCCTACAGAGCACTGTTCAGAGACCCAGCAAACCGGTGGACAAAGGAACTCTGGTCAGATTAGATGAAATTTGAGGTTTTTAGCCAACAGGCAAAGCACTATGTGTGACAGAAAACTAACACTGCACATCACCCTGGATACACACTCCCCACAGTGAAACACAGGGGTGGCAGGATCATGCTCTGGAGATGCTGTTCTCCAACAGAAACAGTGAAGCTGGTAATATTTGATGGGAAGATGGAGGGAGCTAAATAAAGGGCAATCCTGGAGAAAAACCTGTCAGAGGCTGCAAGAAAAATTGAGATTGGGCTGGAGTTTTAAAGTGTAACTGAACCCCCTGAAAAATCATAACCCCGCCCCCAGACAACATTTGAAAATTCTACAAAGTGGGTGGTGCCAGGAAGAACGGAGGGGTACGTCTGTGAGACCATGCCTGTGACACAGTCAATGCCTGTGACGTAAAGATGTACCGCTCTCCACCAATCACAAAATTCAAATGCAGTAGCCACCCTTCAACCCTAAGGGGGCAGCACTAAGACGTTTTTAGACCAAAAAGTGTAGAATTAAACAAGTTTACACCAAAATGTAAAAACAATCCTAGAAACTGAAAGATTGCATTGGTAAATACCCATTTATACAGTTTAGAAGCAAAAAAAAAAGTTGTTTTGGGGTTTAGTTACTGTTTCACTTAAAGCAGAACAACAGTCCTAAATACACAGAGTTACAGTGGGATGGTTTAGATAAAAGCATATTCATAATTTAGAATGTACCATTCAAAGTCCAGACCTAACTCCAACAGATTCTACAGCAGGTCTTCCAGATGAATGGACACTATCCCACTCAACCTGACTGAGCTTGAGCTATCTTCCAAAGAATAATGGGCAAAAAGTTCCCCGACTTCCTCCTCAACACAACATAATTTTAGGTAAAGAAGAAAAAACCCAACAATGATCAACACAGTATTTGAGTTTCCTACATTTCTTATATTTTCCCTCGTATCAAGAAAATAAACTGCCTAGGGTAGCTGTGAATTAATGAGATTCCTAAATATGACTGAAAAAGTTAAATTTTGTGTAAATGAAGGACAAAACCAGACGCTGTCAAGGAAATACAGGAGACATATGAAACTTGTTACACCTGTCTCTTTACTCTTTTAGCCAGTTGCTAAAGCAAACTAACTGGTTAACATTTTCTAAATGTAATGCTGACCATTTCTTATTAATTTTGGACAACCCTGAGTATTCTCTTCATGGGACTATCCTACAACAGTGTCTTCAGTCAGAGGCTTCTTCAGTTTTGATGCAAGGCAGACTGCTACAGGAGATCCTTCCTGCCCACAGCCATCAGGATCTACAACTCCTTGAAGAATTAAATAGTATGAGCTACAATAACACTTCATTTCTTTCTGGGATCCATAAAGTAATTTTGAATTGAATTTTTTGGAATATTAGTGGGATTATTTGTTTATCAACATCGCCATGTGTGTGCAAATAGTTTGAACAAAACCTCTACATTACTTCCTGGTTTCCACTACTTCCTGGTTTCCACTGTTATTATTTGCAGTGATCTTGCAGTTGCAGTCTTTGTTAGCTATGTTAGCTTGTTTGTTAGCCAAAGCTTACCTGATGTGAAGTTATCGCAGCAGACTGTTGAATTTTTAATCATCTGCTCGTTCCAGTCGCTTCCTCTGATCGCTTGCAACCAAAGACGTCTTTTGTTTGCCTTGAAAGGGGCGAGTCGATGGAATGCATGTTTGTTGTTTTAATTAAAGCGACCAACAGCACAAGACATAATCAGGTCTCTTTCTGCAGGCTACATGCGCAGCAGAGCAGGAAGTGATGTGAACCGATAATCCCTAAGAGACGTTCACATGCAACCACGATGTAGTTTGGGTCTGCCATGCTGTTTCAGTTCCCACACAAGCGAGAACTGAAAGCAGAGTGGGTTTAATTGTGGAATAAACAGGGCGGGTCATTCTGTGCATGGCATGCGAGTGGCTTGTAAATAAAACCTGTTTTTGCGCTTCTTATGGTTGAGTTGTGAAGGGTTAGCCACACCCTGAAGTGGACATCGATTGGCTGTCTGTAGGCCTGCTTATCATGAGCTGATGCTTCCGAGGGCAAGATGAGCGAGGATGAGCGGTGAGATGTAGACAGTGTTGCCAATTTAGCGTCTTTGTTGCTATATTTAGCGAGTTTTTGGACCCCTCCAGCGATTCTTTTTCAAATAAGGGACTAGCAAAAAATCTAGCGACTTTTTCTGGGTTCATTGGAGAGTTTTTGGTTAAGCACCTTTCCTTAGCCTTGTTTCCACTGAGCAGAACGGTGTGGCTTGGTCCGGTCCACTAAGTGTTATTCTGACTTTTTATGGGACCGTTTCCACTGCCTACTGAACTCTCCTTGAGCAGGTGGGGTTTACCCTGAACGCTTGCGTGGCGCCATACTAGAGGGACGAGGAAGTTGGTGACGTGCGAAAAACAAAGAAGAAGAGAAGAAACAATGGAGTCCATCTAGCAGGTCATGGTTGTCTTTCTTGCTTTTTGGTTTTCTTCTTTACACAAATACGACCGCTGTGGCGGCGTTATCCTTACTACATGAATGTACCGAACAGAGGACCGTTGTACTCAGAGCAGATATTTACTCCACAGAGTCCAGAATGCTAACGAATCGCGCATTCTCGAAGCTGAAGTTCTAGGCAGGTAGTACTGAGACTTGTCTCAAAAACTGAGACCTGTAAATGGCTGGCACTGCATCTGTTCAAGTCTGGCATATTCCCACACATTTCTCGTGGTTCCATCTATGAATGGATCAGAAGCAGCCGCTACGCAGCAGCTCGAGCCGTACAGGACTTCACATGAGAGAGAGGCTGTCATATTCTATGTATTGCATCGGTCAATTTAAGTATGCAAATCAGACCCCTGAAAAACAATAAAAGCCCAGAGATTTTCATCAATCTATGAATGCCCCCTGGATGCCCCCAGACAGAAATTGAATAGTCGACATGTCCATTAAAAAGAGGACATAACCCTACTGTTGATACTAATTTTTTAAAAACGCTTCAGAACTTTAGAGCTCTGTTGTCGCCTCGCCATGATACTGCTTTTTGGGCTTTTCCGTTGACGCCACGGCTGACCCCGTTTGCCAATACTGCGCATGTGCATCAGGGGCAGAAAGGCAGACAAGGCAGCGGAAGGTACAGCAACTGTTTTAAGAGAAAACCAAAGCTTAAAAAAATAAACGATGACTTTGATTACTACATTTGTCGACAATTTTGGTTGTCATTGTGACGAATTGAGGCAGCACTAAAATATATATGTGTGTGTGTGCGTGCATGTGTGTGTTTGTATGTATTTGTGTGTATATATGTGCGTGTGTGTATGTATATATGTATGTGTATATGTGTGTGTGTGTGTTTATAAAACAACAATTCTAAAGAAACAGAGCTCTGTGCAGTTCTTTTGCAGAAATTTCACCTCTCTCATTTCTTACTATTCACTGCAACTTCAACAGTAACTCTGTTTATCTTTTATCTCTCTGCGTATTCACTTTTTCACATGAGGAAGCCTTTTTTTTTTGCTCAATATCTATCGAGGAACTAAAATCCTCTTATGTTGCTCAGCATTTGGCAGCAGCTGTCAAGACGTGTAGAAGACCCTGCCAGGAGCCAAAAGAGCTTTGCCAGGTGCTTGAGCTATGTCACATCTTGTCCAGTCACCATAGAAACGCTAAAACAGGGGGCTGATTGTAGCTCAGTAGGTGGAGTTGTCTTACAATCAGAGGGTCGTAGGTTCAATGCCAGCCTCCTGCTGTCACATTTTGATGTGCCCCTGGGCAAGGCACTTAACCCCAAATTGCCTATGGAGCTCTGTATCTGTGTGTAAATGTGTGCGTGTTTGTGAGTGAGTGGGTGAATCTGGCTCCAGTGTAAAGCGCTTTGAGTGGTCAGCATGGCTAGTAAAGCGCTATACAAGTTCAAACTATTTACCATATGTGGAATGTGTAACACGAAAACAAGTCCTGGTTGCTACACTGGAAGACTGCTTTGGTTCCACTTGCAATAAAAGAATATACCAATAAAATAAATACCAGGAAGGTTCTGCCCACCTCCCCCCCTTTCACTTTTCTAATGCAAAGGGAAGATTACTTAAATTTGTTTATAATAACTGAACTTAATATGTAATAATTCCACACCAATGAGATAATGCCTAGTTAATATCTTCCCTTTAATTAAACATTTCCATAAGAAAAGTTAATGTAATATTTCTGAAAGGATTGGGTGTCTGCCGTTCAAACCTCACTCACACAGTTCCTTTATGAAACTGTTTCACAGACCTCTGTTGTCGTCAGCTGGGGCGCTGATGTTCATTGGGGAATCTCAAAGCTTTGGGCTCAGGTGTCTCACAGTCTGAAAAGACTGTTTTTCTGGTGATATGTAGTATATAGTGCTAGCTAGAGTATCCTGTTGTGTAAGTGTAGTTGTAAAAAAAGATCATTTCTTTCTTTACATTTTATTGTTCTCGTTTGCTTCTGTGCTTCATTCACTGATTCTCCTGTCAGCCTAACATCTGAGATATTTTGTTTCTTGCAGCATCCATCTGTGACTAATTGTGCACGGCTGCAGTTTCCTTTTTTGTGAAGCTGTCCTTGCAGAGTTGTTAGGGAAATGAGTCACAGTTACCAAGGAAGTGAAATGCTGTGCGGTCAGTGCATGTTAAGGGTATATTCTGCCTTTGCTTGAGAAGCCTGAAAACCAGGCTCTTGTTTTGATGCCTTAGATTTGTAGAAAAAGTGTTCAGACTCGTAAATGAGTAGAAAAGGAATAAAGCAAAAGGAAGAGGTGAGCATGGCCTATCTTGTTGACTTTTTTTGAGAACTGACAATCAAACACACAAACACCACTATTTAAAGTTACCATCTTCCAGGTTTTTAGACGATAGTTTAATATACATCTCAATAGCAGCCGGTGAATTGAAGAAGCTCTGTCTCTTTCCGTTTCATGACTCAAGATAGTCCCTGAATCAGAATGTATTAGCAGTAAAGCGGCTGCAAGGTTGTGTTGTTGTAGTTCTACAACAGTGTGAACATGTTTTGTGTAGGGAGATGCATGGAAATTGAATGAAACAGGATTAATATATTATGTCAGACAACAGAGTGCCAGTAAGTTAACTGTCTTATTAGTGGAAAGAATGAAATGGCTGAACTTGGGTTGGCTATGTAAAAGTTGCTCTTACTCAAAACTAGCTACAGATGCAAACCAAGTACTGGTACAAAGATCCTCTATTGGTTTATTTTAGTAACTTAATGATTCACAAACAAATAATTTACAATACACTCACTGGCAACTTTATTATATACATCTATTCAGTTGCTCCTTGACACTAAAAGCGGGTCAGCCAGTTACATGGTTGCAATTCAATGTATTTAGGCATTTAGACGCGATGAAGACGCCTGGCTGAAGTTCAAACATCACCAATGAGCATAAAGTATGGGGAAGAAAGGGCTTCCAAGTCATTTCAAACATGGTATGGTTGTTGGTGCCAAATGGGTTGGTCAGAATCAGAAAGGTTTTATTGCCATAAGTGTGAACAGGTTCACAACATTAGGAAATTGCTGCGGTACTTTGTGCAAACATAAAATTAACACTTCTAAACATGCAATAAATAAATAAATTAAATGGGGTAAACAGATTAATATATACATGAGTGCAGGTTATGATCAGTGCAAAATCACACAGGTGATATTTTGATCTGAGTGTTTAAAAATATCTCCGTTAATAGAGAAAAAGAGAAAATATCCAGTGAGCGGCAGTTATGTGGATGACAATGTCTTTTTGATGTTAGAGGTCAGAAGAGAGGGGGCAGTCTGGTTTTAGATGGCAGAAAGCAGCCGCAGCTCAAATAACCAAGCGTTACAACCAAGGTTGTTTGGCATTGCCTAAACTCCATGGGTTTTACTTTTTGTTACTCTGCTTTAATCACAAACACAAATTTGTATTTTTATTAATTCTTTCCAGTTGGTTTGAATTATATGTGTACAACCCTGTCAGACTGTGACTCATTTATGGGAAGGGCAGCAGTGAGACTCAAGTCTTTTCAAGCCATTTCCTTTGTGTGAGCTTGCAGACAGATGCTCAGTAGGAGTAACCCTGCTTTCACACAGCTTTGCCAAAAACCTCTCCTTCCCACTCAGCCACAGAAATCCCGGAAAAGGTACTGGTGTGTAAAAATATTCCCTGTTGCTCCTCAAACGGCGACGCTTTCATCCACATTCCTTGGCCCACAGTGGCAAAACATAGGGGATGGGTTTTTGAAAGCATGCAACTTTTGCCCTGCCTCACACAAAGCTTCCTTTGAGATCCAATAACTGGCACAACCAACATAAAGACCACCGCTGGGTCCATTTCAGAAGCTTGACTGAACACAAATTTTATGCCAAGGGTATGAAACAAAGTGTGGACTAACAAGTTTTAAGAGGACTTTTGAAGACACTCGGGGGAAGACTAGAATGCTATTAGGTAAATCCTCAGCTACCATACACTGTAGTCATCCATGGCTCTTAGAAGGCATTTGAGGTAATGAGATCCCTCTGTGCTCTCCTTGCGTCACTCCGACCGTCTGACCTCTCTGTTGCTGCAGGATTTTAATTGAAGGCTTGGACTGTGGCATGCCATGCATCGCTTATAGCACATGCAGTCAGCATTTTTCCCCATAGTGCACATGGATTATTTTTCTTTGCAGAGCCTTTCATCTAAAAAAAAAATCATTTAGCAAGCAGTCATAAGCATTTCGCTAAAGTGAATGGTCTTCAATCCATGAAAATGTGTTCATCAATTGATTCTAATCTGTTGCCACTGTTTGGACTTGAAAAGTCATATCCTATATGTTTACAGCCGTGACATGAACTAACATGTATTTTGATTTAGATAAAATGTATTTTAATTCCTCTGATGACTTCTTTAAGATCACTCCTCAGGGTTGGTGACGTGAGGTGAGGTTTGGTTTTTGTTTGTACTTGTTAAGGAGAGAGAAAACTTTTAAATATATATTATGAGTAAATAAAATGGCTCATTGAGGCATTGCTAATTACCATACCATACCAATTTATTTATAAAGCACATTTCTACACAGCCGAAGCCGACCAAAGTGCTGTACAGTATTAAAAACATATACAACCAAACACTCAAAAGAAATATTAAAATAGCACAATGAATACCATAAAATAACAAAATAAAATAAAACAGGGACATAGTAGACTAGGCCAAATTGGATGTACGTGTAGAAGCGGCTATTGAATCTGTTTTTGAAGAACTAGAGACAATTTCTTTTTTTTTTTATAATACGGGTGTTTTTCAAAAACACCCTTTATGTGCATATTCTCCATGCAAAATCGACAGAAATCACCCAAAGACATGGCGTAAATGAAGCTTGGGCGATAAAAAAATAAATAAAATATATATATTTTATATTTTTATATATTTTTAAATTATTTATTTTTGCTTGGGCACACAAGGTATACGTCATGAGTCGTTACTGTGATTTGGTTAAGGGAAGGCAATTTTATTTGTATAGCGCACTTTCAACAACAAGGTGATTCAAGGTGCTTTACATGATTAAGAGGTAAAATAAAATTAGCAGTAAAACACAGACAAAGCATATAAAGTAAAAACCGCAATAAAGCAAGAAGCATACACAGATACATCAAGACATTCCCTGCAGCTGTCTGATTGACTTTTTAGGCAGACCTGTGAAAACGCTGTTGCAGTAATCAATCTGCCAAAAGATAAACGCATGGAATGGATGAGTTTTTCTAGGTCCTGTTGCGACATCAGTCCTTTAATCCTAGAAATATTCTTCAGGTGATAGAAGGCTGACCTTGTTATTGACTTTATGTGACTCTGGAGGTTCAGGTCTGAGTTCATTACTACACCTAAATTTGAGTCCTGATGAGTATTTTCTAGCTGTATTAACTAAAGCTGTGTGCTGACTGTTGATTGTTGACTCTTTAGGTCCAAAAGTAATTACTTATGTTTTGTTTCTGTTCAGCTGGAGAAAGTTATGGCACATCCATCCATTGATTTGATCGATGCATTTACTTAGGGTTTGGATGGTTTCAAAGTCACCTGGTGACATCGTAATGTAGAGCTGAGTATCATCTGCATAGTTATGATAACTAATCCTATTGGATGTTATAATCTGGGCTAAAGACAAGTCATGGTAGGCAGACACTTACAGTCACGTCCTTTAATCAGCTCAAAATAATTTATATTACAAGATGGAACTCCCTTTTTCAGACGCTTTCTGCGGGACCAGTTCCAGATCAATGTGTAGACACGGGCGGGGCTACACATAGATCTGGCTTTTGCCAGGTTACCCCCACTCATTAATGTAAGCCTTTTCTGGGTTTTTTTTGTTTTTTTTCGGGTTGTGTTGCTTTTTTGTTGTTTTTTTAAGCATTGAAAACATCTCCAAAAAGTTCGACAAAGAAAATGAAATGGCATGAAAAAAAAACACCTTGATATGCAATCAATAAGCAAACCACCATGTTTTACAGAGGAAACAGCGTGTGCAGGTCAATGTACGGCATTAGCTTTCCTCTACATCTCTATAGCCAAAGAGCAAAATGTCCTATCTGTAAGATTTACTGACTGGCAGATTTGATTAATCAAATGATGTGATCAGTCAGGAGGCTTTGCTCTTCAGCCGTCGATATATCATAAATATATTCATATAGTGAAAACAGGCTAATTTATATATTTTTTTTTCATTTTTCCAGATTTGTTGATTGTACGACTAATAGTTGTCCCATCGACAAATTCTCCAATCTGAGCTGCTGATCTTTCAGAGTAGCTATGGATGCTACTCTGATTTATCCTCGTGTTTTGAGGGAAACTAATATTGTGGGCCTCCCTAACATACTTGACATATAAGTGTCAAGTCTGGCTTAAAAAGGGATACTTAAAAGTACTCCATTAGATCTACTAGAAATAACTGGAGACTGAGTCAAACCTCCTCTGGAGACAGACACTGTTAATTCAGCCAGAAACAAAAGATATCTCCTGATATAGTTTTCAAGAGGGACCTCCTTCCCTTTGTTTCTCTCGGGACATCCAGCATTTAGCTGATTGTACTTCTTGAGGCAGCTGAAGAAATTCAACCTTCCGGCACGGACGATGATGCAGTTATACACTGAAATCATCAAGTCCATCCTCACCCCCTCCATCACCGTGTGGTATGCTGGAGCAACCATCAGGGACAAACGGAGACTGCAGCGTGTGGTGCGCTCTACTAAATAGGTGATTGGCTGCCGACCCTTCTCACCCTGGACACAGTCTTTTGGACCGGCTCCCGTCAGGCAGGAGGTTCCGGTTTATTTGGACCAGAAACCTCTCGGCATAAGAACAGTTTCTTACCCCCTGCTGTTGGACTCATGAGAAATAACCCTAAAACTGTTCCCACCACCCACTCTGTATCAGTCACATGACCCTGTGTTGTGTTTTTGCACAGATCATAACCTGCACTC
Source organism: Valencia hispanica (assembly GCA_963556495.2). Taxonomy (NCBI): domain Eukaryota; kingdom Metazoa; phylum Chordata; class Actinopteri; order Cyprinodontiformes; family Valenciidae; genus Valencia; species Valencia hispanica. The sequence goes on from OY747701.1 coordinate 46,012,982, forward strand.
ATGTATATGTTAATCTGTTTACCCCATTTTATTTTTATTCATTGCATGCTTAGAAGTGTTTATCTTGTGTTTGCACAAAATACTGCAGCAATTTCCTAATGTTGTGAACCTGTTGACACACATGGTAATAAAACCTTTCTGATTCCACAGAGCAGATAAAAGAAAATACATAAACACAGATGGCAAAATAAGCACAGATTCCATCAATAAAGCAAGAACATCATAGTAGGCAAGGCAATTTGATTTGTATAGCACAGTTTCAACAACGAAGTGATTCAAGGTGCTTTACATGATTAAGAGGTTAAAAAAAATAGCAGGCACAGATTTACCCACATGCATACAGCACTTTGGTAATAAATACAGGTTTCCTAACGAGTTTCTAGAGAAATAACCTGCAAAATAGCTTTTATACCTGACTGCCCAATGTAGGGGAAAGCCATGTCTTGGTATGTTTGCAGCTTTGAGATACTCTTTATATTTTCAGATGATATACTGAACAGTTCTCTGTGAGATGCTCAAAGCTTGAGCATCCTGCTTTCTGTCCGCTGTGTTCCTTGATCTTAATGACACTGTTTGTTCAATAACTTTCTCCAACGAGCCTCTAATGGTGCGTTCACACCGCCCCAAACGTCAGCGTCAGTTGCGGCAAGATTACGAGTAAAGTCTACGGCTGATTCCGTCATAGGTCCGTCAGAGTCTCTGCGGTGCGTTGTGTGCGTTGGCTCCGTTGGCTCCGTCAACTTTTCAAGCGTTACCTGCGTTTCAAACAGCAACGTAGCAAACGCAAGCAACGCAGAAGTTAAGCTAGCTGAACTTTTGACGGACTTGACACAGTGCGCCAACCAATCGGAGCGTTTCACTGTAGCGACGTCACCACACGTATCTTCTTCGCGCTCTTTTTTGCTCAACGTACATGCGTCAAACTAGATGGTTGGGAGCGTTGCCTGATGCAGCGCGGTGTCAAGCAAGCGTTGCAAGCTTCAACGTTCACGCGGCAAACTAGATGCGTTGAGAGCGTTGCCTGATGCAGACAAAGTGTGCTGTGTGAACGCACCATAAGGTCTTCACAGATGGGCTGGATTTATACTGAAAACATATTCATGCCAAACTTTTCTGATTTTTATTTTAAAAATATCAAAGCCAGGTACCCTCTGTCACTTCCCAATTTATTAATATTTCAGAAGTCCTCTTAGAATACAATAACATTTGTTATTAAAACATGACAAAATGTGCAAAGTTCAAAGGTTATAAATAGTTATGCAATGCACTGTAGCATTTTCTTCCATTTTTTTGCCTTTCATTGTCTGTAATTATCGACGACACTTGACAATATGAATTATGTGTGCCATCATGTTACTCCATCTTTTCCTGCCTATCACAGAAGTCCATTTCCCTTACTGGTGATTTTGATTGTAAAACTATGCATCAGTAAAGTACTGCACAAATTGTTCTTTTGTTATTACTAGTATCAGCTTTTAAAGGAATTTCATGCACATTAATATCATGTTTTCTTTTACAGGAGTCAACCAATGCAATGTGCGCTATGAATCATGAAAACATTTAACGTTAGCTATGAAAGTAGATGGTGCAAAACATGCACCAGATGGCCCTGTCAGCAGATGGAGTTTGATAGTAGTCTGGAAAATTACCATCATCACACTGACCTTAAGCCGTCACCCATTTCTTTTGCAGCCGTACTGCATGATATCTGCATTAGGTTCTTTGTAGCTGAGTAAACAGTCCTTTCGCTGTACTGGTTTCAGATGTTGAGGTTTTCTGTGTGTTATAGTGTTAGTGAGCTGGCTGGTCTACTAAGGAATAATTATGGTTTTCTTATGGGTGGTGGTGAAAAAGGCGCCCTTTCGCACCAGTGTTATGGGAAAGAGTGTGGTACATTTTGAAACCTGAAACAGGGTTGTGGCTGGTGACATCAGCTGGAAACAATGATCCATCTTGCTAGAACAGATTGTTTCTATTCTTTATTTCAGTGCATTCATGCATTTTTGTTAAGCCTAGGGCTGCACGATATAGGAAATCTTGTGATGCCAATAATATTGGTAAATATTGTGATGACGATATCAGTTGCCATAAAATACTTATTTTCTTCTTCCCTCTTTTTCTCATTTGTGGTTTCTACACACTACGACCTTTTAATATCATTTGAGTCTGGTGTGAGCATCTTCTGATGTAGTTCTCTGTCCAACTGACTAAATATTGCATCAACATGTAGAAAGTAAGTTCATATTTGCGATATATTGTGCCACCTTAATTAAGCCCTATAGTCTTTGACCCCTGAATAAAAACTATTGCAGCCAGTTGTCTTTAAAAGTCACCTATTTAACTAAAGAGTCCACATTCAATTCAATTCAATTGAATTCAAAATTGAATTGAAAGAGTCCACATGTGTATAATTTAATCTTAACTTAATCATCTTTAAGTTATAAAACAATATTCAAAGGTTTTAGCATCTCAGAGCTCTGTTAATCTGAAAACATGAAGAGTCTGGTAAAACTCCAGTTCTAGCAAGACATACACGTCTACTTAAACTGATGTACCTGGCAAAGATGGCATTAATCGAAGAAACAGCCAAGAGGCCCCTTGGTAACTCTGGAGGAGCTGCACAGATCCACATCACAGGTGGGAGAATCTGTTCAGAGGGCAACTACTATCATGTATTAAATAAATCTCGCCTTTATGAAAGACTTTAAATTGTTGAAAGAAAGTAATTAGAAGACTGCCTGAAGTATGCCACAAGTCATATAGGGAGCCTAAGTCTCCTCCCCTTCCAATCGGACCATGGGTCCCCTGACCGAAAAATAAATAAATGTCAATATAGCGATAAGTTATTTTCTGGTTCGCTTTGATTACGCCCTGAATCACATATGTTGTACCTAAATCTAAATGATAACTAATGATGTGCGTTTCTACTGTTTGTCATGTGATTTGTGATTTATTTGTTTGTAAAAATTCTTAATTAAAAAGACTACAAATCAGAAGTTGCATACATGACGTCATGTGGCTAACATTAGCCTGCACTTGATGTACTCACCGATCTTTTTCGGTGCATGCAATTTTGCACTCTGTATGTATTATTATATTGATAAATCAGGCCCTAAGTGTTGTCCTGAAGATTACTTGGGTTACATTTCCCTTTGAGGGAGTGCAGGTGTGTTTAAATCCAAACAGCATATCAGAAGGAAATGGCTCAGACTAATTTGATCAGTACTATTTCAGTATTGGATTTGTCCCTCGGCTGATATGTCTAGATTTCAATTCTATGTATCTTTAAACCAATAATCTCCCATTTTTACCTGCTGTTTGTGTCAAGCAGGAAAACAGATGGCTAGACTTCCAGCAGTTTCAGCCTCCTCCCAATTTATAAGTGCACAGGAAATATTTGACCAGTAACGAACAGCCTCCAAGTACTGAGTTTTCTCGCTTGCACTTCCTGTATTTACTATAAGAAGAGGCATTTGAAGCTTAAATCACTGCTGAAATAGCTTCCTGGTAATATTGTTAGGCGCAAGCCATTCTTTCTGGTGAATGCGGTTAAATCAATACCAGTCGCCGGTATTGGGAGGGAAAGGAGGAGACATTGCCAAGGGCAGGGTATGATAATCTAATCCACAAGTGTGCATTGCTGTACATAGATCAGTCTTCTATTTATAGAAAGGTTTTTTTATATTGCTGCCGGATTACATCGGCAGTAAAATACCAACCTGATCTGACCTGAATTTGTACTGCAAACGGATTAAAAACGAATGAAATATGTTTAGTTTAATGTTTAAGTCATATAAAGTAATAACGTTAAAATGTAATCCTTGTTTGGTACTAGGGTACTGTAACTATCTTTCCTATCTTGCCTTATGAGTTGCTGCGTGTAAAACCTTTACTTCTTGATAGGAGTTTAAATATGTGGAGCATATTTTATAGAACTTTAAAGTCTCGCCACATCTGTGAAGCTTGTCTGATTCTTTTGTTCTATCCTCATTTTATAGTGCCTGAGTATTAGTATGAAGATTGTAAAATCCCCAGTGTTCTACTGCATCAGGACAGGGTTATGCTACTTTAGCCAGGACTTCAACATATTCTTTTATTTCACATTTTTCCCCATTTTTACTGATCTGGAGGTAAAAGTTCAACATCAATCGACCTGTTGACATTTATTGCTGAGTATGTTATGCCAATATCTGTGATCCTGATTACTCAGAGCAAATTTTAATACCAGGTGTTATTGGTTGTTGTTGGGCTTGTGTGTGTTAAAAGACTGTATGAGTGACTCCTAGTGGCCAACTAATAAGAAAACAAACCTAATGCTATCAGATCAAGCATTCACCATCCAGAGGTGAGTAAATCTTCATCAGTGCTGACAGAGTATTCTTTCTTGAATTTTACAGTGAAGGAAGTATTTGGATTTAATTTACAGTTAGTCATTCACATGTTTCACAATGTGTCTGCATGTATCTGACTAATTAATAAAGGGAAAAATTTCGCACAGTGTCATTGTTTCTTACATTTTTAGAGTGAGAGTACATTGTTGTTGACCTATTAGATGCCAATCATATATATGCTCATGTTGTTTGCATTGATAATTTAGACCAAGGAGTTCCACAGAGTTGTGTGAAATGCTGTGGTCTTTGGCTTTACTTTTCTTTCAGTTAAAATGTTTGTGTCTTGTATCTATGCAGTATGTGTATCTTTTGTTTCCTGACAAACCTCTTAGTCTAATACTGGCACTTTTTTGTAGCATCAGTGCAGGCAAGCCAGCTTCTATTAAGGAAGCCTTTATCAAATATTTGATCTCTAAGTTGAACTGAATACACGTTTTAAAATATTTGACATTTAAAACTGTATTTTTCAGGCTAAAAATGCCAAAGAGGTGGAAAATTAAGTTGCGCTAATTTGGAAAGTTGCTCTCTGACCAATACTACCACATCATAAACAGGATTAAATTCAGGGCTGGATACTTGTTACCTAGGTTTACTAGAGGGTTACGAAAATAGACAGAATTCTCATTAGAAATACTTTATAAACAGCAAAAGACAAAGGTTCAACAAAACTCATTATTAAAAAACAATGCATGCAAAACATGCACGACTGGTTAAGCAAACATACACAATTGAAGGTTAAATTGCTTGAAATGTTTAATGAATAAAGTAATGCATCATTCAGACAATTCAGTATGTTCTAAGTAAAACCTGTAAAATCATAAATTTCTTATATTAATTGAATCTTGACATGGATTTAAGGAATTTAAATTGGAAAAGGCCTGGTGGGTGTCTTTAGTTGCTTCTGTACTCCACAAAGTCTTTAGGTAAAATGCTGTGCCTTGTGGTTGAATTGTTTTGGTCCTTTCTTTACCCAAATCAGCTTTGACCCCACAACGTTGCAGCACAGGCTGGGAAATGCAATTGCTTTTCCTTTTTTTCCCTCCTCCTTCTGAGACCAGGGTCACTCTTTGTCCTCTTTTGTCCAGGCTTGTTGAATGCATGCACAAAGACGACCATAAAAGCAAAGTGATTTGCTGTGGAAAAAGATCTGTCTTTGCAGTTCTCTATAAAAGGTTTTGAACTGCAAAGACTGGGAGTAGGTCTGCTGAAGATATGATCTCTGGATAACATTAGTTTATTACCTACGAGGTGATTTCCAGTCAGCACCCTGTTAGGTCTGGATGTTAAATCTCAGATGAGAACATATTGGTTCTTATTTTGATGACTATCTGCCATGACTCAAAACTGAAAGATAAGTGCATTTGATGCATCTGGAAGCATTTAATAATTAGCGGTAGAAAAAAAATCCTATTTTTCACAGATCAAACCAGAAAGGAAACTGGTTGATTTTGATCTCTGTTTGAATAACCTGTGTATCTCAATTACTTTGCTAGCTATCTGCTCAGGTAACTAGCTTGTAGTACGCTGCTTAACAGAGATGTCCTGTAGCCTGCTGACTAGTTTTAAACTGCATTACCTCGGTAAGATTGAATGGTGCAGTTTTACAATATGACGAAAAATACAGAAATATTTATTAATGTTGGCAAGTTGCTGATTACCCTTTATTCTAAGTGAGTGGAAAGTGTCACAGCTTTTGTTTCAGCTAGCTGACTGGTAATAACGAGAGGTGGGGAAAGAGCATCATTGCACTACTTTTATGATCTATATAGAACAAAACTAATGGCCACAGGGAATTTCATTACTAAAACACTGAAGCATTGCAAATTATGGTTAACAATCCAACATAATTCTGTTCTTTCTTTCTTGCTACCTTTTGTCCTTCCTCCTCTTGTATCCCAGTTTTTATGGCACATAGCATCTGTCACAGTTGCTATGTTAGAAACAAACATGAAGCTGTGTCTTTTCTCTCCACACACTGAAACAGAGAGCAGGAAATGAGCTTTCTATTGACAGCAGTGCGAAGTTCATGTTGTTTTTCTCCTTATGATTCTGTAATATCTCTAAATTCTTCTGTCCTTTTTTTTCTGTTCTATGACTGGGGTGCCCAGTGATAGTTCAGTGTAATTATGAGAACCCGTTGCAGCCATAGAGCTCTAGTTGTTTGAAGAGATAAGGGAAATCTATAGCAATCTATACCCACCTCGTTTACTCTTACAAAGCTTACCCAGCAGGATCTCCCAGACTGTAAGGTACATTGTGGTCCTCTATTAAGTACAAAGAAAATGCTTCATGTACAAAAAGAGAATGTAAAGGAAGAATTTTTGTTCTTAACAATATTAATATAACTGGATTGTTGTTTATGCTGCAGAATATTATTAAGGAAATGTTAATTTACTTTGTCATCACTAAAGCTTTACATATACAGTAGTGCCTTACCCCTTGAACTTTTTTTGCATTTTGTCATGCAACAACCAGAAACTTTTATTTATTTAGTTTGGATTCCATATAACTGGAAATAAAAAATTGTATGATTTGCATTTTTTTTTTTCAAAATGAAAATCTGAAAAGTCTGGCTTGCATATGTATTTAGCCCCATTCACTACGATTACAGGCCAGGTCTCGTCCAGCTTTGCAAATGAAGGGAGTAAAATGATTTTCTATTCTTCAATCCAAGGTTGCTTACACTAGATGGAGAGCATCTATTGTAACAGATTGTAAATTAGATGTAGGTCTAGATGACTCTAACATATGATTATACTTTGATCTAAACAATTTAAAGGTAGCTCTGCAGGTTTAGGGTTTGTCCTTCTGGAAGTTTAATTTCCATCTAAATCCTGTTTTTAACAGCGCCCAGCATGTTTTTTCCAGGATACCTCTGCATTCAGATCCCACCATCGTCCTATCAGCTCTGGTCAGCCTGCTTGTCATTGTGGATGAAAATTAACTCCACAGCAAAAGGTTACCACCACAATGTTTCTGTGTGGGAATAGAGTACCCCCCCCCCCCCCCCCCCCCCATGTTATCTAATTCTAACTTTCGGTACTTTTAGAATGAAGAATTACTTAATAAATTACTAAAATAAAGAACTAATTATATGAGCTACAACAACACTTAATTTTCCTCTGGGATCAATAAAATATTTTTGAATTGAATTTGAATTTTCCAATATAATGAGACACATGGCTATGTTCGCATGCGCGATTAATTTGCTGTGCATATGGTCCAACCGTAGCAGGGCTGCTGTTCGAGTTCAGTTGTCTGTGAGCTAAGATGGGAGAGGAGTCCATGATAGCACCACTGGTCAGTGGGTGGATACATGGTTCATGTCTGATCAACCCCAAAATATAATCAGTTCCTGGTCATTGCGCACATTTCCTAAAAATGTCATCGAAATCCGTCCCTGACTTTCTGAATCATCTTTCGAACAGACAGACTGGCACGAAAACCGATACCTGCTGTCAGAGGTCAACAATCACAATATTAGGGCCTTTCTTTTCCCTTTGGCTTGGAGTTTCACCCAGGGTTCATGCAGGTATAAGTTCACTGCTTTTCACTTCCTCCATGTAGAGATTGACCACAATAAGTGAAACTCGATCGAATATGTCCCATAATTGGTGAACCTAGTTTCACTCAATGTGGGACATACTTTGGACAGGGAAGACAGGCGATTTGATGGAGGAGTGAAAGAAGCCATCAGAGTTCAACATTAAAAACAGCCTGTCCTTCCTGCCCAAAATGTGTGAGACTAGCCTCACACACCTAACCTGCTTTCACACATACACACACACTCACACGTATGTATGCATGTATGCATGCATGAAATGTTTTTTAAATATTTTTTACTAAGCGTTGAAACTGTTTAAAACCGCTCATATTTCTGTTTAATGTATGACCTTGTAACCCATCTGTTTATAGCTGCCTTTGAGTAATGTTTTAAAATATGTTTTGTGTGTTTTTACTTTATCCCCTAATTATGTAAAGGATCTTGAATTACCCTTTTGTTGGAAGTGTGCTATACAAATAAAATTGCCTTGCCTTGTAATCAAATCAATGTGATTTTTCCAGTTTGCGAGCTGTACTAATACTTGATTTAGTCTAAATTCACAAGCTGTTTGATTCATTCGTCTCCCACAGCAGCCTCATACGTGGGTCTGTTGGTTAGTCTAGTTACTTCAGCTGGTCCCAGATTAAAAATATTTTTGAATAACTGTTTAAGAGGTAACTACACAAGTGAGTATTGTTAGGTCAATGTCTCCAAAGCAGTTGGTCTTTTTCTCGGTGAAGTCATGACTGTGTCTGCTGACCGTTGTGAGATGAGCTATAACCCTTCCGCAAACAGAGATAAGAGCATGCTGTATTGTTGCAATTGAGTAGTTAAGGTATGAATAAGCTTTTCCCTTTGCTGAGCAGTCCGGATATTTATATTTCACACAGCTGTCCTCTTGAGTCACATATATTTCCTGATAATGTGTACCTTGGTATGTTAAAACATGGAAACAATAATTATCTTAAAATCTGTTGGGATTTATTTATTTTAACTTAGACTCATTGTTAAAAAAGTGTTCTCTCTAAAGTCTTAACTTGGGTAGTTTTACTATTTACATTTGTAAATCTGTAATTGCTCATGTTATCGAGTCAACTTAAATTTATTTATATAGCTTATTTTCATTTGATTGTAGGTATAAAGCAAATATCTTTACTAGGGCTGTCAAACGATTAGACATTTTAATCTAATTAAACACAAGTTGGCTGTGAATTAATCACGATTAATCAACATTCCTAAATATGACTGAAAATAAATGGCAATACCGGATGCTGTTGCTCTTTTTTTCCCCCCCCCAAGGAAATGCAGGAGAGATGCATGGAACTTTTTGTTTTGAATCCCACTATCACATTTCACATGTGGCTTTTTTAACCTGTTTATCTTTTAGCCAGTTGGTAAGGCAAACTGACTAGTTAACTGTATGTAAAGCTGATCGTTTCTTCTGAACAATAGAGGGATTATTTGTTTGTGAGCAGCGCGGATGCGTGCGCAAATGGTGTGACGCAGACCGTTTTTGTACCTCCGGTTCCCATTATTATTTGCCGTTACCTTGCGGTTGAAGTGTTGGTTAGCAATGTTAGCTTGTTTGTTAGCCAAGGAGGCTTACCTGATATGAAGGGAGTGCCGACATGTGCAGTAGAGCAGGCAGTGATGTAGATAATCCCTATATATTATCTGCGACTGAGATGAGACATTCACATGGAACCATGGATGCAGTTTAAGTCTGCCATGCTGTTTACATGACGAACACTAAAAGCAGCGTGGGTTAAACTGTGGGATGAACAGGGTGGGGTCATTCTATGCATGCATCATTGCATTTAAAAATGTAGCGCACTTTGATTAATTTGTAGATTTAAAGCGATTAACACATTAATTTTGACAGGCCTAATCTTAACTTGAATACCTTACGCTTCTGTCTGGATTGTATTCAATAAGTACAGTGGCTTGCATAAGTATTCGGCCCCCTTGAACTTCTCCACATTTTGTAACATTACAGCCATGCACACCCCACTTTTCTCTTATTTATTTGTAAAAAAAAATTGGAATCATGTATGATTTTCATTCCACTTCTCATGTGTACACCACTTTGTTTTGGTCTTTCACGTGGAATTCCAATAAAATTGATTCATGTTGGTGGCTGTAATGTGACAAAATGTGGTAAAGTTCAAGGGGGCCCGAATACTTTTAAGCCACTGTAGCTAATGGAGAAATTTTTAGATGGTATTGTTATGCTTTTGTATTTAGTTAATGGCCTTGTCTCTTGGTTTAGTCGTTTATTTACTGACTGTTTTGATAATCCGGCAAAATAATCTAATCTATTTTAAATAAAAGCATAAATAAATATTTCCAAATCCGGTTGTGTGAAGAAGGATCTGACTCTTAATATGTTTTTAATTTGACAAAATGCAGTTTTTTTCCTAAAATGTAGTAACACAATCCCCAATGTTTCCTAGCTTTTTTTTTTACATGTCCATGAGGTTGAAACAGTGGATTCATCAGAAGATAAATAAGGGTGTTTTAGGTAATTGAGCATTACAAGAATAAACTCTCTTTTGTCAAAATTACCAACTGAAACTAAAACACTTCCTCCAGTAAGAAATAAAGATAGCTAAATGGGAGCAGAACCTCTTAAACCTAAATAATGCCCAAAAACTGACCAGGGCTGTTTTTGTACTGTGGGTGGTTCTTAAACCAGACTGTTAAGAGTCAAATCAACAATAAATACATATTGAAATGATAACTTGCAACTCTTGTAAGCATTTTCCCAGAAAAGACATAGTAGCTATTGATCTAGAACTGTCAAATGTCAAGTTTGAAACTATTTAAGCCTTTAAAAATATTGTTTTTTTTATTGCCTACTTCTTTTAGGTGCCTGTAAGGACTACGTATCTGCTCCGTTACATCCTTAATCCTCACTTCTATCTCCGTTGACCTTTGTTGCACTCCTCGTCAGCTCCCGTTTTCTTCCTTCATACCATCCTCCCTCCTCTCGCTTAATCTTCCCTCCTCTCTTTTGTGTCTCCAAGCCCTGGGCTTTATTACTCAAACCCACTGACGGGAGCGACGCACAGCAATTGGCAAAGGATGAGGCAGGCTTGCTTGCCAACACCAGATAGAGGATAAAAGACACAAAAAAGACTAGCAACGGGGAAGAGCGACAAGGAGAGATAGAAGCAGAGGGACAACTGTTGGAGGGAGCTACAACAAAGCTGTGACAGGCAACAAAAACAATCAGGATGCCACGACAAAGGAAAGACACAAGTTTTACTTGATTGTGATGAGCTAGCACCACGCTCTTACTAAATAAAGGTTGGTGAATTCTTATGGCTTCCTTTTTTTTTTTTACAAACTCTTGTTGTGCTTACTTAAAGGAAGTTGTGGAAAGACACACTTCTGCTCCCTGCGCCTCCTTGTTAACACCCACTATACCTCTGTAGGAAGTATTAGCCATGCCAGCCAAGGGAAAGTACCTGCTGAATAACCAGGAGCTCAAAAATGAGGCACTGTACCGCAGATTCTCCTGCATCAGCCAGTATCAGCCACTGGCACTGCTGGGCCTCTCCATATTCTGCTGTGGAATTTTCCTCATTATCTTCTTTACCCTTAACGTGGTGAGTTTTCATTTATTTATTTTTAGTTATATGGGAGAACCGTTTTTAAGTTTGTATAATTGTATAGAAATCCCTCAAATATTAAACAACTAAAATCTATCCATTTTCTTGTGTAGTATGTGTTATATCGTATTCAGTGGCCACTTATTCAGAAAAGAGATTGACATCAAATGATTTTGTGAATTACTGCATATATTCTAAAAATATTTTTGCAATGTTGTTATTTAACTTTTTCTAGGTAAGCAGATTTGATCAGTTGTTAAATTCTGGGAACATAGTGGGGTTGTCAAAGTTTGCTCCTCCACATCAAACCCTTTTATTACACTATGAACAACACGGGCTGTAGAGAAGTTCACACTGTCACATACCTGATTTACTTGAAGAAAATGTATGAGTTGGTATGACATTCTACTGAGCTCTCTGGTTACCTTGAAAACTGGGTGAGCACCCTTAATCTTAACTGAACAAAATGCTAGCTGAATTTTTTTGGCATTAAATAAGTAAATTGGATAGATTATTTTCCTTGACAAAAAGGTTGTTTATTCTTTTTATAAGCACGTAAAAAAAATTTCAATTTGCAAAGGTTTTTATTAATGAGGGTTTCACAGTTGTGCAGTGACAGCAATTGCTATCACTATTTCCTTGCAGCAAAAAGGTCATGGCCTGCAGTCTTTCTCCATGTTCTCCCTGTGCACATGCATGTTTTCTCCAGGCACATGACTGTTAGGTTAACCGGCTACTCTAAATCTTTAAATTGGTACTTAGGTACGAAAGTTCGTCTTCAAGGTGGTTTTTCCTATCCCGTCTCGCAGAGATAGCCCCCCCACCACACACACTACCCTACAAGACAATGGATGAGAGGATGTTTAAAAATATACAGCCATTTTTTTTTTTTTCATTTTAATTTTCCTGAATTCCATATTTTACATAGTCATGTCAACACATTTTTCACTAAAAACCTTTTTTATATTTAATCTTGTTAAGTAAACAAATATATCAGGCATTAGTTATTCTGTAGCAACCCACCCAGCATTGAGACAGTTGTGCTGTTATGAGCAGGAGGGATACTGGAAGCTATTTTAATAAGTACCTGTTGTAGGCTTTTATTGTGAAAGTTTGAAGGAAGTTGCCAGTTCATATGCTCTGTTGATGCTTTTAGCTAAGTACAAACAGTTATTGAACAGCTTCACCCATAAAATCTCATTATCATTATTTTTGGAAGCTTTAGGTAAGCAGACCATTGTCTACAATGCAGGAAATGAAATAAACCCAACAAGCTTGTAACAAGTTAAACAGACAAACTCAGCTATTCTGAAGACTGCAAACATCTGGCTAATCTTCACTTAGCATTGACTGCAAGCAAAGCAAGTGCAGGTGATAGCTGGAGACAAATCTGTAACATAATTTAAGAAATCTACATGACCTACAATACAATTTTGCAAGCTGTGTACAAAACCGTACATCTGGTGCATAATCTAAAAGTTTGAGGTTGAGTATTGTTGACCTCTTCCTATTTCCTTGTTGTGGGCTATTCATAGAAATGAAATGCAAACAGCCGGAAGCATAAAACCAGAAGCACATACTAAAATAATGCCAACAATTGCATATTGCTCTGAAAACATTAAAAGTACAAAAGCGCATTAGGATATAAATGTTGAAACGAGTAACCAAACCAGTACTCCAAATCTAGTGAATAAGATTATCTAGTTACCAGGTTTTATTGCTGTTTTGTGCTGATTTGCATGGCAAGTATGATTTGAACCTATTAGTTTGGTCCATATTTTACTTAAGTATTCTGCACACTTAAGACTCCCACGCCTCATTACAGACAATTCATTCTTACTGAAAGCATATCAGGGACCCCTTCAAGACCTTGCAAAGACTATTCAGAACTTGGTTGATTTTGAACATTGTAGTTACAGGGCCCTTGGTAACTCTAAAAGAGCTGGAGAGACAGACAGCTCAGATTGCATAATGTGTTGACTGGACTGTTATTATTCACACAATCTACAAATCTGACCCTTTTTGAAAAGTGGCAAGAAGAAAGCCATTGTTGAAAGAAAACCTTAAGTTTGCATTTCACGGCGAGTCATCATTGGAATGCAGCAAACCTGTGGAAGAAATGTTCTGTCCAGATTTAGTTTTTATGGCGTACATGCCAAATGATATGTGTGGGACTGACGTTGCACATCACCCTGTGGGCAACAGTCCTTGAGCAACACATTGTAGGAGCAGCATCGTGGTGTGGGCACACAGCAGGTACAGGGAAGGTGGTCAAAGGGATGAAAGAGATGGATGAAAACAAAGGGAGAGGAAAGCCTGTTAAGCTTCTGTCAGTGCGCCCCAGGGCAGCTGTGGCTACAATATTGCCCCTTTCAAACAGGCCATGAAAAACTGTTATTTTCTGGACTCCGTCTGTTTTGCTTTTGAGTCTGAAACCAATCTTCCGGACTTTGTCCGGATACCCATTACCGGTAATTTTATGGATGAAGACCTAGTAACAAGAGTGGACTTTTCGCGGTATGGTGTTTGCATTCAGATTATCAGGAAACGTTCCGGAAAAGCTGGAGGGGTGTGGGGCGGTGGGGAAAAGGGGAGAGGGGCAGGGAACGCTGTGAGGGCACACATTGATGACGTATAAATGTCACTTCTTCATCGATGTATCTTAAGTGTTTCCATGTGGGCAAAATTGCACGCATCACAAAGACGAGCACTGCGAGTAGATCTGCTGTTTTGTTGACCATCTTTGCAATAATCTATTTGTTTGGGGAAATGACATGTACGCCCGCCGCACTAAGTTAACGTCATATCCACATACAACCCCCCACTCTCCCAACCCCCACACCCCCCAGACATCCATCAGGATCCTCCGGTACTTTTCTTTCTGTGTGAAAGCATTCGAAAGGCAATGTTCCAGAAAAAAAGTGGTGTGTTTGAAAACACAACTCCGGTTAAAGACCAGATGGAATTGTCCGCAAATATTCCAGAACTTCTGTCTTAAAACGGCTTGTAGCTTGCCATCACCAGTGTATGAATGTGTGCATGAATGGGTGAATTACTGAATGTAGTGTGAAGCGCTTTGGGGTCCTCAAGGACTAAAAAAGCGCTATACAAGTACAGGCCATTTATCATTTTATGCCTGGTTCACATGGCAACATTTTAAAATTGTACGATTTCCAAACCTTGAGACCACACACATTGTGACAAAAAAATCACAGATATAACAGTTTTTGTCTTACAGTGTGTGGTCTATCGTCATTGCCATGTGGCCAGATTTCACTCACAAAGATTCCTAGGTCAGACGGAAAAACCTTGCAAAACTTCATGAGATCAAACGTGACTTTGGAGTGAATAAACATGTCGGACGAGGAGGAAGGCATGCTAGATGCTTCCAAGGTGTATTACTGCCCGTCACCTTGCTTTCTGATTGGCTACACGTCACATTCAACAGGCTGCATCCTCGTTTGTTCTTGCAACACACCCCACATGCTGCAATATCAGGCCAAGACAATCCAACATGTTGAATGTCCCCGATTTGTGATCGGAGCGCTCTCTACGTCCTTCCGAGCGGACCAGAGCACTCTGAACACACCACGCTCGGCAGGAATATCTATTAGGATTATCTTAAGAGCAATTATGATATTTAGGGTTTCCTTACAAGAATCGGGTCAGAAACCGGCTTTAAACTCTTGCCATGTAAACCAGGCCTTAGAGGCTGCAAAAGACAAGGCTGGAGTTTCACCTTCAAGCAGGACAAAAACAGAATGTATTCAATCAGAGCTGAAATTCAATAGTTCAGTAAATCAATGGTTTATTTGGTCCATGAGTGTCACAGAGGCTACCATCCGAACTGACTGAGTTTGATCGGTTTTGCTCGAAGGAGAATAGCTAAAAACGTTTGTCTCTGGATGTGTAAAACAGGTAGAGACAAACCGCCAACAACTTGCAGTTGCAAGGCTCGATAAAGTATTGACTTATATGGGCTGAAAATGAATACAAGCCACACTTTTCAGATTTTATTTGGAAAAATGTTTGACCACTTTTCCTTTGACCTTCACACCTTGTTGGTCTACTGTAACATCTCAACAAAACTTTATGATGTTTGTAGTTGTAATTTGTTAAAACTTAACAAATTACAGGTTAGGTTAAATGAACTGCATTCTTTTGCAAGGCCCTGTGTTTATTTTAACTCTGTTTTCATTTATTATATAAAATTATCCTCTTTTCTATGTACAGATGCTTAAAAATAAACCATAGCTTTTCCTCACTAGTGGGATGATGTGAATGAGAGACATGTTATGTAACTGAAAGTAAGGGAGGACAACATTGAAGATACATATTTCAGTTCTGTTGCTAGGTTGTAGAAGTGGACAACTTAAAAGTAGAAATAGTGCAAAAAGACAACAAATCCAGATTGCTCTGCCTTTGTAGCTGATGCTCTACTTGATCCAACCATCAAAACCAGATTCATAACACTACTCGCATGGAAAACTCAAAGAATGTTGCTGTCAGTGTGTTGAGATGGGAATTATGCTACTGGCTTCTGCTGATCATGAACATACTGTTGATTTTGGCATGAAAATACTAGCAGTTCAGTGAGTCCAGCCCATCATACTAAACTGACATCTTCTGTCAGCATAGATTATATTACTTTCCCGTGTTGGGGAGAAATGAACCTAACCTTCCTAGTATTGTCTTGCTGCTGGCTGTGTGGCACACTCCCTTTTTCTTTTGTTTCAGTCCCACACAATAGCTCCATCCCTCATGTTTACAATCCACACGTGCACATAAACATGCTGTGATTGTCTCTTCTACTCATACATAAACACCATCAGAGTTTTCTGTCCTTCTGCCTTATTGTTTGTTTCATCCTATTAAGACCTGAGGCAGCATATATTCATTCACACACAAAAGACTCACTTGGTCCCTGGTCTATCCCTGGCAATCAGTCAGTCAGCTTTCCTTGTGTTTTTCAGCAGCTACCCTTTTTTATTTTTTTTTAAACTCTTTTTCTTTTATCTTTAATGTCTCTCTTGTGACCACATGAGTTAGTCGTGTATTTGTTTCCAGGGGAACAGCGAAGTTGAGAAAGAAATGTTGGAATGGAGCTTGTAAAAGTTGAATACAAAAGAGAGGCCACCATTGGTAGAAAGTAATGGCTACAGTCTGTTTTTGGTTATGGATATGAACTGACAGAGCTTTATTGGGAAGAAGAACGAATTGATGCATTTTGAGCTCTCATTTTCAGATTTCGGCTTGATTGAAGTCTGGTTTTAACCACCATTTGTGTTATCCACCACGGCAGAGTTTACTCCAGTTTTTGAACCTATGTATTTGTAGAATTAACTATAGAAAGTTTTAAAACAATCGAACTGCATGTATTCCTGTGATTTTCCTACCTTTTTTCTGGTGAAAGAAAAATAATAAAATTTTCTCTGCCAAAAAAGGTTTTCATTAAGACATGGAGAGCTGAAGGGGTTTAGTTCAGAACTGTTCTTTTCCAGTGCTGCCATGGTAACCAGCAGGCTCAACATACAATGCAGGGATGGCCTTCTCCGCTCAGAGATCTATTAACACGGACTATATGCATTTGTTTCTCTTCAGAGCGCTTATTTAACCCCTTGCTTTCTCTCCTGTTAACACTTCAACTCCCACCTTAGCTTTCAGTCACACTGAGACATTTTCACATCATGTGGAGGAACACTTAATGCTTCAATGGATGTATTTGCATTTAGAACTCATTCATCAGCAGATGTTCACTTCTGCAGAATCACCTAACCTTCACTTTAATGCTGACCTGTTCAGGGTTTACGCTCTCGCCTGATGACCGCTGGAGATAGGTGCCAGCATGTGTTGGTTTGTCACATAAAATCCAAAAGACCTACATTGAAATGTGTTATTTTGTTAATGTAATGTGTGCAAGTGTGTTTTTAAACATGATAAAATTTCCCATTCCTATGGTTTAAAGTAATTTTAGTGAGAAACCAGAAAAAAAGACAAGTTTTTCCAGCTACAGAGTCAGCTGGCTGAAAGAAAGCACTCTTATCTCACCTACAAGAAAGACAAATTCAGTTTTTTGGGCTCATTTTATAAAAAAGTAATAGTTTAAAGACTGAAGGAGTATTCCCCAATACTCATATTAAGGTAATGCTGTTTTTAAACTGCAGTTTGGATCACTGCTATTCTTACTACAGGTTATCACCCTGTGAGAGTCCATTCCCAAACCTGAGGGATTTTCAGATAGGCAACTAACTGCTCAAGCTGAAAGTCCACTTTTATCCATCCACATTTTGAAATATACTTATTAAAAATCCATGAGTAGAATCAGATGGCATTTTTGGGGCTTGCTTTTAGGTTTTATTCCATTTTGTTAAAGGAGCAGGGGTTATCTGTTAAAACCAATACACTGGGCCCAACATCTGGGCCCCGGCTCTCCCAGTCCATGGACCGGCCCGCCCTGGCGCGGCTGGTTGCCGGCGGGGCCCCTGGGCTCGTCACTGCTGCCCCCCGGGCCCCTGCATAGTAGCCGCTGGACGTTCCCCTGGAGTTCTCCTTTGCTCTTCTCTTGGGGGATGAGGTCGGCCCCGCCCGGGTCCGCCTGGAGCTCTGGGGGTCCTTTGGACATCTTGGCTCCGATCTCCTTCATGTCTGCATCGATTCCTGGGAGACGGATTGATGCCTGCTCACACCAGCTATCGAACACTCTTATGGAGAATCCTTATATGCACCAGCATGCTAACACACACACATAGATGTAGGATCTCTGGTCTTTACAGATTATCATTACTAGAGCTTGATTAATCGGTACCATGAGTTTTTCTGTGACATTGTTGTTGTATTTTTATATCCATTCTTGTGTGATGTGGTTGTGTAGTTCTTAGTTCACGATGTTAGGTTTGTTTTGTCGATGTTCCTTTTTCGTGTTTTGTTTTGTTTTTCCCCCTCTCTCTGCCGTCCTGTGAGTATGGAGGCAGACTTCAATATTTTCCTGCGTTTTTTTTGTTCCCTTTCCTCTCTTGTATTTTCAACTCACCCTCCCTCATGAATTTTTGTTTCCTACCTCTCTTCTTCATCTTCTTTCTTTCTTTCTTCACCTTAATTTTCCGTCTCCGTGTCCATAACATCAGGAAATTAAACCCCCAGCAATTCATAATAAAGATTTTTCACACATATATCAAGTGGAGTACTATAGCAAAAGCTGTACTACTCCGCTGGTGAAAGTAAATCTGTTGGGCTTCTACTTGGTACTCAGACACCAATTCTGAGCTCCACACTGCCAAACGGGACACGTTATAAAAAAAGAAAAAAGAAAAAAAAACAACACACATTTATGATCTGAATCGGGTTGCTTGTACAGCAAGTATGAGTACATTTGAAAAGTCAAGCACAGAAAACTTGTCTGAAGATCTAAATTTAAAGAAAAGACAAAATATAGCAGTTTGATTATCATATGCTATAACACGTTTGTTTTTCTCATCTGTTATTGCTATAGAAGACAGAGGATCATCGTGCCTTTGTGAGTGTCGTGAGCAGCAGCCTATGTGTGTTCCTAGTTGTATTAATCCTGGTATGCACAGAGATTCTCTCACAACGATGGAGGTTTTGGCTGGCCCTAGTTATCTGGGCCACACATCTAACGCTGGGATACACCTTCATCTTCAGTGGCCATATCGTCTTTCCTTGGGACCAGGTACCTTACATTTCAGGAGGGATCAGAAGAACTTAAGTTTGAATTTTTGTCTTCAACAGCTACAACTTTTGAAAATGCGATGAAGCCGAAATATAAATGTTCTGATGTTTGACATATTTAGAAAGTTTTCAAAAGTACTGAAATTCTTTTCTTCTTGTTTTCAGGTGCCTTTCTTCCTCTTTATCATCTTCACAGTGTATACCATGCTGCCATTCCAGCTGTGGCATGCTGTGGTGCTGAGTGTCATCACCTCCCTGTCTCATATTATGGCCCTCGCACTGCGCTTAGCAACTGTCGATCACCCACGAGATCACCTTGCTAAGCAGGTAGAAACGATTGGCAAGAGACATGCTAAAACTTTTAAAATCTTCAAGCACAGCTAACATGTCTGTCTGTGATTACCAATTGTTGAAAACAGTAATTCTTGTAATATGAAATTAACAAGACAAAATCTTGCAAGTTGAATAAATCATGGAGATTTACAGTGCTAACATGCTGCTCAGATTTACATGGATACATCTCAGTAATTTGGAACATTTTAAAATATTTATTTCAACTGTTCAAATAAAAAGTCATATTTTATATAGGTTGAAAACACACAGGCTGAAATATTTCAGATGTTTATTTATGGAAAACATGAATGTAATATACAGTAAAACCAATAAACAATTTGAATTTTAATAAAAAAATGTCAGCCTATTTAAAAGGATCTCAATGTACTGTTCAGTATATGCTCTCAATACTTGTTTAGCCTTCCTTTTACATTAATAACTACATTATTAATGCTGATGTGTTAAGGAGACCCACTATGTTGCTCATCTTCCTTTTGACAATACCCCATAGATTCTCCCCATTGGTCAAGCAAATTTGCTTGTCAATCAAATCCAATGATACAGCAATCATTGCTTTACAATCCTATGAAGACTGCATTCATAACTGGTAAATTTGCACTTTTTTCTGTCAGACCTTTTCATTCCACTCAACTTACCGTGGACATGCTTGGATGCAGCACTCGGTGAATAGTCAGCTTCTCTTAGAATCGACCCTTTTTGGCCTATCCTTGCTGTAGAGGTTGTAAATGACTGTCTACTATTTCTTTTTAGGTCCTAATTATTATTCTAATTATATGAGACTGAGTTTTTTGTTTTTATTTTTTGTATTAACTATAAGCAGTAGTCATCAAAATAGACGAGAATAATTGTTGAAATATATCATTCTATGTACAATGAACCTTTAAAAAAAATGTTTCACTTTTTGAATCCGAATATAAATGAACTGTTTAATGATATTCCTATTTACTGAGATGCACCTGGAAATAGAGATAAGCAGCATTTTGCTAGTCTAAAGATTTGATGGAGGGCAGATTTAAACCTAAATAAGATATACATGGTTTGTGTATGTAAAATGTGCACTAAAGCTGTTTCCATTACAGTTATACCATGTGCTACTGTGTCTCTTTGTATAGTTCCTGTCCAATGCAGTGGTGTTTCTGTGCGGCTGTGTAGTCGGAGCCTTTCATAAGGTTCTGATGGAAAAAACTTTAAGGCAGACATTCCAAGATACTCTGAGGTGCCTAAGCATGCGGGTGAAGCTTGAGATAGAGAAGAGACAGCAGGTCAGTTAAATCATAAAGCTTGACCTTCAAAGGCAGTTTTCATGTGATGTTGCAGACTTGGCTGAATAACTTCATTTTGTGCAGGAAGTAAGACACCATTTCACGGGAATACCTGTGTAATGTTTCAAAAGCCCTTGAAAGTTTTGCTTATGTAGGCAACAATTATTCAACTGTAACATTTTTTTCTAAAGAGGTGTACTGGGGTCATATTACCACAGCAATGTAGGTATATGGTAAAATCGTTGCTGCATTTTGCATCATATAAATATTTAACTGGAACAAAGCAGGTGCTGTTGGGGAATTATGAAAGTAGCCCGTCAGTAATTGTCATCACTGTGATATTTCTTCATTAATAAGCAAACGCCTTTGAGAGTCCTCATGTTGACTTTGCATTAGTTTCATTGGTACTAACAAATCACTCTCAAATTGCATTGTCCTGTGAGCTCTTAAATTAGTTTTTGGTCTGCTTGAAAATCTAGGTAATTTATTGAAGTGTTTGCAAATGAAATCATCGTTAACCATGAACTTGAATAAATATGAAAAGTTTGATAAAAATGGCAAATAAGTGCATGTCCCTGAACACATGTTTATGAATTCAAAATTTTGGTAAAAAAAAAAAAAAGCAGTTTTAAAGAAATCTGCTTTGTAGAATCATCTAATTTGAAGTGCTTACTTTGAACTGAGTTTATGGAAGCCAACCATAGCTAAATAAAAAACATTATTTGCACCCAAGGAGCCCAACTTTATTGAAAGCCTTCAAAGTGGTGAGCATTTCCCCCCCAGGTTTTCTGAAGTGTTGAGTCTTTCTTTCTGCACTGGCTTACTCAGTTTCAGTACTGTACATGACCATTTTCTAAGAAATTTGCTTTTGTTTATTATACCTTTTTAACTCTGATGGGTGATGAATCACTCAGGCATTTAAAAGTCCTCTAAACTTAAGGGATAAATAGAGAGTTAAAAAAAGAAATATTTCCTCATTTCCTTACTTGGTTTTAAACTGAAAGCTTACATACAGTAAAAGTTCAACTGAAGGATGAATCATCAGTAAGTCCTGTGTTAGATATTTAGTGGGATTTTTCCAGTTTCTATAAAGACACAACCTTCACTTACTGGTCATCTGGTTAAAATTGTAGTTTTCTATGCCTTAAACATCTGCCTTTGTCATCCAGAAATCCTTCTTCCTAATTCTTTCAAGCTCAAACTACACACTGTGCTGCCATGGTCAGATACAAGGTCTAGGGAAACAAGAAAAAAGCAGCCAGTTAAAAACCATTAGAAAGAACTATCACTCAGTGTCACTATTTAAGATTACAGCAAAGTCTGGTTCCTGTGAAAGTAAGCACATCGAAATTTTTACTTGTTTAGCAGCTTAGTACATCAGAAGAACCTGAGGTTTGCCTTCTCATATTCACTGCAATTGATACCAAATGTTTGACATGTCCTCGCAGTCACTGCTCCTGTGAAAAGATTTAGTAGATTAATTGTACAAGCCTGGACTCATCCCATGTAGTCAGAGCATGCAACCCTATGCCCTTCTGGTGACATAAGAAGAGATTACTAATTTCATGAAAAGTTGGCTCCTTAAACTCTACACTAATCAAGCCAATGAACCATGAACACTGCTCTGGCCTTTGGCCACTGTAGAAACATGACCCTTTATATTATTGTTTTTCAGGAAAAATCATTGTCTGAAAAGATTATTTGGATTTATTGGGTTATTACCTAATTTAAAAACTGTATCAAAAACTGTTAAAAAAATTTCTCCCTCTGAGGTACTAGAAATGATTATTGTTGTAGAGGACTGCCAGTATTACAACTTATGCTTGTACAATTAAGGATTTATGTTTGGAAACAAAGGCTATGTTGACCTATATTTTTATAATTATATAATTATAATAAAGATGGAAATGCAATATAAAAGCTATTTATTTTTCTTTAGCTGTGCAAGTATATGGAGGGCATATTCCTGGATGCAGCCATTTAGGGGTCATTTCCGGATCTCAGGACTTAGCTGCATGTCTTCCCCCCATCTTTCTCTGCCCGTTTTTTGTCTGATTACTGTCAATAAAGGTTACTGAAAGCCAAAGCTTCAAATTCACAGAAAGGTAGAACCGTAAGACCAGTAATGGGTAAGACTGCTGACTTGACACTTAACCGAGAGATATTCATTAACACCATCCACAAGGAGGGTGGGACACAAAAGGTCTTTGCTAAAGAAGCTAGCTCTACATGTAGTGCTATATCCCAAAACATTATTAGAAAGTTAAGTGGAAGGGAAAAGTAGTTATTTCCCTCTTTTTGGGCTGGACCATTCATCAAAAGAAACTGAGCGCAACAGTCAAATAGGCATAATTTGCAGGCTTGCATTGATTACAGTTATTTAACAGATCATATGTGTGTGTGTGTGTGTGTGTGTATGTATATCTACAGGAAAACCTGCTGCAGTCTGTGCTCCCTGTTTATATCTCTATGAAGATGAAACTGGCAATAATGGAGAGGTTGCAAGACTGTAAAGATAAGGACGAGCAGCAGCGACTAGTGAAGGATAACAACTTTCATAGCCTTTACGTGAAGAGGCATGAGAATGTCAGGTATGACCACAAACACACTAAAGATTAATGTTGACTATAGTTCTTGCCATTCTAACCTCTCATTTTCCTGGTTTAACGATTTATTTCTAAGTGGTAGAGAATCTTGTATTACTGACCAGGTATTGAGATCTTTTGAAAGCAGACTATTCATGAACCTGTGAAGCATATAACATGCAAGAGCCAAAAAAGGACATCAAAAGCAGCTTTCACTGACAAGTTTTCATAAAACTAGAGATAAGTGAGTCTGTTTTTGGTGCAGTGACCCAGATACAGATTTGCGGTTTAAAGGTTTCATAATTTAGTAAGTGCTGATGGATATTAGGGCAAACTAAAGTGAACTTTGACAGATGTCTTACCAGTTAATTTGTTTCAACAAAGCTTTTGTGTAGAGAAATGCAAGTATGTTTTAAACACCTTTTCTTCTGGATTACATAAGTTTAAAAAAAGTACATTATACATTAAAATAAGAAAATGTGTATATAGTTTATACTTATTAGGGTTTCCCTGAACAAGCAGCCATATCGCTCTCATTTCTTCTTCTATGTTCATTTAAGACTACAGTAAAAGGGTGCTGAGTCACAGACTGGATACCTTACTCTTTCCATGTAATTACCTCGGTCAGGGCTGTGATTAGCTGTGTTGGCAGACTCATGAAGCACCTGGCCGTTTTTAGTCAGGCTGTAGAACAATTCACGATTGTGCAGCATCTGTGGTCCTCTGCATTTCAGCACAGGGTCATTTCCAGTCAGGCCATGATCAAGAGTACCTGTAATCATCTACCACATTGGACATGCTTTATTGCATGTTTAGTTCATTCAGCACCGTACGCATAAAACTCTATGCATTATTGTAGAAAGCATATATTGCATTTAGGCTGATGGTATCCTTGGCATACTTTAATAATATTATTACAATATTGTTTTCACAGTTGTTTTCCCTTGTGGTGTTGGAATCTCTGAAAGTCAAATAATATTTTCACTTTCCCTCAGAGGTTTGCTGACTGGAAGCTGAAATTGTGCTAAGTCTGTGATTTAGCGCTGAGGCAGTCAGTCTTTTCAATGAATCACTGATCATGTTCACTGAGGGTTAATGGTAGAGGGAGCCTGTTTTTTTTGTCAGCAACTCCTTACCCCATGTCATAAGCCATACTGGTTACAGAGAAGCATAATGGGAAGGGGTGTGGGGAAGACAAAAAGATAAAAGCGCAATTGTCATTCACATCCTCTAGTTTATTAAACATTTATGTTAATTTATATGTTAATTTGATGTTATATGTTTATATGTTAATTTGATTATTGCCAACGTTTTATATTTACCCAATTAAAAAAATAATTAATGTGAGAAAAACTGGGTCTCTAGTGGGATTTTCTTGACAGATCAACAGAAAGAAGTACATTACTGTGCATTGGAAGAAAAATAATGCATGGTTTTCAAAAAAACAGGTAGGGTAAGAACTTTGTTTCTCCCCTCTGAGCAAGTACACTGTGGAACCCCCTTTCACTGCAGTAAATAGCTGTAAGCCTTTTGGGGGTTTAATCTACCAGCTTTTTACTCCTACAGACAAAAATATTTGCTTATTCTTTGCAAAATAGCTCACACTCACAGGTTGGATGGGGAGCATCTGTCAACGTCATTTTAGGTTCTATTATTCTGGGCTAATCTTTTTGTGAACACGATCTTTTTATTAGACAAAAATTACATGTTACAACAATTACAATAGTATTATTAAACATTTTTCGTCTTTTCTTTCTTTCTTTTCCCAAACCCCTCCCTCCCACAACACATCCGTGACACAGGGAGCCACAATACCTAAATGTTGACAAAACAAAAAAATACACACACACACACACACACACACACACACATATATATATATATATATATATATATATATATATATATATATATATATATATATATATATATATATATAATATTATAAAGATCGACACATAGTATTTGCCTGGTTTACTACACCACTTAACACTTAATAAATTTACCTTTCTACCCCCCTACATCGTAACATAGACATTTGGTCATATAAAGGCAGTATCTAATGAAATTACATGACAAACCATGGTGCTGGGATTAGGTATGGTGCTCTCACGGATGTACCATCAGGTGCAGCATCCTTAGGCATTAATAATGCACCTTTTTACATAGTCCATCGCCTTTGCTGCATCCAGAAATAGTTTTTCCAATCCATTGTGTGTGATGCGAAATCTTGTTGGAAACCCAATCCACAAGCGGACATCTTGTTGGTTACGAAGAAGCTTCCGGACTTCTGTGAAAGCAGCCCAAGCCCGGGCCACTAAGGTGGTAAAGTCCAGACATATTGCAATGGGTTGACTGTAGAACTGCAATGACGGCTGGGTCCTGGCTCAACACAGAACTTGAACTCAGTCCTGGTAATAGTGCAGCTTAGCTATGATGGCGTGTGTATTTCCATCTGGCCTTCTTGGAACAGGGCTCTCATGCCAGCGATGAACGAGGATGTCTTTGTCCATATTCAGGACCTCACATAGTAGCGTTGAGACAGTTGTGGCAAAACTCGCATCTGGGCCCTCTGGTAACTCCAATGATCCGTATATTACATTTCTGCATCCTGGCTTCCAGGTCCTCACATTTATCCTTCACGTCTGACAGTTCCTTTTTAAGATCTGATACTGTAGCTTGTAGAGTAGTCACCTCATCACTCCACGTTGAGAGCCCACTCTCCACTTCCTTCACCATAGCCCTCACCTCATCTATTTCAGCACGCACTGTCGTCATGCAGCCGGCTATCTCGGTTTTTACCGCTTACATTTCAGCCTTAATGCTATCAAAATCTTCTTTAAGTACATTTCTAAGTTCTTCTTTTAGCATCACAGAGATGTCATTTTTGATGCTTTTAGGGCCATGAAATCCGGCTCATGTATGTCGCTTTGGCCCTCAATTTGGCCTCTTCTGAACAAAGTACCTTTTTGTACATGTTTGCCATGTCCCACAGGGGGCTTATGGCAAAAAGCAAATTGGACTTCTTATGGATTTCATTCAGCAATGGGCTTTCTTCTTGCCACTCTTCTATAAATGGCAGATTCGCCATAGTGATCTAGTTGGCCTTAAAAAAAATTTGAGTATATTTTAATTATGTTGCTGACACTTTTTGTTGTATAATACAAAGAATGATTTTGCCAGCAAGTAAGAGAAATAAAACTCTTAGGTAATGTTTTAGATGGTGGATTGAACAGAGCTCTGTGAGAGGTCAAAGTTATAAGATTAATTTACACATTGGACTCTAGTTGCTGATTAGGTGACTCAAAAGCTAATTAGTTGTGTTTGATTTTACCCTCCTTCACCTTTAATACACCTACATAAAGTAAAATTATCACTATACCTTTCAGATTCTTATTTGTAAATCATTTTGAAAACAATGGGTCACTTTTTTTCTACTTCTCAATTAAGCACAATGCTGTGTTGGTCTTTCACATAAAATCTCAATAAAATACATAACTGTGTGTTGTTGTAAATTGACAAAATGTAATAACATTCAAGGGATGTAAATAATCGCTTTTCTAGACTTCAAATGAAAAACTGGACCAAAATTAAAGTTTTGATCTCTCAAACAAGAATTTTATGTTTCATGTTATAAATGCAAGATATTTTGATGCAAGGTAAAGCAAACATTTTGTTACAGTTTTTTTTTTCCCTTTTCAGTATTCTGTATGCAGACATTGTTGGCTTCACTCGTTTGGCCACTGACTGTTCTCCTAAAGAGCTTGTACATATGCTCAATGAACTGTTTGGCAAGTTTGACCAAATTGCCAAGGTGAGCTGAAACACTGTATTTTATTCTTTGACATAAAGAGACAATCATTAAGAGGAACTCTTAGTTTAAATGCTAGTGTTTATTAATCAAGATTTGTTTGCTTTTGCTCTAAAATATTGTAGCTTCTAGCTGCTGTGATCTAATGATTATAGTAATTGACTTTGGGACAGGACGTTCCCTGTTTTGGACCCTCATAGTGAAAAATGTGCATCCGGCAGAACAGTAGGAATTAAGATCTGAAAGGAAAGCAAGGCTTTGTAAAAAAGATTACTGTACTGAGAAATGGTCATGTTTATATGCATCATTTGTTCCCCTTTTAGTTGCCTGGTTTCATAAGACTGTCTTTTAGTGACTCTCTCCTAATGTTTACAGGAAAATGAATGCATGAGAATCAAGATCCTGGGAGACTGCTACTACTGTGTGTCGGGCCTGCCAGTATCCCTGCCTATGCATGCTAAGAACTGTGTTAAAATGGGCCTGGACATGTGTGAAGCTATCAAGTGAGTCTAACATCCACCTCTTATCTGCCAAATCTGTTTGCATAAATAAATTCTAATTGGTATTTTTGTAACCCTATTTAAGAGACTGTAGGGGCCTTTTCAAGGTTTAATGAAACTTTCAATAATTTTTCACTCAGATTGTTCCTATGCTTTAAAGTCCTTTCAGTGAATGAGAGTGACTGGAGTTTTATCCAGCTGTATGGAGTATAGAATAATGTATTGCTGCCCCTCCTCCACCTATTGGTGCACAATTTCTTCAGCTGGCTAAAATAATGCAATTACACATTTCCTCCCTTGCAAGAAAAACAAAAACTAGACGGATCAGAAAGTCTGACTAATTACTCAATTTTAACTGTAAATATTAATGTTTTACTTTACATTTATTTCAACAAAAATAAAACGTAGTTTGTTGAAATGAAAACCTGCAACAAAAAAGATAAAATATTGTTCATTAAATGTGCATAAAATTGAAATTTCTAGTCAGTGTTTGGAGGTAGGGGTTCACCCTGTAACCAGTGGTGCCAATTGAACAGCAGCCTCACTTCTGTCAGTTTGCCCCAGGGCAGTTGTGGCTAGGCATGGGCCGGTATTAGGGTTGTCAACCGTTCCGTAAAAAACGGAATCGTTCCGTATTTAGAAAAAAAATGGATGCGTTCCGTATTAAAGTAATAAGGAACGCAATTTGTTCCGTATTTCTGTCAGAGCCAAAACGAGCAAACATTGTCATCTAAATCAATGAACGAGAGGACGTTTTATTTTGAAACTGCGCGGTATGCCAATTTCCTTCTCTTGTGTTTTGTTGTCACCAATAAGATACGCGCACTTACATTTACCAACCAGTACTGCTTCTACAAGCACTGACAGTGCTACGGTTGCCAACCTTCCCGTAAAAAACGGAATCATCCTGTATTCAGAGAAAATATTGAGGTGAAAAGGAACGCGGTTTGTGTCGTACTTCAGCTAAAATGAAAAAAAGACAAAGCTGGAGTTATTCTGTATCTTTACGCTCGCAGCTGTTTCATCTTCTCTCACTCTCTGCCTCTCCCCTCTCCTGTTGCTCCTTAAATCATAAAACTGATCAATGATTGGCTTTTCTGTCACTAGTCCCGTTGTGTTTCTTTCGTTTATTTATCGCCCACTTTGCGCTAGAAAGAGGAAACCAGCGGATGTCGCTGTAAACAACACCACCACGTTTAATTAGCCTACCTGTCGTTAGAATAATCTTAATAGGCCTATGACTTTCTAGTATCATCTGATGTTTGCTAAAGCCACAGCCGTAAAAGCTGCTGGTCATGATATCGGTTTGGAAATGTGGTGAGATGAAACCAGGAGATGTTCTTACTTAATCATCAGAGCTGAACAGGTGATGGAGAAACAGGGTTACCTTTTAGCTGACATGAATGAGTTGAAGGGAAGTTATAAACTGTTTCTGAGAGACAAATAACACCAGGATCCTTTTCTACAACTGTGCAGGGGCGGCTCTAGCAAAGTTTTGCCAGGGGGCCAGGTAGGGCATTAACAGGGAATTAACATACATTTCTTTCTTATTCTCATTTAAAATTCCTAGCTTTTAATAAATAATTATCTGAATCTTACAACCAATTGGATTTAGTGGTCATAAATCCTTTATCATATATAGTAAATATTAAGTCTAATACAGTATATATCCTAGTAAGCTATAGTACATTTTCCTTTGGGAAGGTACCATCTGTGCAGTCTGCAATTCTGTCAAAGAAAGATGTTGAATTTATTTAATTATTATAGAAGAATACTTGATTTCGGTGCATTTGTTTTACACGTGCATTAAATTAAAGTCGATTAGGTCGATTAAGCATCATAGGGTGGGGGGTGGTTCCTTATTTTTTTTGCTGGGAGTTGGCAACCCTAGCCGGTATGAGATTCTGATGGTATGATAAACGTAGGTAAAAATATCACGGTATTGTGGTTACAGCTCTAAAATATGTATTTTGAATGTCTGTATTTTTTTTTTAAAGCAAAAAACACTTTTTAGTGAGGCAGATATGGTAACTAACTAGCATGCTAAGGTAAATCACGCTGCAGCTTCATGAGGGATCTTTACTTTCTCCCCGACGAGATGCACATGAAAGAAAAACAAAAAACGCTTATACCGCAGGAGCGGTATGACGGAAAGTTTTTGTGGTTTTAAAACCTTGACTTTTTTCATAGCGCGGTATACCTTGAAACCGTTAACCGGCCCATGCCTAGTTGTGGCTACAGTGTAGCTTACCACCATCAGTGGGTGAATGTGTGTATGAATGGGTGAATGACTGTGAAGGGCTTTGGAGTCTTCAGACTTGATAAAGCGCTATAGAAGTACAGGCCATTCATCACTTCACATATATGGCTCATAGATGTCCCCAATTATATGCAAATGCATTAAAACATTGATTAAAAAAATGTATGCATTGGTGAGTTAACATAGCCTTATCAGTCAAACATCTTAGTTTCGTGCAGACACATATAGCAGGGGCAGTAAACTGAACATCAATGCCACTTTGTTGTTGTTTTGGAGGCCTGTGTTTGCAGATATACATATACTATAGTTATACTGAACCTTTAAATAATGTCACTGAAATCTCCTCTAGACAGGTACGGGAAGCCACTGGAGTAGATATCAACATGAGAGTGGGTGTTCACTCAGGCAACGTGCTCTGCGGTGTGATCGGCCTCAGAAAGTGGCAATTTGATGTATGGTCACATGATGTCACGCTGGCCAATCATATGGAGTCAGGAGGCCTCCCAGGGTAAGTAGTTCGGCTTTCAGCTTTATATATACTTAAGGACCCTAAAATGTATTCATATTTCAGGAATTTATTTTTATCATTGCTTTATATTATATATTAAATGACATGTAATATAAGGCTGGTACAGCAATCCGGTCTTTAAGGTTTAACCTGTCAGAGCAGACTTTGATTGAGTCCAGTTTTTTTAATACACTAAGGACTACAACAAATTAAAAAAGAGCTTGAGGTACTTTGATAGAGGCAGGAGTTTTGAATCCAACAGAAACTGAAGAAAACTTAGGGATTATCCCAATTTATGCATTAAAGTATGCTTTTATGGACTTTAGCCTCTTTTTATTTTTTACAAAACTCAAAACAGTGCATGTACACTTAATATTTTCACTTGTTCTGTGCAATGTCATATTTAGAAATTATATTGATCTATTTTGTATTTGCACTGAATGATACAGATATGTTGACCTACATCTTAGATAAGTGCGATTCTACCCTCCCATAAACTGAGGCTGAAACAGTACACTCCTATTTGGTGTTATTATGAAATCATGACTAGGATTTATTTCTAAATTGTATTACATCATGGACTGAATAAAAAGAGGATTAATAAAATGAAGTGACCCGAAAAATGTCATGTTTTTTTTGTCTTTTTCTTTTCAGCCGTGTCCATATCACAGAGGCAACTCTGAAGCACCTCAACAAGGCCTATGAAGTTGAAGAGGGCAATGGACACCTCAGAGACCCTTACCTCAATGAACTCAACATCCAGACATACCTAGTCATCGATCCAAGGGTATTTTCACTGCCAAGCTTACTTAGACAGGCACATTAGGATTAATAGTGCTTTTCGCCAGGTTTTATATTTCTGGAGCGTTTCACATTTTGCCAATTTAAAACCACAAACTTCAATGTGGTAGACCTACAAAAGCTCATTGCATTATTGTAAAGTGGGAAAAAAATGGGTAATTGGTTTCCACATTTTCTATAAAGGAAAATCTTAAAAGTGTTGCATTTATTTGTATTTGTGCAACTGAGTTAAACTTTATAGAATCCAGTTTCTTTGCAGTTCCAACTACAAGTCCCTTTATGGGGTAAGTCTCTGCCAGATTTCAGTATCTACTGAAGGAAATCATTTTTATTCACAAAATAGCTTGAGATAAGTCAGATTAGATTTAGAGCCTCTGTGAACAGCATCTCCATTTTGATTTAGGCTTTACCTCTTACCACATGACTATGGTTTGATTTAAACCATTGTAGCTTTGGATGTAGGTTTAGCGTTCTTGTCCTGCTGGAAGGTGAACCTTTGCCTATGTCTCAAATCTTTTCCTGCCTTTAACAGTTTTCATGACTTATTTTTTTATCCATCCATCTTCACACCAACTCTGTTCCTGCCAAAGAGAATCATTCCCACAACAGGATGCTGCCAACACCATGTTTCATTGTAGGGAAAGCATGTTCAGAGGGAAGAGTAGAGGTAGTTCTATGACACAGATGGTGTTTTGCAAATAAGGCAAATATTTTTACGTTGGTCTCATCTGATCATTGCTCCTTCCTCCAGATGTTTGCAGGTTTCTGTAATCCATGTAGGGGACACAGAGATCTGAAGTTCTTATGACTTTCTTTCATCAATTTCTTTTTTCTTGTCACTCTTCCACAAAGGCCAGATTTGTAAAGATCACATGTAATACTTGTTTTGTTGACAGATTTTTCTACCTGAGCTGTAAATATCCGCAGCCCCTTCAGAGTTACCTTAGGCCAATTGCTATTTCTTTTGTCTATTTCTATAATTTATGCTAAAGCTTGTGGTTGACCCATACTTTTTACGATGGTGGATTGATCAGAAAATGAGTTTCCTCTGCAGGGTGTCTGGGCTCTCCCTTAGAAAAAGGGTGAGAAGTTTGGTCATCTTGGGGGAGCTCAGAGTTGAGCTGATCCACATTCAAAGGAGCCAGTTGAGGTGGCTCGGCCATCAGAGGAAGACTCAGGACACGCTGAAGGCACTATGTTTCTCGACTGGCCTGGGAATGCCTTGAAGAGCTGGCCCAAGTGGCTGGGAGAAGGGAAGTCTAGGGGTGTATTCAGACCTGCACTGTTTGGTCCACTTTAAACGGACCAGGGTTAGTTTCGAACGTTGGTCCGGACCTTTTATGCAGGTGTGAATGCACACAAACAAATCCTGGTGCGGAACAGAGAACTGGACGAAGATGCACTTTTTTAAGTGGTCTCGGTCCGTTTCCAAACGGACTCTGGTGTGGTTCGCTTCAGGTGTGAATACAAACCAAGGTCAATCCGAACCAACTCCAGAATACATGTGACTTTTTGGGACTAACAAGCCACCGTAGCAAGCTAAGTTCATACCTGATCCTCCGTCTTCTCTCTACACACACTGCTGCCAGCATGTTGTGGGTCAGTGAACGCAGAGCACATAGTCTCCTTCGGTTTGCTGCAGGCATTAGCCAACGCTGTTCCAAAATATGAAACAGAGCGTCACCAAACCTGCGTTGAATGAGCTGCTCTTGACACTCAATATGATTTTGCAGAGCAGGAATGCAACACGTAGGACTTCCGTGTTTTCCTCCATTTCCGGGTCTGTACTCTGTGTGCCATCCTAGTCATTGATGTCCAAATGGCAGCACCGATCGTCACACGTTAGATGTGTTTACAAAATTTAGTTCACTTGAAAAAGGTAGTGTGAATGCTAACTGCTCCAAAGGATAAAAATATTAAGTCCGCTTTTGGTCTGGACCAAACAAGCAGACCAAAGGACTTTTCTGGTCTGAATACACCCTAGGTCTCTCTGCTTAGGCTGCTGCCCCCCATGACCCGACCCTGGATGAGGCAGAAGATGATGGATGGATCAATCTTTGGTCTTCTTGATGCTGTTTGTTCATTATTGTTCTCTAACAAATCTCTGAGTCCTACATAGAACAGCTGCATTAAAATTTTCCCAAAAATAGACAGGCGTTTCTGGCTGTAATGTGACAGAATGTGAAAGAAATCAAATAACCATTTAAAATCCATTGGCTATTGGCATTATTTTCCTTTAAAGAAGCTGCGATTGGGGTTTCCTTTGCAACATAACCTATTATTCTTTAGTTTGTGTAGAGTAAAAAGCAAAAACAATTTTTGCTGTTTTCTCTGAAATTCTTTGTATGTTTGAGCCACTTGAAACTGTATTTTTGTTCCCTTAAGTGTACACTTTAGTTATAATTTCCATAACATTTTAACCATCTGATATTTCATCATTCTCAAAGCTAAACCTTTAAACTGACTGGAATGTTTGTATTGAAATGACTTTCTTGTAAAGTGCCTTGAGATGATATATGTTGTGAATTGGCGCTATATAAATAAACTGAATTGAATCTGTAATTCCTACAGAAGGAAAGACAGGATGTTCCCAAGAAATCATAATAAATCTCTGTGATTTCAAAGATATAATGCATACATTAAATTCAAAATAACCTTTCTGCATATATTTATATGTGAAGTCAAAGGATCCATCACTGAACACCCGAAGCACTGCTAAACCCAGAGTGAATGATGGGCTGAAGATGAGAGCCTCGGTTCGTATGACCCGTTACCTTGAATCATGGGGGGCCGTCAAACCTTTTGCCCACCTGCAGAGCCGGGAGGGCTTTACTTCAGAAAACATTGTTACCGGAAAGACACGGTTCAAAGTAAGCAGATGAGATTGTCTTTGTTGTTTGTTGAGATTATTGTTTGCATTAAGGATAAAAGAATGAGGTAAACATTTTATAGTTTTGATTATTTCACCTACTAAGGAAAAATGTAATTATATTTAATCATGCAACAGTTAAATTGTTCCACAAACAGAATAGTCATGCTTGAAATTTGTTGGGTGTGGCCTTTAACACTTGTATTATCTTAACTCTGTTCCCATCATCTTCAGGACATCCCTTTACGATCCTCACCTACAGGCTCCAAGAACGCTGATAGGTAAGGAAACTCTCAGCTGCTAGAAGTAGTCACAGAATGCAATGGAAAGAGAAATTATGAATTAATTTAAATTTTTCCCACAGATTCTTTTTGAACAGAATGACAACCTGGTTATTCACTAGTATTCTGATGGGGATAGAGCAGAACAGAATCCAACTTACTTGCGTCATTCTTGTCATTCCTGTCTTTTTAGTTACATCTTAGTAACTATATTACAAAATTCTGCACAAAGAAGTACCACAAGTAGCTGTATTCCACTTGTCACTAATATAGTGACAATTGTAAGATATAGAGTGGCTCTCAAAGGTTCAGGTTTTTGTGACCATGATGAATTAAAGATTATTATACCTTTAATGTGACATTGTACCCTGTCCAGCACTGTTAAAAAAACTAATTTATTAGGTGGGGAAATGAAAACATGTGCAAGATGACACGATTATGTGGATGTTTTTGTATCCTCCTTCTCGCTGATACCCTTGTATGGGGAGTTTCCTTTAATCCTGTGTGACCTCTATGCAAACTATTACTTTCGTTAAAGGTTGCAAATGTCATGAATATCCAACTATGAAAGCTGAAGTTATCTTTAGCTTAATTAGATTAACTGGAATTGCTAAAGATACTTATGGCATTGTTTCGACCTTTGTAGAAAGCAACTCCAATGTTTTAATACAACCAACAACTCACATGGTCAATTTGTCAATTCAACTAAAAACAGTTCCATTAGCCTGGAAAGTAGCTACTGTCACTCCCATTTTTAAATCTGGTATGAGAAATCTGGAATCCAATTATAGACCAGTTAGCATCCTCCCAATAATATCAGAAGTAGCTGAAAAATGGGTTGGAAAACAGAAGACTTGGATATGGGTTTTAGTTCACTGCATCCAATGCAGTTTAGATTTCGTGCACAGCATTCAACTGAGTCAGCAAACTGTTTGCCGAAAAAGGTTTACTGGATAAGTGCCTTTATGTGGGAGCAGTCATTTTTTACTTTAAGAAGGCATTGGACACCATCAACCACCAGGTGCTACTTTAATAATTATCATATTTTAATTTCTCTGCGTTGTCTACAAATCCCTTCATGGTTTGGCCCCTCCCAATTTGGAGGAATGTATTAAATGAAAAGACATTATTCTTAGAACTAGATCAGCCAGTAGAGGAGACTGTGAAGTTCCATTCAGAAGAACCATCATGCGACAAAATACCATCTCTGTGAAAGGGTGCACAATGTAGAATAGTTTCCAATTATAATTCAAAAGTCTTCCACCTTCTCTGCTCTTGAAAAAGAATTCAAAAAGTGGTGAAAAGCCAATCAGCCATGTGACCATTTGTAGACCGGACTGTTTTGGGAATTTGATCAAAATTGCAGGGTTGCCTATAAACAGTGTATATATTCTGTGTTATTCTATTAGTCTATTATGTTATTCTATTAGTCTATTCTATGACTGTACTTTTCTTCTTTTCTTCTTCTATTCTTTTTGTCTTAAATGTATGAGGACTACAGATGGAAAGTAGCCTATGGCTAAATCACCCTAAGCATTTACACAAAGTAATTGTACTGAATGTTCATTAATGTACACTGCACCTTCCAAGTAAACTAATAAAGAAACAAATTGTTTTCTTAAATTCAAATCTGCCACCAAAGTGTTGAAATTAACTCCAATGTTCTAAATTAGTATAAGGGTGTGCATCCTTAAACCAATGCATAGAAACATGGTTACATATTTTTGTACTACCCCCAACAGATTTGTATGTTTTTCAGTTCAATTCAACAGAAAACATGTTACATTAAAGGTCAAATAAGTTAGTTAAGGAGTTATCATGTGTACACTTTTGAAGTCCCTTTTCTTGCAGGTATTGTAATCATTTATGGTGGCATAAAATTTATGCTGAGTTGCAGCTCTGTTGGGTTTGCTAAATGTTTATATTTGTGTTTTTCATCAGTAGTGACAAGCAACATACATCCACAATCAGAAATAACACTAAGACTTCTCAGAGAGGTAAACTTGATCCCCAAAGTGTAACTCACCCCCAAATCAACTTTTATTTTGCTGATAAACTGTATAAATGAGTGTCTAATAGTCTGGTCATTATTTTTTGTATTTTAGTACATTTTAGTAAAAATATTCCCCTTTTTTACCAAAAACCGTTAGTGGAGTGCCCTCTTCAAGTTAAAACTTTACACTGCACTTGAATTTGAATTGGGCATCGCTACTGGCTCAGCTTGGTTTACTGACGTCAGCGGGTGCAACTGAAGTCAACCGTCCTTCGGCTGTGGAGTATAAAACAAGCCCAGTCTCGGCCACGCCTCCGAGTTGGAATAGCAAGGAAGTGTTGACGCCACCCACCTCTTCCCCCTGCGCATTCCTCAGTCTACCAGGCAATGCCTCCATTTGCCGCATGTTTCAAACCGGAAATGTAGGTGGAGTAGGACTCTGGAAGGGGGGTGAGTTGCTGTTTAAAGAGCTGATCTCACAATCAAAAGGGTTAAAAATAAAAATTAAAAAAACTATTGCGCCAAAAGTTTTTATACCCCATGAACTTTTCTCATATTATTTAATGTCACCAGAACAAGCTTTATGTATTTTATCTGGTTTTATCTGATAGACCAGCACAAAGTAGACCATAAGTGTGGAAGACAGGGAAAAGGAAAAGTTAAAAAAATATATAATTTACCAAAGTGCCATATTGATACAAAATTATAAAAAGTCAAGTGTAGTTTGCTATAAGCCATGCACTGGTTACGGCCAACAAGTGAAGGAATGTGCTCCAATAATATTAAAAAGGCAGTAATGCACATCAACCTGAACTCACTATCCCTATGGTGAAACATGGTGTTGGCAGCATCATTCTGTGGGAATACTTTTCTTCAGATGAATGAGGGAAGATGGCTAGAGTGGATGATGGGTGGAACTAAATACAGTGCAGTCTAGAATGAAAGCCAGCATGAGGCTTCCCCACATTTGAGACTGGGGAGAGGTTCACTGACTGGTAAGGCAATGACCCCAAACTTGC
Organism: Valencia hispanica; assembly: GCA_963556495.2. Taxonomy (NCBI): domain Eukaryota; kingdom Metazoa; phylum Chordata; class Actinopteri; order Cyprinodontiformes; family Valenciidae; genus Valencia; species Valencia hispanica. The sequence continues at coordinate 46,050,460 of OY747701.1, forward strand.
ACCCACAGATGATACAACAAGATGATTTAGATTAAGGTTGTCCTAAGAGCCCTTTGAATATTTTCGGCTTCAAAGCATGTTCATGTGTTAGAATATCAGTTAAAGTTCAGTTGACAATTTGAAGCGAGACTTAAATATTGATTGCTGACAGGTCCACCCCAGTTCCCTTCTTTTGAGGTTGGGTTGTTTTAGCAAAGAATCACTCTTTGCTATGCAAAGCTGATAGTAATAAACCAAAAGATTTGCAGCTGCAAATGGAAATGCAACACAATCTAAAGTGTGGACTCTGAAAAATTTGCCAAAGATTTGTATTCATTTCTTCTGACATTTTTTCCAAAAATGTGATAGCTATGCATTATTTTCTGTCCAGTACACAACTATGCCCCATTTGTTTATTTGGTCTATCACATAAAATTGCAATAAAATATATTGAAGTCTCTTGTAATGTGACAAAGGTTACAATTCTATTGCTAGATGGTCATTTGCTTAATTATTTGATTTGCAAACAAGATCTTACAAGATTAAAAAAAAAATCCCTCCCCCCAACAGTGTTCAGAGTTTAAGCACAGAAATTTTTCATTTACCCAGATCTATTCTATCCATGTCAACAAAAGTTGCAATTATAATCAGGTTGCAATACCATCAGGGCTAGACTTCTGCAAATGTAACTAGATTTTTCTCTTTTGCACCACAGTCAGATACATGGCATAAGCATGTCCTCTATGAATTTAGTAGACATATTTCTGTCTAATAAAGTAGTGATGTCATTAGTAGTACCTCAAAAAACCTTTTAAGAACAACATTAAAAGGGCATGTATTTGTTTTCCATAGCTAAAATAGAAGCATCAGTATAAATGATGTTATTGCTTGGAAGAGATCAGACGAGGTTAAAGGTTGATGTAGGTTAATGCATTGTCTGTTGTTTTGACATAATGGATGACTGCCTGCCATTCTTTTTTGTCGCTGCTTTACTTTCAGACTTGTATTGCTCGAGCAGGCCATCTATAATACTTACATGTTATGAATCTTCCGGCCTATCAGGTTGTTTTGTGCCGTTTTTATTAGGTTTACACTTCAAAATCCTGTGGTTAGCATTTATTGATGTGTTAAAGGGTGCCACAGCCAAATGTTATCACAAAGAAGCACATATAGTTTTGATTGGCAGTCTGTGAAATGTAAGATTGTTTCTTAGTTTTGCATACATGATTACATACATGATACATGACTCTTCTCAAATTTACCATGATCCAGTTTGACATTTCTCTGTCTGAGACTTATGGATGCACGATTTTGACAAAAAACCTAGTTGCGGTTTTTCTGACAAATATTGCGATGCGATTTTCGGTTTTTATTTTCGATACTTTTAAGTGCATAAAACTAACATTATGAATGAAATATATTGTTACTTTTACAACACAGTCTTGTACAACTTGACACAATATACAATAACCTCAAGAATAGGACCCCCTTCTGGCTTTTGTCTGCTGTTGAACCTGAAAAATCTCTAATATAAACTACATGTAGTGATTGAGGTAATGAGATTGTTCAGTGTTTCCTGATTATTAAATACCTGAACCTAAATACCAAAGAATAATGAGACATAATGGAAATTAACTTAAACAGGTAGCTTTTTTTTTTTATTGACTAATCTTTGCCATTGAAAAATAGAAAATGAACTCTTATATTTAGATTTACAATTAGAAAACAAAATCTTCTGCAGTCCACTGCCATTTACTAAACATGAAACTGTTATATTGCACACATTTTAAAATAAATGTCAATAACAATTAAAAACAAGACCTTATCCAGCCTTCTGCAAGATAAGACGTATTAACCTGACAGTAGGGTTGCCAACTCCCAGCAAAAAGAATAAGGAACCACCCCCCACCCTCCGCCTCATGATGCTTAATCGACCTAATCGACTTTAATTTAATGCACGTGTAAAACAAATGCACATAAATGAATTATTTTTCTATAATAATTAAATAGATTCAACATCTTTTTTTGACAGAACTGCAGACTGCACAGATGGTACCTTCCCGAGGGAAAAAGGACTATAGCTTACTAGGATACTGTATTAGACTTAATTTTTCCTGTATACGATAAAGGATTTATGACCACAACATCGAATTGTTTGTAAGATTCAGATAATTATTAATTAAAAGCTAGACATTTTAAATAAGAAAGAAAAGTATGTATTTGTCCCCCCCATTTTCCTGTTAATGCCCGACCTGGCCCCCTGGCAAAACTTTGCTAGAGCCGCCCCTGCACAGTTACCAGCTGTCAGCTCAAAAATGATCCTGGTGTTATTTGTTTCTCAGAAACGGTTTATAACTTCCCTTCAACTCATTCATGTCACCTAAAAGGTAAACCTGTTTCTCCAAACACCAAAAAGTAATATTAAATCAATTCTAACAACAGTTTAACAAGCTTAAACGTGCTGCTGTTGTTTAGCGCGACACCCGCTGGTTTCCTCTATGTGCTAAAAGTCCGCGATAAACAAACAGAAACGGGACTGCGACAGAAAAGCCGATCAGCTGATCATTGATCAGTTTCATGATTGAAGGACCAACAGGAGAGAATGAGAGAAGAAAAGGCAGCTGCGCAGTGTAAAGACACAGAATAACTCCAGCTTTGTCTTTTCATTCTAGCTGAAATACACAAATCGCGTTTCCTTCTCACTTTAATACGGAACGCGTAATATTTTCTCTGAATACGGGACGATTTCGTTTTTTACGGGACGGTTGGCAACCTGAGCGCGGCAGCCGAGAGAGACTGACAGCAGAGATCTGCAGTCAGGTTCCTCTCCCGCTACCCGCTGAGAACAATGAGAAATACATTCTGCTTTCACATTGAACAAGTCGCCAAAAGTCTCTAGCAACACATGGAAAAGCCGCTAGATTTGTCACTAGTCATTTTTGAAAAAAACCGTTGCCAGGGGGGTCGGAAAAGTCAATATACAAAGTCGTCAAGTTGGCAACACTGCTCTGCATACAAGCTTTTTTCCCATCACTGTTTCTGATTGGCCAGCAAGCCAGGAATGCGAGACTCAACCATTTTGATCGGTGAATAGGTTTGTCACTGAAATGTCAGGGGTGGGAAAATAACCTCAGCCTCCTGAGGTTAGGGTATCGCAGGAGTTAAAACCTCAATATCAATGTGATAAAGGTTAATCGTGCAGCCCTACTGAGACTACATAAGCATGTATAATTTAACAAATTCTTGAGCATGATCACTGTAACAAATGTATCACTGCTACAAAATGTTCATAAATGCTACACAAATGTCATAGCAATGCCCCAGTGATAGTTAACTGTTCTAAACTGTGCAGATGCTCTGTCTGAACCAATGCAGATTAATTTACCTCAATAAGACCTCACTACCTTCGACTTTGGAGTAATTTAGCTGCTAATTATTTAAACAGGGGTATGAATAAACTGAGGATAGAACATTGAACATTCAGCCCAAAATGGTCAACTGATTAACAAATAGAAAAAAAACCAAGAAAGTGCCATAACAGCTGAAAGTAACTGCATTTGTACACTGTACATTTTCTACATACCAGAAAACAAAATGTTACAGGGGCACATCTTAAAAGAACAAAATTGTGGTTCATATTTGTGACATGACTTGATGTTTCATAAAGAGTTTTTAGTATTCACATGTAAAATGTGTTTTCAGATATGCCAACATGCAATACTGAATGGGCCAGAGTCCAAATTTAAATCAATTTAGGAACCTGTGGCGAGACCTGAAAATTGTTTACAGGTGCTCTTAATTTTTTTTTTACAGAGCTTGAGCTATATTGCATTCCAGTTTTTAATTGAAATGTGTGAAAATGGTAAAAAGGTTCAAGAGGTAGGAATACTTTTTGAAGCACTGTAAATGGTAACGGTGTGAGCATTTGAAAGCCATTTATTTTTCTAATTCAGATTTTCCTAGGTATATCTTTTCCTTGTATGTTAGCTGCGCTCTTGTAATACATTTGTATTTTTTGTCTTACTGTTGGCTCCCACCAGCTTTGATGAGTCGCTTGAAGAGCCATTCTCCTTGTCCACCCCTCAGCTCAGCAACCATAAGTGAGTGGGGCTGTTATGACCCACAAGGTCCTCAACCCAATCAGTGCAGTAGTTCTCAGCCTTCAGGCTTATTCCACCCCTTCCAAAAATGTGGGCTTGCTCTTAACCATTGCTGACAAAAAAATCCCAGAGATGTTAGCTATAAGGTTTTTCATGAACTTTTTTTTATTTTCAGATAGCTTTGAGTGGTTTCCCTTTAAATTAAGTGACCTCAACCTTGTACTGCTCATCACCACCTGTACAATTGTGGTGTTTTGATCCTCAGGATGAGAACTACTGTTTTGTAAATACTCTTGCTCTCCCTACACTAACCACTATTGTTGTACAATTTTGTTTCCTCCATCTCACTAACTGCTAACTCTTTTTAACAGGGCAGCACATAACCATAAATGTGCTGTAGACTCTGAGTAGTGGACTGACATGCTGCTATTAACACTGACCACAGATTTGGGCTTTTTTGTATCAGGGTCTGCAGATCTCTCTGAGTGTTTCCTTCCTGATCTAGTTGGGGAACATGTCAGAAACGCACCAAGTTCCTTTGGGATAGATTAACACACCGTGTCATGCATCCAGAACTGCCCCTTAAACTTTCTCACAGACACAAACTAGATTTCTCTTCTCTCACTAATGCTTTTACTGGATGTAACCAAACTGAGTCCAAAATGGACCTAAATGCAGATCTAGTGTTCCCGAATTTAGTTCAGATGTGGCTGTGTGTCTCAAAGTGTGTCCGGTTGCTGCTTCCTAATTATGTCCTGTGCTCTCTGGTGCAGGCACAAATCCCAGAGGACTAAGTTTGATGAGCAGCTGCACAACGAGATGACCACTGCGATAGATGAGCTCAGCAGCAAGTAGGCCATTTTTAAAAAGTGTATTTATGTGTGCAAATGTATGCATGGCTTCATAAAAAGTATCTCACTGAGCAGTTATGGTTTAGGTTTAATTAAGCAATGCTAACATAAAAGTTAACCATAATAGGTTTATGCTTAGCAGTGTTGGACTGTTAATTGATGTGTAGATTCAAATATCCTGTTGTTGCAGACTCCAATGGAATACACAAAAAAGGATAATATGCTTAGAGTATAGAGCATTATATAATTGTAAAAAAACATAAAGAAAGAGATACCCTGAACTGACTTGTTCAGTGTATGGATGTACAATGCCAAGCTCTTGCCTGCAATGAACCAGCAGCTGCTCTGAATCTGCATAAATTTGATTATGGCACATCAGATCCTTTATTAATGCAAAGCATACTTGAGCTTATAATTTCAAATTGTTTTTCAAAAAGACAAGGATGTCTACATTGTCTGGGGAGAGTGTGGACAAATGCAAATGTCCCCATACAGGGGATTTAAATGACACCAGGGCGTTCAAGCTCCTCCGTTTCTCCGCTTGCCATGACCACGCTCAGTGCGGACTGAACATGCGCACAACTTTTTTCCCCCCCATAAATCAATCCGCGGATAATGTGTGTGCCGAATTGAAGATATTGATCCGAACGGATCACGGATCAATGATTATCCGTTGAACCACTAGTCATTACCCAAGAAACCTCCATTGTGGCTGAATCTAAACAAGTCTTAAAACTTGTGTGAAGACTCAAGAAAGGTGGGTCAAATTTCACCTACCACAATCTAAAAGACTAGTTATTTGCTAGTTATTGCAAACGCTTCATGGCAGTCAGTACTGTCAAAGGTGGCTCAACCAATTAGGTTTCCAGGGCATTTTACTGTAGTTTTTCAGAGAGTCTGTTTGGTTTGGACAGCTTTGCTTCCTTTAATAAATTAAATAATAATTTGAAAACTTTTTTTTGGTATTTACTCAGATTATCTTTGTCTGATGTCCAAATTGAGTGATGATCTGAAACAGGAAACTGACAAAAGAGCAAAAATAACATAACACTTAATGTACTATGTACTATGCTAAATAACCAGAAAACACTTAGGATTGCATATAGTAAAAAAAAAATCCACAGAATAGATGGAGCAAAAATCTGCAGATGGTTGTGTTATGTAAAATTATTTATTATGAGCTCTGAAAAATAATCCACCCATGTGATGTGTAATAAGAAAAACACTAAACATGATTGACCTCCACATTCCAATTATATTTTTGTGTTAAGTGATTTGCTGTGCCGTTCCTGTGGATTACATGTAGAACGTGTGTCTGTGTTCAGACGCTGTAGATGAAATATATAAAGTCCTGCTGCCAAGTAATGACTGCAGGTTTTTGATCAACTGCTTAGTAATGATGCATGCTGTTTTAGTTGGCTGGTCATGAAGTAACACAACCTCATGACTTGATGTTTTCTTGGCGCTCTTTATCTCTGAAGGTATGAATCATTTTTTGTGACAATGAAAATTGCTTTCTGATGTGATGTGAATATAAATCTCCAGAAGGTAGAAAACAGCAGCTAATTAAAAAGACGGAAAGTGCCATTTAAAATGAGAATTCTCACTATGTTCAGCTCAGCGAAAGGCATGAATTCACATTTGGAGGAAGTTTTTTTTTTTTGAAATACAAGTTTGTGATAAAATGTGTGAAAACTGCTCTGCATGGCCCAGTCACCATAAACACAGCCTCATCTGCAGCAAAAGAAAATCTGTGGAGGAGCAAAGTAATTCTGCATAAAATGTTTTTTTAATTTTTTTATATAATTGGCTTTTAGTTTGTTTAGTGAAAAATACATAAATCTTCCCAGTGTATAAGGCTGAAACTTTTTCATACTAAAATGTTTTCTTACATGAGGAACAAGAAATTAAGATGCAGTATTGACTTTGCACGTTTTCAGGTCACCACAACTTTACTGATTTACCAAATACATGCTTTTACAAGTGCAACAATCTGCAATTGTGTCGCTTTCTTTTTAAGTAACTGTTATTTGTCAAGTAATTACGTCATGTGTCTGTCCAGTATGCTTCAGTACGTTTTGCCCTATATGATTCACAGATAATTTATCCATCACATAAACCATTATTCAGGTTTTGAACATGATACATCAACCTTAGCTTAGTTGCCATGTTTGTTGAACGCATCCTCCCTTGTTCCAGTTCCAAAGAAAGCTCATCCATCCGTCCTCGGGGATTATAGACCTGTTACCATGACATCCCACATCATGATCATCCTAGAGTCTCCTGTTGGTCCTGCTGAGTAAGCAAACAACCTTTCAGGACCCCCGGCAGTTTTTCCAACACTGTGGGACTGAAGCTGAAGATACCAGCTTCAACAAACCCACTATTATCTAAGAGGTTCATATTCTTTGATTTCCACTGCCTGAAAAAATAGACCACAGTTTGTGAGACTGAGTGTCTTTAGTCAAAGGCTTTTTTAAATTCACTGCAATGCTGACTGCTACTGGAGATCCTTATTGCCCGCAGCCATCACCATTAAAACGGACTCTTTTGGACAAACTTGTATAATTTAAGTTCCTACAGCATTTATTTCCTTGGGGTTTAATTAAGTGTTTTTGAATTAAAATTCATATACCTAGAGTGTGAAAGAATAATCAGCTCTTTCTTTTTTCTCTTCTCTTAGGCAGTGGTCGAAGTCTGAAGAGAGTAGCAGTTTAGCCTTGTGCTTTCCAAAAAAAGATTTAGAAAAGCAGGTAGGTTTGACTTTGGCTGGTCAATAAAATAATGTATTCTATTTGTATCCGCATACATTACCCCAAAGTTTATTTTAAATTATTAGGTAAAGTAAATTTACATAGTCTCATCATAAGAATGAATACCATTTTCATTATGTATTTGAGCAGTTATTGGCAGAGGCGAGTTGCTTTGATAATATAGTAGTGAGAAAGTTGGAATTTATTTTGGTGTTCTCTAATCCACTAAGAGACCGAGTTCACATACAGACGTAGAGCTGTATGTGAATTTCCACCCTCTCAATTACTTATTAAATATCCCAGAGCAAGTTGCCCCCCAATTTAAGGTTTTGTAGCCATCAAAAAGCTTCTGGCATTGTTGTGGCTGGATATTTGACCACTTGTCTGGGCAGAGTTGGTTGATGTTTGAAATTTGTTGGTTTCCTAATGTTGAGCCAATCTTTATGCAAAGTCCAAAATTAAATTATGTCAAAGTTTCACATGTTAAGCTGGCAATTTTAGGTGGATGAGTAGAATTATTTGGAGCTAGTCTTACTTTTAATTTGAGTATTTTATTCCCTTCGTGTAATGCTCGAAAAACCACTGGTAAAGAAACTGCACAGTGCTGCCACCACCATGCTTGACATCTTGTGGTATTAAGTTTAAATGCTGCACACCGAATCCTTTAAACATCTCCCTTTTAGTGGCCAAATAGCTCCATTACTGTCTCATAATTTCTCTTTTGAAACACCCAACTCTATCTAACTTTCAACCATCTGACCCAAAAATTCCCCCGTAGAAAATGGTTAAAATGTTCATTGAAAACTCAGCTCACCATAAACTGCAAGGTACTGAAACACTAGTGTTACTGTCCTCGGGAAGGATGTTTATCAATAACTTGGGCTGAAATTTACATCTGTCCTCATGGGCTAGCCAAATGCCTTCAGGGGAAATGTTTTACAGTAAGAACAGACAAAGACTAAACTGGCCATTTCAGATATAAACACACTGCTCCAACTGTCAAGCACGGTGGTGACAGCATCAGGTTTTGGGACTGGATAGAATTATAAAGATAGAGGACTGCCTCCAAATTGATCAACTTCACCTCAAGTCAACAGCTGGACAGTTCAAATGTGGACGTATTTATTCAATAGAACAATGATTGAAAACGTACATCTAAGTTTATTTTGGAATGGATAAAGCAGTTAAACATTAAACTGAGCTTTTATAGTCATTCCAAAGCTGCAAAGTCTCAGGCAAATTAGTTTACTGTATGTAAATCTGTGAATAGAACTGCATGTTCTTTTTTTCCTCTCCTTAGTATCGATTCTTGGATTTGCCGATGTTCAAGCACTATGTGGGCTGTGCAACCTTCATCTTCCTCTGTATCTTTGTAATTCAAATGCTTATCACAAAGGAGTAAGTAAAACCATATTTAGCCTCTTCACTAAAAGTCTATTCTATCCTCACTGTTAAACTCTGAAAGATAAAGAATAGGCTTTTGTTTTCTTTGTGCTTTTCAAAGATTTTGTCAGTTGTTATTGTTTAAAAGACCCTCCATAATTTTTTTTTCATAAAATACTGACAGAATTTTGTCTCTGTCAGCATACAGAAGTTGGGGAGATACTTTGGAGTGTTGGTTTGTATTCTGCTGGTGATTTTGACCATCTGTTATGCAGGTCATTTGCAGGTCAGTATATTTGATCTTATCTTTGCATTGACTTATCTTTTAATTTACACATTTTCAGGACTTATTTACATCTATCTATGAAAAAAAAATGAAAAGGCTCCAAAAGCCCTGCTATATATAAATATATATCTTCCTTTTTGACAAGCCAGATGATATCTGACGGTCTGTTCGTAGCAGTTTTCTCCCCACCAAACAGGTTCTTACTCTGAATGAAATCAGCTGCAAGTCACCGACACATGATGTCTGCCGATGACTGACTGAGCAAATAGTCACATGCTCCTTTCACATGTCTGAATCCACCTTTTTCTTTCATCTTTTTCTCTCACTTCTCTTTATCCTCTGCAGCGCGTGTTTCCACACAAGCTGTCAGGGTGTCGGTTGCTGACAGCTGTATCGGAGGCGGTGGTTAAGCGGCCGTGTGTGCGCCTCCCTCTGGCAAGCATTACCACTGCGGTCATCATTATCCTGCCGCTGTTAAACCTGGTAGGGCAATGTTCCCGATTTGGGTTCTGAGACAAGGCCCTAGTGTTTGCTGCTATTTCTAGCTTTGCTTGCAGTTCTGTCCAGTATTTGTTTGCCAAAATTGTACTTAATCTGTTGTGTCTCCAGTGCTTTGACCAGGTAAACAACGAGGAGAATAAAGCTGACTGGACACTGCCTGTGAGTGGAGGATTTGTTATCTGTAAATAGTGTTTTAGATACTGCAACAGAGTGTTATATTTCTGATGCATAAACTTGGGGAAACGTAAAGATTTTATAGTTTCAAAGTTACCCCACACAACTCATCCCAGATATACAGTGTCTTGCAAAAATATTCAACCCCCTTTTCCAACCAGTTTTTGTGTAATAGACCAACACAAAGTGGTTAATATTTTTGAAGCGGAAGGAAAATGACCTGTGATTTTTAAAGTAAATGTCTGAAGAATGTGGTTATGCATTTGTATTCAAACCCCTGGTTCTACCACATTTTCACTGCAGCTACAGCTCTAAATCATTTGTCCATAACCTTTGCCAGGCTAGAGACAGATTTTTTATTTTTTTTTGCGAAACCTAATGAGATTAGATGGGATGCATCTTTTATCAAATATTTTAAGGTTTTGCCACAGATTCTTTATTGGATTTAGATCTTAGCTTTGACTGGGCATTTCTAGCATGTGAATATGCTTTGATCTAAACCAGCAGTTGCCAACACCAGCTCTAACTTTCGGGATTGCTGTGTATTTACCTCGATCCATTTTCCTAGGAAGTCTGACCAGCTTCCCTGTTCCTGCTAAAGAAAAACACCCCATCCCAGAATAACAGTTACTTTTAATCCCAATTATGCACTGCTTTGTGTTGGTCTATTAAATAGAATCCCAATAAAATACATTAAAGCTTGTAGCTGTAACTGACAAAATGTCCAAGGAGTATTAGTATTGTATTGTATTAGTTGTTTACATTCTATTTAAACATGATAAATGTGGTATTTATTGTGTTAGACCTGTATTGCCCACATGCCTTTTCTGTGCTCTGTCTGTCCCTCAGTACACCATATGCTGCTTTATCCTGTCGCTCATTGCATGTGGAGTTTTTCTGCGAGTGAGCCTAGAGCTCAAAGTGCTCTTCCTCTTTGTTGCGTCCATCGTGTACTACATCATCATCTTCAGCTTCAAGAACAACTCCTTCAAAACCTTCGAATGCGATCTCAAATACTCATGCAACAGCAGCATAAACGGCAGCATAAACTGCACCAAGTAGGTCTAAAATGATTAAGCATATCTTTTTGTTGGACTGTCAAGTATAGTTTCGTTTCATTTTACAAACACAGATGAACAGTTTTTCTATGACATGTGTTATACTGATAACATTTTAAACATTAAAACTGATTACGTTTTTTGTGTTCAAGACCTGTAAATTGATTGATTTTGTATAGTTTGTGTTAACTGCAATGGTTAGAAAATATTTCTATTTTCACTCTGAATGATTTTGCAAAATGTATTCCTAAATGAAGGATCCTCATTTTTGTTCTGCAGATTACACGATGAACCCTTGAAAATAGTGAGCTGTACTGGTCTTGTAAAAAACCTTCGGATTATGAGCGGCATATACATCATACTGTTTCTGGTGACCATGCTCATCATAACTCTACAGGTATATTTCTTTCGGCTCTATTCGCCTTTTTCTGTCCCCAACAGTCCTGGCAGAAAAACGGAACACATTAACACCCCCATTAACGGTGTATTTTGTATAAATCCCTGCGGGTCTGCCTCCTAGAACGACAACTGCTTTCGGCAAGACTTCCAGCTTAAGTACAAGAACCGCACTGAGCAGGACGAGATTGAGACGAGGGAGAACCTGAACCGTCTGCTGCTGGAAAACGTGCTGCCTGCCCACGTGGCAGCACTGTTTGTTAGTGAGAACAAGAAGAACGAGGTGAGGTTTTCAAGGCATTTGAGCAGAATCCTTCAGGTTAAGCCATCTGGTTGCTAGGCACTGGATGATAATTGATGCAGGGGGAAGAAAAACGCTTGAGAGAAAAACCAGTAAAACATAAGAGAAACGTCATTTTCTGAGCTGAATGCAAAACCTGTGCTCACAGGTTCCTACTATTGATTGAGAGTTTGGCATATTTTTTAATAATGAAAAGAAAGCCAACTGTATTTTAATGTGTTAATATTTACAGGTGATAGGAATTCAGTAGTTCATTAAGTATCGTTGGATGTTTTAGGACTTCCATGACTTAAAGTAGATTAAACCTATTTTCAGCAGTCTAATATCCTCAGTGTAACATACTCCTCTACTCCATTCAGAGTGTCAACTCATGTGATTACCAGGTTATTACTGATAGTAATGTTTTTTTCCAGAAATTCTGACTATTACACAAAACTAATAAAAATAACTTTTAATGGAGAATTGTTGCCCTAAAGTATGCATATGTACTGTACAGTGCTCCTTTTGATTGAATTACTTCATCAATGTGATGTGGCATGGAGACAATCAGCCTGTGGCTCTTTTAAAGTTTAGAGAAGTCCAAGTTGCTTTAGCTCGTCTGCATTGTTGGGTCTCTTGTCTCTCATCTTCTTGAACTAAACCCTCATAGATTCTGTATGGTTTTTAGGTGATGTGTCTTTGTTGGCCAGTAAAGAACCATGATAAAAGGGTAATTAAAGCCGGTTTTGATACTTTTGGCAGTGTGAGCATGTTCCAAATTCAACTGGAAACTGAAATCAGCTTTTCCATAAAGCTTGTCAGGAGAGGGAACTATGAGGTACTCCAGGTAATTATCTGTGTTGATTTTGGACTTGAGAATATACAAGCAGATAACATAACTCCTCAAATCATCACAGACTAGAAGCACCACATTAGACTTAAAGCAACTAGGATTTTGTGCCTCTCCTATCTTCCTTAATTTCCAAATAAATTGAAAAGTTTAATTTGAATTGAAAAGAAGACTTTGGACCACTGAGCAACAGTTCAGTCCTTTTTCCTCCTTAGCCCCTAGTTGGAGTGCTTCAACCATTGCTCCCGTTGCTTGTGGACTTTTCCTCCACCATCTTTGTTTATTCCACTCAACTTTCCATTAATATGCTTGGATTCAACTTTCTGTATCCGTTACCTTCCCTGAGGAAGTTGCTAGTAAATGTCCAGTAGACAACTGTGAACTGGTCTTTAGCATGATTTATGTATTAAAAATCATGTTTTTGGTGTGAGTAATAATCACATTTTCAAAGAAAGGTTATTTTTGATTTCATCATTATCACTTCATGGTCTGTAATGAATGTTTATTATATAAGCTTCATGTTACACACGCATGACTATTGTTACAATTTAGCTTATAACAATGAATTATCCTAATGATTTCAGGAAAATTAGTAGACGGGTAATAAATATAATATAACGGGTAATAAAACTGTTTAAAGATAATTATTGAGCTATGTGTTGTTGTTGTTTTTCTTAACAGGACCTGTACTACAAGTCATATGACTGCGTCTGCGTGATGTTTGCCTCTGTACCCGATTTCAAAGAGTTTTACACTGAGTGTGATATTAACAAGGAGGGCTTGGAATGCCTTAGGCTGCTCAATGAGATCATCGCTGATTTTGATGAGGTCAGGAGAGTATAAAGAATTATACAGTCATTCATTAGTATTGCCATTCATTGTACCTTCTTTGAAATGCTAGCTATCTGGATTTTGGTATGCTTGATAACTGCAGCTATAAAAGTTGAAGTTTCCCTCTTACCTCCATTACTCACTTGTTTTCCCCGTATTCCTCCAGCTGCTCTCCAAGCCAAAGTTCAGTGGTATGGAGAAGATCAAGACAATTGGCAGCACCTACATGGCAGCTGCGGGGCTTAGTGGGACGCCTGGGCAGGAAAACCATCAGGTGGGCTTGAATAGCGCTCCTGTGCAGGGTCAGGCAGGGGTCAGACAAGTTGTTTCAAAGCAGGGTCCACTCATGCTTGAAATGTTATGGGTGTTGTGTTGACTCTGTAGTGATTCTGTGGGTTTTCAGGACACAGAGAGGCAGCAGGCCCAGATAGGAATCATGGTGGAGTTTGCCATTGCTATGATGGGAAAGTTGGATGGTATCAATAGACATTCCTTCAACAGCTTCAGGCTTCGAGTGGGTGAGTGTGCACAGCAGCTTGGCAGCCTAAACCTTTCATTGACTCTACAGCACCCTTTGCTGTTTTCCTTCTTGGTTAGGGCTAACACCTTAACCTGGCTGGTCTCCTTAGTTACCCGACACATGATTGGCATTTATGTACTGCTTTTAAAGTCTGAGCAGTAAAACTGACTGATTTTCAGGTTATTATTCTTTTACAGACTGTTGGCATCTGTAAAAGACTAACTCTCCTTATCACAATGACCCTGTCTACACGTTTTACTGTTACTAACCTTTTCACAATTTTTATTTGTTAAAGCCACAACTTAAATATTCTTTATTGGCATTTTATGTGATAGACCAACACAAAAACAATGCACAATTTTGAAGTGGATGGAACAGATAAATGATTTTTTAATATTTTGCTAAATCTAATAATGGTGGCATGCATTTGTATTCAACTACCCTTACTCTGAGACCTCTAAATAAAGTCCTGAGCCACTGATTACCACATATGTGTGTTAGAGAACATCAGTGAACTGCTGACTGGTCAGGAAGGAAGTTGTGGAGTAGCTTAAAGCAGATCACAAGCTTTACATATTTCTCTGTGCACTCTTCAATCTATTACCCCAAAAATGAAAGAAATGCAGCAGAAGTGCAAGACTATATCTGGGACAATTCAATTCAGTTTATTTATATAGCGCCAATTCACAACAGATGTCATCTCAAGGCACTTAACAAGAAGTCATTTCAATACATTTATACAAACATTCCAATCAGTTAAAAAGTTTCCTATTTAAGGAATCCCAGCAGATTGCGTCAGTCATTGGCGTGAGGTTGGGCCCCGTTGATGCAGACTTTCCAACCACAGCAATCCTTCAGCAATCCCTCATACTGAGCAAGCATGTAGCGACGGTGGAGAGGAAAAACTCCCCTTTAACAGGAAGAAACCTCCAACAGAACCAGGCTCAGTAGGAGCGGCCATCTGCCACGACCGTCTGGGGGTTTGAGAAGACAGAGCAGAAACACAGAAGGAACAGAAGATCTGATATAAGAGAACTTTCTATGTTACAGAAAGTAAAAAGTTAATAACAGGACACAGTGGATGTTCAGTTACTGGGGGGATCATCCCAGTCGATGCCCCCCGTCCAACAGGGCATTGCAGCCAAGCAGGATACCAGACCAGGTATATCTTCTATGGAGAGAAAAACACTGAGAGAAAACAAAGTTAACAGTCGAAATAACAGAATGTACTGTAATACAACTGGAGAGTAGTAGGAGAAAAGGAAGTAGCAGAGTGAAGAAAATTGGTAAGTCTGTCCTCCAGCAGTCTAAGCCTATAGCAGCATAACTACAGAGATAGCTCAGGATGACCTAAGCCACTCTAACTATAAGCTTTATCAAAAAGGAAAGTTTTAAGCCTGGCCTTAAAAGTAAACAGAGTGTCTGCCTCACGGACTAAATCTGGGAGCTGGTTCCACAGGAGAGGAGCCTGATAACTAAAAGATCTGCCTCCCATTCTACTTTTAGAAATCCTAGGAATTACAAGTAAACCTGCAGTCTGAGAGCGAAGGGCTCTGTTAGGAACATAAGGAACAATTAGATCTCTGATGTATGATGGAGCTTGATTATTAAGGGCTTTGTATGTAAGAAGAGGGATCTTAAATTCTATTCTGGATTTAACAGGGAGCCAATGAAGGGAAGCTAAAACAGGAGAAATGTGATCTCTCTTTTTCATATTCATCAAAACTCTTGCTGCCGCATTTTGGATCAACTGAAGGCTTTTAATGGCATTTTGTGGACTACCTGATAGTAAAGAATTACAGTAGTACAGCCTTGAGGTAACAAATGCATGGACTAGTTTCTCAGCATCACTCCTGGACAGGATGTTTCTAATTTTAGCAATATTCCGGAGGTGAAAGAAAGAAATCCTAGAAACCTGTTTAATATGGGATTTAAATGTCAAGTCTCGGTCAAAAATAACGCCGAGGTTCTTTACGTTATTACTGGGGGCCAATTTAATGCCATCCAGATGAAGTGATTGACTAATCAGTTTCTGTTTAAGAACTTCTGGTCCAAAGACAGCAACTTCTGTTTTGTCAGAATTTAAAAGCAAAAAGTTTAGGGTCATCCATGTTTTTATGTCTTCCAGACATGCCTGTAATCTACCTAACTGACTGGGTTCATCAGGATTAATGGATAAATATAGTTGTGTATCATCTGCATAGCTGTGGAAATTTATCCCATGCTGTCTAATGATTCTACCAATTGGGAGCATATATATGGTAAACAGAATTGGTCCAAGCACAGAACCCTATGGAACTCCACAAGTAACTCTTGAGTGAAGAAGATTTATCATTTAGATGAACAAACTGGAATCTATCAGACAAATATGATTTAAACCAGCCTAGTGCTGTTCCTTTGATCCCTGCAACATGTTCAAGCCTTTCTAAGAGAATATTATGATCAACTGTGTCAAAAGCAGCACTGAGATCTAACAAAACCAGAACAGACACAAGTCCATTATCTGAGGCCATGAGAATATCATTAGTAACCTTCACCAGTGCTGTTTCAGTGCTATGATGAGCTCTAAAACCTGACTGAAACTCTTCAAACAGCTCGTTACTGTTTAAATGCTCACAGACTTGATTAGCAACAATTTTCTCAAGGACTTTGGATAAGAAAGGAAGGTTAGATATAGGTCTGTAATTCACTAAGTCATCTTGATCAAGGGAAGGTTTCTTGAGTAAAGGTTTAATTACAGCTATTTTAAATTCCTGGGGTACGTATCCGTTTACTAAGGATAGATTCATCATATCCAAAATGGGGCCAGGAACCAAATGGAACACTTCTTTAAATAATTTGGTTGGAATTGGGTCCAGCATACAAGTTGAAGGTTTAGATGAGGCTAATATTTTTGATAATTCCGAAAGCTCGACTGAATCAAAACAGCCTAAGCACAACTGAGGATCTACAGTTCTTTCCGATACTGCCTCATTTACTGAGGAAGAAGTAATCATGTTTGGGAGGATGCCAATGATTTTATTTTTAATAGAATTAATTTTATTTACGAAGAATCCCATGAAATCATCACTGCTAAGAGCTGGGGGAATAGTTGGCTCAACAGAGCTATAACTCTGTGTAAGTTTGGCAACTGTACTAAAAAGAAACCTAGGATTGTTTTTATTCGCCTCTATTAATGATGAAAAATATGCTGTTCTAGCTTGTCGAAGGGTCTTTTTATACAGCAGCAGACTGTTATTCCAGGTTAAATAGGAATCCTCTAGGTGTGTAGAGCGCCATTTTCTCTCCAACTTCCTAGTATTCTGCTTTAAAGTACGCAACTCTGCGTTGAACCAAGGAGTCAGCCTCCTATGGCTAGCCACTTTCTTTTTTAAGGGGGCTACACTATCTAATGCCAAACGCAATGAGGACGTAACGCTGTGAACCAGATCATCAATTTCTGAAGGGTTAGAGATAGAATTGCTGCCATCCACTGTGTTACCCTGAGACACTAAGGAAAGTAAGAGGGAACAGATTCTTTAAAAATTGTTACAGCATTGTCTGATAAAGCTCTACTATAACGAAATTTTCTTTCAGATTGAAGATGGTCAGTTAAAGTAAATTCAAAAGTTATTAAGAAGTGGTCAGACAGGACCGGGTTATGTGGGTGGACTGTTATTTCCTCACACTCGATAACGTATGTCAGTACAAGGTCCAAAGTGTGTTTGCCCGAGTGGGTCGATCCCTGTACTTTTTGAGTAAAGCCAATTGAGTCTAAAATAGCACTAAAGGCTGCATTTAGGCTATCACTTTCAGTATCCACATGAATATTAAAGTCCCCCACTATAATAACCCTATCAGTATTTAATACTAAATCAGATAAAAAATGTGAGATCTGATCCAAGAATTGAGAGTAAGGGCCTGGTGGACGATACAAAACCACAAACAAAAATGGTCTTAATGTTTTGCAACTTGGATGAGGAAAATTAAGGGTTAGATGTTCAAAAGAACTGTAGCTATCAATTGGTCTTGGACTAATTAGTAAATCAGAACAAAAAATGGTTGCAACTCCTCCTCCTCGCCCAGTACTTCTAGGAATGTGAAAATTTAAATGACTGGAAGGAGTTGACTCATTAATACTGACATAATCCTCCTGCTGCAACCAGGTTTCTGTGAGACAAAGGAAATCAATGTGATTATCACAAATCAAGTCATTTACTAACAAAGTCTTTGAGGAGAGAGATCTTATGTTTAATAAACCACATTTAATAGATTTATTTTTCTGTTCAGTCAAAGTTGTATTTATTTTTATGAGACTTCCATAATTTGCTTTTGTTGGCTTAACTTTTAATCCATTTCATTTTGGCCGTAGGCAAGACACTGTTTCTATAGAGTAATGGGTGGGTAACAGTACAGAAGCAGCAGAGAGGTGGGTTAAACTACGACTCTGCTTCCTGGTCTGGACCCTGGGTTGTCAGTGTTTTGGAGGACTAATAAATTCGGCCATATTCCTAGAAAGAAGAGCTGCTCCATCCAAAGTGGGATGGATGGCGTCTCTCCGGATCAGACCAGGTTTTCCCCAAAAAGTTCTCCAGTTATCAATGTAGCCCACATCGTTTGCAGGACACCACCCAGACAGCTAAACATGTCGTCACTGGTCCGATCAGGCAGGGGACCAGAAAAGATTACCGAGTCTGACATTGTTTTGGCAAACTTACACACCGAAGCAACACTAATTTTAGTGACCTCCGATTGGTGTAACCGAGTGTCATTACCGCCAGCGTGAATAACAATCTTACTGTATTTACGCTTATCTTTAGCCAGCAGTTTCAGGTAGGATTTGATGTCGCCCGTTCTGGCCCCTGGCAAACATTTGACTATGGTCAATGGTGTCTCTAATGCCACGTTTCTGACTATGGAGCTGCCAATTACCAGGGTCGGCTTCTCAGCGGGTGTGTCGCTGAGCGGGGAAAATCTGTTAGAAACGCGGACTGGTTGGTGGTGGCCCGGGGGCTGGGTCCTAGAACTATGCTTCCTACGTACAGTCACCCAGCCGGCCTGAGGTCCCAGCTGCGCGGGCTCTACCGGAGGACAGCTAGGGGGTTCTATCCTTGTTGGCCCCGCGCTGGCTAATGGGCTTCGGCTATCAGCTGGTTTTTCAACAGCGCGGAGCCGTGCTTCTAATTCTGATACCCTCGCCTCCAAAACTACAAAAATATTACATTTATTACAGTTACCATTATCACTAAAGGAGGCAGGGAAGTAACTAAACATCTGACAGAGAGAGCAAGAGAGAAGAGAAGAGTTAGAGACAGGAGAGAGAAGAGTAGCCATAGCCGCAATGAAGCTAAGCTAACTGAGCTAGCGAGACCTTACCACCCCAAGAAAAGCTGTGTGAAACATAAGGAGTTCCCAAAACGTAAAGTACACCACCACAAAACGTGTGTTTTAGTGTGCTTGTGTGTTAAAATAACTTAGAAAGGGCTCACCAGAGAGAAAATAAGATCAATTCAAGAGACTCTGAACACCAAACAGTTTACAGGGAGCGCAACAAGGTGGCTGTGGTTGCACAAGAGGAGCTGCAGAGATTCACAGCTTGCACACAGACAACTTTTAGCCATGCTCTTCGCAAAGCTGGTTTTCACGGCAAAGGGGGAAGAAAAGGGTCACTGTTTAAAAGAAAGCCATAGGAAGTCACATTTACAGTCGGCCATAAGCCGAGTAGGGACCACAGCAAATATTGGAAAGAAGTTGCATTGGTCAGATGAGACCGAAATATAACTTTTAACTTACTTGCAAAACACTATTTATTGTGGTTAACTAAGACAGCACACCACACTCCCCTGAACACAGAGTCTCTATGGTTAAACAAGATGGTGGCAGTATCATGCTTTGGGAGTGCTTTTTTAAGGAAGATCAGAAATTCTTGAGACTGTGGACTTCATGTGGTTCCCCTTCTAACAGATCAATAACACTAAACATGGTTTATATTTGAGTATTTCATATTTCTGTGTTCAAATGGTCCAGTGAAATCTAGACCTAAACCCAGACCCAGTCTGTTACAAAATTTGAAAATTGAAGTTTACAAATGTGCTCCATCAAATCGGATGGACCTTACACTGTTCTGCAAAGAGGAATTGGCAAACGTTTCAGACTCTTGTTGCGCAAAGCCAATGGAGATATACCCCAAAAGTCTTGTAGCTGTATTTCCAGAAAAAGTGCATCTCAGGGCTGCTGAATATAAATGTACGCAACACTTTTTAGATTTCTAGCGGTAAAATGTTGAAAATCATGTATCATTTTTCTTTCCCTTCACAGTTGTACACTATTTTTGTATCTAAACATTAAAATCCTAATTAAACAAATACAAGTTTTTGGCTATAACATGACAAAACCTGAAAGAGATTTTTTGCAAGGTACTGGAAATGGCATGCCATATTTTTTTTAAACATCAGATATACAGACAGCATATTTAATAGACTGAGATTCATTAGCACCTGTCTGTTGTCTGCTGTCTAGACTCTAAGCAAACAGTTTTTTTGTGAAAGCATTTACATTATTTAACTGATAAAAAAGGACACAAATTAAACATATACATCCTCCATGGTGTATTTATGTATTAATTTATTATTGAATGAATGAATGAATGAATAATGAGATGTTTCACTAAACTGATTGGCAAGAAACCTGTCTCAAATATTGGACATGTGTATTAAAACGTATTTAAGACATGTAACTCAAGCCAGAGCAGTAAAAATGTTGACTAGCAAACAACAGTTTTCAAAAGGAAAACATGGTATATGTTAGCAGAAAAGGCAATCCAGTAGATAGAGATAAACAGAAGAAAACATGTTTGCAGTGGAACAAAGAGAAGCAATCTGAGATAAATGGAGGATTTTGCTTGACGAACCACCAATCTGCACTGGATATGATAACTGGGTTAGGGTTAGGAGCTTTAGTCGGTCCAGGTCTAATAGAACATGTAAAGATAGCTGTGTAAAGATGAGAGGTAAAAAGCCCTTCATGGTTAGGTGTGCCATATTTATTTATTTATTTAATAACCAGTCATTGATGAAGAAAATGGTAAACGACAAGGCTCCATCCTGTAAACCTTCAGCTGTTACGAGAAAGTTGGAACGTGACCCGTTTGTTAGTACTTAAGTCCATGCCTCAAAGATCTTAGCAAAAAAAACAACAAAAAAAACAACTGTGACTGTGTTTGATAAATAGTCACCTATTTAATCCTATGCATGGTGTGTTTAACCGTTAGTTTGCCTGGTTTAGCTGCCTGGAGCCACACACTTCCCAACAGACAGCATCTGAATAAAAGAAAAGAAAGAAAAAATTTGATCAGATGAAGGGAACAATCAGTAAATCTTTGTAGTCTGTTATCATCATTAAAAACTAACTTGCTGCACACCATGACTCTTGTAATAAAGGAGCATTTTTGTATTTGTATTCTTCCCTTGTGACTTCTTTTTATACTTTTAATGTAATAAGATACAGATCAAAAGATACAGAGATAAAACTAATCTTGCTTTTTTTCCCCCCCCAAAGGAATAAATCATGGCCCAGTGATAGCTGGAGTCATCGGGGCGAGGAAACCCCAGTATGACATCTGGGGCAACACAGTGAATGTAGCCAGCAGAATGGAGAGTACAGGAGAAATGGGAAAGATCCAGGTATTTCCACATGGTTTTATTTGTTCTTGTGTTCTTTACAAACGGTTATTCAATTTTGATTCTAAAAAAAAATCTAAATAAGGTTCCATTCAATGCTGAAGCTATATTTGATTTGTATAACCTTTTTTTTAACAACAGGAAATAATATTTTTCAGCTACAGTATCCATCCTCAAAACAGATGTAACTGCCGCCACTCAGGCGGAGTCCCCCTGCAGCCTCAAACATATTTTGTTACAAGATTTTCCTACGTTTAGCTTACCCGTCCCTAGTGGGGGGGGAAAGGCATCCCCGCAGCATGACACTGCCATCACAATGTTTCAAAATAGCGTGGTCTGCTCAGGGTGATGGGCAGTTAGTTTCCAACAGCCGTGGGGTTTTTCATATTGACCACAACTTACTTTTGGTCTCATTTGGCCACATGTTTACTGGGCCCCCTGTATGGGTTATGGCAAACTAGAAACGGGACTTTTAATGCATATCTTTCTGCCTCTCCTTTATAAAGGCCAGGGGTCTTATTTAGAAAGCTTGCTTGTACACAAAACGGGGCATACCAAAGACCTTGTTTACGCACATTTTGGATACGGAGGACTTGTAGACCGTGGGCACAAACGAACACTCAACCAACAGTCACCACACACCCCCATCTTTGAACTGAGAATAAATATGAGAATTTGAACGAAAAATGTGTTGCATTTAAGAATTATATCACAGAATGTTTATAATGAATGTTCGTCTTCAGATTATATAGCAATTGCATTTATTGGTACATTAATTGTGATAAGGTGTGTAGCACAAATGGTAAATGGCCTGTACTTGCATAGCGCTTTATTTAGTCCCTGAGTACCCCAAAGTGCTACATTCAGTCATTCACCCCTTCATGGACACATTCAGACACTGGTGATGGTAAGCTACATTGTCGCCACAGCTGCCCTGGGGCACACTGACAGAAGCGAGGCTGCCTAACACTGGTTCCAGCAGGCCCTCTGACCACCACCAGTAGGCATGGTGGGTAAAGTGTCTTGCCCAAGGACACAACAACTGAGACGGACAGAGCAGGGGCTCAAACCAGCAACCCTCCTGTTTCAAGACGAGCTCCTAACTCCTGAGCCACAGTTGCCCCCGACAGAGTATAAATACTGCAGTGACACTCCCTCATAATGCTTCACAATAGATGCACTGGCCCTCCTGGAAGATTACACCTACGGCTGGATCCGGATGGGGAGAGTTTTCAGAGATCACACAGATTTCCTGGCCCACGATGATGACTGGCTAAGCAGCCAATTTATATTCCCTAAAGCAGTCCTATTAGATCTATGTGCTGTACTGGGCTGTGTTAGATCTACCGACCCACCGGAACTCTGCATCCTGCCCCCCCAGCACTTATACGTTTTAAAAGTAGACTTAAAACATACCTAGGAGTGGCGAAATTGAGTTTATATTTGCTTTTATTCAAATTTTTTTGTTGCTACAAGAAGTAATCATATAATTCTAACATTATTTTTTGTCCTTATTGGTTTTATTGCTTGTGCTGCTGCATTTGAATCTATTTACTCTCAGCTTGTTACACATTATTGCTACCTATATTTTTGTCTTTTATTGTAAAGCGCTTTGTTCGCCTTTTGGCTGAATAAAGCTCTATATAGATTAACCTTGATTGATGGATTGAAATAAAACCTTTTTTCATGCTTGCCCATCACCCATAAACATCTCGATTTCAGTATCAATGGAATTGCGCTTTATCCCCCTCTTGATTGCCATGGTTACCCATGAAACGTCCCATATAAGCCAGCTTAAGTCTCTGCAGAACGTTCGTTATTTCTAGGTAGTGATTGCAGCTGTGCGTACTCAAAAGTTTTATAGATTGGAAAATTTCTTTGCAGAAGTAATTTTGTTGTTGTCGCTGAGCCCAAGTACAGTTTTAGTAAGGATTCTACGCAAAGTTTTATAAATGAGACCCCAGTTTTCTAGAGTGCACAACTACTAATTTTCCTGTAAACCCGATTTTCCCACATCAGCTGTGGATCTTTGCAGCTCCTCCAGAGTCACCATGAGTCTCTTAGCTGCTTCTCTGGTTACTGCTCTCCTAGCCTTCCTTGTAAGTTTAGGAAGACAGTCATGTCCTGGTACATTTGCGGTTTTGCTGTATGGAGATATATATGGGTCAGGGGTCTGCAACCTGGGGCTCCGAAGCTGCAAGTGGGTCTTTGTACCTTTTACAATGGCTCTTAATAGCTTAATGATAAATATATATACATAGACGAATGAAAGTTTTAGCAGTTTTTAGATTTTTCCATGGAGTTATTGTATTTCTACAACAGAATGATACTAAATGGACCAGTAATATTTGTTTTTTTGTCATTAGGTTAGAAACTGTGCTGCTTTTTATTTTAACATAATTTTCCACAACTATCTGTATCCTAAAGAAGAAAATGTATCCATCCTCTTTTCTAAATATTCCACATTTCCTAAAGTAGGTCCCTAATGGAAAATTCTAAGTAGTCTTTTCTCAAACATTTGCGGCTCCAAACCAGTTTTATTTAGCTGGACTGAGGACATAGGTTGTTCATAGGGTTGTAAAGGTTGCCGATCTGTCAGCTTTTTTTCACTTATTTTCCCAACTAAACCCCTGAGTTAGGTGGAGTGGATTTTATTTATGAGAATCAGAGTAAAAGGGGGTTGGAGACAAATGTTAAAAACCATGTACGATTTTTCTTCCACTTCATTTATGTTCTACTTTGTGTTGGAGTGTCACATAAAATCCCTGTAATTTAAAGACTGCGGTTGTGATGTGTAAGAGTTTTCCAAGGCAATTTATAATAGACACTGATTTATATAGGCAACACGAATAATCAAACATCTATACAATCTATACAAGTGAACCCTTAGCCTCAGCTGCAACTGTTTGCTCTTCCTTTAGGTAACAGAGGAAACCTCTGAAGTGCTGAAGAAGCTGGGTTACTCTTGTGAGTGTCGAGGACTCATCAACGTCAAAGGGAAAGGGGAGCTGAAAACCTTCTTTGTGTGTACTGACACGAGCAAACAGCAAGGCATGGGGCTGAGCTGAGGCCGGGCCGTCACAGCCAACCGAACTGGAAAAAGACTCATGTACACGGGTTAAGAGTTTACAGACTCCCGCACATCACAAGTCTCAGCCTGGTTGTAACATATGTTCCTGTGATGCTGTTGAAAGGAGGAAAAAAAGGCACCTTCACTGCTTCATAGTGTGGGGGATACTCCTGGGACCATTTAGTTAGATCAGAAGACGACAGAGATGGTTGCCGTGGACAGTCACCATCTTTTTCTATATACAATAAAAACATTTTTGTCATGTAGTTTTTTTGTTTCTAACCTAATGTGAAATTAAATTATGTAATTTTATTCTTGCAGACCTCTTGATTTTAACAAAAGAAAAAAAAAGCATATAAAACCATGCTATATTGGAGATTATTGGGTTTATCTAATTAGGCTTAGATTTGTGCCCTGTGATGACTTGTCATAATAAAAAAAAAATCTAAATTAAGTCAAACAATTAAAAACCTTTCGGAAATTCAGTGATGAATAGTAATCTAGGCTGAGCTGTAAAATAAAAAACCTTTTCGTGCTTGCTTCTAATGGGCATATTCAGTTAACAAAGGTAGATCTCCTGCCTGGTTAAAGCTTAACTCTTCACACCATTATAGAAAGAAAACATGACCCCCCCCCTTAAAGTTCAACTCGTTATGTTCACATTCCTTGGTTCCAGCTTTAGTTTGCAAATTTCAGAAGAGCTGTACTGAATGTATTCCATCATTTTTGTTTATTCCACTCTGAAAAAGAAAAAACAATTCTGCTGCCTTTTGGTTTCCATATGTGCTGCAATATGTGGGGAAATGTTCTGCATGTCTTCAGGTGTGGGGTTTAACAACCTTCCTGATGTGAATTTTTTTTTTTCTTTCCTGGCCACCATAACGCTGTCAGTTCCTCTGAATCTGTCTTGTGGCCTTGTCATCTGAGACCAACATCTTGTCTGTAATTGCTGTTGCATAATGTATTACCCTTTCTGTGAACAAATGTGACATTGACTTTTTGTACAGTTACAGAATGTAATAAATGTTTTCCTAAGTCTGCAGCTTGACATTTATAGTTGAAAAAGATTAGACGGAACCAAGGTTTATTGATTGAAATGCACACAAGAGTCAGACAAGAAGCACCTTTTGTACAAAAACTTAGGTTAATAAACTGAACGAGGCTGGCTGGAATGTCATTTCACTGTGACGAGGTGAACCACATCCGGACAGGTCAACGAAGTCTCCATCGGTTCACTCGTCTCATGAACTGAAGGCAAAAAGAAAACCATTGTCCTTTTTTTATTTTAGGCATGCATACCCCTTAAATGTAGTCTCCTACATATTTTGAAGTGAAAATCTTAATTTATCTAAAAAGTTGATAAATCCATTTATGGCTGATTTATCTACCGCAGGCAGGATTAAAATATGGAACCTGGAAAAAAATAAATAAAAAAAAGTCGAAGATCAAAAGGAACAGAGGATGCAAGAAAGGAAGGAAGGGATTAAGGATATTAGAAGGGAACAAGAAAGGAAGGAACACATTGGAATAGAAGGGAAGATAAAAGGAAGTAAGCAGAAAGAATGTGAGAAGGCAGATGACACAAGGACAAGGAAAAAAAATCAGAATGAAGGAATAAAAGTGTTATGAGACAAATGACAAGGAAATAGCAGGATGTTGGAAGAAACAAGAAATTAATGCCAAGAAAAAAAACTTTCCACACAAATTCCATACAGTTCCAGACTGTGTAGGATTCCTATATTAATCATGACTAAGGTTAGGGTGAGCAAACCTAACTTACCTGTTGTGAGGTCTATGAGGGGTTCAGGTAGCTCTGGGGGCACGGTGATGCCCATGGCCTTCCTGATGCCGTAGATGCTGCTGACATCACATGGGGCAACTTGACCAGTCAGAGACGTCAGGTTTCCTGTAACCTTCTCAGCTGTGAAGGAAGGACAATAAATCAGACCATGGGAGATAATGAGCTCATATAGCAGAGGAAATAAAAGGAATTAAAATTAAATAAAGCCATGGCTCTTTTAGTGAGGATGTTTTGTTCTCAGCTGAAGAATATTTTGATGTTTTCGATGAAAAGGCCACATTATCAGCTCAAACAGAATGCAATCCATCAAAGGAAAATGTCTCCTATCCCTGGGAAGTGGGGCCCCAGTGACTTGAATCAGATCACTGTCTAACCACACCTGTGTTAGATGAATCCTGAAGAGGTAAATGAAGGGTTGTTGGAGGTCTACAGCTGGAGGTGAGACCCCAGCGGAGGAACAAAGGGGCCTATGCAGCGAGAGGCTCTTACCCAGCTCCAGCTCCTTGGGAGTCGGGGCCAGCAGGCAGATCATGTTAGGCGCCTGCTTGGCACTCAGGCGCTCCCTCTGTGCTTCCTGCAAGTTACGCAGCAACTTTGTAGTCTCGTCCAACTTCTGCTGGAAGTGCAGGGCGTCTGTAACAGATAGGGGAGGATCAACGCGGATACTCTGTTCGCACTTCCTCTCAGCTCCTCCTGTTACGTTTGGGTAACCCCCACAGACACGGCTTACATTTGCACAGCACAATAAATCCTTTCATTATGAATCGTGACAAAATCCCAATCAAAAACTAATTAGTCTAAGATCTAAGTAAACGTATAATAGGGTGAGGAAGCCTATTGGTGGCAGTAAAACAAAACCCTGTCTTTATGTTCCCCACACATATACTTTATCTGCAGTCTCATAATGGCTACTAACTGTATCCAGAAGTACATTTTTCTGTTAGCAAATGTAGTCCTTTGTTACTTTAAACTTAAAGCTGAGGATGTTACCCCCGGATAGTTCCTCAGCTTCATCCAAGCTTGCAGCAGAACGCTGGAAGTCCAGCCTGTTGGATGAGTTGGCCTCAGCTACCTACGAGAGACAGAGAGGGGAAACAAGAGGCGTGGTCAGATTAGAAAATGCATTCCACCCTGGACAGGTGATGTGCCAATGGAACATCAAGGCCTTTTAATGCTTTCTTTCTTTTTTTCTATAGATACTGCTTCTCTGATCCAATAAAAATCAAACCCAGTCAAAAGCTGCAACGACAGAGCAGGGGATGAGTGTAAACTGGACAGTAGCCAAGAACAGCAAACAGACAGCACAGAGAGTGGCTCTGTGTCTGACGGTGGGGCCAGAGCTTTGGTTTCCTCTGCTGCTCTGAGGAGCGACTGAGCTCTGCAGCCAGCGGCGATGAGTATGCTGAGGGAAAACACAGCCCCCTCCGAGTTCTCAAACTGCGGACTGTGAGCGATCAGCTCTTGAAGGGAAATGTTCTTTCCATGTGTGGATGGATGGCAGTTAACGGTGGGCCCCCGCTGTGTTGACACAGCTGGTCGGTGCAGAAACCATCAGCCAAGGCCATCTATAACACAAATTAAATGAAGGCTCCTCATATGGGGTGTAATGCAGGCGCACACGTGACGGGCTTTCCGCTGGGCAGAAGCCCAGCAGGAGCAGATGAGGCTGAGTGGCTCCGGTTTTGTATTACATGGCGCTCGCTGATTCTTGTCATTCTACAGTTAATGTCCATTTCCATTTCTCCTGCGGTGTTAAAAACACAATGCACAGAAGCAGCTCCACATTAAGAGACGGCCTCACCTCCATGCCACTCTTGTTCTCTCGTCTGCTTCCTGGCTCCTCTGGCTGCTGGACGGGAAGAAACGACAGAAAAGCAACATCAGAGGATCATCACTCTTAGTTCTGTGCCTCTAAGAATTGGTAATACAATGTGATAATGGGTCCTTACAGGCTCAGTCTCCTTTAGACATCTTGAATGCTCTCCATTGGTCATCGCATCCAGAAGACTGTCGCCCATTTTGTACACATACTCATCAGATCTGGCTAAGAACTCCAACAAGCTGCCAGACAGACACAAGCATCTACTAAACAACTGTTTTTAAACCTCACAATTGTTAACTAGTCTGTGAATCATTTGCCGATTAAGGCTACTGAGAAGTTGATTTTAACACAACCTAAACTTTGTTGAAAACTGACTCCTCTGCGCAGGATTTCATGGACAGGTGAGGACATGTTGCTAACTAATCACACACCTTTTGATCCCTCTGCTTTTCTAGGAAAAGAACAAAGTCTTACAGAAAGAGACAGACTCAGACAGAGCTCCAACCACCAGATAAAACCATAAACTGAATTTACTGAAATTTACATCTGAGCTCATAAAGCTATATGAATCTGAAATCACGTACGATGTATCACTTCAGCTAACCTCCCACATTGGATAACTGAGTCCTACCATTAAATAAACAGCCCTTATTTTGATCATTTCATTGCCTTATCCTCAAACATCCAAGTGTTTTATCGGGATATTTAAGTAACAGACCAACAGAGCAGTGCGCACTTGTAGAAGCAAGTGAAAGAAAATTTGGATTTTCCTCCATTTAAAAAATAAAATAAAAACCTGAGACATACATTTGTATTCACTCTGACACCCTTAAATAAAACCCAGAGTAACCAATTGTCTTCAGATATCAGCTAAATTGTAAAGAGAATCCACTTTTGTGTATAACACAACTGCAAACCTACAAGGACAAGATCATCCACCTATAGGAGAGAAGGCCGTGATAACACTGGATAATCTGTTGACATGGCAACTACAAGCTGTGCACTTCACAAAGACTGGCAAGATGGGTCACAGGAAGTCCTTTGTCCCGTTGGTCAAAAACTGAAAATGTCCAAGATGGAGCTTTGCTCAGATAAAAATTTAACTTTTTTGGCCAACATGGAAACACTGTGTGGTTAAAACACATAACGCTATGAAACAGGATGGTGGCAGCATCATTTTGTCGAGATGCTTTTCTTCACCATGTACAGGGAGCCTGGTCAGAGTCGATGAGCAGATGGATGGAGCTGAATGCGGGTTAACCCTGGGAGATAACTTGTTAGTGAGCTGCGAGACTAGAACAGCAAAGGTTCACCTTTCAGGAGGACAACAATCCAAAACATACACAGACAGAGCTGCAATGGGAAAGTATGTTCATAAGAATGGCCCAGTCAAAGTTCGGACATATGGACATGTGGCTGTAATGTAAAAACAAACAGTGAGTAGTTTTGGCAAGGCAATAAATATAGGGTACTACTAGATTAGATCGTCATGTTTTAATGTCAAAAGAAAAGGCATATTATCTGTTATTCTGGTTGAAGCCTGTATTTTGTCTCATAAAACAAAAACAACGGTCTCCCCGCGCCTTAATCCCCCCCGCTGAAACACCCGGCCTGCTTTAACTGATCAGCTGACCTGCCCAGTTAATATGAGGTGGGATTTCTGGGTCACTGAGCAGTCAGTATTTGCTCTGTTCCATGACATCAGACAAAGAAAAATGTGTGAAAATCCTTTGTCTGGACGCAACGCGTGGCCTGTAAGCTGAAAGCGAGCTAACAAACCTTACACAAGTATCATGGTACTACTGCTGCTGCATTATTACTAATCTGATAAAACAAAATCAAGGAATAAGACCACAGGTTCCCATGATAGGCTTTGCTCAATCACACTGGGCGGCATTTTTCCTGTTAGGAGAAGTGACTTGAATGAAACATTGTGGCAGCTGCTAATTCTAACTGGTTGTGTTACAGAGCTTGAAACACTAGACGTTAAGCATCTATGTCGGAAATAAGGAAAAGAGACTGAATTACAAATGATGCATTATTATCTTCCTATTTGCACAGAGTAGTTCTTTGAGCAGACTCTAAACTTTGTTTCTTAGCTAATCTTTTTTTTCTTCATAAAACAAACCAACAACAGAAGGTCCCATTCATGTATTCCTGATTCTCAGGCAGTTAGTGTGTCACTGAGCAGAGTGGTATGTAATGTATAAACCGAGGCTGTACTCTGTGACCTGAGGATGAATGTTAGGGTGGAGCTGTGTCTGCAGCTGTTTGCTGATCTCCTCTAGTCTGAATAAAGTCCGCGAAAAAAAAGGGAACATCTGGACAGTAATCAGTGAGGAATGCCTATGACAACGTTGTCAGTAAATCCCACTGCGTCTGTGGTCAAGCTGTTACATACCTGTCTGAGCCCTGCAGACTGGACTCCTCTCCGTAGAACGAGTAGATGAGATCAGAGTCGTCCTTGCTGATGTTGGCGAAGCTGGAGTCGTATGCTGGTGCGTAGGATGTGAACGGGCCGTAGCTCAGGTAGGACACTGGGGAGAGTTTGTGACATGTTAGAAATCTGTCAGCTGCTCAGACATTAGACCAAGAGATGGACTTGGAGCAGCTCAGATACCTGGAGTCACTCTGTTCCTTTTGTCCTCCCTGAAGCACTGCAGGCTGTTCACGCCGTTTTGCAGCCGATTGGACATCATGACCAGTTTCACCGGACAGTATCCAACATCTGAACAGAGAACATTTAACCATTGATTTCAATAATAGAAGGTCTGCATTAAATGTGTTCAAAATGCCAGATAATATAAATGTTAAACATCACTCCCCTTGTAAATATAATTTAAAAAAACTCTATATGTCACTGCAGAAGCATAACTGCTCACCAAAATACAACATTTAAAAATCTAAAAATCACCATTAACTATTTCTTAAAACATTCGAATTTCCACCGTCTTTGGGGGAAAAATGGGCCCACAGCATTACAGATTCTCCACCGTACCTAACTGCTTTTCCACACATTCGTCCTTTGTGTAACTCTACACAACGAAAGTGTTTGCTGTATAAAAGGGCAACCGTAGACTCATTTAACCAAAGCAGATGGTCTCGGCTATTGTCCAACTCCACAGCGGTACGTTCGTGATGGAAGGGCAAGAAGAGCTCTTTTCTCTCTCTCCTGAAATCAACAACCCTGAAATCAACAACTGGTTGGCGAGAACATAGAATCTCATGGTTGCTATGGAGACCAGCCGACAACATTCATTCCAGCGGTTCTCCGACCGTGAGGTTTGAAGATTTGTTATACCTGCCCCACCCCTCTTCTCACTGTGAATGATGGCAGGATAAATATAGGTCCTCATCTAGCCTAATGGACCCCTGTGTGACCTCATATCAATAACCCAGGGAAACAGTCATGAATTACTGAATATAGGTCCCAAAAACTCTGAACAACTAAGTTTAGATTAAAAACTGCCCCAGGTAACATTTCTCGTTACAGATACCACTAGTTGTGCTTTGAATATTTTTGTTTTAAGCTGTTTTCTCATAACGAGATGCGATTTTTTTCCTCAATAATTTAATGCCCCTCACCTCAAAAGGTTGGACTTCTCAACGATTGTTAAACTACAATAAAAGATTACCTTAAGTGATTTTCAGTATGTATTTTTTTCCAAAGTCTTTACCATGTTTGCAGGTAAACTTGGACAGAACTGTTTAGATCCCATTAGATAGCTGCTTAATTTCTGTGACAGCAACAACAGCTTTAATTTTTTATCCTATTGTTCGTACCCCCGGGTGATGGATCGGCTGGGTTGAGTACGGCGAGAGTGGTGGAGCCATCAGACTTCCGCCTCACAAACTCCAACTAAGAGACAAATAAAATGATCACTTCCTGATAAAAAAAATAATTAATATAAATATTTCAAATTACGATAGTTTGATGGAAATGTGCGTTTTCACCAGGTAAATCATGGATTATTGCTCAACTGATGACCAATAAATTATCTACAGCATCTTTTCTTATCATACTGCCAGTTCAGGAAACAGGCTTTCTAAAGGAAAATAAATTAACTTAAAAAAAAGCTTTCTAGTGAATTCTTGCTTCCTACATCACACTGCACCACTCTGTTCGACAGCTTTCCTCCAGACTCCTCGATGACTTTGCGGATTTCCTCCAGTTCTTTCTCGGCCTTTGCCGCTTCGTCCTTGGAGTCTTTGTCCTGTCTGCAAATGAATTTCAAATTGAAAAAATAAAAACAAGGATGAGACACTTTGACCATGAGCCGATATTTTTGTAGCAGTAGCAAAAACCAGGCACACAATAATGCAGGAAGGAAGACTACGTGCTTAAATGCCAAAAATTCTGCTTTTATACCCCAGTTCATCTATTTGAAACAAATCTCTAACGTCGACACACGTCATCAAGATGAAACAGGTCGTGGTGAGTCTTCATGCAACAAGCCGTTTTGGTCACCAGGTCCAGTTAATTCATCTGAAAATAAAGCTAATGAAAAGGATGTACAGCAGCAGGAGTAAACGCGTCCTAACATGCCGTCAGGCATTCCTCACATTCTCTGCCTCCAGCTCTGCAGTAAAAAAACCGACACATGTGAAAGTCAAGCTCACGGAAGACAACTCCATGCAGTGACTGAGTGGGAACTGTCTCATAAACACACAACATGCTGTTTCTGACTAGTCGTCTCGGCTTTACGGTAATCTGTGAAACCTGCCGATATTTCACTCTTCACTGAAAACTGACGTATCCTTTACACAGGTATCTAAAGGTTCAACGTGTTGATAACAGAGTTCCAGTTATCAGTGGAATGTGTGACGTTAGCATGCTGAAGCACCTTGGTGTGCTGGGTGTCTGGGAACGCTCACTGCTCTCTGCCATCGTGACTCCCTCCTTGTTCCGGTCTGAGCTGGTGACTCCTTGTTCCTCTGACTTCACTGGCTGTTTGGCAAAGCGGTCAAGGCCAGACATAAAATCTATGCTCTGCTTCAGACTCTCCAGCCTTTCCTATTGGAGGAGCAACAAAAAAACATTTAGTGACCTAAAAAAGAAAAAAACAGATGAAGAAAATAATAACTGCCTTTGCTGTACGGCAGGGATGTCCTTCAAGTTTTAGATGTGTGCTTGCCTCAACACAGCTGATTCTGGCTGAGTTCCATGTTATCTAGCTCTGCAGAGGCTTGCTAATTAACTATTCAATTGATTGAGCTGCGTTGAATCAGGGCAACATCTACAAGCAGGCTTTCAAGAAGGAAAGCTTCAGAAGGTTTGTTCTCTAGTGCCCCCATGTGTTGGATCATTACAATATCAAGTCTGACTTCCTGAACTCCTTTTTGTTGCTAAAGCAAACACACAACTATTAGGGGAAAGGTTTACAAAAATTAAACTCACCATCTACATACAAATGTTCTGGTCCTTTCCAAACCCTTCAACTTTACTTTTTTTGAGGTTACCACCACACACTCCTGGGTATGTTTTGTTTTTAAGAGCAGTATTTATGCTTAAAGGGTTCTGTATGCAGTGATATATAGTCTTAGTCCTAACATTTGTAGCCAAAAGGGACTGCAGTGAATTTGTATAGTCACTTTTATTGATATTACAATACATTCCAGTAAACGTAGTTTATTGCGACTGTGGCTCAGGAGGTAGGAGCTCGTCCTGTAACCGGAGGTTTGCCTGTTCGAACCCCTGCTCTGTCTGCCTTGGTCGGTGTGTCCTTGGGCAAGACCGTTCACCTGCCTTGTCCGCTGGTGATGGTCAGAGGCCGCCATTGTTCGGTAGCCTCGGTTCTGTAGGTGTGGCTACGATGTAGCTCACCATCACCAGTGTGTGAATGACTGAATGTAGATTAAGCGTACATTTACCATTTAAATATCATCCTAAAAGTTTTACTCCATATAGCCCATCCCTAATGCACACCACACTTTTCAGATATGTCTTTTTTTTTTTTTTATAGTTAGAAAACACCTTATTACTTACGCACTACTTTGTGTTGATCCATAACATAAAACCCCAACAGAAAACATTGAAGTTTGTGGTTTAAATCAAACAAAATGTAGGAAAAAAAGTTCAAGGGGTATGAATGAATACTTTTGCAAAGCATTGTAACTCAGTCTAACAATAAATACCCGACTGTTGCAGCCAGACATCTTTCTTTGAGTTTTTCTGTTTCTTTCATTCCTGTGCACCCAGTGTAAGGACAGAGTCCACCGCCTGACATCAGTATAATCTGTTATTGTTTCTAAGGGACACTTTAAGCAACTCTTCTTTACAACAAGCTTCGGTTTATTAATACAAACAGACTTTTTC
Source organism: Valencia hispanica (assembly GCA_963556495.2). Lineage (NCBI taxonomy): Eukaryota > Metazoa > Chordata > Actinopteri > Cyprinodontiformes > Valenciidae > Valencia > Valencia hispanica. Next base: position 46,085,089 of record OY747701.1, read on the forward strand.
TACTATTTCCAGTCCAGTACTTTTCTCAGACTTGAATTGGATCACTCCACTACATCTTAACTTGATCTTTTATGGGCCTTTCTGTATGAAGATTTGTTCTTTCACGTAGAATAGGGTTTCTGCTGGGTTCAGACAGGTTCAGGTGTTTGTGCTAAAATGTTGTGATAAGTTTTCAACAGACATGGCATTTAGCATTTTCACCAAACATAATCATCTTGACCTTATCTGTTGAAAACAAATGGAATCAAAAGCCTTTCTACTCTAAATAGTCCTGCAAACCTGCATTGTGTTCATCTGAGGATTCCTTTATAAAACTCTTATTAGTGAAAAACTATATGGTTTTCTAACATGAGCTGATATTAGCGAATTAAGATATTCTGGCTGCACAACTTTGGATTGAAAAAACCGCAGGGGGGAAAATACACACACATTTTTATGAGGAAATCTGAATGATCAGACTCATACCTGGCTCAGGATCTTCATCCCAGAGTGTAACAGTTTTCGAGCTGCCTTATGGTAGATTGTCTCAGGTTTGTTGTAAATCATGGCATTCTCACACATGATTCTGAAATCTACCTGCAGCAACAAAATATCCAATGTCAAGCATTAGACAAGTTACAGTTGAAACCAGATTTTTACATACACTTCAGAAATTATTTTTTTCTTTACTGTCAAGCATCAAATGAGAGTAAATTGTTGTTTTGGATCAATAAATAATAAAAAAATGTTTGGGGTATTTGGGAAATGCCAGAATAAAGGGAGAGAATTGCTATGTATTTTTTATTACTTTCATCAAGTTACACGTAGACTAAGCTTATTGCGTCTTTAAACAAAAAGAAAACTCCAGATGATTCCATTCTGAGCGTAATTTAGCAAATAAGAGTCGCCAACTGTCAGACTCTAGATGTGTAAAGGTAGTAGACATACACCAAAAGACTTCCATTTGCAAATGCAGAGAAAGATAGTTTTACAAAGTATTGACTCAGGAGTCTAAAACCAAATGCATATTACACTTTTAGATTTTTATAAAGCAAATCTGAAACCACATATCACTTTCCTTGCAGTTCATAATTATACCATCATTTGTGTTGGTCTATAAAAACAAACAAAAAAATAATTGATGTTTTGGTGTTACAATGACACAAAATTTGAAACATTTTAAGAGGTAAGAATCCTTCAGCAAGGCACTGTAAAAGCACCTTATGGAGTTGTAGGTCTCATCTCTGGTTCACCTACACACTTACCTTGAGTTCATCCAATGAGTGGTAGCACTCTTTCTTGACTTTGTCCCTCATAGTACTGAAGTCCATCGGGCGTTTGATAATTGAAGAATAACCGGGTGCAATGAGATCAGTCACTGGAAATGCGAAGAATGCATTGGGGTCTTTCCTACAGTGTAAACAGATTTCAATCACATATGAACCAAAACATACACTAAATAGAGAGATGCGGACAGAGAGGGCGATGAATGTGATTCTAAGATCCGTAAGTGAGTTTTCTTGTGCAGTAACTAATAAAATAAAAGTGGCAGAGTACTCTAAACAGCTCATTCTGAAAGGGACTGAAATTGTCAACAATTGAGCTGGTGAGATCGCTTTACGTGAGAGTGATTTTGTGCAAAAAACTTCATTAACGTGTTTTGTACAGACCATAGACCTATTACAACTTGTTTTAAAAAGAGGCATAATATGTCCCATTTAAAGAATATTTAGAACCATTCTGGATCAGTAAGTGGTCAGTACTGCACCTTTGTAGCTGTCTGATGAGCTGGTTCAAAGCTTCCTGCAGAGGTGTCTGCTCTTTTTCTGCAAAAGAAGACATCAGAAGGAAATAAAAAAAAAATAATTAAAAGCTTTGAGAAAGAAAGTTGAAATAAAGTCTGGACATTATGAGACCACCTTCCAGCTTATCCAGCTCTGAACGAATAGGAGTTCTGCTCTGCTCTCTGTCGTCTTCCCCATCTGCATCATGTCCTTTCTTCTTCTTAGTCATCTACCAATGAACAAAGAAAATATTCACCTTCAGAGCAGTGAGTCTATTTGCTAAGATCTCTGACAGTTGTGGCCAAAAGAGATAAAATCGACAGAAGTTTAGTTCTTCACAAACTACATCATTGTTTCACAGTTAGAAAAGTTGAAATTAAGCTTTTAAAAAAAAAAATCTGGATCCCGAAGTTTTCAGTTTTAAATGTTAACAGAGGGACATAAATTACCCCAGAATTTAGCCTTTTAAAACACTGTTAATTGTCTCAATCATCAATTTACATACATCAGGCTTCCTGCTCATTTTCAATTCAAAATTCCCTACTTCCCCAGGCTCAGATTTCCGGTTATAAGTCCTAATTAGCAAAAATCAGATGGATGGATACAACTTTTAAACCATAACACAGAGGATTAATTATGGAAAAAAAATTATCCATACTTCTCCAGGCCTGGAAGACACCTAATAGTTAAACGCCGAATCATGATGGTGGTATAGTTTAAAAGGTATTTTATTATTACTCTTTCAGGTTAACTCTGTTTTGATATCAAACAACATTTTGCTAACATAATAAAGTTTGTGGAAAAAAAAACATTTGTGTTAACTATTCTGTACTCTTCTTTTTCCTTTTTACCTTTTTCTTCCCTCTGTCTTCCTCTGGAGAGCCGAAGCTTCTGTCTTTATCCTTCTTCTTTTTCTTCTTCTTGTCTTTGGGTTTGTCGCTGTCAGCGGGTTGCTCCTCATAAAAAGTGTCCAGACTGGAACTTCCCGTCGTGACTTCGTTCCCGGACACCTTCAGCACCAGCTTCAGCGGTCTTTCTCCGTAGTCTGTGAGCATCAAATCAATGAAATAGTCAGTAGGTCAAAGTGTCTCCAATAACAAACAATGGCTGTTCGTCCTTACAGCTCAGGGACGAAATAAACAGCTACCAGACAGGTAAGGGATGTTGCAGCTCCAATTATAGTTTCATATCGCTAACACTCTTTATAAACACAGACACATGCAGGTAATAGTCCCATAAATCCGGTCTGTAGTTAACGTAGCTGGTAAATAGTTTCCGAGCTAACGCTATTACGGAGCTATCATATCGAGAAAACAATTATTTTCTTTTTTTCAACAAAAAAATCTATAAAAAATACAAGGTGAATAAAAAAAGATACCAAATAAAATACCTTCATATCCATGTTTTTCGGACTTGTGCTTTTTGTGCTTCTTGCCCATTGTTTGTATATTAGTCACCGGCTGCTAACGCTTCTCAGAAGACCGTGGTAGCGGAAGCATTACGGTGAGAGAAAACAGGCTACAGCGCCACTTGGAGGCAAGGAGGGGATTACACGCTACCATGCGGACTCAAGGGCAGCCAGGAGGGGGCGCTAAAAGCTTGATATTAACGTTGGTAGGCTTCCATTCTCACCTAAACCCGCTTCAAATTAAAATCCACGATGTGCGTTAACCTTTAGACAGAGGTGGGTAGAGTAGCCACAGATTGTATTCAAGTAAAAGTAGCACTACCTCTATGGAGGACTACGGGGGTCATTGGAAAAGCAATACAGCATTTTGACAATGACTGCTTAATTGTGAATTAAAGATTTCCAATGACCCCCGTAGTCCTCCATATACCTCAACATATTTTTACTCAAGTAAAAGTACAAAGTAGTAATTAAACAATTACTCAAGTAAGAGTAAAATAAGTATTTGGTAAAAAGGCTAATCAAGAATTGAGTACTTGAGTACTTATTTTGAGATCATAACATATGATTTAATAATTAAAAAATTATGTAACTGGACAGAAATATAAAGTTATGTGCAAACTCTAAAGACTAAAAATAAATAGAAATACATTATATAATTGAAAATAACAAATGTGAGTAGAAGAAAAATATTTACAAATCCATATTTTTTCCAAAGTAAAACCAATGAAACCAATATTTACAGTAGGTAGTGTATTCATGTGAGACCAACTTAAGGTACCTCTTCTTGACCTCCAAATGGGACAACGGGCTCAACAGATACTCTTAAAATGATGAAGCTTGTGTACAAATAAGATGCCTCACTTCAACATAAACTTTGAGTCTCATGTGTTTTTGGTTAAAACAAGCATTCAGGTTCATTCTGTAAAGGTATTCGCAGTGGGTAGAGTGGCCAGAAACTTTACTCAAGTATGAAAACGAATACTACATTACTCAAGTAAAAATAAAATATAGTATAGGGTATAGATAATGGATAAAAGTGAAAAGTATGGTCTATTAAAACTACTCCTAAAAGCAATTTATTTTTTCAAAGAGTTACTCAAGTATATGCAACTGAATGTAAATGTGAATGTAACTAGTTACTACCCACCTCTGCCTTTAGAGTATTTGAATCAAGGCAAAACGACTATTGCATACGTACAGTGCCTTGCAAAGGTATTCTTAGGACAGCTATTAGTCAAGCATTTCACAAATCTAGGATTTATGGAAGAGTGGCAAAAAGATAGCTGTTGTTACACCTTTTCTCAGTTGCTTTAGTGCATTTTCTCACATCACTATTAACATTTGCACAACAGCTCGTGCATTTCACAGAAGAATTAGTGCAAACTGCAAAATCTAGTTGATAATCTGTAAAAAGGTTTTCACTTGCTCAAAACCTTCCTCAAAAGCAAGTATTCATGTCAATGAAAGTGTCAGCGTCATCAAAATTAGAAGTTCTGTCACAATTGTTTATGAACAAGATAGTGAAATGGAATTTAACTGAACCATGCATAGTATTGTAAATCATTCTTGCACATCTAAAAGGAAAGAGTACACACTATGTCCTGCTTGGTTCATTTATGCTAGCCAATTGAGGGTTCATGGGACAACTGATAATTCACACGCTCATCATCAGCGAAAACAGGTTCACCTGGGAGAAATTGTTCAAGATTTTTAGGAAAAAATTAGAAAGACTTGCAAAAGAATTACAGATTTTGAATACTGATTCAGCTGCTTTGTATGTAATGACTCAAGCAATGAGTTTAGTTTTATATGGAATGACTATTCTGCATTTATAAGTTTAGTTCATTATGAAACTATAATTTTAGAAAACAGAAGAGAATTACATGAAAGCAATTGAGGCATGTCAAAAGGCAACTTGTAAGGAATGAGAAACTGCTTCTATGATGTGCACAAATTACTAAATGTTGTGGAGGTTCAACCAAGAGTTATGGGAATTTTAATTTTGATCAGAGAAATGCACCAAAGCAACCAAGATATCAGAAATCTGCTGTTTGCCACAATCCATATAGGGCTGACAGCAAACAAAGAAGGTGCTCTGGCCAGATGGGACCAAAATCAACTTATTGGCTAATTTGCATGACGCTATGTGTGGTTAAAAACCTACATCTTAAACACACTATTCCCAATTGTGAAATATGGTGGTGGAAGTATTATACCTTGACTGCAAAAGACTTAAGACTGGCATGGAGTTTTGTCTTCCAGCTGGAGGACAGAGATTCTATGGATGCATGCAGAACTACAATGACCTCAGTCAAAGCATACTTATTTGTTAAAATGGGCTTGTCAAAGTCTAGGCATAAATCCCGTTAAAAATAAGTGTCGAGAAAATTGTAGTTCACAAATGTTTTTCATTAAACAAGACTGAGCTTTGGCTATTTTATACAATAAAAAAAAAGCATTGGACAAAAAAATTATAGTCTTTAAATGTAATAAGCTGCAAGTAAAAAGATAAAACAATCAGTCAGAATCAGTTATTTTTTGTGAGGCATTGTGAAGTTCACTTTTTTATTCAGATTTTTGTTTTTCATTTTCTTTTTTCTGAATTCCGTATTTTAGGATGTATCAGCATTTGTTTCAGGGAAAAAAAGGAATCTGGTAGAAAAAAGAGACTCTTTGAGGAGAACAAAATAAATTTCTTAGTGCCCTAGATGAGTAACCTAAAGCTGTAGAGGAAGTGACAACACTTCTGGCACAGTTTTACCCACATGAAAGGGACATAAAGAAGGGCAAGAGATGTCCCAGATGAAGCCCATGAAAGTGTATAAGATGAATGAATGATTTTCTTTCTGTGTCTGTCTGGGCAGGGGGTGGGGTAGTTAAAGGCTGATAACTTTTCAATAACGAAGCCTATTTTTGCATTAATAAATAATACCTCATGGATTTAAAAAAACACTGAAGAAATTCTAGTTCAAGCAAGAAAATCCAAATAGGCAGAATAAGAATATATCTGTAACTTGTATCAGCACATTCTGATAAAAAGGAAATGTCCAGAGAACTTCTCAATTCTCACGCGAGCTAATTTCCATATTTCTTACTATAAAACAAAGTGTAAAAGCCTTATAAAACTCCCCTCATTTTAATGTGAGCATCTGCGTTTCTGCATCCCGCAAGCTCTAGGAAATGTCATGAAAATTTCAGGGCTGCAATGCAGGTGTGAAATTGTCTTTAGGTACCCTTCCTCTAATATACCTGGTATGAAAGAAAACATGTACTTGTATTGGTAGCCCTTTTTTGTAGCTTTTAGTTGTGAATAAACTCAGTGGATCATGTTTAAACTAACCAGTGTAATCTCCAACAGCAGACAAATGACACTCTGTTGGATTTGTGTTTTGCAGGACTCCATCGAGTCTGGAGCTTCCCTGCCTGTCTTGCAGAGCTGTTATGCTCTGTTAAATTGGCACATATTGTACTGGCTGATGAATGACAGATGTTTTATTCATGGAGGAAAGATAGTGTACATTCTTTGAAGCACATTCCAGGTTTCATGAAGAGGGTAAAGGATGGGGGCAGATGGTTTGAAAGGAAAGAAGACTGACTGAATTCACCATTTCAGCCATTTTTGCCTGCAGATGAAAAGGTTATTCTGACAGTCTGTTGATGTTTCAGTCTCATATCTAGGCAAACCCATCCCCAGCAAATCATGTCTTGATCGGTGTCATGAAGAACCAGCATCATTCTTACACACGGACCTAGTATATCTGACTGATGCTCTGATGAAACAGCTACAATTACTGGAAGAAAAAATACAGTGCAATGCAGTTCTTGCCTTTTAAACTTTTTCACATTTTGTCACATAACAACCGCAAACTTCAATGTGTTATATTGAGCTTTCATTTGATAGAACAACACAAACTAGTGCATCATTGGAGGTGATAGAAAATTAATTCATAGTTTTTAAAGTTTTTTACAAAAAAGTAAAATGAACAGCGTGGAGGGCATTAATTTTTTAAGTCTCCACAGATTCTGAACTGGATTTAGGTCTGGACTTCGACTGGACCATTCTAACACATGAATATGCTGTGATCTATACCATTTCCCTGCACCTCTGGCTGGATGTTTCATGTCGTTCTCCTGCTGAAAGATGAGCCTTCGCCCCAATCTTAAGTCTTTTGCAGCGTAGATCTGGTTTTCTTCAGTATTGTCCTCCTCATAACTTCATCCATCTTCCCCTTGGTTCTGACCAGCTTCCCCGTCTCTACTAAAATAAAGCATCTCACCACCATTTTTAGTTCTGGAAAAAACATGTATTATTTTCTGTTATTTTTGTTTGTCTATTAGGAACGTGACATACTATTGGAAGTCACTGTAGCTTATAGTCAAAGCAGAAGATAAATGGTTCACTATTCCTGGGCTAATTACAATTATGTCTTAGTCTAGTTATTTTTGTTTAATAAGTAGTAAAATATTAATTTAGCACAGCAATGCTGTTGGGCCTGAATATTTAGCCGTTATTGTTCCAGATCTGAAGGCAGATCAATTAAGACCAATCTTTCTTTGTGTGCCTTTACCCTTTTTACATTTCAGCAGCATCTGTATCACCTAAATGGCACCTATGTGCTGCCTAAAGTGTAATAAAACCTTAGATTTCTTATCATTTTCGCACTGCAACAGAGACAGAAAAGTTGTGTGTGCAATTCCTGTGAAAGTAATTGTTGCCACCGAGAGGAAGTTCAGTGTTGTTGGAGGTTTCAAAAGTTTTTCATGCAAAGAGATGAAGGTAAGACTAAAGAATTTAGGATAAAAAAGATGTTCCTGCTACTGCAACAGCAGAGTGGCATTCCTTCAGCTCCAGGCTGTTGAAGTGGATGAATCTTTAACTAGTCTGGCTCAAACCATTTTTATTACAGCGTGAAGAACCTATGAAAGCAAAGGATACATTTCAAAGGAAGACATTTACAGATGTTTGTAACAGTGGAAAACATTTGGATTTTATCATAACTTGACAAATTCTGTCACAAATGAATAGAAAATGAAACTACATAAAAAACTACATTAATAAATGACATGCTTTTAGCATTCAGCATAATCATCTGAATTAAATGAAAGGATAAAAAATGTCAGTCCTTTTTGATCATCTTTTCTTTTGTTGAAACGTAAAATAAAATATTTAATAATAGATCAATAAGACATACATCTGTTGTACAGTAATGCATGCTTTTAAAGCAATTGTTATTCCATCCATCCATCCATTATCTATACCGTATCTTTTGCAGGGTTATGGGGGGCGGGGCTGGTGCCCATCTCCAGCTGTTATTTTATCCCAGTATATTTTCCAGTAGAAGCCAGTATAATGTGCTTTCTCCAGATCAGCACTGCAGTGGCAGCATAACCCCCCAAAAATGTAAAAAAATAAATATTTTATTTCAATTACATTTATTCATAAAATCCCATATAAAGAAATTATTTTAAACAAAATCCCCAGTAGCACCCTTTCTATTAATTTCTTGTACAACCACCTTTTGTCAGTAGAACAAGACTTGGTGTTCTCCAATAAGATTTACAAGGTTGGAGCATACAGATGGAGCGATCTTTGATCATTCCTCTCTGATGCGTTTCTCTAGAGCTTCTAGAGTTCTGGTCCTCTCTTATGCTCATCAGCTCACCCCACATGTTTTCTTCAGTATGTACATCTGATAGACTTGTAGGAGACATCTGTGGGAGCCCTCTGTCCTGTGGTCGGCTGTAGCTGCCTGGGTGCTCTCCAGGTGGAGGTGGGGGTCTTGTCCTTGCCTCCACTGGGCGTCCTGTGTCGGTGCCTCGGTTGCTGCTGTTGATGTTCTGCTGCTAGTGCAGATGGCTCCCCTGATGGCGTTTCGTTGCATGGTTCATCTGCAATCGGCCCAATGTCCTTTTTCACTGTTGCTTTAAACTGTGTGTGTGCATGGGAGTTGGGTTAGGGGGAGGAGGGGGGTATAAATGTGACCATGCTTTTAAATCTTTGGGGGAGGGATGGGAATGTAGTTTTATGTGGGGTCATTTTAATCTGTAAAGCACTTTGTGATGCAATTCTTGAAGCGCTGTATAAATAAAGTTTGATTTGATATGTAGATGGTGTTTAATGGTAGTTACTGAGATGACCTACGATATGTCTCACTATGCTGTAGTTCTCTAGCAGTGATCCTTAGAGATTTATTTTACCTCTCCTATCACTCTGCTTATTGTGGGTGATGGAAAAACTAATGTGGGTCCTTTTTACACCCAGTGGCTCGGCGCTCAGAAATGGCCGTGTACTTGTCATGTCATATTTGTAACTAAGGGAAACAGAAAGTCATGACTCAAAAGTTCATATGAACTGTGATCAACTTTAAAAAGTTAACAAAAAATTTAAAAATGAAGTCTAAGATTACTTTAAGAATTATTCATTTCATTGGAAAAAGTGTAGGAAAGTCATTTTAAAGAAGCTGTCCTTCAACACTGTAAAGCAGCAGCAATGCGTCCAGCAGTCTTATAACAACTGACGATCCAGCATCCGCCACTCTGCAGCTCCATGAAGGTCATCAGATCCAACTGCTTCAGTCCAGTTAAGGAGCTGCACGTGTTGGAAGTCCTCGGATTAAACATGGATCAGTAGCACCGAACAGGGTTAGCAAATGGCAGATGTTGTGAAATTCATTATCCTCTGTCACAACAGCTGAGCGACGGGGACCAGAAGATTGTTTCCACATGAAAGCCGTGTCCTAACAGAACCATGGGAAACAGCTTCCCGCTCTGCAGACGGGATTGGAGCCGGCATGCTTTAGCATTTGAATGTGCAACACAGCTAAATTACAAATTGGCATAAAGGCTGGTGTTAAAGAGTTTATCTGCATCACACATGGGCTGTGAAACAAACACAAATGTGGTGTTTGGATGTTTATTAAATGTTTTTTTTATTTAAATTTATAATTTTTAGTTAGATTTAAGTCAAGGCCATTTTAACACATAAATATGCTTTTAGCTAAACCATTGCATCCATTGCAACTTTTTGGCCAAAATGCAAAACGCTATGTGTGGCGGAAAACTAACACTGCACATCACTCTGAACACACCATCCCCACTGTCAAATATGGTGGTGGCAGCATCATGCTCTGGGGGTGCTTCTCTTCAGCAGGGACAGGGAAGCTGGTCAGAGTTGATGGGAAGATGGATGGAGCCAAATACAGGGCAATCTTGGAAGAAAACCTCTTGGAGTCTGCAAAAGACTTGACACTGGGACGGAGGTTTACCTTCCAGCAGGACAATGACCCTAAAGATAAAGCCAGGGGAACAAAGGAATGGTTTAAAACAAAACATATCCATGTGTTAGAATGGCCCAGTCAAAGTCCAGATCTAAATCCAACCGAGAATCTGTGGCAAGATCTGAAAACTGCTGTTCACAAACGCTGTCCATCTAATCTGACTGAGCTGGCTCTTTTTTCACAGAAGAATGGGCAAGAATTTCAGTCTCTATATGTGCAAAGCTGGTAGAGACATACCCTAAAAGACTGGCAGCTGTAATTGCAGCAAAAGGTGATTCTACAAAGTATTGACTCAGGGGGCTGAATAATTACACACACCCCACTTTTCAATTATTTATTTATAAAAAAAATTTTGGAATCATGTATGATTTTTGTTCCACTCCTTACGTGTACAACACTTTGTATTGGTCTTTCACGTGGAATTCCAATAAAATTGATTCATGTTTGTGGCTGTAATGTGACACAATATGGAAGTTCAAGGGGGCCGAATACTTTTGCAAGCCACTGTATGTTGACAATTTTTCATAAATCTGCCACAATCCTGCCACTCTCTCATTAAGGCCAGATTTGTGGAGTGCACATCTAATTGCTGGCCTGTAAACAGATCCTCCTATATAAGGATCTCTGCAACTCCTCCAAAGTTCCCATAGCCCCTACAGCCGTTTCTCTGATTAATGCTCTCCTCGTCTGACCTGTCAGTTTAAGCCAGCGTTTCTCAAACTATGGGGCGAGCCCCACTAGTGGGGCGCAGAGGTATTGCAGGTGGGGCGTGACATCAACGGGATTTAAATAGTTTTTCCCCCCTAGATTCTGTCGTTGTGAATGTTTCACTGCACTGTAAATTAAATCAACCAGCTCCCCCCTCTTACAAAATTAAACACACTCAAATAAATTAGCAATTGTGATCATCATTGTAAACAGAACCGGGACCTGGAACATCGGGCTGGGAGTTTGACGTTGGAATATATCGCAGCAGAACAAAACAAGCTGAAGTAGCCGCATTATAAGAGATTCCATCTACAAAGTGTACAAATATCTAAAAAGACCAGGGAACGTTTCAGAGTCAGAGAAGTCACACGGTCAACCACGGAGGAAATACAGGGATGAGTATCTTGCTCTTTATTTATTTTATTTTTATTTTGTATTTTTGAAAGCTTTGTAAATTTGATAAAACTACAACTTTTATTTTCTCCAACTGTGAGCTAAAGTTCTACATGTAGCAACTACTGAAAGCATATATTTCTGAGCCGGTTTTATACCAGTGCGCAACCTTTTTTTCCAACTAATTTATTCCCTTAAAAACTTGTAGACTAACTCGGCTATTTAAATAAATAAAACACTTTAAAAATCAGGCGTGGTCACCATTCTGTTGGGGCAATAAAAACATGGGGGGCTTGTGTATGTAAGTGGGGAATGATAAAAACAAGTTTGAGAAACACTGGTTTAAGCAAACACCCGTGCCTTGGTAGGTTTGCGGTTGTCCCAGACTCTTTCCATTTTCAGATGATGGATAGAACAGTGCTCTATGAGATGTTCTAAGTTTAGGATATTGTTTTATAAACTAACCCTGCTTTAAATTTCATAACTTTATCACTGACCTGTCTACTGTGGTCCTTGGTCTTCATGATGACAGATGTATTTAAATTTACATTAAATAAGACCCATGTGCACTTTCTTTAATTAGGTCTGATTAGGTGACCTGAAGGCAGCTGATTTTATTTAGGACTATAAATTCAAATTTTACATATTTTTATTAAAACAAAACAATGTGTCATTTTCGTTCCACCTTCCACTTTGATACTTTTGCAAGGTACTGTATTGACCCCACACTAATCTATTGTATGCTCTGGTTTTGTGTCCTCTCTTCACTTTGTGGTTTGTACATTGCGACAGTTCTTTTGCCTGTCTTTTCTGGCTTGTTAAAGTGAAAAGCTACTCTGCTGGGTAATTACACCAGTCCGTGACAAATGGACATTAATAACTTCTGTCCTTTTAAATCGATGTGAGAACGTGGCATGGAGTCTAGCCACAGAAGAAGATTCTCTGCAGCTGAAATTGTCAGTGCGCCGCTCAGATGTGACAGATGAAATGTTTGGGGTCATTACAACTGTCAGCACAGAAGGGGTTTGAAGATGTAACCAACCGTCACGAGTAAGCCAGACAGCAACATCAAAGAGGAGAAGCCAATCATTCTGCCTCAGTGTTTTTCTCCCGCCTGCCAGTCTGTCATGCCAACATCTTTGAGCATCATTCACTCATCTCCGTCAAAGCAATGGGCGTGCGTGACGACTCTATTTTTATCTGCAATCAGAAACGTTTCATGTCGGTGGGCTGGATCGTCGGTTTTTACAACTCACCGCTGACTCTGCAGCATGGCAGTCCGGTCCTCTGATTTCCAACGAAGGTATACAGCTGAAGTTCTGGTATGGTTTTTGGGTGGTAAGAACCATGCTGCACTTCAATTCCTGCAAAAATGGTTGTTGGTTGTTTTACCCCAAAATACCCTAAACTGGACCCCTGTGGACAAATAAATATAACAGAAGAAAGAAAGACCTCAAATCAGCACTACAGATGTGGCCCAACCCCACTTCAGCTATTTGATGCTCCTTAGTGCGTTGCTATTAGCATGTGCCTTTTCCAATTTTATCCGCAGTGTTCTCTGATCCAGTTGCTCTAATGTATATTTCACTGAGCTTTCTTAATGTTTTTATAGTTTAATGTCACTCTGCTTTAGAGTGCTTGATGTATTATTCTGCTTTGAAAACTTTATTGTAATGGGGATTTAAAAAAAAGAAAGCTGATCTGATGTATAATTCTACTGGGGACGGTTGCTGGAAGTTGACTTTCTGTATGTTTAAGGGGTGCATATCCGAAGAATGCTTACATGTGCCCTAAATTCTACAGTATGCATGCATGACAACATAAAAGAGGACAAACAAGGTGGCAGGAATAGTAGGTAGAGGTTGTGGTAGGGGGCCTTATTTCGATCTGAGTCTTTATTCTCTGCAAGGCTCTGAAGACGGTGGTCCTGGGGTGCAAAAAGTACGCAGGGGAGGCGCGTTCAAAGCTTGCGAGCTTGGTGATGATTCTCTGTCAGATCCTAAGCCGTTTGAAAAGTTCATATAAACCAAAAGACAGCGGCTGGGAAATGGTCTTTGCAAACCCAAAGAGAGTTTATCGTCTCGACACAGGGAGAGGCACTGTTTGAGGTGGAAACACGCTGCCTGTAATCTCAATCTACTTCAGAGCTTTATCAGGGACCTCTACCTCCTCAAAGGAGATGGATAGGGCAGCATGGTTCTTATAAACAAAGCATCTCAGAACATGTTTTTATTGTGCCTTGAGCTTAAAGACCCCCGAAACAAAGCAGTTGAGCCGACTAATGACTGAACACTAATGAAATGTTAACGCTTTACACTTGATACTTAACTAACAAAGAACTCTAAGGTTGGAAAGAGATTATTATGCCAAAATAAACTTACATGAATTTAAGTTTTTCTAATTCTAATATTTTCTATGCAGCACAGACTATATAATGATTTTATGCAACTTCTGTGTCTATTATGTGTCTATATTCTGAACTCAGGAGTAGTCTGTACACTTTTTCACATGTCAACTGTAGCCTGCATATCCTTCCATTTTCTTGACCGAATTTATGGAGGATCATGGAAGGGAAGCAACCTGTGTGTTCCTTGGTCGTCGTCTACTTTTTTTTTTTCTTCATGTGTCCTGTGTTGGCATTTCGTGCATACAATATAGAAAAGGTGGTTGGCTACATGTGCCAGGGTAGATTTGCTCTACAAAAAAAGATATCTGAAGAGGGTATTCTAATTGCTTGATTGGCTTGATTATTATTCCTTGCTCTTCATGAAGCTGTTTGTTTGATAGTATTTTCTTACAAACCCGCTAAGGCCTTGACAGATCAGCAGGGTTTACACTAAGGTTAGCACCTTAAAATTCCTTCAGTTTCCACCCTACATTTAAAAAAAAAACTGCATACCCAATTTAAAATTAAGGCTGCCCTTTAACCATTTTGGTTAGAGACATGGCTGGGGTCTCTTTGGAACGAAAACACTCTGAAATTCTCCCAGAACAGTGATAATATGTCTAAGTGCTATTGTTACCTAGTAATATGTTTTTAATACACTCTATATTAATTTTAATTGTATCCTTGATTGGCATATATCATTAGTCACAAGACTCGTAGCTTTGCATTGATATAAAACATGTATAAGTTCATAGAAGTCAGAAGATTGGTGAACTTTTTTTTTTGCTGATAAACTTTATAAATGAGTGTCCAATAGTGCTGTCTACATGTCTTGGTCATTATTTTTGTACATTTTTGTAAAAATATAAATTTTCTTCCAAAAACCGTGAGTGTGGCACCCTCTTCAGGTTAAAACCCTGCCCTGTACTTGAATTTGAATAGGGCATTGCTGTTCGCTCTGCGATGATGACTTACGTCAGCCATCCTGCCACTGTCCGGTATAAAACAAGCCAAGTCTAAGCCACACCTCCGTAGTGAGTTGAAATTGGAATAGCAAGGAAGTGTTGACGCTGCCCAGCCCTTTCCCTCGCCGTCCCTCGGCCCGCCAGACAGGCACCTCCTTTTGGCAAATTTTTTAAACAGGAAAGGTGGGCGGAGTAAGATTCTGATAGGGGGGTGAGTTGCTCTTTAAACCTGAAAGTGGGACGGGCCCACCGGTGGGCCCCAGGAATGTTAACGGGTAAATTAAACACAGGAAATTGATAACTTTTGAAGGCCATTGGTTTGACTAAATTTTATTTTGGGGTATTTCGGTAGAAGGGGCTGAGCATGCATGCCACCCCTTTTATATAAGATTTATATTTTAAAAAATGTCAAAAACACTTATCCTTTTCATTGCACTTCCTAAGTATGCACTACTATGAGTTGGTTTATCACACAACATCCTTTTGGACAGCACTGAATGTGTCAGGGCAGGGCCAATTGAACCAGATGGGAATGCTTTTATATGGTCTTTTTAGGTCTTCCTTTAGTGTAGGAGCTTTCAGAGTGTGAGTGAAATCATTTTTGACATAGCTGGGCAGTGCTTGATCAAAGCACTGAGTGTACAGTGATTGGTAGAAGAGCTGAAACATAAACCTATAACTAAGATTTTTGGAATTTTTATCAATCAAAAACTTTCCTATCGGCCACCATTATTAACATCAGTGTTTTTAGACGTAAATTAAACCCAGAAAAGCAGAGCTAAAGTTATTGCCTGACATTTATTGAGCCTCTTGATAATGGAGAAGTCACAAAATTAGACGTTACTCACTGCCTGAATGAGTGACAACCTGCTGAAAAAAATCCTGATCACATCTTTTCTTCTGTCCATTGTGACACAGAGTGGACTAATTGGTAGTTTTGGCTTTAAGGCAAAGACTGTTTTCATGAACAGTCAAACCCCTTTCCACTGTTAGGCATAAATAAACCACATGACAAGGGTTGCCAGGACCTTGGAAAAGCAAAAGAAAACAGGGGTCTGTGTGAGAGGAATGACAATAATTGCCTAATTTTAGAAACTGATGCCTACAGGTGAGAGTTATTAGGCAAGAACAATATTCTCTGCCCTCTGTGGCCGTGGGTGGGTGTTTGTATGCTGTGGCGGCCAGTCTTTCAGGCGGGTCTCAGTAGCAACTTACAAAGGTACAGCCACAGCGCCACATCCAAATGTGGCACATAAAAGACAAAAGTGCAGATCAACAGAGGGTGTCCCAGCCCCATTCCTTTGCTTTGTCGTCAATCTGACAGATGGCATGGGTCTGTCTGAGGCCCTGGCAGTGAGGAGTGTGGTGGCTTCAAAGGCCCTCTGTAATCTGCAGAAACATCACAGGCTGCAAAAAGAGTGACTGTCTCCTAGACACACTGCCTACTAAGAGGGCAAGCGAGGCGCTAATGAAAGGCAGATAAAGGAATCGTCGGCTTAGTGCCTCACCAAGTTAAGAAAAATAAATAAATAAATAAGAGAAACAAAACACATTTGGTTGGCTTGTCTTTTTCTTCTACAGAATCTACGGATAAATGATTGTCAGTCCTTTTGTGTTCACACAGATAAAGACCTAATTTCAAAGCAGCCCCCCCTCTGTGTATGACTCAATTCAGTCTAAATGGTCAGCACGCAGTGATGATGAGGAAGAAAAGAGCTTAGTCTTTATCTGAAAGGAATTCCAGTTTTGTGTACTGTAGTTGCATTTTGGTGGAACATAATCCGGCCAAATTTGACCATGACCTAATTGGAAGCTAAACTGATCTGATCAATATTACTTTCTTATGTAATCTCAGCTGAAATGAGTTTCAAACTGTCCAGTTTAACCATGCAATGTAAGTCAGAGATTTGCATACACTCATTATTGACATGAATACTATATTGTTCTAGGGATTAAAATTTTTTTACAGTGTGGATCAATGTGCATTAAAGATGAACAAGATGCAAAAGGTTGAATTTAACAAGAATTTTCTCTAATCCACACAGAATCAAAATTAGACTGAAATGTTCACATAACCCCACTAATATTTGATAAATATACCTTAGCAAAAAAATAAAAAAAAATAAAGAGCCACTCACCTCCAAATTAACTATTTGCTGATAAACTGTATGAATGAGTATCTAATTGTGTTGTCTACATGTATGGTCATTGTTTTGGTATTTTAGTGCATCTTAGTAAGAATACGAATTTTCTGTCTAAAACTGTCTGTGTGGCGCTCTCTTCAGGTTAAAATTCTATACTGCACTTGAATTTGAATCGGACATTCCTGTTCGCTCTGTGTGGACGTCAGTCACCCTCCCGCTGTGGAGTATAAAATAAGCCGAGCCTCCGCCTATGCCTCCTCCTCAGAAACTCTCCCTTTCCTCTGGTGAAGTAGGTGGAGAGAAATCCTTCACCTCAAAATATCGAGGCAAAGGAGCTCAAATTGCTCTCCGTCTTCCTAGCTGTCTGTGTCTGTGCCACTGCAGCAGTGCTACTGTCAACATGTCAATCACAGCCCAGACCACGCTCCTCCCTCTCCCCCTGCACGTTCGCTGGTCCACCAGGCAATGCCTCCTTTTGGCACATTTTTCAAACCGGGTCATTGTATCCTGTTAAAACACTTAACTGTGTCCAAGTTTCAACCATCCAACTGTTGACTTGATGTGAAGTTGAAGAATAAAGAACAACTCCTGTGTCTTCATTATTTCACTTACAGAGAAACAGACCGTTAGCATGATCTTACCACCAACATGCTTGAAAGCAGGTACAGTGTTCGTGGATTTAAAAACCACAGGTTGACCTTGAAATAATATTCCTGTTAGTGTGAGGAAATCTTTCAGTCATTTACTGATATTTTTTTTCTCAACAAGTCTTGTGGCTTGATCATTTGGGGAGCTGCATGGGCAGTTCTAGACAGGGGCCAACAGGGGTCAGTGCTCCCGTAGATTTCATTATTGCCCCTGTACTGAAGAGGTAACACTGAATCTGTTTCTTATGATCATATGCGCTGGCAAAGAAACTTTAACAAATTGGTCCCTAGGATCAGTTTTATTTTTTACCTTCACAGTTTTACTTTAAAATAGATTAAAAATGAAGGTGTTGCACTTTTAGCTTCAATGATGAAATAATGTCTTCTTTTTGGTTGTTTCATTTTTATGTTCTGTGCCCACATGAAAAAACACTGCCCCCCAGGAATTTGGTCTAGAACTGCCACTGGGCTCCTGCAAATTTCAGGAGCACTTCCTTCTTGGCAGCTGCTCAGTCGATGCTGATCTCTCGTCTTTTTTGATTGTTGAATCTGGTGTCCCAGAATCCCCCAGTTTATGATAGATTTGAGACTTGGAGATTCCTGGGTTGTTCCTGAACTTTCTTGCAGTTTGGTTAAGATGGTTGCTTATGTCAAAGGGTTCAAACTTGAACACAGCTGGGTGTTCCAAGAGGACAATGATCCCAAACACATGAATTATATTTGCCTTAATTTCTATGATGAGTGAGTGTAAGTTTCCGATTTGCGCTTTGCACTTTATTTATTTCAATTACAGCTTTGCTTAAAAAACACTATAGTACGGTGGTTCCCAAACATTCCAGCTTTCTGACCCATGAAATAAAGAAGTAAGAGGTTCGTGACCCCGACTATTGGTTAAGCATAAGAGCGTTCTTACTGATTAAGGTAAAAAGTGGTACATTGACAACACACACATCAACAGCCAATATATTGACCAATATGTTGCTTTTATTTATTCTAGTCCTGTTTTTATCGCTTGTACTATTTATAAAATACATGCCGGTATACTTTCTTATTGCTATTTTTGTCATGTAGGTTATTGTCTTAAGAGGACTGTGACCCAAAGTTGGGGTCCCCGACTAAATATTTGATGCGTCAGTTGGTAATATCAAAGATTGAACAAGTGGCAGGTTCTCAGGAATTACAGTAATAGCTGCCAAACTATACAGATTCAGTGGAGCTGTGTTCAGCCACAGTGAGGAGATTTAAAGTCACTATCAGCACCCTGGAAGCTGTCAGCCATTCTCCCATTTAGCATTTGTCTGTTGCGTCTAAGGGGCCACTACATTATGCAAGCCAGTACTGGTTGTAATATGAAGAATCCTCTCACATCAGGCATGGCAAATGCTAAAACTAAAAAAATACTGCTCCACTATATCTACACAGATAACAAATTTGCATTCTAATTGCAACAGATTTCTTTGTGACATCTGTTGCAATTAGAATAACCATGACTGATATGGATACAACCTGATTGCCAGTGCTGTCAAATTAGATTTTCCAGCTGCTCTCGCTGCCTACATTTAACTGACAGATGCCATTTTAGTTCAAACCCCCATTTATGCCAATTTTTAGTCATTATTTAATACATTTTAGTGTCATGAAATGACAAATGTGATGGATTTAGGTCTTAGATTAGAGTCACCCACCTCATTTTCAAGTATTTTGCTGCCTCTAATACATTTCCTTCCTGGATGATCCTGTATTTAGCTTCACCCGATCACTCCCATCAACTCTGATCAGTGTCCAAGTATCTGATGAAGAAAAGCATTTCCACAGCATGATGCTGCCACCACATTTTTTTATGTGGGGAAAGTGTCTCCAGGTTAATGTTTCATATTAGCTTTCCACCAGACTAATTTTGCCTATAAGCCTATATGTGGAATTTTGATCTAATTCGATCAGAGTGCCTTCTTCCATATGTCTGCTGTGAGTTTGTATGATTTTCTTTCAAAAGTAGCTTTTTTTCCGTTATCGTTCCAGAAAGGTCAGCTATGTAAAGTCCATGACTAATGCAAGAACAGTTCATAAAATGTGAATATCGTAAATATACATTTACATTTTTTGTTGCTTGTTTCAGAAAGTGAAACTAATATAATATAAATATTCATTACATATAGAGGGAAATATTTCAAGCCTTTTTGGCTTTTAATTTTACACATAAAAGAAGCCCAAGATTCAGTGTCCCAAAAAATTGCAATATTGTGAAAAAGTAAAATATTAATAGAAAGTTGAGCAGTAGGAAAAAGTGTAGTAGGACAAGATGCACCAGTAACAGAGATAACAGCCAGCCTTTAGAAGACTATAAAAGAAAACCATCCAAGAATTTGGTATATATTCACAAGGACTGAACTGTGGCTGTAGTCATCAAGAGCCACTACACACAGACGAATCTTGCACATGGGCTACAAATGTTGCTCCTGAACCAGAGGCATCAGAAGTGTCTTATCTGGGCTATGAAGAAAAATAAGTTCAGTGTAAAGTTTCTACAGTCAGTGATGATGTGGAGTGCCACATCATCTGCTGGTGTTGGTCCACTGTGTGTTTTAACTCCACACTAAATGCAGCCATCTACCAGGAAATGTAAGATAACTTCTTCTGACAAGCTTTCTAGAATGTCTGATTTCACTTAGCAGGACTTGGCATTTTCCCAGACTTAGAAAGGTACCAACGGCTGATTTAATAACCATGGCGGTACTGTGCTTGATTGGCCAGAAAACTGGTCTGACCTAAACCCCATTTAAAATCTATGAGGTATTGTCAGTAGAAAAAGATACCAGATCCAACCATGCAGATGATCTGAAGGCCGCTGTCAAAGCAACCTGGCCTGGCATTACGCCTCAGCAGAGCCACAAGCTGATTGTAATTCATTCAAAAGGAGCCCCAAAGAAATGAACATACTTTTCAGATGCCTGCCATTTCTGTTTAGGAAAGGCAAGGCAAGGCAATTTTATTTGTATAGCACGGTTGAACCACTGGGTAATTCAAGGTGCTTTACATGATTTAGTGATAAAGAAAAACATAGAATATAACATTGGAAATTAAAAGCAGCAATTTAGCATGAAACACACACAACACATGATACACAATAAAGCATGAACACATAAGATACATATGACATTAATCGTTTACTTAAAGGCAATTCTAAACAGATGAGCTTTTAGTTTTGATTTAAAGCAGCTCAGTGTTTCAGCAGCTCTGCAGTCACCAGGAACTCTGTTCCAGATGGGGGGAGCATAGAAACTGAAAGCTACTTCTCCATGTTTGGTTTTGAGTTTAGGGATGTTTAGTAGGCTAGGGTTGGAGGACCTGAGTGGTCTTAGTGGTGGGAACGGTGACAACAGGTCTTCAACATGTTTTGGTGCTAAACCATTCAATGATTTATAAACTAATTTATGAGACACTGATTTTTCACAGTTTCATTATCTGTTAGCCATAATCATAAAAGTTAAAGAGTTAAAGGCTTGAAACATTTTACTCTTTGTGTAATGAATCTATATAAGATGTGAGTTTTACTTTGTCAAATGAGGGACAACTGTCAGACGGCGGTCATGTGATCTGGAGGATTTCCCATTTAAGGAGGAGCTACTCACCAGCTCGCCGCTCTGACATCACTTTTTACATGTCCCGAGTGTCACTGCACGATCTGTTCAGGAAGCACGATCCGTACCATCAGCCCATCTGCGCATGTGCGCAAGGAACTACTTCCGGGGGGGTTTAATTCTCGAGACGCTACAAGATGGATGGATTTGCGCTCTTTAAATTAAACATTGACTTCAACTGTGACTTTTGTCATATAGAACCAGAAACTATCATTCATCTGTTTTACCACTGCACATATAGCAAAAACCTCTGGAGTCATTTAGAGCAATTATTTATAGGAAAGCCGGTCATGTGATCGGTCTCCAGGAGAGGCCGATCACATGACCGGTTTAAGATTACGAACGCAGCACATAAATTTATCAGCAAGTAAATGTATCAGATAAATAAGAAAGCTGTTAAGATTACAAATACAGCAAGTAAATTTATCTGTAATTAAATATATAAGATAAAGAAGAAAGCTGTTACGATTACGAATGCAGCATGTAAATATATCAGATCAGACAACTAGTGTTTCCCCGTGATTTTTTTCAGTTTTTTTCTGTTATGTTGTTAATCCTTTTTGTATAATGGTTCAGCAAGATTGCCTATCTATTTCTATTCATTTGTAAAGTGTAAATGGCCTTGATCTGTAAATTAACAAATAAAAAAAATAAAAAAACAACAACAAGAGAAATCTACCCGGAAGTAGTTCCTTGCGCACATGCGCAGATTGGCTGATGGTACGGATCGTGCTTCCTGAACAGATCGTGCAGTGACACCGAGCTCCGCAGCTGTGCTTCCAAGCATCGCTAGTTCCCGGGTGTAGCGGATTTCCCAATCCTCACAATCACCCGATCCTACCGTCTCGTTAGAACTTGTAATCCCAGTTTTCTCGACAGATCAGTCCTCACGTTCAGGGATTACTATACTAAACCGCGTGCTACTGCCCTTCCCTCGCTCGTCTATCACCGCGCTTGGGTCTCAGCCGCACGCAACACTCCTATCGGTCTATCAGGCCGTGATCCTGACAGGATGTCAGAGCCTGCAAAAGTAGACCCAGCGGAATTCGAGCGGCTTAGGTCCGAGGTATTATACCTCCGCGGCGTTGTCGATCGCCAAAGTTCCAAGCTGGAAGCCCTGATCGAGACGCTTCTCCAGCTTTCCGCCTCCGTCACCACGCTGCAGCGTCAGTGCGCGCCGGGCAGCGAGGAACCCCGGATTGGATTACCGGAAAAGTGGAATGGAGTCGACGGCCGGCCCGACGGGTTGCTCGCCACGTTAGAGATGATTTTTGAATGCCAGCCAACTAAGTATTCAACAGAGCGCTCTAAAGTGGCCTTATTGACTTCCCTTCTTTCTGGCCGAGCCCAGGAATGGGCTGCCGCCCTTTATTACTCTAAGTCCACAGCCTGTAATCAATTTACAGTGTTTGTTGAGGAGCTGAAGAAGACCTTTGTTCCACCCAGTAGCGAGGTGGATTTGGAGTCCCAGCTCCTCCACCTACGTCAGGGAGATCAGTCCGTTTGCCATTTCGTTTCAGAATTCCGTACCCTGGCCGCCAAGCTGAATTGGGGGGACGCTGCCCTCCGATCCGTCTTTATGGAGGGATTAGCAGGCTATATTAGAGATGAGATGATTGGCCATGAAGCTCCAAAGACCTTAGATGCAACTGTCGATCTAGCTCTCAAAATCGATCAGCGTGTCCTGCTTCGTCCCCGACCAATGTCGCGTCGGTTCAGGTCTTTTAGATCTCCCCGATCCTCTACCCCTCCTCCTCCCTTGGCTTCGGGAGGTTTTCCTGCTGATTTGCCCGGTTCCTCTACTGAGGAGCCAATGCAGATTGGAAGACTCTCTAAAGAAGAGCGCGATTGGCGTTGGCGTGAGGGGCTTTGCGCCTATTGCGGCTCACCTAAACATCGCCTCTCTAAATGCCCACTACGCCGGGGAAACGAAGAGACCAGGTAGACCTTGGGGGAGTTCTAGCTGGTCCTAATCCCTCTGCCGCCCCTACCCGCTTCCAACTCCAAGTCACTTTCCACCTCGAACATCAGCAATTTCCATTATTAGCTCTTCTTGACACCGGAGCGGCTGAAAACTTCATTGATCAGGACCTGGCCCATCGGCTTGGAGTCCCTCTCTCACCTATTAACCACTTCATCCCTGTCACCTCAGTGGATGGTCGCCCCCTACAACCCTATCCAGTCCAACACCAGACCCAATCTGTACACATGTCCATAGACAGCCATCACGAGCAGATTCGGTTCCTGGTAGTTTCTGCTGGCTCCACCCCACTTATACTGGGCTACCCTTGGTTTTCCCGCCATGACCCCCATATTTCTTGGTCATCTTGCCGCATTTTAAACTGGGGTCCCAACTGCTGCCAGCACCGGTCCTTCCCTGAGACCATTGCAGCCTCGAAGGGCTCACAGGAGTCAGTGGGTCTGGAGGAGATTCCTCCGGCCTACCGAGATCTCGCCGCTGTTTTTAGCAAGGAGCGAGCCTCCACTTTGCCCCCCCACCGGCCCTATGATATGGCAATTGACCTCCTCCCTGGCGCTGTCCCTCCCCGTGGCCGCCTTTTTTCATTGTCTGCCCAAGAGACGAGAGCCATGGAGGAGTATGTGGCTGAGGCCCTTCAGAATGGTTCCATTAGCCCGTCTACTTCGCCAGCGGCTGCAGGATTCTTTTTTGTTAAAAAGAAAGATGGAGGGCTTCGCCCCTGCATAGATTGCCGGGCCCTAAATAGGATGACGGTAAAAAACCGCTACCCTCTTCCGCTCATCTCTACCGCCCTCGACTCTCTCTCACGCGCCACCGTTTTCTCTAAGCTGGACCTCCGTAGCGCCTACAACTTGGTGCGTATTAGGGAGGGGGACGAGTGGAAGACGGCATTCGTCACCCCCACCGGACTGTACGAGTATTTGGTGATGCCGTTTGGCCTTTGCAACAGTCCTGCCGTCTTCCAGCACTTTGTCAACGATGTCCTCCGGGATATGTTGGGGCGCTGGGTGTTCGTTTACTTAGACGACATTTTGATATACTCCCGCTCCATGGAAGAGCATACCCATCATGTCAGATCAGTGCTGAGCAGACTCCTGGAGAACAAGTTGTTTTGCAAGCTGGAGAAATGTACCTTTCACCAGCATTCTGTTTCCTTCCTCGGGTACATCATGTCCTCTGACGGGTTGGCCATGGACCCCCAGAAAGTCCGGGCAGTCGCTGAGTGGCCTCTGCCGTCCAGTCTGAGACAGTTACAGAGCTTCCTGGGGTTTGCAAATTTTTACCGGCGGTTTATTCGGGGTTTCAGCTCTGTCGCAGCACCCCTTACCTCCCTCACCAAACCGTCTAACCAGCCTCGGCCCTTTAGCCTCCCTCCCGAGGCTGTCCGATCCTTCCGACACCTTCTCCGCCTGTTCACCTCGGCTCCCATACTGTTGCACCCCGACCCTGAGAGGCCCTTCGTGGTAGAGGTAGATGCCTCTGATGTGGGTGCAGGGGCTGTTCTTTCCCAAAGAGGTCCTGATGACAAATTACACCCCTGCTGTTATTTCTCGCGGAAGTTTTCTGAGACCCAACAGAGGTATGGCGTTAGCGACCGAGAGCTGCTAGCCATTAAATGGGCCCTAGAGGAGTGGCGTCATTGGCTCTTGGGGGCCCGTTAACCATTTCTCATATGGACTGATCACCAGAACTTGATTCACCTTCGTTCAGCCAAGCAGGTTAACCCCAGACAGGCCCGCTGGGCCTTGTTTTTCGAGCCTTACAATTTCCACCTCGCCTACCGCCCTGGCTCAAAGAACATTAAAGCAGATTCTCTTTCCCGACAGTTCTCCCATTCTTCCCCCAAGGCTGACCCCGATCCCATTTTGCCCGCCCAACGCTTTCTGGCTCCCCTCCGTTGGCCTTTGGAGGACTCTATCCAGGTAGTCCTGCGCGAAGAACCCGCCCCTCCGGAGACACCTCCGGGCCGCCTCTATGTCCCCTCGGGATGCCGTCAGGAGGCTTTAATCTGGGGTCACTCCTCTCCCTTTTCAGGACACCCTGGTCCTGTAAGGACGTTGCAGTTCCTTAAACGCGCACTCTGGTGGCCCTCCATGAACCGCGACGTCCACGAATTCGTCTCAGCCTGTGACGTCTGCGCCCGTTCTAAACCCTCTTCCTCCTCCCTTGCAGGGGAACTTCAACCCCTTCCAGTTCCGAGACGCCCCTGGTCTCACATCGGGTTGGACTTTGTCACCGGTCTCCCCCCGGTTGACGGTCTGAATACCATCCTCACCATTGTGGATCGGTTTTCTAAAGCCGTCCACTTGGTGACCCTGCCCGGTCTACCCTCTGCCAAACGCACAGCCGAGCTCTTGCTGGAACATGTTGTCCGCCTGCACGGCTTCCCCAAGAACGTTGTCTCCGACAGGGGTCCCCAGTTTTCGGCTAGGTTTTGGAGAGCCTTTTGTTGCCTCGTCAGGGCCTCGGTCAGTCTCTCCTCTGGCTACCACCCTCAGACCAATGGCCAGACCGAACGGTTTAACCAACAACTAGGTCGATTCCTGCGATGCTTCGTGGCTTCCCAACCTTCGCGCTGGCCCAGGTATCTACTGTGGGCAGAGCTTTCCCACAACCTCCATGTCTCTTCCTCCACGGGGTTTTGTCCCTTTGAACTCTGCCAGGGGTTCTGCCCCCCCCTCTTTGAGCATCAGGAGACTGATGTTGAAGTCCCCGCAGCCCAGCTGTTTGTCCGCCGCTGCCGTCTGGCTTGGGTTAAAGCTAGGGCGGCTATTTCCCGAGCCAACTCTCAGTCCGTCAGGCAGCACCGCCGCAGACACCGCCCAGGCCCCTCCTTCCAGCCTGGCAATCAGGTTTGGCTCTCCACCAGACACCTTAAGCTCCACACTGAATCCAGTAAGCTCACTCCCAAGTTTGTAGGGCCCTACGAGGTGCTGACAAAGATCAACCCAGTCACTTATCGCTTGCCCCTCCCATCTGCGCTGAGAGTTCACCCCGTTTTTCATGTGTCCCAGCTTAAGCGACACATCATCTCTCCACTGACCCCCACCCCCACTCCCCCCCCAGCTCCAAGAGTCATAGATGGAGGTCCTACCTTTACAGTCAGGCGGATTTTGGACCCTCGCCGTCGGGGCCGAGAAATCCAATACCTGGTTGATTGGGCTGGCTATGGTCCTGAGGAACGCTCCTGGGTTCCATCCAGCCACATTTTGGACCCATCTCTGATTGCAGACTTCAACCGCCATCATTCTGGACCGTCAGGCGCCGGTCATTAAGGGGGGGGTCCTGTCAGACGGCGGTCATGTGATCTGGAGGATTTCCCATTTAAGGAGGAGCTACTCACCAGCTCGCCGCTCTGACATCACTTTTTACATGTCCCGAGCTCCGCAGCTGTGCTTCCAAGCATCGCTAGTTCCCGGGTGTAGCGGATTTCCCAATCCTCACAATCACCCGATCCTACCGTCTCGTTAGATCTTGTAATCCCAGCTTTCTCGACAGATCAGTCCTCACGTTCAGGGATTACTATACTAAACCTCGTGCTACTGTCCTTCCCTCGCTCGTCTATCACCGCGCTTGGGTCTCAGCCGCACGCAACACTCCTATCGGTCTATCAGGCCGTGATCCTGACAGACAACAAACAATGAACTTTTTCACAATTTGTAGCAGTGGACTTCATATCAGCGTATAAAAGAAAAATATAAAATAATATTTTTGTAATACAAATACACCCAACAATTGTTTATTTTTATCTGTAAAAAAATATTTATGTACAATTTCCCTAACACTTCAGTTATGAACAATTATAAAATCCCAGTAAAAGGTAATCAAGTTTGTAACGTGTCAAAAATGTAGGCAAGTTCAAAGTGTATGAAAAGATTTTGCATGGTTGTTGCAAATCTGACAGCCTACGTTCAGATTTGCGAACTGAAGATATCCAACATTGACTGACACAATTAAAAGATGTATCTATAAAGGTTTAGTTCTTTATGTGAGCAGCAGAAAAAAAGTCTGGGTGTCAGATGCTGCTACACTTTTAGCTCTTCCAGACTGTTCTGCTCTCCACACCCAGCTCAGGGATTGAAAAGTCATTCAGGAGTTGTGTAATTGACTGGAGTTTAATTAAAGGCCATAATGAAAAAAGAGCAGACAAAAAGGCAAATTAAAGACACTTGTAAAACAGAAAATGAAATGCTTAACAAGCTCTGCACCACCATTCAGGGACCTAATTTACACGGCAAACCCTCACAGCGAGCTTGGGTATAATTTGGTGGGTTCAGTGTTGCAGTTACTTCAAGGCTGTGAGGCTTTAATTGAAATATGTTATATCAAGGATTTTCCAGTGCGTGAAGTCTTAGGGCTTGGATATAATTATAAACTTGCAGAAAGGGCAGGCTATGTGTTACTTAGATATTTAATCAACATATTATAAAATCAAGGAACTTCTTCTTCTAGTCTGTTCTTGTTTGTGTGTGCTATCATTGTATTTCATTTGATAAAATGTTATAAAATGTAAAATATGTGGGAAAAATAAAAGTTGGCATCATGTTGTATGTAAATAGTTACAAATAATAGCAAATATTCATCCATCCATAATCCATATGCTGGGTTGCTGTGGTGGGACCAAAGGGCAATTTAGAGAGAGGAAATAACTTAACAGTCATGTTTTTGGACTGTGGGAGAAAGCCGGAGTACCCGGAGGGAACCCACGCATGCACCAAGAATCTTTCAGCTCATTAAAGACAGGTGAAAATGAGAGAATTAATCCCTCAAACCATGTAAACTAGGCCCAAACTGACAGCTAAAAGTAGCTAATCCACATTTTTTCCTAAATGTTTTTCAAACTGTATCCTTGACCTGGTGCTTATCTCCAGCAGTCATGGGGCGAAAGGCAGGGAAAGCCCTGGACAGGTCGTCAGTCCATCGCAGGGCAACACAGAGACATACAACCATGCACACACAGAAAAAAACACACACACATGCACACACGCACACACACACACACACACACACACACACACACACACACACACACACACACACACACACACACACACACACACACACTCATACCTAAGGGCAATTTTAGAGAGACCAATTCACCTAACAGTCATGTTTTTGGACTGTGGGAGGAAGTCGGAGTACCCGGAGGAAACCCACACATACACAGGTAGAACATGCAAACTCCATGCAGAAATTTGAACCCGAAGCCTTCTTGCTGCAAGGCAACAGTGTTCCCAACTGCGGCACTCTGCTGCCCCTGTTTTTGTGATTTTTTTTGATAAATGATTTTAGAGAATCACAACTTCCAGCAAATAATAAAAACACGATTACCATCTACGTTTGATGAGCTAATTCTCCGCAAAGCCTTTCAAAGGGGGCCGCAGTCTTATGCAATAGTTCTAGCAGATGTTGTGGTGGAAAGAACTAAAAAGCAGCTCTCAGACATTTGGGGGCTATTGACTGATGGCTTTTAACTGGCATACTTTGATTCTAAGAAAAGGCTAGCACAGATCAGAGGCAGGCACAGCAGCACCCCTCAGATCAGTTACGGTCACCTTGTTTATTGCTCTCAGAAAAAGCGTTTGCATAGCTTCTGCAACCACCACACCCATGCTTCAAATAACATACACAAGCATGCAAAGACTGTGCTCACATGTCGCAAGAGGAAGAGGTTACATGTTGAAGGATTAACTAGGCCACCACATGTAACTCTAGTATCTTTAAGACATGTAATTTGCATTTGCGCACCTTTAAATGTTTAATATGATAGAGAAAAGAATTTTAACATTACGTTTGAGAAATTTTTTTTAAGTGACATAATTTAATTGTCAAAATATTTAGGAGAGTAATTGGCTAAAGAAGTGTTAAAAGTCTCATTATGCTATGAAAGTGAGCCATGTAATTTGACATTATGTGTAGAATGTAGGTGTCGCCATCCCTTACCAGGGCACCTGCCTGTGGCCAAGTAAAATTACCAATGAATTCAATTCAGTTTATTTATATAGTGCCAGTTCACAACAGATGTAATCTCAAAGCACTTTACAAGAAAGTCTTTCAATACAAACATTCCAATTGGTTTAAAGTTTTAGCTAGTTTTCTATTTACGGAATCCCAGCATATTGCATCAAGTCATTGACTGGCAGTTGCATTTAGCGACAGTGGAGAGGAAAAACTTCCCCTTTAACATGAAGAAACCTCCAGCAGAACCTGGCTCGGTACAAGCGGCCATCTGCCATGACCATCCGGGGGTTTGAGAAGACAGAGCAGAAATGCAGAAAGAACAAAAGAACTGAAGTAATCGTACTTTCTATGTTAAACAAAGTAAAAAGTTGATAACAGGACACAGGGGATGCTCAGTTACTGGGATGCCCCACATCCAACAAGGCATTGCAGCTAAGCACCATACCAGACCAGGTGTACCTTCTTTGGAGAGAAAAACACAGTTATCGGTCAAAATAATAGCAAATAATGCAACTGGAGAGTAGTAGAAGAGAAAAGTAGAGTGAAGAAAAGTGGACAGTCGGTCCTCCAGCAGTCTAAGCCTATAGCAGCATAACTACAGAGATAGCTCAGGATGACCTAAGCCACTCTAACTATAAGCTTTATCAAAAAGGAACGTTTTAAGCCTGGCCTTAAAAGTAAACAGAGTATCTGCCTCACAGACTAAAACTGGGAGCTGGTTCCACAGGAGAGGAGCCTGTTAACCTCCCATTCTATTTTCAGAAATCGTAGGAACCAGCAGTAAACCAGCAGTAAACATATGGAACAATCAGATCTCTGATGTATGATGGAGCTGATTATTAAGGGCTTTAAATGTAAAAAGAATTATCTTAAATTCCATTCTGGATTTAACTAGGAGCCAATGAAGGTAAGCTAAAACAGGAGAAATATGATCTCACTTTTTAATATTCATCAGAACTCTTGCTACTGCATTTTGGATCAACCGAAGGCTTTTATTTACGTTTTGTGGACTTCCTGATAGAAAAGAATTACAGTAGTCCAGCCTTGAGGTAACAAATGCATGGACTAGTTTCTCAGCATCACTCGTGAATAGGAAGTTTCTAATTTTAGAAATATTCCTGAGGTGAAAGAAGGAAAATCCTAGAAACCTGTTTAATATGGGATTTGAATGACATATCTTGGTCAAAAGTAATGCCGAGATTCTTTACGTTATTAATGGAGGCCAGACATAGCTGTGATCTATCTAACTGTCTTGATTCATCAGGATTTATGGATAAATATAGTTGTGTATCATCTGCATAACTGTTGAAATTTATCCCATGCTGTCTAATGATTTTACCAATTGGAAGCATATACATTGTGAAAAGAATTGGTCCAAGCACAGAACCCTGTGGTAAACCACAAGTAACCCTAAAGTGTGAAGAAGATTTATAATTTATCACATATCCACTTACTAAGTATAGATTAATCATATGGGGCCAGGAACCAAAGGGAACACTTCCTTAAATCATTTGGTTGGGATTGGATCCAACATACAAGTTGAAGGTTTAGATGAGGCTAATTTTTTTGATAATTCCGAAAGCTCAACTGAATCAAAACAGTCCAAACACAACGCGTCCTGCTTGGCAGTGTGGAGCTCAAAATTGGTGTCTGAGTACCAAGTAGAAGCCCAACAGATTTACTTTCACAAGCGGAGCATTACTGCTTTTGCTATAGTACTCCACTTGATATATGTGTGAAAAATCTTTATTATGAAATGCTGGGGTTTTTATTTCCTGATGTTATGGACACGGAGACGGAAAATTAAGGGGAAGAAAGAAAGAAGATGAAGAAGAGAGGTAGGAAACAAAAAGTCAAGAGAGAGGGTGAGTTGAGGAAGGGGAAGAAAACACAGGAAAACATTGAAGTCTGCCTCCATACCCAAACGACGGCAGAGAGAGGGGAAAAACAAAACAAAACACGAAAAAGGAACATCGACAAAACAAACCAAACATCGTGAACTAAGAATTACACAACCACATCGCACAAAAATGGATATAAAAATACAACAACAACAACAATGTCACAGCAAAACTCATGGTACCGATTAATCAAGCTCTAGTAATGATAACCTCAGCCCAAGAATATATCTGTAAACACCAGAGACTATGTGTGTGTGTGAGGATGCTGGTGCATATAAGGTTTCTCCATAAGAGTGTTCGATAGCTGGTGTGAGCAGGCATCAATCCGTCTCCCAGGAATTGATGCAGACATGAAGGAGATCGGAGCCAAGACGTCCAAAGGACCCCCAGAGCCCCAGGCGGACCCAGGCGGGGTCTAACCCGCCAATGAACCGAGCACGCACCGTGCGCACAGAACAGGTGATTGAACCGAGCAGAGACGCTGGATCCGTATCCCACCGAGCCACCGAGCAGGCACCATCCAACAATCCCAAACCTGGCACCCCTAAAAGAGGTGCCCCAACCAACCAAAGGAAGATATCGGTCCAGCGCATCCGCCGACCGACACACCGGCCCCCCCAGGCCCTGCCAGGCACGCACCAGGTCCGAACCGGATTGACCACCGACGCACCAGTAGGCAGGGGCAGCCGTCACTGGCGGGGAGTGACGGAGGGGAAATAGGCCCCCCATTAAATGTAAGGCCTGAGGTGCGCCAGGCGAGAGGACAGCCCAAGACCCAACTTGACAGGTAGACAAAGACATACAGACACAGTCATACGTTCCCTCCCTCACTTACTGAGAGAAAAGTAATCATGTTTGGTTGGATGCCAATGATTTTATTGTTAATAGAATGAATTTTATTTATGAAGAATCCCATAAAGTCATCACTACTAAGAGCTGGGCGAATAGTTGGCTCAACAGAGCTATGACTCTGTGTAAGTGATACGGATCAGCGAATCAGATACAACACAATGCTACAACCATTAAAAAACCCACAAAATCATAAATTTTTTCTAGTATTGCACGACTCATGGTAGCAGCATGTTGGAGTTGTAGTTACGTTAGTTCTATAGACTTTTCTGTATGGTGTTTTTGGTTGAGCCATTGCTTTTTGGACACTTGTTCTCTCTGGTTTTGAATGCTGTGTAGCTGGAAGGATTTTTGCTCTTACTTGCAAACAAGGTGTTTTTTCGGGGGTGGGTTCTTTATAAATGGGAGCAGCTGATTAGCATCTCCAGAGCTCAATTAATACCTGAACAACGGCTCCAAATCCCAGGGAAGTTGAAAGGACGGCTTAATGGATGCAGAGCAGGACCAAAGAGCTGAGAGAGAAGGAGTTAGCTCAAACCATCTCTTCCATCGATCATAATGGGCAAGGATCATATCTCCAATTCCAACTTCTCTTTGCTTGGCTTTCTTTTCTTTTCTTTTGCACAGCTTTCTAACTATACCTCTACCAGCCCACAGCATCACCATCTGCAGCAATTCTTTGAAGATGTTAGATGGTATGAGTTACGACAGTTAATTTCAATTCGTGATAAATTATTTTTTAATTGAATTAACTTGAAATAACATAGCATTGTGAAATTTAGGAATTTAACTAATATATGGTTTTGACTTTTCTTTCTCTATTTACTGTATTTCCATATGCAATCTAGCTTTTTTATGGGGTATATGTAGTATATAACCCTTTGAACCATCCATCCATCCATCCATCCATCCATCCATCCATCCATCCATCCATCCATCCATCCATCCATCCATCCATCCATCCATCCATCCATCCATCCATCCATCCATCCATCCATCCATCCATCCATCCATCCGAACCAGTTAGACTCATAGAGCTGGGAGAAGTTAAGAACTTTTTTTAACACTAACACCATTTTTTGGTGTAAAACAAGAGGAAAAGGCTTTTTTTGGAGCTTCTGCATCTTCAAAGCAGCCTCCCTTAGCGAAAAGCTGCTGTGACCCTGTTTCTTTGGGAGTAAAAGATACAGAGAGCTGCAGGGGCTGGGCGAGGAAGAGGAGGGATGGAGGAAGAAGGGAGGGGGGTGGCATAGTGGAAGAGGTGGGGTAACTTCAAAACCCACATCAAAAGGAATAAATAATTGTTTCTGCTGGTTTTGTTGTTGTGATACGGATCGGCGAAGCAGCAAGTGGCGAGCAGGAAGCTTTGATTTGTGGCAGCCTTCCTGGAGAGGGCTCCTTCTGTCGGCAGCTGAGCAGAGAGAAGCGGAGCCCACTGATTAAAGTCCCGTTTGTTTTAATCTTCTCTTTCGTCCAGGGGAGGCCCACAAAGAAGGAGAGATCCTGCTTGGGGGCAGGACAATTCTCCTCTCGGGGCCATTTCCTTCTTCTTTTTGGGTCCTGAGAAGGAAGCAGTGATGTAGCAATCACACACAGGATGAGGAGTATACTTAAAAGGTTGGTATGCAAATTATGGGTTCAAAGCAGTGGAGGATTCTGGGTATCAGGTTAATTATTTTTTTTAGATAGTCCCTTCTCAAAAACCCCAAACTCTTTATTTTTCTTTTTTTGCTAATTAACTATAGTTCACTCATAAAACAAAAGTTTATTCAAAGTTTATTGTCACTGTAATATATACACTGAAATTAATTTTGGTAAACAAAAAGGGGAGCACAAGATTAAAACAACACAAAAAAATAAACCCTGAATGAACTTAAAAAAATAGTGACTTTGCAATATAAAAACTGTTTTTTGACATGAATCGAAGAAGTCAAAATAAATAGATTTATGGGTGTAAAAAAGGCAGCAATAAGAGGTTATCTACAGTGTATCATGCATGTTTTGTCATGTGTCTATGTTGTACATATTGGTAAGTAAGACTGTGAGGTTTGCAGATGGTTCCTTCTATCTCAACAGAAAACTTTGTTGAGTCCTTGTTACCAATACAGTTATGTCAAACAAGCACCTTCCTTGTGTCTTTCATCAAGGTATGTGGCTCGTCCTCCATGTTAAAAGAACTACAACTAAGATGGGACGTTCAATGACAGCAACAACCGGCTAAGGGTTGAGAAGCTTGTTAGCATGTTTGACTTTAGCAATTGGCACTAGCTTAAATTAATGCTCCTACACAGACATTTTCTCAACCACAAGTGTTTTGACTGTTAGCTTTACCTAAGTTCACATAGATGGGTCATTCGCTGAATTCGGTGTACTTTGGGGTTTCTGATTAATAAAAAATCTACCAACACAAAAGTGTTTCTCAATATGGAATCTGACGGAGTACTTGTACAGTGAGAAACTATATTTATACACCTTATGCATACATTTTTGTTATTTTGGTCATTTTAAAACAGTTTTTTGTTACGGGGTTGAATATTATGGTGTTAAAGATTTTAGCTAAAAGGCAAGGCAATTTTCTTTGTTTAACCCACTTTCAACAACAAGGTAATTCAAGGTGCTTTACATGATTACGGTATAAGGAAAAACAGCAATAAAGCATCAAACACACACAAAACATGATACATGAAAACATTACTCAAAGGCAGCTCTAAACAGATGGGTTTTTAGCTGTAATTTAAATGTAGCCATGAGTCCATATTAGCTTGTGTATGGAACAACATATAGCATGAGAAAAACAAGAAATGAATCTATATTTTCAAGGCAATCATTAGCTTTTTCAAAAACAATCATGCATATCATTTTTGAATGTAACAGTCTTGACAGATTGAGCTTAATGATGTCAGTTTGATAAAACAATAAAATATAGGTCAGAAAGTATGCTAACACTTATCTCCCATTACTGTATGAGCAGGAAAATACTTGAGTGATGTCACTTCTTGGGTGCTGAGAAACGTTAACTGAAAATTTTTTTAATTGGTAGATTTGTATGTTGTTATGGGGTTGAACAAAACTGGGGTACATGATTAAATTGTGCTATTTTATACATAATTAAAAAGAGAGTCTACATTTTTAAAAAATAATGCTAAAGGAGACAGACAACTAATTATATTACCAGAAACAAAACTTTTGGTTACTGTCTATATGTTTATTTTATTCACTGAAAAACCTACTTTGGCAAATTGGGACATGCTTATTTGGCTGACCTCTACGCATTAGAAACCCATAAAACAAATATGTTTATGTGTCATAATGCAAAGGAACAGATCAGTCTATTTCTTGTTTTAACATGTATTTTGTGATTTACTTTAAATACAAATCTTTTTGGTAAATCTGTGGGTCACAAAGTTCCCCGAATTCAGAGAATCACCCAGATACTTGTACAACATGTACAGCATCTACAAGTTTACATATATAATTTATAATACAACCAATAAACAAATCACCCATACTGTTTTCTGCTGAACACTGACATGTCAGCGCAATGGCTGACTGAACCAATATGTTGAAGTCTAATCAAAATGTTTACATAGGATTTGATATATTTAAAAAAAGGTAATGTTATTGTTGTACATTATTGTACAATTATTGTACATAACAAACTGATATGAGCAAATAGAGCACATCTGCTACTTACATTGCAGTGCAACCTGACAGGCAGATGGTTCAAGCACCCAGGACAGGACGCAAGCCTTTGTTTTCATGTGAATTTGAGGTCCCTACTTAGAACCAAAAAAAAGGTCATTTTTATAAACAATCTTTGTCAGTGTGGACAGGGTCCCAGGGAATCTGGTCAGATATATGCTGATGCTGTTTTATCTATCTGCTTGCAAAAGACAAGCAGTAACTGCAAAAGAGCAACCTGAATTTGTAGTCAAGATTTCTCACTTGTTATGCATCTCATGTTTACATCTTAAAGCTCTGAGCATGCTTTTTGATGCTTTTTTGCAGAATCTACCAATATAGATCTAAATCCAGAGGTTATCACAGCAATCGAAAAAAGAATACTAGTATTTAGGTTTAATATTAGATTGACAACCTGATAAAAAAAAGCTAAAAAAAACGTGAGAAGAACTGAATTCTAGTGTGGTCATGTGTTTTTCCATTTAATTTTAACCCTGAAAAACTAAAACGTTTTATTTTTCTTATTTCTTGTCCACATGTAGCCGTGTGTCACACAAAACAAAGATATTTTTCTACGGTTTTGCCTGTCATCCACACGAAAATGCAGATTTATGGCACCGAAAAAAAATCTTTCTAAATATTCTGGCCAAAGTGAAGATTTGCATTTTGTCTGTTTTAAGTGTTTGCATGTGGACAGAAATAGCAGAGTTTTACGCTCCGCAACGTTACTTTCCGCGACAAAAATGCTCCAACATCACTTGTGAAACCTGTGTTTACACTCAGAAACAGCATTTATGCCCTCAGAGCTGTGTTGGCATTATCTATTGTCCAAGCGCTTTTAGCTTGCTTGCTTTTACAAGCTCAATTACTGCTCCATGTAGAAGTTTGAACATCGGAAGTTCCTCTGAGTGGATTGGATTTGGGGGAACTACTGCCCCCTACAGGTTTGGCATGTCAATGAATGTGCTTAACGCACTTGTGTGGTCAGGTGTGGACAGAGATTTTTTTTTTAAATGAGGTCGTGAGTAGATTTGTTTGAAAACAAACAAACAAACAAAAAAAAACGGCTACGTGTGTACATGGCCTTAAAAGTATTTCTGACACCCTACTTGTTTAGGTTGATGCTTTCCTGAAAATCTCCAGCTGTATCAGTTAAATGCTACTGAATATATTTATCTCTGTCAAGGAGGTTATGTTTTTTGCCAGGGTTTGTCTGTTTGTTTGTTAGTTAGCAAGAAACATAACTCAAAAAGTTATTTACAGATCTTGATGAAATTTTCAGGAAATGTACGCTATGGGACCAGGAACAAGTAATTAGAATTTGGGGGTGGTCAGGAAACCACCATTACCAAAAAAGGGATTTTCGTGATTAACTACAGAACTAATAATGATATCAGTGTGAATCCAGCTGCTAAAGATATCTTTTCGTGGTAACGAATCAAAAAAAGTTAGAGTTAGATCACAACGTGGGGCGGACAGGGGGGAAGGAAGTGAACTGCCTTGGCGCAGTCTGTGCTCCAAGTGCTTTTCTAGTTACAAATTATTTCCAAAAATGCAAAATGTACATAAAAAACAACAGTAAAACAGATGATTTTTTAAATGTTATGTTAAAAGTATCTATTAAATGATTACATTTTTGGATATGTGAAATGTCTGACAGTTTTTTCTTGTATTGGGCTTTAATGAAGTAGCTAACATGGACAGCAGATGCATTTGTACTCCTTGTAAATCTGGCAGATTTAATTGACTGAATAAAGTGGTCGTGTAAATTAGTTTATATTTCTCATTTTTAATGAATAAAGATAAAATTACAACATGATAAAATGTTGAAAAGAGTCAAAGTGCCCAAGTGAACCTTCTCCACATCTTCAATCAACTGAAAAAGTTTGGTGCTTTGATTCAAACAGCACTGTCAAAGAAAGCTAGAATGCTCTCCATTTCATTTTAAATACAAATAGAGTGGTGTGAAGGGAAAATATGATGCAAAAGAGCAGTAAACACAACCCTGTCTCTTTTTCCACTTCAGTTCTTTTTGCAAGTAAATCGGTTTCCATAGAAAAACAAATCGTAGAACTGTCTTAATAATAAAATAAAGTAACCACAAAAATCCGATCACATTCCTGGCAGAGGAATGAGTTCATCCTAAGGGGAATTTCGAAAGTTTGCTTTTTTTTGGTGTTTTGACTGCAGACCCATCTGAAAATGTATATGTGCACACTACAGGTGGCAGCTGATAATGAGGCTACTTTAAGAGAACGTGTCTGCGATCAGACTGTACAGCAGCTGAAATTAAGAAGATCACCACATAAGGCATGATACCTTAGACATCAGCTGTCTTAATAAAAGTCATATGGCACATGGGCTTGCATAGCTGCTTATAAAAAAGGTATGCACTCAGAGATAAGAGCCCTCTGTTAACAGATGGACATGGCAGTGACATTTTCTAAAGGTTTACTTCAGGTCAGGTCAAAGGTTTTTGCAGGAAGCATGTTGAATGTTCGGGTGGCATAGGAGTGAAAGTTGTTCTGAATGCATGAACGCTGTGCACATAAAAAACAACAGGTTGATTACGTATAAAGCACTGTAATTTTATCTTTATCTGTTATCTTTATTTATATGTGTAGCACTGATATGCTATATTACACAATACTTCAATTAATCCCTTCCAGCAACTGTCCTATCTGTGATGGACGGGTGAGTTGTCCAAAGTGTACCCCATCTCTTGGCCAATATTTGCTGAAGATAGGCACCAGCCCCAGGTGCTTATCTTCATCTCTGTTTTCTTTTCTACCAAGAAGTTTGTTTTTGATAGGAAATGAGAGAAATCACTTAAAGGATGTAGAAGGAACATCAGTTAAAAAAAATAACAACTCTTTATTTTGATAAATATTTTAATTTGATAAAAATGCATATTTTTCATAATGAATGGAAACACCTTTATCAGCAATAAAGCACTCATACCCTTCTTACAACTGCTGACCAGCCTTTTGGATCTTGCTAATGGTGTTTTGATAATTTATCTTTGGTAAAGAGATCTAAAGCTTCACAGATTCTCTAATGTGTAAACATTTTGGTACTTTACCTGGGCCAGAGTCTAAAACATTAAAATACTTCCAATCCAAAATAACATCTTGGTAAATGTATTTATTTATTTCAGACTCAAAAAAAGGTAAAAAAAAAAAAACATGTAAAAGAGACAGACAGACAAATCAAAAACAGAGGATTACTATAATCCATATAAGCAATTTCTCCAGTGCCTCCAAAGCGGCGAGCTGTACCTGATACTGCTCTGGTCAGACCATATAAAGACAATTATAACTTCATTTTGCGAGTCCATGAGTCTCATCATAAATTTATAAACAACATTTCTTATTACAGCATTTAGTGTGGTCACATCATTCTGCACAAACAACTGGCTGGCACTGGTCCAGCGAGGGACTTTCAGAAGAATCCTAAGAGCATCGTTGTATGCTACTTGTAACTTGTGAAATGTAGCTTTTGTGTAGCAACACCACAGGTGGGCAGTGTAGAGTGGTGTGCAGTAGGCTTTAAACAAGGCTATTTTTACATTTTCAGTACACATTCCATATTTCCGTGCCAGCATATTAGCTTGTGCATACAATTTACAGTACTGCATCTGGATGTCATCATTATCAGAGAGGTCACTCCTGATGATGTGACCGAGGTACTTCACTCTTTCCACAACTGCCAGTTCCCCTCCTAACAAGTGAAACATGGGAAATACAGTCTTAAGCTGCTCTATAGTCCTCACAATCATCACAACAGTCTTTTTCGGGTTAAACTTGATGTCATATTGTTCACCATATTCAGTACACACATTAAGCAATTGCTGGAGGCCTGCAGAGTAGGGTGACATGATGACCAGGTCATCAGCATAAAGTAGATGATTTAATAGTCTTTCCCCTATCATGCAGCCGGTCTTACAGTTTTTTAATGTTCGGGAGAGATCGTCCATATAAAGGTTAAAAAGCATGGGTGACAGGATCCCACCCTGCCTCATCCCATTAGTCACAGAAAAAGGACTTGATGTCGCACTACCCCATCTGACCTGCATTGTTTGATGTGTGTACCAAAAACCTAGGGTCCGTATTAGGTAGGGAGGAACAGTTTGCCATGGTTGATGCGTTCAAACGCTTTGAAGGCATCAAGAAGCACAGAAACATTGTGGAGTTCTGCCCTCTGTACTTCCTCACAGCCTCTTTCATGGCATAGATGCACATATCAGTTCCGTGTTGACTTTTAAAACTTGGTAAAATGAAAAGATTAATTTAAGCCTAAATGTGGCCGGGATATGCACAGGTTGACTAGATCTATTTTTAGACATATTTTCTAGGGACAACAATTGTCAAGTAAAAAAAAGAAAGAAGAAATAATGAAATTATATTTTAATATTCTGGCACGACACCTGCAGGATAAAAGGTGTTTTGGTTGGACCCAAAACTTTCAGCAAAAACATTCTGAAGTGACTTGATGAAAAGCAGTTCTTTTGTGTGAAAAGGTCAAATCTGAGGCATTTGCAAGCTCACACCAGACCTAACGGGACTGACAGAAAAATCAGATGTTAGGATGTTCTTACAGTTATCTGCAACACATTGCGCACACTATGAAACTGCATGTGTGCTTTTAATGCTGAACTGTGTCTCACCACCAGTCCTTTCTGCCTTAAGTACACTGAATTTTTGCAGTGTGATATAATCTGAGAGCCTCCTGGGGATTTGCATCAACTCATATGCGACACTTAGCCTTTGATTCTGACAGAAATCCAGCATTGGCAAAAGTGTCATCAGAATTGCTGAAGAATGATG
The DNA here is from genome assembly GCA_963556495.2 of Valencia hispanica. Taxonomy (NCBI): domain Eukaryota; kingdom Metazoa; phylum Chordata; class Actinopteri; order Cyprinodontiformes; family Valenciidae; genus Valencia; species Valencia hispanica. The sequence continues at coordinate 46,125,620 of OY747701.1, forward strand.
TCGACTTGCTGCTTCGAGGCCTTTATGCACTTATTCAAACAAAGTGGTCTCATTGGATCTTATTGACGTATGACGAAAGAGCGGAAGGCAGCGTTTTCCATCGCTGACAGTAAACAGCCGCTCCGTCCACAGGCCTGTCAGTGTTAGAGACAGAGCTCGTTAGGCACTGACATCAAACGCTTACTGAGACTGATGATTTAAATATTGAATTGACTCGCGGCGGCATGCAGACAGAGGAGAGCTGGTATGTGCCGACAAGACAGATGTATATTTCAGCAGCCGTTTCCCAGCTAAACTGCCTAATGGCTTTGGGGATGAGACAGATGAAAGTTAAACCTGGAGATCTACTGAGATGTCTCCACAGTTTGTTCTTACTATAAGTTGCAACGTCTCCTGGCACCATCATCCTCTATGTTCCTCTAACCCTGTGTTCTCAGTGCGTGCAGCTTCACCATTCAGTGGGATCAGAGGATATATTCCCCACATGATATATATTCCACACAGATTTCCCTCTTTAGGCCCCAGGCAGCAGGGACACTAACAAACTGTAATGATCTCCAGCTAGGCCTGTCTCTCCTGTTTTCCCCCCACTGATACACAACTAAAGCTGCAAAACAGGCTTGCCTTTGCACACCCTTACTGAACCCAGTGTACTCTAGATTTCTTTCCTGTTCAATTAGATCCAATTTAGGATCAGACAGCCTGTGCAGAAACTGGATGGACATTACTTGTGGAAGAATCTGTAGAATCAATGAAGAAGACAGAGAATGAATGTTGAATGTGATACGATCTCATGACCCCTTTTTCTTTTGACTGCTCTGATTTACAGACCTGCGCTCCACAGAGGGAACATATGTGAGGCCTTAAAGGGATGAAACTATTTGCTAATGTGCTTTGATCTGCTTCTTATTTTGATGGATTCAGATAGATCAATCTGAGGCTAAAAAAAGAAGAAAAATCACTGTGCTCCCCAGTGGCTGAAATCCCTTTTCATTTTTTGGGGGGGACAATAAACAGTAAAATTTCAGAAAGCAATTTTATGGGGGGACATGAAAAAAAATCTCTCTCTCCTGCTTCTTTGCAACTTGCCTTTCAGGGTGGGCCTTTAGCATGTTAAATAATGTTATGGAATGTTACATAATAAGTAAGTAGTAATTAATAGTAAGTAATAATAGTAATAGTAATAATAGTAAGTAATAATAGTAGTAGTAATAGTAGTAAGTAATAAGTAGCTATAGCCTTACCATGATCTGCATTACTTCATATTCTACCTGTATACAGGTAGAATATGTTTTTCTATGTGCAACCAGAAATATCAATTATTCGTAATTCTGTTTTTATACTTTTTCTACCTTCCTTGTGGGATCATGAAGGCTTCTATTATCTGTCACTTTGCTGCTGTTACAACCAAATTTCACCTTTGTGGGACAAAACAGAAAAAACAGAAATGCCGATGCAACTTCACCCACTTCCTAGGTGCACGGAGAAGGAGAAAATCATAGGATGAATGGAAACTCCTGCAACACTTGGAAATGAATTGATCCACTTTATTAAGACCGACGCGTTTCGGCGTAATGCCTTCATCAGGGTCATTAAAAGAATTACAAACACACACACAGGTTAAATACAATGAGACCTACAAAAAAACAAAATAATTCAAATCAGCCAATCGTCTTGTGACACATACATGAGTGAGCCAATGAAGTTAGATGAACGAGGAAATAATAGTAAACAAGTTTTTATAAGGAAATTTTACAATTTACCAAAAGGTAGAAAAATGGCCCGCAGTCTCCCCATCTCTTTAGACATGCATGTCTGTATGTATGTATGTATGTATGTATGTATGTATGTATGTATGTATGTATGTATGTATGTATGTATGTATGTATGTATGTATGCATGTATGCATGTATGCATGTATGCATGTATGCATGTATGCATGTATGCATGGATGTATGTGCATGCTTGTGTATATATACAATTAGGTGTATGTGTATATGTGTTTGTATATGTATATAGACATATATGGAATGTATATTTATGTGATTTTTTTATGTATATATATAATCTTCAAAACAAATTATGTGTTTGTACGTATATATATATATATATATACATGTGTGTGCATCTACATATGGGGCATGTGTGTATATGTGCATACATATACATATGTATATATTCTTATAGTTCATGAAATATTTCTATATATATTTTTTATCCTGTTTTTTATTCGTGTCCTTTTTTAATTAATTGTTTTAATTAAATTTTTTTCCCCCATCAATCATTGATTTTATCCCATGTGATTAGGCCCCCTGGGGTTCAACCAACAGGGGGTAGTTGTTTATGGATGTTATTGGTGTGTCTTGTTGGCTTGTCATTTGAGTTACTGGTTTGAATGTTTACTGTTTTTCTTTGCTTAATGGATGTTGGAGTCTTCCGGAGTAGTGTAAGCTTATTGTTGATATATTGTACTGTTGAACCACTAATATATACATATATTTCAGATTTTTCCCTTTTTGTGGATTTTTCAAGGATAATTGTTCAATTAACTTCAATACTCCTCCCTCTACCTTTGTGGGACAATAAAGGATTTTTCTATTCTATTCTATCAATGTACAACCAGCAATATCAACAATGGCATTAGATAGAAGCTGGCATTGATGTACCTTTATGATCATATCCAACAACATTTCTTTGCACCCTTCTCTAATGTCCAGTTGTAGTCCATCAAAGTAATTGAAAGAAAAACTTAAGCTCAAAATAAAGTTCCAAAACTATTAACGGAATACTTTCAAGAATAATCCAACATTAAACATGTCCTGAACTTACATCACTACTTTTATTAGCAGAGAACAACTGTATAGTGCAGATGTAAAGGTAAAGTTCTTCAACATCTCTCTAATCTTTTCACAATAAAGAGAGAGAACACCATCTAAGAAAAAAAATAAAATATCAAAATGACTTAGTCACATGATGTGGGAGCTATTAAAAAAATCCACAAATTTTATATCAACATTATATTAAATCTGAAAGGTTATCTGTATAGTCTAGTAGAATATACCTGGAGTGACCGGGGAACATGAAGTAAAAGCCGCTGATTTAATTCTGTAGTCTGTCACTAAGCTACCTGCTGTGATCAGCAACACAATGAATTATCAGACCAGCTGGATCGGTGTCACAACTTGGTGAAACATTAAAAACTCTCTGCTGAACCTCAAATTAACAACCTAGAACCAACTTCAGTGTGGTTTCCTTTTGCTTTTCATGGCGCTGAATCAGAGACCGTAATAGACAATTGGTCATTTTGACCGAAGGGGTCAAAGAAAATCCCATCATAATCTATTTTTACCTGTTGAATTATAAAATGGCAACATATTCCCCAAAATGTTTTTCATACATTTTAATTAATATTACATTTAAATAAGCTGAACAGAGAGCCCACATCGTGCTGTCACACATCCAGGTAATTCCTTTTATACAGAGATAAAAATCTCTGATTGTAGCCCCAGGAACGACATATAAACAGTTAAATAAAAAAGACCTTTAAAATCAAGCTCCATCATACATCAGAGATCTGATTGTTCCATGTGTTCCTAACAGAGCACTTCGCTCTCAGACTGCAGGTTTACTTGTGGTTCCTAGGATTTCTAAAAGGGAGGTAGATCTTTTAGTTAACAGGCTCCTCTCCTGTGGAACCAGCTCCCAGTTTTAGTCTGTGAGGCAGATACTCTGTTTACTTTTAAGGCCAGGCTTAAAACTTTCCTTTTTGATAAAGCTTATAGTTAAATTGGCTTAGGTCATCCTGAGCTATCTCTGTAGTTATGCTGCTACAGGCTTAGACGGCTGGAGGACAGACTGACCACTTTTCTTCATTTTGCTACTTTCTTTTCAGTTATATTATATGCTGTTATTTTGACTGATAACTTTGTTTTCTCTCAGTGTTTTTCTCTCTATAGAAGCTACACCTGGTCTGGTATTCTGCCTAGCTGCAATGCCCTGTTGGACGGGGTTGTCGACTGGGATGACGGTCTCGGTGGCTGAACATCCCCCGTGTCCTGTTATCAACTTTTTACTTACTTTAATATAGAAAGTACTCTTATATCAGATGTTCTGTTCTTTCTGTGTCTCTGCTCTGTCTCCTCAAACCCCCAGACGGTCGTGGCAGATGGCTGCTTGTACTGAGCCAGGTTTTGCTGGAGGTTTCTTCCTGTTAAAGGGGAGTTCTTCCTCTCCACTGTCGCTACATGCTTGCTCAGTATTAGGGATTGCTGAAGAATTGCTTTGCTTGGACGTCTGCATCAACGGGACACAACCTCAAGTCAATGACTCGATGCAATCTGCTGGGATTCCTTAGATAGAAAACTTTTTAACTGATTGGAATGTTTGTATGATTGCATTGAAAGGACTTTTCTTCTAAATTACCTTTAGATGACATCTGTTGTGAATCGGCGCTATGTAAATAAACTGAATTGAATTGAATCAAATTAATCCATAGTACTCACAACTTCCTCGGTTCGCATGGACAATAACCCAATAACCCAATAACCCAAAGGTTATTGTCATGAAGTGTTGGACTTTTGCCTGGGACTGATCATCATTCACTGATAACTTCTCTTGGGGGGTTTGGTGAGGTTCTAGAGGCTGAATCCCTGCTCCGCTGCAACACTGGAGAGTGAATTACAATCGGCACTTCAGTCAAAGTTTTTAAATCAGGGAACCTTTCTGCAATTGCAGTGATCAAAAGTCAGAAAGACTCTCTAAACGAGCCGTTTCCTGACCCGCAAACGATCACTTCAGTGAGATGAAATCCACCGCTTCTGTGGAGATGCTTGGCATGACACCAGGCTTTCTTGGGGCACTCCAAAGCCACGGTAGCTCTTCAACATGGTGTCAGTTCACAGATATCGACATGCTTCGATGGGAAACCCCCTTTTTTTTTTTTTGATTTGTTTTTGCTTCTGCAGCAAGGGGTCAAAGGTATGAATTCTAATCTGTCAAAATGATGGACAGGCTTCAGATTTATCTGTTACCATTATAAAAATAAAAACAAAACTGTCAAATATGGAAAATATTCGGTTAATGTTACCCCTGGCACTGATGTAGATATTTTAAGAAAAAAAAGCCTCTGTTGTGCTTATTCTTTCAAATCATTCTCAGCAGTTAACTTTAATTAAACACTCATCTGAAACTTTAAATCCAAAACAGAGCCTTGCTGTTTCCTTTATTTCCTTCTTTGAGAGAGCTCTCCTGCGGAGGAACAAGGTGCCTCAGAGAGGAGGACCTTCTGCGGTCGGCGAGGAGAAATGTACTGAATGAATCTGTCTTAGTGATTTGTTGATGTGGTTTGCTTTCAGGGTCACAGCCACCATTAAAATGTGCAAATTTTAATGCTAACATGGCATTAACCATATCGATATAAACAATATCTCTTGTTGAATTATACGGATATTGTCCAGAATTAGGTGGCAATGTTCCATCTTTATGACCACATCTAACAGACATATTTGAGCTTATACAACAAGTGGTGAGATAAAAGACTTACTGGTTTCACACATTGCTTGGTTCCCCTCTCCCAGACTGTCTCTACTGAAACTAACTAGGAGCAGCAGTAGCCGGCAGCCCCGCCCATTTGAAATAACTTTTGTGGACTGTACCAATTTGAGGAATGGGGAGGGGGGTAATAATCTAAAAACATATTGCATTTGTAATTTGTATCCTTATGTGTTGTATATTTTTGGGACAATGGACAATACTATATCGTTAAAAATACATCTGTGTGCAAAGATTTTTGCCCCCCCCCCCCCCTCCCCATTCTTTTGTTGGGTGCTCCCAACCCAGAGCAATTTTACTATTAAAGAAAATATCTGTTGGCTGGAGAATCTCAGAACGGATTTATTTTGATCCAAGAACATGAGAAATTTTCAGAACAATTATAATTTCCGGCAAAAGCACAGAATCTATCATTAAATATCGTTCTAACTCTAAACCAAAGGTGGTGACAAAAATGTTTAATTTATGTACATTACTCCAAAAGAATGACCATATATACACTACCTCACAAAAGAATGTATACCCCTTGAACAGTGAAGCATGGTGGAGGTTCTTTGAACGTTTTCGGCTGCATTTCTGCAAATGGAGTTGGAGATTTCGTCAGAATAAATGGTGTTCTCAGTGCTAAGAAATAGAGGCAGATACTTATCCATCATGCAATACCATCAGGGAGGCATATGATTGGCCCCAAATTTATCTTGCAGCAGGACGACGACCCCAAACATACAGCCAAAGTCATTAAGAACTATCTTGAGAGTAAAGAAAATCATTAAGTCTTGGAAGTGATGGTATGGCTCCCACAGAGCCCTGATCTCAACATTATCCAATGTGTCTGCGATTACATAAAGAGACAGAAGGATGTAAGGAAGCCTACATCCACAGAAGATCTGTGGTTAGTTCTCCTAGATGTTTGGAACAACCTACCAGGCGAGTTCCTTTGAAAAACATGAGTAAATGTACCTAGAAGAATTAATAGAAGAATAAATATATTATCGGTATAAGATAAAATAAATTATGATGATTTCCTATGCCTTTACATAGTATTTTCAGAAGCTGACAGAGGTTTGACAGTGTAATTAAAAGAAATGATCACTGTCATTTTTGTGACTGAATTGGGTTCAAAAACACCCTGTTACAGACCTCTTTACACTGCTGTAATGTTCGTGCATGTAAAAAAAAAGAAAATCATCCGCACTCAGCTGACAAATAAGATTCATCCACAAAACCATGAAGACAACCACGGGGACTGAAACCTCAGGCAGAACGTTGTTTGAGTGTCAGAGAACATTAATTTATTAACTTGAAATTGCATGAATAACGTGTCATGAGTTTAAGCCACTGCCTTGGTGCTGTGTGTTGTTTAAAGCATACAGAGGAAATAGTCACAGACTGTGTATGTAAACAATAACACCGCAATAAAACTCAGAAAACTTGTCAGATTTTCACTTATTTTTGAGTAGTGTCCGTTTAAATCGGTAAAAAAATGTAAAAACAACTGTTTGCATTGGATGCTGCTTTCAGTGAACTGTCTGCTGCAAGTCAGATCGTCTTTTGTTGTTGAGCCTGCTCTCCTCTGGGAATAATGAGCATGAGGCGATTAGACAGCAAAGCTGTTTTTCACCCTCTGAAGTTTGTGCCAGAAATGCACATCCTTGTTATCCTGGTCCACAGCTACTGGGAGCAGAAAGTTTCCAACTTTGCTTGTTTTCATCCATTGTATTTGCATCACTCTTTAACATTAAACCTTCGGCTGAGTAATGGAGTGGTTACAGAATATTTTCATTAAGCCAGAAGCTGCTGTCCAGCCATGGTGAGCAGCTTCTTTCTGTTCTCAGCTTAGCCAACTTCAAAGTTTTCTTGAAATTTTGCCCTGTTTTTATTTCTGTCAGTCTTGAAGCCCGTGTAATCAACAAAGAACTGACTTGAAGGTCTTAGAGTGCCCACTTTGAAATAGATCAGTGCTCACTTACATCCCTGAATATATGAGGTGTGGACACAAAAATTGCAAAGGACAGTGGTTGAAATGAATATGAATTTTCAGTATTTTGATCTCAGCATTGAAAAGGGATAAAAGGCACAGTCCAAGGCACATCTGAAAGAGGAGCTTACATTTTCTATAAAACTGAACCTAAGTCAGCCTTTGATCTTTTAATCCTGTGCTCATAAGGTTGTGAGATAAGCAGGCATGACTAACGTCTCCTTCTAATAGTCAAGAAAGAGCAGAGCCCACATAATGAGCTGTTTTACCCCTTTTGAAGACAAATTGGACTGAAATTCCATGTTTAATGGATCTTCCTTTCAATAGAACTCAGTTTAAAGTCAAGGGAGAGATGGCCAGTCACATTAACAGCACTATTAAACACTAGGAGCTTGGCCTTGTTTTTCTCCCATCCTTCAGAATATCTGTCTGAGCTGTCTGCTGCTGTTTTTGAGCTCTCATCCTTCTTATTTCTTTATTTAACCAACACTGTCACTTACGCTGAATTACACAATTTACATAAATGCAAAATTAGAATAGAGTCTCATCAGTTTTTCACCCCCATATCTGGGTCCCTGTCTGTCCTCATTCAACATCACCAAATCCTTCTCCTGTACTGAACAAAAGTTGTCATCTTATGAACAGTGCATTAAGACAGCAATGCATCCCCTGAGCTTAGGAACCTTTTATTTTTTAAATAAATCAAAGGCATTGTGCTTTTTATGTTTTTTCTAATTCGAAGGTGGTCTTATTGCCAAAAACATTGCAATTGTTGTAACAATTGGAAAACAAGTTTAATTAATCTTAAACTGTGTTGCATGTAGAATTATCCAGTTCGATTTTGATCAGTCTCTGTATTTTATTTATTTGACCAGACATGATCAAACTATAAAACAGTCCTTGTTTTCCTGCAGTTAGAAAACTATGAAGCCGATGCTAGCTCTAGTTTTGTACGTGACTAATGGATAGCCAGTCATTTGTTGTAACAGATGAAATGCCACACAAAGAGTTTAAAAATGCAATTTTCTTTATTATTATTATTATTATTGCTATTATTATTATTATTATTTATTTTTTTAAACCAACTGTTTTTGACCCTGCATAGTCTTATTTAGCTGTCAACTACAACAGACAACTTCAAATAAGTGGGTTACTTACCTTTATGCTTCAAAATAAAAGTCTCAAACAAACCTTTAACAAAGTTTTAAGCTTAAATACCAACATGAATAAGGTTCCCATGCCCAGATGGAAGGAATAGCTGTTGTTCATTGTAGATAGTGCTTCGTAACTTCAACACAGTAGTAAAAGCTTCACGTTTGATGAGCATGTGACAGGAAGGTCTCTCTTTACCAAGATTAGCCTTTCACAGATAAAAAAAACGTGTATCAAACTGAAAACTAGTTAAGGGAACTCATAGCTTTTTGTAGAATAAAGCCTTGTTTTTGCATCAAATTTTGCTCTATGCTCTTACTATGTTCACAAATTGAGATTAGTGATGCTTCACTCCTCATTTGATTAACCTATTTTATACCAAAAGTCCAAACTAACCCCGGCTTCCTCCCACTGTACAAAAAACATGACTGTTGAGTTATTGGTCTATCTAAATTGACCATAGGTGTGATTGTGTGTGTGTGTGCATGGTTGTTTGTCCTGTGTGTGTGTCTATGTTGCAGCGCAATGGACTGGTAACCTATCCAGGGTACACCCCAGACAGGTCAACACTTTTCCATTTTTACCTCCACCAGGAGTCTGTTTGTTTGTCTGACTGTTAATCTGTCCATAATTCAAAAAGTTATGATGAGATTATGATGAGACTTTTGGGAAATGTCCGCAATGGGATCAGGATCAACTAATTAAATTTTGAGGTTGATCCGACACGAAGCGCGAGTGGTGGAGGTCTGCGGTCTCTGAATGCTTTTGTAGTTTTAATGTATGGTTATGGAAGACAGCTTCACACCTGAAATAGTATTTCCTGGATTGTAGGAAGGATTAGTCAACAAAATGTTCCTCTGGCAGCTGTTTGCTGGATTGTCACAGTTTATATCGCATATTTGTTCCCTTAGTGCGTCACAAATTATTTGGTGATTTATTACAAGAAATGTTCCCCGAATTTTTATATTAAATTGGTTGGTTGTTTAAAGACAGCAGGCCTAAAATATTGACATGTTAATCATCACTATGTCACTGTCCCATTGCCATTTAATACCTTTATATTACATGTATGAATTGTAACTTCCTAAAGCCTAAAGTAGATCTGACACCAGTAAACTATGCAGCTCAGTAATAAAAACTCAGCCAAATAAATCCATAAAGGTTGGCCTGATAAGATGAGAGCTCACAAATCTAATCTCCTAAAGGGCATTTTGTTACATAAATTTAAATCTCATCTAATGAGATTATTTTCAACCCTTTAATTTCCAAAGATTCATAAATAAATGTTGACCTATTAACATTTGTTGGGCCAAAGCAGGTCATCTAATCATTTTTACAGATTAAAGCCCTCTGTGGTGGCTTTGAAACTACAGCTGAGTAATGGTTTCAGTGTGCCTCTCCCAGAGGCTGTGCTGAACCTTTAATGGGTAACACTCATTCCCTGTTGCTCTGTCTCTCCCGGTAACTTCCCCTCTCTGTTTCACAAGCTGACAAAGTTATTTAAATTGTTCTAATTCTTTCATCTTATATTCTCTTTGTCTCATTGTTGTGTGTTCAGATGTAAAAGACACAAAGAGCACATAGGGATGCGTTTTCTGATATGACACATCTATTTCCTTTCACTTTTCTTTTTTTCTTCAGAAAAACTAATCTTAGAAAGGTCCTCTTTAAAAGTGACCGTGTCTACAGAAGATGTCAGGTTGATGACACTGAACAAGGCCAATTTGTTTTAAGGCTAGAGTTCAGGATAAGGCATGCCAAGGAGCTGTATTCATACACCATTTCTGTTTTGCCACCAGTTCCATCGTGTGGCTGGTTCTCATCTCTGCGTTTGATGATGGTCGCAGGAAAAGGCAGGCATTGTCATCTGTGGCCTGCAGGCATGTTTGGAGCTACTCAGACTGAGCCAATGACGAGTCAGGGGCCAGCAAAATGTCAGATGCATGTGACCACGCTCACATGTCTTAATGCAGGCCTGTGTCTGGCTGTTGTCCTTGTACCCCTCAAGCTCTGTTTGTCTTTATCCCTCTGTCTCCAGCTTCTCCCTCTGTCTGAGATATACACGCCATCTGGTCTGGCTCCGCATCTGTGGATATCCTGTCTACAAAGGCTGGACAGCAGCGCTCTTTGTGCAACAGCGCTTTGCGCAGCAGCTCTTTACACTCTCAGGCACCTGCTATGGCTTAAATCATGTTACTCATGCAAACGAGGAAAGCCCGTCAATAGTGACCTCCAATGAACATTATTTGTTGTAGAACACTTAGTGGGGTGTTGTTTATAGCCTCAGGCTTCGGCACAACTCAACTGTGGAATACCATAACGGCTGTGCAGAGGAAATTAATTTGCAAATCTGTCAGCAACCTGCATGGCCACAGCAAAAACAATCGGCTTTTTACCCAGAGAGGGCAGCGTGCCAGAAACTATTGAAAGGGAGACAGTTTGCATTAGGACAAAGTATAAACACACACCAGTCACTAATTAGAATATTTCAAATGAGCTTAAACATGCTTTTATTCGACTTTGTACTGCAGTTTTTGTGGATTTCAAATAAGAATACAGAAAATGCACTACAAGTTACTGTTCTTTTTGTGTGGGCTTGGCAGTACTGCACAGATGCATATAGAGTGGGAACCATTGTGGTGCATGCATGCATACCAGCAGGAAAACCCTTTGTAACATTATTGGTACTGATTGTGGCAGGTGGGTTGAATTCATTTTACAACTCAACAGTGTCTTGTTTTTTTTGTTTTTTTATTAATTGTTATCAGTAATGCGTGCTTGATAGTATTTGTCTTTAAAAGCAATAGATTAGCCCCCTAATTAAAAATTTAAAAAACAACTATCACTAAGGTATGTTTTTTTCAGAACTGATTTACAATAAATCTGTTCATACTTTTTGATTTATTTGCTACATTACAACCACAATGATTCATTATTTTGGTTTTCTAAGTCCATCCATCCATCAATTTTCTTCCGCTTATCCGCTGTCGGTTCGCGGGGGCAGCAGCTTAAGCAAGGACACCCAGAATTCTCTCTCCCCAGCCACTTGCTCCAGCTCCTCGGGAGGAATCCCAAGGCGCTCCCAGGTCAGCCGAGAAACATAGTCCCTCCAACGGTCGAACGCCTTCTCCAAGTCCACAAAACACATGTAGACCGGTTGGGCGAACTCCCACGCACCCTCCAGGACTCTGCTGAGGGTGTAGAGCTGGTCCGATGTTCCACGGCCAGGACAAAAACGCATTGTTCCTCCTGGATCTGAGGTTCGACTATCTGTCAGGCCCTCCTCTCCAGAACCCCTGAATAGACCTTACCAGGGAGGCTCAGAAGTGTGATCCCCCTGTAGTTGGAACACACTCTGTGGTCCCCTTTTCAAACAGGGGGACCACCACCCTGGTCTGCCAATCCAAGGAAACTGCCCCCGATGTCCACGCAATATTGCAGAGCCGCGTTAACCAACACAGCCCCACAACATCCAGGGCCTTGAGGAACTCCGGCCGAATCTCATCCACCCCTGGAGCCCTGCCACCGAGGAGCTTTTTAACGACCTCGGTGACCTCAGCACCAGAGATTGGAGAGCCCGACTCAAAGTCCCCAGATCCTGCTTCCAGATTGGAAGGCGTTCCGGTGGGATTGAGGAGGTCTTCGAAGTATTCCATCCATCGACCCAAAACGTCCCGTGTCGAGGTCAGCAGCACACCATCCCCACTGTAAACAGTGTTGGTGGCAGACCACTTTCCCCCCTGAGACGCCGGTTATTTGTAACTTATTTTTTAAAGTTACAAATAAAATAAAAGCTACAAGCAGCCTCGAACGGCCCTTGCATCTTAGTGCCGCTCCGACCTGTGCTGCGACCGTGGACTCATGCACCACCAACTCAACGCCACCTAAAAACCAGTTCAACGCTTCCACTAAGCCTGCTGATGAAATCTGCATCACAAAGTGTTGAAAAGGGCCAAAAAGGCAACTTTCAACAAAATGGCCAACAAAATGGCCGACTTTCCTTGACTTCGAAAGAATTCATTAGGTCTTTATAAACTACAAATATGTACTGACTTCCACAATCCTATTTGAAAGTATTGCTTCTGAATGATTGTTTAATGCTTCTAGGGGATGCTGTACTAGAATTAGGCCACGCCCAACAAAGTTTTGCATACATATCTGTTAGGGGTTGGACTAATATCCATGTTGTTGAAATTGGTGCAGATCAGATGATGTTTGTGGAAATTAGAGCAAAACAGAATTCCATGGCGTGACGCCATGCTTCACCATACAGCCAAAGCCACACCCTCTTTCTAAACCTCTCAGTTCTGGAAACCAAGTTACACCAACCTGTTTTCAGTCATTGTCCACAGCCAGATGTTGATTAGTTAAAAGGAGGCAAAGACGGACCTTTCTAAGTAAGTAAGTAAAGCTTTATTTATATAGCACCTTTCTAGAAATAATCCCAAAGTGCTTTACAGTAAAAACATTACAACAATCACAGAAGATATTAAATCAGAAAGTAAAAAAACAAACACTACTAGGCAAAACAAATTTTTGAAAAGATTGGTTTTAAGCTGCTTTTTAAAGAAAAACTCTGAATCAGCAGTTCTCAGGCTGAGAGGAAGGGAATTCCAGAGAGAGGAAGCCACTACTGCAAAAGCCCTGTCACCTTTAGTTTTTAAACGGGTTTTCTTTACAATGAACAGATGCTGATCACTGGATCTTAAGGACCTGCCGGGAATGCAAAGCTGCAAAAGCTTGCAAATGTAGACAGGTGCAAGATTATTTAAAGCTTTGTAAGTTAAAACCAAGATTTTAAAATGCACTCTGTATTGGATGGGGAGCCAGTGCAACTGAGAAAGTAGAGAGGTGATACGAGAATACTTGGAAGATCTATTTAAATTATTTGCTGCAGCATTCTGGACAGTCTGAAGGCAGCCCATGGATTTTTTTACTTGAAAATGAAAAAAACTGAGTTGCAATAATCGAGGGGTGATGAAATAAAAGCCTGGATTATCATCTAAATCGTGACACAATGTGGCTCAGCTTGGCAATGTTCTTCAAATTATTAAAAACAGGAATGGACCAGCGAAGTAACATGTGCATCCAAATCTAAGTCAGGATCAAGAGTTATCCCAAGATTCGGTACTGACAGCTTCACATATTGAGCAAGAGGGCCGAGGCTCTCAATTATTTCTGGGAGGAATTTGTCTGGGGCACAAACCAGGACTTCAGTTTTTGAATCATTGAGTTTAAGGAAATTTTTATACATCCAACGCTTTACCATCTCCAAGCACCTAATTAAAAACTGAATCTTTGATAGATCCTGTGGTTTAAAAGAGATAAAAAAGCTGGATATCATCAGCATAACAGTGATAAGAAATGTCTTTAAAAGAAACTAAAATATGATGGAGGGGAAAGAGAAATAAAATAAACAATAACGGCCCGAAAATGGAACCTTGTGGCACACTGTAAACAGGTGAAGAGGTGGACTAAAATGTAGTGGCAGACACACAAAATGATCTTACAGATAAATAAGAGGAAAACCATTTTAAGGCAGAACCTGATACACCAACCCAATATTTCAGTATGTCGAGCATGACATAATAATCGACCGTGTCGAAGGCTGAGGTCAGGTCAAGTAACAGGAGGACAGAACAGTGACCAGCATCACTCTGCATGATGAAGTCATTTAAAACTCTGAGAGAAGCTGTTTAGGTAGTGTGGGCGCTGCGAAACCCAGAATGGTAACGATCAAGTATGTTATGTTTATCCAAAGCAGCGGTAAGTCTTTAAACAACAACCTTCTTTAAAATCATTTAGATAAATTACAATCTTGAGATGGGTCTATAGCTGCAAAGCAGAGAAGGATCAAGATTGGGTTTCTTGAGGAGTGGATGGATAATGGCCTTTTTGAAATAATCAGGAACTTGACCAGACATCAGAGAATAACTAACTATTGTGAGGAATCAGGGACCAGTACAGTACACTGAAAAACATATTTAAAGAGGCCAGTAGGCAAGACATCAAGGAAACAGGAAGAGGTCTTCATGGAACCCACTAATCTAACCAGCTCTGATAAAGAGACAGGGGAAAAATTTTCTAAAATCAAAGGTTGAGCAAAATTGGCCCCAAAAGTCAAGTAAAACATTTCGCTTCTTGTTTTTAGGGGCTTAATTGAGCCCAAGAATGTTTTAAGTGGTGGTATGTGATGAGACCCAGGAGGTTTGGCACAGCGGTGACCCTGTATGCTAAAGTTAATGCACCATCTACCTTTATGTCGAGAAACCGTAGTTTGAAGCTTAGCCACACCCACCTGCTTTGACGCAGCAAAAATCTTTTGATAACTTTTGATCCCCAATGCTTGAAGACTATCCTCTCTCATTTCAAAGTATGTAAGCGAAAAGCTCTGGGAGGTGTTTGTTTAAATACAACGTGTGCCACTTAATGGCGGCTTTGATCTAAAATGGCCGACTTCCTGTGGGGTTTGGACCTTGACTCCAAAAGACATTTTCGTAGGGACAGAACTGAGACACTATATAGGTATCCTGAATTTCGTCAGGATACCTATATCCTGGACGACATCCCCTGACAGGACGGGGGTCCGGTAGGCGGCCCCTAAGGACCTGGCTGTCGTGCGGACCGCCCGGGTGGCGTCCTCTGACTGGACGGCCCGGTAGTCCTCCCTTGAGGACCTGGAGATCCGGCGGACGGCCCGGGTGGCATCCCCTGACAGGACGGGGGTCTGGAGGACGGGCGGATGGCGTCCCCTGACAGGACGGGGGTCCGGATGACGGCCCCGATGGTGTCCTCTGGCTGGACGGCAGTTGGGTGGATGGCCCGGTGATCCTCCCGTGAGGACCTGGCAGCCAATGAGGAGCTCTAGAGGTCGGCGGCAACGAGGAGGCTTGAGGACCTGGAGAACCGGCGGACGGCCCGGGTGGCATCCCCTGACAGGACGGGGGTCCGGAGGACGGCCCGGGTGGCATCCCCTTACAGGACATGGGTCCGGAGGACAGCGCGGAGGGCGTCCCCTGACAGGACGGGGGTCCGGAGGACGGCCCTGATGGTGTCCTCTGGCTGGACGGCGGTCGGGCAGACGGCCCAGTGATCCTCCCGTGAGGAGGGCTCTAGAGGTCGGTGGCAACGAGGAAGCTTGGCCCCAAACTTGGCCTCAAAGGGGGTTAAAATCTGTCAAAATCACACATTCATTTAACAAACAGAGTCATTAAGAGCAAGGAACACAGTGGACAGAAAGCAGGATGCTCAAGCTTTGAGCATCTCATAGAGAACTGTTCAGTACATGAAAATGTTAAAATATAAAGAATATGTCAAAGCTGCAAACATACCAAGACATGGCCTTCCCCTACATTGGGCAGTCAGTCATGTAAATGAAAGCCAAAGACTTTTGAAAACAATGACGTCACTGTCAGCCGCCTACGGCCATGTTGGACTTGCGCACTCCGCCTTTCTACAGGAAAACAACAACAATGGCGGATCCAGGTATGCTGTTAGTGCTGATGCAGTGGATTTATAGTCATGTGTTAATTTAAGCAGTAATGCCACTTCCACAACACAGTTGTATATCCGCAGAGACCGCCATTGTTAGTTATCATGAAATGTTTCTTTTCCGGTTTGTGAGGGGGAAACCTTGGAACAATGCATACACGGGGCACACTGCCATCTAAAGGCCGGGCATATGTACTACATCGTTTTCCATTGCGCGACCTGTCTTGTAAACGCAGTGCGTTTTCACCCACGTATTCAAACAAAAACGGCAACATTGTCGTGTAAACAGCCCCCAAGACGTCTTAAGGCTTTTAGGTAGTTCTTGGGAAAAAAGTTACTGTAAAAAAGGTAACTGGGGAGGGTGTTTTGAAGCATACCCGGGGGCGCTGTTTAGCCATTTCTGCTGCGACCTTTGCAAAACCCTTTTGCAAAAGAAATTCACACATGACTCATGCGTCTGCCAAATTTGCTGAGTTTTTCAATATGATAAAGCCTCCAAATAGCCAATAGCCAGAATAATAATAACAAACAATACAGATACAATAGTGATAAAAAAAAGTGTGCCTTGCGATTATGTTCAGGCCCCCTGACTCAGTGCTTTTAAAACCACCTTTTGCTGCAATTACAGATACAAGTCTTCTGGTGTATGTCTTTATCTGCGTCGTACATATAAAGATAAAGAAATTTATTTTCAATCTTATTTACAAAATAGCTCAAGTCCAGTCAAATTGGATTGAGAGGATCTGTAAATATAAATTTTTAGGTGTTGTCACAAATTATTCATTGGTGTAGCTCTGGAGTCTAACTAGGACATTATAACACAGAATATGCTTTATTCGTAGCTACTAAATTGTAACTCTAACTTTGTGTTTAGAGTTCTTGTCTTATAGGAAGCGAATCAAAAGTTATATTTCAATTTAATCTGATTAGAGCACCAGCTTTTACATGTTTGCTGCATCCTTTATAAGTTTTGTGGTAAACTGCAAGCTGGTCTTCTTTCAACAAAAGCTCTATTCCCGTAACTCCTTTTATAAAGGCTAGATTTGTGGAGTGTTCAACTTGTCAACAGAATCTCCTACCTGAGCTGTAGATCTCTTTTGTTTCCCCTGATTAATGCTCTCCTTGCCAGACCTATCAGTTTAGGGGGACCGCCATGTCTTGGTAGGTTTGTATGGGGGATAGAACAGTGCTCTTTAAAATATTCAAAGTTTGGAACAATATTTTATGAGGTAACCTGTTTTAAACTTCACCACAACTTTATCCCTGATCTTGACAGGTATGTTTCTTGGTTTTGTGTTGCTGTTTGTTTAGCAATATTCTCTAGCAAAATTGAGGGCTTGACAGAACTTCTGGGTTTATACAGAGATCAAATTACACACAGATTATATTAACTAGGTTACTTCTGAAGGTTATTGGTTGTGAAACACTATTTCCATCATTAAAGAACAGGCGGAGATGGTGGAAGAGTTCACCTGGGCAACAGATTGAACTGGAAACACAACAGTGAACTGAATTCAAGAAGGGACAGAGATGACTGTACTTGAGAAGACTTGGGCCCTTCAGTGTTTGTAGCAAAATACAAGAGATCTTCTGTTATGAATCTTCTGTTGTCAGCATTACAGTCAGTAACTTAAAAAAGCTCAACAAGCTAAATAAATAAGTCTGGTTCTTTTCTAGGGACTGTTCTAAAAAATACCTCTGGAGATGATTGTGCACAGCAGGATTCTTTATATTGAATATATATATATTATATATTGAAGAACATTGCAGACAGCGATGTTCTTCAAGTCTTCACCAATGTTACAGCAACAAATCCGCTACAGGAGATTCTTCCCGTCCACCGCATCATCATCGACAACAAATCTTTGAAAGAACCGAAATAATAATAATAATAATAATTTTAGATTAATGAAGTGTTTCGGAATTCACTTAAATATAACTAATATGGTCGGAATTCATGAATACATTAACACTTTTACAAGGCACCGTATTAACAGAAAACTAATCATGGTATGCATGCCTGAAATATTTCAGGAGCAGTGTAGAATGTTTTGATCATTTGTCTGGAAAGATATATAAATATGAAGCGAAATTTGTTTATTTTTATAGCTGCAAACCTGAGTGTGGGGTGTTAAGAGTGTATCCCAGCAGTCAAAGGAAGAACAAGAAAACAGACATCATGCATATCGGCAGACATCATGCACATCGAAAGGCAGTCCTAATATAGTGCTGAGTCTTCATTTAGCATACTTTTGAATTGTAGATTGACCTCACTTTTAGTTTTTTTTTTTTTTTAAATTAATGGATGCTGAATGAGTGTTTTTCAGCTACAGCTTCATTGCATCATTCAGCTTTGTTCACTTAGCGACTGAAAACAATATACACAAAATTTAATAACTTCTGTTTGAACTATTTTTATTTTCACATTTTTATGTTTTCAGCAAATTTTACATGTTTTGTGCCAAACCTCTAAATGTAATTTACACAATCCTGGAAATCAGATTCCAGATTCAGAGTAGCTGCATGCATGTTTGTGGAGACCTTTCCTGTTATTTAGGCTTAATCACAGCATACATGGCACGACAAAATATTTATTTTACTTCAACATGCACAGATCATATAAAATTTTCTATGAACTGCAGACTTTTTATATTGTTGTTTACTGCAGTTATGTGATGCCGCATTCCACTATTTCTTTCCCATGTCTCTTTGAACCTTTAGGCCAGAGTGCTGCGCGTTCCTCTGAACTTTAGCTCTAAAAACACTGCAGACCAAACATGTCAGAAAGATTGAGTTTTTCTGTTTTAAACCCTCCCTTCAGAGTAAAGTGGATTTAGTTATCTTGCAATCTTGACCACCATCATCCAGAGAACACTACAAGGTTTGTATGCCTTTTTTTTGGTTGCCTTCTGTCTGCTGTATGATGCTGTAAGCGAAGCATTAGTTTGTCAAGTTTTGATCTAAAGGGTTGAGGGATGGTTTTTGCTATTAAATACCACAGGACACACCCAATCGTTACGTGCCTCTCTAAAATACTCCCACATTCTCAGTACATCCTTTTTTGGCATAAAGCAGGGTGAAGAATGTTCTCTCTCTTACACACACATGTACACACATACCCCCCACACAGGGACAGATGTTTAGTTTCAACTCTTCTCACCTGGCTTCTCACAGTTTTTGAATGTTCTGTTTTTATTTTGCAGCAAAGAAGAAACATGGGATGTGAGCAGCAAAGTGAATATGTGAGCTCTCTCAGTGGTTTTATAGTGTTAGTAAATTCTCTTGAGAGTGGCAGGACTGAAATACCATCTTGTTCCACAGCTGAAATTGTACGACTGATTGTCTGCCTAATTAAAGCTCTGAAATATATGTTTGGAGAAATGTGCAGCTGGGAGCTGCAGGCTGCCTAAAACCATTGTGCCGCAATCTTTCCTTTAAATCTCCATCAATTGGTTCAAGCCGAGAGGGACTCTGATCACAGCGAGTTGTGTACTTTCTGATAATGCTGTTTCAGACCCTCTGCAGGCTCACATGGGCCTTTCATATGTGTTATTTGTGTAATTATTATCCTCATGAATTGCGAATTGTCAATGGTAGTTTGAAGATGAAGCGCTGTGTCAATTAAAGTAATCCACATTTGAAGCCCGCGTCACCCACCACTACAGAGAAAGCAGTTCCTCTGATGTGCAGGCATGAATACAAGCAAATGCATGTGATTAAATATTGTTTCCTATTATTGTTTACTTGAGAATTTCTCTGAAGTTAATTCAGAGAGACTTCCACACTAAATCACTTTGAGGCACACATCAGAGGGAAAGCTTGAAATCAAATGCTCTTGGGTTTTTTTTTGGCTTTCTCATGGAAAGTTATTTGAGAGATTTATTTCAAACAGATTCTCTTGTCAGGCTGATCTAAAGCTTTGGAATTTCAAAAATGCACAATTTTCTCCAGAGCCATCATCAAACCAGGCTGAGCTCAAACTTTCCACAATGTGTTTTGGTCAGACACATGTTGGCCTTTTTAGACATCTTCTCTCCAGTGTGGACAAGTATATTTGGGAATGCTTCTTCTATTCTCCTTAAATGTTTATGTAACATCACCATTCACCTTTGATTTGGAATTTACTGGATAATATTCTGGAAAAAACATCTAGGATCTTATCGGACATGTATAAACAACAGCATAAATTAGTTACGAGATTTTTCATCTGTCACTGCCTTGTCCATCTCAATTTGGTTTTCAGAGAATTCCCTTGCAATCAGAGGTCTTCAGAAGCTTGGTTTAGCTCAATACAAAGCGTGCTAACCAAAATAAGAACGGCTGTTGAACTAAGGAGGAGAGAGGTGTAGGGGTTGGGAGTGCTGAAAAACTTTGGTCTCTTAGAACACAAAGTTTTCTAAGCATTCTTAAACTTCATTTGGCCAAGTCTGTATCAAAGCGAGTGGACAGTCTTCTCTTTCATCCCTTTGAGGCTGTGCACGAAAGGACTGTGTCCTGCCACGGCTGTGAACTTGTACAGCTTAGCACGATGAGCGCCATGGTTTCTTTTCCCGTTTTTTTTCAGTGGGTTGTCCTTAGAGTCTATTTGTTCATCTCTAACCTTTTGATCTAAATCTCCTTAACTTTAAATGAAGTGCTTCACTCTCTTGGAAATTCTGAGTTTTCATGTCACTACTCGTCTTAAGCTGTAAATCCTCTTGAAGATGTGATGACTTGACCATGTTGTTCAAGTGTGGTCAGAGCTTAAGTGTGGACATCCATGCCTTTTCTGATTAAAAAGAAAAAAAGAAAATATCGTTTGCCAACATCAAATGGGAAGTATATACTGACAAGAGGCATCAGCAGGACAGTTTGAAAATAAAAAATGTTTCTTCCATTACTTTAATATATTTGTAGGTTCCAAGTTTCTAGGGACAGTCACTGGTACCTGAAAAAAGGATCCAACCACTTCACTTGGAGAATTTTGATTGAAATATTTTTATTGCTTGTGAACCTCCACCACAGCGAAGTGGATTCCATTCCAGCGTCAAACAGATTATGTTTCTAATATTCAGTTTCTTGTTTCCCTGTTGAACAAAAATCATGCCCACAGCATAATGTTGCCACCACCTTGTTTAACCATTGAAGAGGTGCTGAGTCTATATGCATGCCACACTTCTTTATTTGAAAAAATAGAAACAGCTAAAAAAGTAGTTTTTTTTACTTCCACTTCACAGTTATTCATTATATGTTAGTCTATCACATATAGTCCCATTAAAATATATTGAAATTTGTGAAACAGGTGTAAAATTTGAAAGGGATATTAAAACTTTTGCATGGCACTGTAACCAATAATTAGCTATGAATGATGAACTGGACAGAGAGGACCAAACATTCCTGCACCTATATCGTGCGCAAACGATGCCAGGCAGCCCAAGGAATAAAAGGCCTCTGGGGTGCTCGTTGCTCAGTGCCACGAAACAGGCTTTTGTATGTGCTGTGCACAATGCTTCACCACTGGCACATTGGACAGCGTGAGAGCTTTGCTGCCAAGGGAGCTTCGGGCTGTTGTTCTTTTCATCCAAGTTAAGCCACTTGGCCTGCAGCAGAATGGACATACAGAAGAAAGGACAAACAGAGAGGCTTGTGGGACATGGCAGGATTCCTCCTGGTCTCTCTTTGGGACACATTTCCCCGGCATTTTATCTTCACACCCCTCTGTTTGATTCACCATGAATTCTTTGGTACTGCTTAATTTACATGTGTGCCAAGAGGCTTTTAATGTATTTAAAACTTGGATGACGTTCAAAGGATGCTATAATTCCTCTGAAATAGGCCTTTTGAAGGCTTTATCTTGTTCTTTCTCTTCTGGCTAATCTTGGAGCCCCTCTGTCTGCCAGAGCAATTTTTCTAATGCCAATTAAGCTTGACATTAGCATAAACCAGCTTTTAAAGTTGTTTTTTCTTTTAGAATGAAAGACTTGTTTTAAATGGATACTTATTTACACTACAATTGCCTGCTTTTGGAGTTTCAACATTGTGCAAGTTCAGTAAAGTAAGTTTTTGTTTCCACTTTGTTGACTGAACATGTGAAAACACGGAGGGAGAAAGAAGAAACTATCCTAATAGCAACTCAATGCTTTTATTTTTCTAATTTTGCTGATTAGCAGTCCCAGTGGCCTGATACAACAGTCCAAATGAAGGTTATGCTTTTAATGCAGAACATGTTGGCAGTCTCTTTCATTTCTTCCAAGAACTGGGTAATTGCCACTGCGATGAGAGCTATAGGAACTAATTAATTACCATTAGGGCACAAAAACAGAGTGCAGTGAAACACAGAGAAAATTGCTTTTTATTAGCCATAAATGTGAAGATTTTACCCAGAGGAGACAGATACATTCTTTGCAGATTCTTGCATTTGTGAGTGCAAGTTAAAAGGCTCATTCTTTCATCACATGGAGAGCTGGGACATAGTCTGCTACTGAGGTGAAAAAAACTAAAGGTCCCACTCAGGCCATCGTTGTTAGAGAAACCAAACTGTGTTCTTCCTGGGATCTTGTTTTTCAGTTGGAACATTGGAACCAAATAAACATTGACTATCACTTGCCATGCATTGTGCATAGGGTTGCAGAGTAGTGTGTGGTGGCTTTTGATGCACTAACTCCAGCTTGAGTCCACTCCTTGTGAAGGTCCCCAACACTTTTGAATGGCTTTTTCCCTGACAATCCCCCCAAGGCTGCGGTCATCCCTGCTGCTTGTGGACCTTTTTTCTTCAACACCTTTCCTTTCCACATAACTCTCTTTTTTTTCTGCCCAACTGTCAGGTCAACAGTCTTCCCCATGATTGTGATTCCTACTGAACTAAACTAAGAGACCATATAAAGAATCAGTAACCCTGTGTTTTGGATTAATTAGCTGATTAGAGTGTGACACTTTGAGCTTAAAAAATTGAACATTGTCACAGTGTTCCAATTTTTCTGAGATTTGAATTTGGGGTTTTCACAAGCTGTAAGCTGTAAGATGTCCTTGCTTGTCCGTCTAAGACAAACATTGCATTACTCAAAAAATGGCGCCGCTGTACATGGCTTGCCGTCAGTCACTCTGGCTCTTCTCTATTTTTTTCACCCTAGTGTCTGATTGCTGCTCACAGAGTGCTTGCGCTCGCCTGACATATGACAGAGAAACTCTTTTTGGAGCTGGCCATTGGCCATACATTATTCGCTCCCGACATGGATTATGATTATCGTTTCCCGCACCACACCCCCTTCTCTTCTGGATTACCTGAGCCATTGTCTCGGTGGATGATTAGGCCTTGCGGGCGACGACGCCAGAGATGTCGTGGCAGACGCGGCGGATGCCTGGTGAGGCTGCGGGCACAGCTGCGGTTGGAAGGGCGTTTACCCGGAGGTACGTGGATGTTGCGACAGTCAGATTGCTGCCTGGTAGTGCCTCAGCGATCGCTGGATGAGCTTGAGTCAGGGCCTGGTTGGGCACCCGCCCCCGCATCGGGACGTTGTGTTGCCCGCTGCGCCATTACGCACGGTCGCTGCTTCGACCCCGAGGAGTTAACAGCAGGAACCTAAGACAGGTGTCTTGCCTTTCACATTATGATCTTTTCTCAGACCTTGTCAGGCCGGTGCCGCCTGCAACTGGGTTTATCAGGTTCGGCCTGCTAAACGCCAGGTCAGTGACTAATAAGACATTTGCTTTGAAGGAATTTTTCATCTCTCAGAATTTGGATTTCCTCTGCATCGTAGAGAGCTGGATCCCGGATGGGCTGCTTGGCGTTCTAAACGAGATCCTCCCTGCTGACTGCTCCTTTCTTAATGTTTCTCGAGCTGCAGGGAGAGGTGGAGGGCTGTTGGTCATTTTTAGATCTTGCTTTAGCTGTAAACAGCTTTGTTTGGAGGTACAGCCTCGCAGCTTTGAATTTTGTGTGTGGGAACTCGGCTCCTCCCCTGTTTTGCTTGTTATACTGATCTATCGTCCCCCTAAATATAACTCTTCTTTTATTTTGGATTTCGCTGTATTCCTGGGGGGAATAATGGCAAAATATGAACATGTACTTTTGATTGGTGATTTTAATATACACATTTGCTGCCCATCAAAACCCCTGGCCAAAGACTTCTTGAATGTTATTGACTCTTTAAATTTTTGCCAGCATGTCAATAACCCTACTCATACTGGAGGACATATCTTGGACCAAGTGCTCACCTTTGGCCTACCTATTGCGACCCTAAAAATTGTCGATGATATTCTTTCAGATCATAAGCCTGTTTTATTTGAGTTTAGTAATCTTTCTACTCCTGGGGTGCTGTTTGAACCAGCTAGAAGGCGGCGGTGTATCAGCCAATTTTCAGCCGCTGAATTTTCATTACTTATTGAATCTTCTGTATGTCTTAATGCCTGCTCTAACTTGGATGAGTTTTTCCTGCAATTTAATTCTCTCTGTGAGTCTCTCCTGGACCTTGTCTCTCCGGCTCATCTAAGGCCGCCTAAATACCGTGCAGAGCCTTGGAGGAATTGCACTATAAGGGCTCTTAAACAAGAATGCAGGAGAGCAGAGCGTAAGTGGAAAAAATACAGGCTACAGGTCTCTTGCCAAATCTTAAAGGACTGCTGGGCTCGCTATCAGCATGGCACAATGTTGGCTAGGTCTAACTACCAAGCCAACATTATTGACTCCAATCCTCAGAACCCTCATACCCTCTTCAGAACTTTGAACTCTGTGCTGGACGTCCTGGACCCTCGGGCGCCAGAGGCCTCTGCTGATAAATGTAATGACTTTCTCAAATTCTTTGTTGGCAAAGTGGCAAGAGCTAGAGCATTGATTCAGGCTCCAGCCTAAGACTCTCCCACCTGTACGCCACCATCCGTTACTTTCTCCACCTTTTATCCAGTATCCCTATCTGCCCTGGAAAAGGTCATTTCCAGCATGAGGCCATCTGGCTCCCCAGATGATGTGCTACCTGCACAGTTTTTTAAGGATGTTTTCCCCTCAATTGGTCCCTGTGTTTTAACTATAATTAATAATAGCTTAGAGTCTGGTTGTGTCCCACTCCCTCTCAAGCATGCTGCAGTTACCCCACTTCTTAAAAAATCTGGGCTGGATCCATCCGACCCAGCAAATTCTAGGCCTATTTCCCAATTACCCTTTCTTGGTAAAGCCCTCGAGAAAGTGGTGTACAACCAGCTGATGGATTTTTTAAACGTACAAGGCTGGTTAGAGCCTTTCCAATCTGGATTCAGGGCGGGTCATAGTACTGAGTCTGCGCTTTTAAAAATTTTAAATGATGTGTTCATAGCTAACGATCGAGGGGATGCTGTGTTGCTTCTACTACTTGACTTATCTGCTGCATTCGATACAGTCGACCATGCCATCCTGCTAACCCGCCTAGAGCAGTGGGTAGGGATGTCTGGCCTTGCTCTGGACTGGGTTAGGTCTTACTTGACTGGTAGAAGCTTCCATGTGAAAATTGGTGACTCCTCATCAGCTTCTTCCGACCTTTCCTGGGGTGTGCCACAAGGTTCTATCCTTGGCCCCCTTCTCTTCTCTCTTTACCTATTACCCTTAGGTGTAATATTTCGTAAGCATAAGGTTAGCTTTCACCTATACGCTGATGACTGCCAAATTTACTGCCCTTTGACAAAGAGTTCTGACAGTGCTGTTAAGACCTTCTTAGCTTGCCTAGAGGACGTAAATGCTTGGTTGGCTAACAGCTTCCTGAACCTGAACGAAGACAAAACAGAGGCTATTGTCTTTCATCCTAATACTAGGCAAGGCAAGGCAAGGCAAGGCAAGGCAAGGCAAGGCAAGGCAAGGCAAGGCAAGGCAAGGCGAGGCAAGGCAAGACAATTTTATTTGTATAGCACACTTTCAACAGCAGGGTAATTCAAGGTGCTTTACATGATTTGGTGATTAAAAAAACAAACACATAAAAGAAACACACATTACACATGATACACAATAAAGCAAGAGAAAGATAAAAAAAGCAAGAGAGCATGAACACATTTCATACATATGACATCAAGCATTTACTCGAAGGCAATTCTAAACAGATGGATTTTTAGTCTCGATTTAAAGCAGTTAAGAGTTTTAACAGCTCTACACTCGTCAGGAAGTCTGTTCCAGATAAGGGGAGCATAAAAACTGAAAGCTGCTTCTCCATGTTTAGTTCTGAGTCTAGGGATGTTTAGTAGGCTAGAGTTGGAGGACCTGAGTGGTCTTGGTGGTTGGTACCGTGACAACGGGTCTTCAACATATTTTGCTTTGCTAGATGCTCAGGCCAACGGGCTCTAGACCTTGACCAGCTGGCTGTTTTTCAGAAAGACCTGGTCACCAATCTTGGGGTCAAACTGGACTCAGGTCTTGAGTTTGATGCCCATATTAACGGTACTGTTAAGTCATGTTTCTTTGTCCCGTGCGTTTGTTGTCCCGTGCCCACCTGGAAACAGTTGTCCATGCTTTTGTCACTTCTCGCCTGGACTACTGTAATTCCTTATACAGCGGTCTTAATC
Organism: Valencia hispanica; assembly: GCA_963556495.2. Taxonomy (NCBI): domain Eukaryota; kingdom Metazoa; phylum Chordata; class Actinopteri; order Cyprinodontiformes; family Valenciidae; genus Valencia; species Valencia hispanica. The sequence goes on from OY747701.1 coordinate 46,152,288, forward strand.
AGGCTTCGCTTAATCGGCTCCAGGTTCTGCAGAATTCTGCTGCCAGATTTTTAACAGGCACTAAACGCTATGAGCATATCATACCAGTCCTTGCCTCCCTCCACTGGCTACCCATTTCTTGCAGGACTCAATTTAAAATTTTTGTTTTTGTTTTTAGCTGCCTCCAGGGCACTGCGCAATCATATTTGGTGGATCTTCTTGCTTTGTATTCTGCCCCCCGCACGCTGCGCTCTAGTGACCACAATTTGTTAGTGGTCCCATGCGTTAAATGCTCTTCAAAGGGGGTTCGAGCTTTCTCACATACGGCTCCCAGGCTCTGGAATGGGTTACCTCTCATTGTCAGGCGTGCGCCAACGCTGTCACTTTTCAAGAAGCAGCTAAAGACACACTTTTATACTATTGCCTTCGGGTCTACTCAATAAATTTTAATCCGTTTTTTTCTGTACATATTTCTGGTTTTATTCTGGATTTATAGGTTTTTTTTTGTTTTTATTGTACTGTTTGCCATATCTGTATGGTTATGACGTGTTCAGCGTTTTGGGTGCCATTTGGCCACTGAAAGCGCTATACAAATAAAGGATGATGATGATAAGCCATAATGGTCAAAATTTTTACAAATAAAGTCTTGAAATATCTCGCTTTGCATGTAATATCATATATTAGTTTCACCTTTAAAGTTTACTGAAATAAATTTACTATTGCATAATATTCTTTTTTTTTTTTTTTTTTTTATGGGCCCACTAGCTGCAACAGGCACTTCAGTGTTATCAGCGAAGTGGAAAAAAGTGACCAATACATCAACAATGAGGTATGAGAATTTAAGTCAACTCCATTGTGAAGCTTAAGTGTAAAGCTTTTGGCTTTTCTGGTGTCTGAGTTAAGTAAACTTGGAGTGCTGCTCACACATTCCTGAAAATAGGAGAGTAGTGCTGACAGGGAATAGGTCTCCAAGTAAAGAGGCTTTCAGATTACATCTGAGGAGTCCAATAACATGTCTTTTGTCACTCTCTTGTGTCTCTATCTCATTATCTGATTCTTTAATCACAGTTATGTTTCTTTGTTGACGCTGCCATGACAGTGCTTCGCTGCCATAAGCTCACAGCTACAGCAGAGTGTAGATGCAATTCACCACATCAAAACAGAGCAGTTCGAATCTCAGTGAGAAAAACAAAAAATAAAAACAAAGATAAAGCTGTCATTGTGTCTCACCAAAAGAAAAAAGTAGAACGCTTGAAAACATGATAATTTGCAAACTTCATTATTTACTTGAAAAAAAAAATGTGTTTGTGTCTCCATCAGTCTGTTCCATCCAAACCCTCCACAGATACAAACCCCCAAAAAGAAGAAAGAAGTCAAATGAGATTTCAACCCATTAACAGCAAGTCACTTGCAGTGAACATCAGCATAAGAAAGTGCTTTCAAGTCTGCTTGCTGTCAGCAACTCTGGCAGCTTCAGAGAGCTTTAGCTTTGACTGGGAATCTTAGAAAAGGAGAAGTGGTCAGCAGTGACAAAATCAGTTTGAACTCTTGCGTGGAGGATCTGTTAAAAGAGGCTGTGGATCAAAGATGCCTAAGTGGGTCAATATTACCTTGACCATCTGAGAACAGTCACATTTTGAAGAGGGGCGGGGGTGATCTGCAATGTAGAAGTAGATTAACATTTTGCCAAGAAGATTCTTCCCAAAGATGTCAGATCAAAGCAGAGCTCAGCTTTTATTTCTCCTCTTCCAAAGTTATGCCAACTTTGTTCATTTCGTAAATTGCATGTAGCAGAGCAAAAGTATTTGAACCTTTTTAGTGTTTTGAAACATGTCCTAATTTGCTCCTTTTTGCATGAAATGTAGGAATGAACCATTTCTACTTGGTTTTAAGGCCATCCATTGTCCTTACCTGCTTATCCTTGCAGGGTTGTGAGGCAGGAGGTGCCTATCTTCAACAGTCATTGGAGACATTGAAAATAGTAGTTATTAAATTTTTTTCTTCTGTAAAACCTGAACACCCCCGCAACCCTGCATTAGGATGGACGGGTACAGAAAATGGATGGAAAACCTGAACACATCTACAGGTTTTGTACTCATCAGATCCACAGCAGTTTTAAAAATCTGTTTTTGTTATGGTAAAAAGCAATTAAAAAAATCCCGTTGTGTATATTTTGTGTATTTATTACCCAGCAAACCTTATGAGGAGATCCAGGCAATAAGTCCACTAGAAGAATAGAGGTAATGATACACATAACTCATGTGTCATGGTTTTTGGAGTTCAGCGGTTTTATAATTTGGTCCAAAAAACAAAACACATTTTAAATGCTAGTTTTCATCTCTCTTATTTGGACAGAAAATATTTATTACAAGATCAAATATAAGAAAAAATTATCCTCATCAGAGAGGGCTCTATGGTAGGACTTCTATTTAGGTCAAAACAAAACAATGTAATTTTCCATGTCAAATAAAAATTTGGATTAGGAAAGAAACAGAAGGAATTCTCTCTTGCCATGAAAATAAATTTTTTTTAAATAATTTTTTATGCAAAATAAAATGCATTAAACAACACTCACGACTGTGGCATTCTATGAGCACCAGATAACTCTTATTTAAGCCCTTTTGGCATAGCCTATTTAAAAAATTTACCAAACTGCACTGCGCATTCCCCAAGCACCACACCATGACCCATTTGACTTTCCAGAAATTCACCATCGAGCTCCACTGCTGTCCTTGCTGAAAAACAAAAGCTTTTATTTCCATCTTCTGCGTAAAGAAAAGCATTGGTCCTTTAGGCTTCTGAGTTTTATCATTTGCAGCTATTCTTGCATTGCTTTGCTGTGGAGTGCTTTGATATAATCTTCATTGCCACATTTTCTGTTGTGGCAAGCGGCAAGAGTAACAAGAGTACAACGAGCTATGTGTGTGTGTAATAAGCATAGTAAGTCACATGATACAGAATAAGAGACAGGACGCCGCTTCAGTCTCTCTGTCTCTCTTACAGTTATTGTCATTGTAAATGGTGAAAATTACTTAGATTTAAAACCGAAACCCCAGATTTGATCAATAAAATAATGATCCCTTGATGCAGTTTTGCATGGCATTTTAAAGGATGTGTCATAGCTACATGTCCCTCTGGGACTGCAGCTGATATAAAATGACAGGGAGTTCAATAACAACAGGTACCAGGAGATGAGTTTAGTCTAACACTCCTGATACAGGTCTTATAAAAAATGAAGTGGTCAGGACTGTTATCGAGTACCTTGAATCGGATTAGAATATCCCTAAATTAAATGAAAAGACATGTGCATGTTATCGTTTGGATGAAAGTGGTGACAAACTGTGACGTTTCAGTAAGAATACGAGTGCTGGTACAACTTGTTTTTTACGTGTCCTGTTTGGCAGTGTGGAGCTCAGAATTGGTGTCTGAGTACCAAGTAGAAGCCCAACAGATTTACTTTCACAAGTGGAGCACTACAGCTTTCGCTATAGTACTCCACTTGATATATATGTGTGAAAAATCTTTATTATGAATTGCTGTGGGTTTTATTTCCTGATGTTATGGACACGGAGACGGAAAATAAAGGGGGAGAAAGAAAGAAGATGAAGAGAGGTAGGAAACAAAAAGTCAAGAGAGAGTGTGAGTCAAAAATACAATAGAGGAAGGGTAACAAAGAAAACAGAGGAAAACATCGAAGTCTGCCTCCATACCCACATGACTGCAGAGAGAGGGGAAAAAACAAACAAAAATGAAAAAGGAACATCGACAAAACAAACCAAACAAAACATTGTGAACTAAAAACTACACAACCGCATCACACAAAAATGGATATAGAAATACAACAACAGAAAAACTCATGGTACCGATTAATCTAGATCTAGCAATGATAACCTCAGCCCAAAAATATATCTGTAAACACCGGAGACTCCACAACTATGTGTGCTTGTGAGCATGCTGGTGCATATAAGGATTCTCCATAAAAGTGTTCGATAGCTGTTGTGAGTAGCCATCAATCCGTCTCCCAGGAATCGATGCAGATATGAAGGAGATCGGAGCAAAGACGTCCAAAGGACCCCCAGGGCCCCAGGCGGACCAGCGTGGGGCCGACCGCATCCCCCAAGAGTGGAGCAAAGGAGAACCCCAGGGGAACGTCCAGCGGCTACGAAGCAGGGGCCTGGGAGGCAGCAGTGATGAGCCCACGGCCCCGCCGGCAACCGGCTGTGCCAGGGCGGGCCCGTCCATGGACCGGGAGAGCCGGGGCGCCCCACCCCCCAGCAGGGACCCGACCAGGGACCGGCCGCCAACACGCCACCAACACCCCAGGCCAATTCCCACCGCCAACATCCCAGCGCCCCACCCCTGCCCCACTTTGGGGCGCCCCACTGATAGCCGCAGCGGACGAACGGCATCCCCAGGCCATTCCCAGCAAGCACCTGGACACCAAGTTGTACCAGCTCCTGAGTCCTGTGCCTGCGCAACGCAGAGCGCTGAGAACAGGCATCCAACAAAGGCCAGGACCAGTCCAACCCGCCAATGAACCGACCACATACGATGCGCACAGAACAGGTGATCGGACGAGCAGAGACACTGGCTCCGTATCCCGCCGAGCCACCGAACAGGCCCCACCCAACAATCCCAAACCTGGCACCCCCTGAAAGAGGTGCCCCAACCAACAAAAGGAAGACATCAGCCCATCGCATCTGCCGACCGACACACCGGTCCACCCACGCACCAGGTCCGAACCGGATTGACCACCGATGGACCAGTGGGCGGGGGCATCAGTCACTGGCAGGGAGTGACGGAGGGGAAATAGGCCCCCCATTAGATGTAAGGCCTGAGGTGCGCCAGGCAAGAGGGCAGCCCAAAACCCAACCTGACAGGTAGACAAAGACATACAGACACAGTCATACGTTCCCTCCCTCTTAAACATATACACTCTCAACGACACACCAAGAAACCCAAGAAATGACGCTGTACCCTCACTCACACACTCCATACACACTGTATACACACCCAGGTCCAGGTACCGATGCCCCAGTAGAGCAACCAGCCCCTGGACCCAGGAGATGGACCCCCTACCTTCTAGGATGAAGACAAGCAGACCGCCAAGGGCCCCATAGTGGCGAAGCAGCCAACCAGCCTAGGACCCCGACCAGACCACCTGTTCCTCCTCCGCTGTTACAATTCTAATAAAGTGGAATTGTAATATATTTTGAAAATACAAACACAATGTTTGTTAGCACTGTCTTAAAAACAAAGGAACATGCAATGTCAGAGGACTGATTCAAAGCCAAAAACATGCAGCCAGTTCCAGGAGTGACGTTGTCTGCAGCTGCATCATAGAACATGGTAAAGACATGTCAAAAGGTTGTTTTTTCATGACAGTCATTATCCTTTTTTGAAAATGTAATCACTTTAAAAGGATTTACATGGAATACATGGATATGGTAAACAGCTTTACGTGTTACCAGTTGGTTAAGTGGGAATCCAGTTTGATCTCATCCCTATTAAGCTTAAAGCCAGATTTAAATGTTTACTGCTCTCAGCTTTTTACTTCTTTTTCCAGAGTTTAAGAACAGACATCACCTGTTCTTAAACAGGTGATGTCTGTTCTGCTGGGAGGGGCAGAAGTGAGATGTTGGCTACAATATCAGCCAGTCTGTCCAGGCACAAAATGTTTGGTACTACAGCTGTAATGAGCCATGGCAGTTACTCAGTGGGAGCCCTGTTTGAGCAAATGGACAAGAAAGAGGAGCCAAAATGAATTAAACTCAGATGAAATCCTTTATGGACAAAACACTACAATGATTCTTAAGAAAAAAAGAACATTCGAAGGTGCAGTTGATGTTATTGTTCTTGTGTTGCGTTATTCTACGAATTAGAGACAGAAGAAAGTCAAGCCGTTTTTTCATTGACTGCTTTTCCAATTTAAACAGCTTTAAATTAGATAAAACATAGTTTTCCAAAGAGCATTTACTCCTATAGACTTTTGTCACGGCTAATAAACGGAGGCAAATTCTGCTTTAACCAGGGCTGTGCTAATTCCAGCCTGGCCTTTGGTACACTCGAGGCAGCCCTTTAAAGACGGCTCTCTTTTGAAGCCTGCTGGTCGAGCTGTTCAAAGCTGCAGCTGTTTTTGGTGGTGTTTGACAGCTTTAATTGATGTTTGTTTTGGCATCGAGTTTCGTTCCTTTCATGCAAATGTCCAGCATGCAGGGAAGTGGGTCAGGGCAGCACTAGGTGGGCACGGCTTGTGTGTGCTGGGATAAGAGCAAAGCGGTTAACAGATTTACATTTCAGATCAGAGAATGTCAACAAGCACAGAACGACAAAAAAGAAGCAATACTAATGCTTAAAGTAAAAAGGTTTCATTAGCATCTTACTGATTAGATCATAGCTGGTGGGAGCATCTGGAAGGATATTAGCTATTATGTTCAGTTTTTACTTAATAGTAGTAATGTAGTGTAGTGTAGGGAGGAGATTCACCAATTTCTGTTGACAAAATATTACCACATTTGCTGTCTAAATCACCTAAACACCTACTGAGTTTCGACCATCTATCAGACGTCCTGGCTCCTAGCCTGTGACCAGTACCCCTCCCCACTTCAAAATCCACCCCGCCCCCTATCCCATGATTCCTTTTCCCTCAGCCTGGGCTGACATCACTATGGAGGCACGCAGGGGCCTCCTCATCTGCTCCCAATTAAAGCCTCGCAAACTCCTTAGCGGAAACAAGCTCGAACTGCAAAGATACTAAGAAGAGCAACCCGAGACCTTGAGAAAACAAGCTGGTGACAAAGCTTGCCACCAGTGTGTGTGGTAAGGTGAAAATGTGTGTATAATCATCAAATCTAAGCATGAACAGGAGTCATTCATCTGAGGCAGTGTTGAGGATATGTAAATGTCAGATCTTCTGATGACCAAGCAAAGATGACAAGCAGCCTCGTTAATCATGAAAATCTCCCAATTCTATTTTCACTAACTTTGAAAGGAACCATAACCAAAATATTCATAAAAACTGTCATCAACATTGATATGTTTAATGCTGTTCTTTTTTTCTCCAAAAACCTTCCAGTTTTATTAAATAAAAGTACTTTGTGCAAAGACATCATGTCTAAACTTGATTTAAAATGCACTATTATTTTTAGGTCAAAGATCAGCTTGAAATTATTGTACTTTTTGTATTTTATTTTATTTTTTAAAATGTTTTTTCAATTATCATTCTTGGTGGGCGGATATGCGCTTCATGTTGGATCAACGCCAAAATGTAATCAATTGCTCCTGGTCCCTTTGCGGACATTTCCTGACGATTTCATTGAAATCCGTCCATAACCTTTTGAGTTATGTTGCTAAGAGACAGACAGACAAACAAACAGAGGGACATGAAAACAAGTAACACATATTTATGTACAGAGACTTGCATTATGTGCTTAAATGTCATGCCGATTTTGGGCTTTTAATGATATATCAGTCTCTAATGCATACAGACATACATGTTATTATAAAAAAAAAAAATCCTTTAAGGGAGTTTGTGGGAGAAAAAAGTTTAACTTATGACTCAATTTGGGATGAACATTTGATCACTCTTCTTGGTAGAAATGGTTAATTAAAATGGTTAATTTACGTTTTTTCAGTTGGGTTGAGGTCAGGGCGATTTCAGAAGCTTAATCTGACTCTGCTTTATATTTTCCAAACCTATACCTGATATGTATTTGCGGTCATTGTCCTTTTGGAAAACATGGAAACATGTCCAGTTTTAACCATCTGTGTAGCTGTTTTAACCATCTGTGTAGATGTTGACCCAAAGCTGGAGAAGAGGGAGGGCTTGACAGATCCAAATTTCCAGTTGGATAACCTTTTCTCAGAAAAACTATTAGTCTATATAAATAAGGCAGGAAGAATAAAACAATACTAGTATTATATCGATCAATAGTAACCATTAAGAGTGAGGGAGAAGGATAAAAAGCCTTTAAGTGTCAAATGCTACACGGAAAAGATGGGTCTTTAGTTCACTTTTGAAGCGGGCGAGATCAGTGATTCTGCGAAGATGCTCAGGTAAGGCATTCCACAGCTTTGGGCCGGCGACCCCAAAACAGCGCTCGGCCCAAGTTTTAGAGCACACTCGAGGGACAACCAGCAGGTATTGTCCGGCGGAGTGCAAAGACCTGCTGGATAGATAAAAATTTAAGATCTCACAAAGATAAGATGGACCAAGACCATATAACGCACTAAAAACAAATGTTAAAAGTTTAAACTGAATTCTGTATTCAACCGGTAGCATATGTAGGGAATACAGAACTGGAGTGATGTGGTCATGCTTCCAGGTGTTTGTCAAAAGACGAGCTGCAGCGTTCTGGACAAGTTGTAGGGGATTAGCAAGAATTGTAGATAGTAGATTAGCAAGAAGAATGTCATCATTGAGAGAAAAACATAAGATGTCCAGGTTCAAGATAGCCACAAGCCATGTAGAAATCAAAGCAACACCGCATGTAAAAAAAAACAATATGTGTGAGAAAACTGAATATAAATGCATGCCACACCTTTCAGATTTTTGTAAGATAAAAATTAATAAACCCTATATCATTTTCCTTTCACCTCACAATTATGCACTGCTTTGTGCTGGTCTAACTTAGAAAATATTAATATAATACACTGAACTTTGTAGATATGACTTGAAAAAAATATCAAAGGTTTTAAGGGGTATATTTACATTTGTAAGGCACTATATATAAAATATTAATAAGGGCCATTTTTTTTATGATTTTGTTAATTCAGTGTGCTTTTAATGTTCGATTTAGCTTAAAACTAACAAATTCAATCCAATTTAAGCATTTGTGTGTTTAATGAGCTTGTCATTTGTTTTAACAAATCTGCCGTTATGTTTAGATCTATACAGCAATGATATTATTCCAATGCAATATTAATTCCCCTTTGTCCAAAACACACAGACACCCTACTGTCTGGAAGTTTTGATGTTAAAGCTCACTGTGATTATGAGCATGTAACAGCTAGCTATGACTCAAGTTCTAACAGATGATGGTGACGTTTAGAGCATCAGAGGTTGTGTTGTGACCCAGATGCTCTCCAGATGTTTCCCAACATACAATGAGAGACAGACATAGACAGCACTTCGCCTGGAGGGTGAGGGGACCAGTATATTTCCAAAAGGTCATGATCAAGAAAATGTTGCAAGCATTGTAACTTCAACTGCATCTCAGCAGTTCCTTTCGACGACACTTCAGAGCTATGATGATATAACAAAAAAAAAAGTGAAGCAACAACAACTTTGTGAAGTAAGATGCTTTAAAAGTACACAGCAGATGAAATTACTGAAATCTTAAGGAGCTGGAAAGACGGCTGAACCTCAAGAATGGGGGATGGTTCCTCTTCTCACCGACTCTTCTCTCAACAACTGAATGATAAACACAATAACTAGCAGAAAAACAAATTAAGTTCCAAATGACATGCATCATTAAAAATGTTTTTTTATTCCATAACCTCAATGTGACAGTTCACTTGCCCTACTTTGTCTCATTTCTTGTTCATCACTGAACAAAAGGCAAAACCTGCAGCAGAATGATGTGACTGACCACCACGGACCCTCCACCCTCCACCCTATTTCCCTTTACCTTCACCCCATCCCCCAACTTTAGAGTCAGTGTTGGACCACCAGGCCTACAACTGCCCAGCTTTTCTCTCTCTGGGAATAAGAATTCATTACAGAGAAGAATTGTCTTATTGTGCGAACCCTACTTCCCCCTCACGCAGGAGACGATGGAGCCTTGCAGCATGGACACTGGGGCATCATGTCGTGACCCGGCTTCAGGGGTCAGTTCACCCACTCATCACAAACTCACTGTTTGGAAAAGCACTGCGTGTAATTCACTGCTAAGAGACTGTTCTCTCTTACCAGTCCAGGAGCTACTCACAACCACATCAAATGCCAACCTGCTGATGTTGTCTTAATGTTACCGTTTCTTGCTATTAAATTGATGGACATGATGCTTATATGAACAACAGTGACTACACAACTTATCTATGGCCATGAAGGTAGTTTTCCTTGCTTAGATTTTGAAATCTAAAATATTACCATCCTTTGTAATAAAGAACTCTGGAGCATTATCGGTTGTCTTATGTAAGTGGTTTCTTCATTGTGCATTCAATTTAAATTGAATTTAGTTTACTTTTAAAGTTTTTAATGTTTATGATGGCAGTATCTATCGACAGAAACTTGACATTTCCTTACAAAAATATTTATAACCCTCCACCATTTTTCCATTTGACAACAACAAAGATCAATATATTTTACTGAGGGGTTTATGTAACAGACCAACACAAAGTTGGTAAGTTTTTAGTGTTTATTTTCTTGAACAGGGTGATAGACCCTTTCTTCATGAGTGTCAGAAGGTGGGTTTTAAACCCCCCAAGGTTTTTTTGTCTTTTTTCTTCCACCCAGCAGTACCAACTGTTTATGAAAAATCAAAGCTTTGAACAAAGTAGTCAGCAGTCATGAAAACTCATTGATGAGGTAGACATGTTTTGTATGAGTTCAGAGGGCATTTTCTTGTTTTCAAATAGGAAGCAGGTGTTTCCTTGTTTGTGTAAAAAAGAAATGGTTTTATTACAAGATTTACTTGCTAGGCCATAACCCTGGATATCTCAGCCATGATGATTACACTGAACTGCTGAGCATGACACTGCCAAGGCCCCCTTCTCACTAGATTAAGACTACCAAAGTCGTGTGGAACTCAATGACTGCTCAAATGTGGTTTGGAAAGCCTGACTCCATTGTGATGGTAATCATGGTGCTACTACAGGTGAAACTCAAAAAATTAGAATATTGTGCAAAAGTTCATTTATTTTAGTAATTCAACTTAAAAGGTAAACTAATATATGATATAGACTCATTACATGCAAAGCAAGATATTTCAACCCTTTATCTGTGATGATTTTGCAGTTTCTGCACAACGATTGCCCATGATTGTAATTCCTACTGAACCAGACTGAGAGACCATTTAAAGGCTTAGGAACCCTTTGTAGGTGTTTGGGTTAATTCGCTGATTAGAGTGTGACACTTTGAGGCTAAAATATTGAACCTTTTCACAATATTCAAATTTTCTGATATTTTGAATTTGGGGTATTCATAAGCTGCCAGCCATAATCATCAAAATTATAACAAATAAAGGCTTGAAATATCTCGCTTTGCATTTAATGAATCTATGGGCTGTTTCAAAAGACAATGCCGGCATCAGTGCTAGTGTTCTGACGGAACATCATACCCATCCGATCGGCATACCTTCGGGTAATGCACATGTGCAGCAGTGAAACTTGTGGAATTGCGCATGCGTTAAAATCAAACCATCAATTCAGCATACCTTAGGCTAAGCGGTAAGATTTGGTGTATTATCACATATTATATACATATTACCTAATTGCACGCCTTATGGAATCACAAAAAATTTTAACTGAAGTTTTCCATTCATTAATTTTAGCAAGTGGAATCATAAGATTGTGTAATGCCTTGTTAAATTGTTAAATTGGCTGCATTAGGGCCATTGTAAGTAAAAAATAACAGAAATTGAGTAAATTTCTGTCAAAAGATTTTGATATTAATTTCACACATTTTCAAGAAAAAACTTGGAAATACTCTGTTAAAAAGTCGTAAATTTTTGATATGTAAACTAAGATATTTTCTGAAATTGTACGGTCAGAAAAAAAAGAGAAAAATACTTTGCTGAGATTTTAAAGCAGTTATGAATAAAAATGCCAGTCCTATTAGATTTAAGTGTTAAATTTACAAGATGCGCATGTGGATCATTCTAAAGGTGTGAGGGGTTCATGCGGCTCTTTTTCGGGATCCGAACGACTTCTCCCGGGAAGACTTCATACTCCTTCATAAACTGTACTTTCTATTAAACAAGTGGCTATCAATACGGCATACCTTTTTATAAGCTGTATTTTCTATGAAGCAAAGACCTGTCAAAACAGCATACCCAGACAACATCACAAACACTGATATGCTGTTTCGATAAAGTAGGCTAAACTGACAGACGGCACTATAAAAGTAAACTTCCGGTATGCTATTCTGACAGGGTATGCCACATTGACAGAACACCGGCATCAGTGAGCCTTTTGGTCATTCATAAGTTCTCAGCCTGTTGGGGCAATGTGCCGCGATCAGGTGTCTTTCATAAAAGATTAAGCTATGGCGGGATAATGGGGGTGGGTGCGGTGGTGTCGGGGGCTGTTGATGTGCAGGGTTGTGTATAAAGCCTAGTTTATACATCAGCAAGTTTGCACGCACACGTATTGACAGAGACATTTTTTTTATACTTCTCTGTTGGTGTGTCACTGTTGCAAAGCAATTCTCCGCCAGGACAGCAGGGGGTGCAGATCCTTTCTGGTTGGTCTGCCCACCATTGCAGTGAGGTCTCTGGTTGAAAAAAGTTTATTTACTTCTCCTTATTACCACCCATCCACTCAAGGAGCAGTGCCCGACAGAGAGCAAGTTTTGATTTAGCTAGAAAGCTTTTACTTAAAGTGCAGCTCATTCAATACTCTAAAAACGCAAGCAAACAGCAGCTGTTTTGTTGTTCTGTATACATCCTGGTTTCAAAATCACCAAAAGACCATATTAGATAGTGGCCTTGCAATTTAAAGTATCTTGTCGCCAAACTCTGCATTGACTACTAATTACATAGCACTGTTGTGGTGAAATGATATGAGACTGATATTGGGCTGACCAATCACAGATATTGTGTTCAACTACTTGCATGAATGACAGACAGCCCTTGGATCGATGGATAATGGCTCTGCAGATGGAGAAGTATAAACCATGCTTATACAGTGAGACAGAAGAGTTTGTGATAAATAGAAAAAATAGCTTGTTTTTATCCCGATTGAAGCTCCACTGCTTAGGTCATTTTGCAAGCCCTTCCAAAAGGTGGCTGTCCTTCACAGTCCCCGTGAATCATCTGGCGATCTGCTCTTCAGCTCTAGAGGCCAGAAGCTCCTGGATCTCTGCATCGCTCCAGTTTGTCATTTCAGCTGATACAGTTTATAAATGCTAAATGAACTTCCCATGTTTACTTTCATTTTAAATACTGTTGCTGGCCGGGGCTCAGCGAACATTCCACACATCATCATGACATCACCCTCTGTTGCGCCAAGGCGTGATCTTTATTCATATGTCCAGCATTGTGGCAATATTGCAATAATATTACTATCAAGCATGCCAGCACGAATGCTGCAATATCTGTGCCTCACCATGCCGCCAAGGCACATTCAAAAGATACTGTGTGTCTTTTGAAAACACCTTATATCATAATTAGTTTCCCCTTTTAAGTTGAATTACTGAAATAAATTGATTTGCTTGATGCATTTACTTAGGGTTTGGATGGGTTCAACGTCACCTGGTGATATTGCAATGTAGAGCTGAGTATCATCTGCATAGTTATGGTAGCTAATCGTATTGGTTGTTATAATCTGGGCTAGTTGGAGCATGTAGTGTAGATATTAAATAAGAGGGGCCTCAGGATGGAGACCCGGGGCACCCCACATGTGATTTCTGTTTGTTCTGATGAAAAGTTTCCTATTGAAACAAATAAGTCCCTTTTCTTTAGGTAAGACTCAAATCAGCCAAGTACTGTACCAGAGAGTCCGACCCACCTCTCCAGTCGTTCCAATAGTACATCATGATCAACAGTGTCAAATGCTGCACTGAGGTCCAAAAGTACCAGCACTGTGCTTCTGCCACAGTCTGTATTTATGCGGATGTCATTGAAAAGTTTGACGAGGGCAGTCTCAGTGCTGTGGAGAGCACGGAAACCAGTCTGAAAAAGATCAAAACAGTTGGTCATTGTTAAGGAAGGTATTTCACTGTTAAAACCATGGGTAGCATATAGGCACTGAAATGTTTTTACACAATCTGCATAATTTCCCTATGTTCATGGGTGGCTTCTGGCTCTCCAACATCAGTTTTAGCCCTGCTGTGAAGGTTCAAAGCGCATTTATTTTTATCAGTTTATTAGCAGCACATAAGGACGTAGATGGGTAGGTTTTCTAACGTTTAGAGCATAGCAGAGGGTGTTATCAATACTTTTAATATGGTGTAGTACTTTGTGCACATATCAAAGCAAGCAAAATCAGAAAATATTTTGTACTTTTGTGCCCACCCATGCATACATGGGTTAGGTACTCCGGTTTTCTTCAACACTTTAGAAAAATGCAGATCATTATTTGTTTTGAGTGATGGATGTGAATTGTGGTTTGTCTTTGTGACAGACTGGCAAGCTGTCCAAGGTGAATGACACCTCATAACTAAATAATGGAAACGGGGAAGGCTATGATCATTTCTATTACACAATCAAGTTCATATAACCGACACTATGATGTATTTCTAAGTTCTTATTCTCATTTCATTAATGACTTACAATATCATAAACAGTGTCTTGAAAGACACACGTCTACTCAGACTTGAAAGCTTAATAAATTTAGTCTTATATGTGAGCATTGTGGTTTGACTAGAATATTGCACTAAAAGGGATCAGCCGGTTTTATTTGTGGATTGTGTTGTACAGCGGGCAAAACATTTTAGCGTGGTGGAAACCAGCCTGTGAAGAATTAGAATTGAATTTGTTGCTTTACTTTTGAAATGCCTCTGCTGCTCTTCAACTGAGCAGATACAGGCAGAGTTCCGTGGGTCTGGTTGCGAGCCAACTCTGAACTGTTTTGTTGTTGTGGAAAAAATTATTACAAGCAGTTGCTTTACAACAGTGCTTGGGGCATGCCTGTGTTCACAGAAAGCAGGCTGTAACTTTTGACTTGTTTTAGCATTACATGTCTTGAGAATAAACATAAAAAGAATACAGAAAAAAACAGCAAAGTAAAAAGACCTTTGACTTATTCCTTTGAGGGTGTGCCATATTGACAGAACCTTTTTTCTGTAAATCAATTTGTTTTGCATTTAGGCATGTGGTATATTTGTGCACTAATTAACATAAAATTTAACTCTTCTAAGAAAGCAACTGACAGAGATTTGCAAATTAGTGAGAAAAGTTGTTTGAACAGCTTGAAATTTTTTTTCTTATCAGTGATTTTTTTATGTATTCTGGAATTAATATTTTAATTAATTAAATAACAGCTGCCAATGTGTTTCCCTTTCGTGATGAAATGTGTTGCCTGTTCCTATAACTCTTAAACAGAACCTACACAAGTTGTAAGATAGTTTGTGCTATTTTGCTAGCGCTGACTTAAAATAAGGCTTTCTTACTGTATACCAAAGGTGAAACTACACCTTTGATTTAGAGATTTGGGAGCCATAGTTGAAAGTTCACGTGTCTATAGGCAGAAAACTTTTCTTCCATGATCTGTGCATTGTTGAAAGATGGCTACATATTATAGTATTAGCTTGCCATTGCACTGCTACAGTGATTGACCAGAACAGAGAACTGTCGTTGGACAATAGTGGAAGATAAGTAGGTGTTAAGATTGTAGATGTTAAGAAATTGATGTTAAAGCTTAAGAACAGCTTCATTAAAGGCTTGTGAAAACAGAGAGAAAAATGATGTATACAGTTGTGTGCGAAAGTCAGGGCACCCCTTTAAAAACAGCATATTTTATATATTTAAAAATGTATATTCATATTTACTGTCTCTCTGGTATATGGGAAAAAAAGACAATATTGTCAGGAAACATTAATGCATAGTTACATTTTATTTTATAAATTGAACAAAATTACAAAAATTACAAACATAATTTTGGCATGTGCAAAAGTTGGGGCACCCTGAGAGTTTCAAAGTTTCTGATTCTTTTTACAAGCTCAGACCTCTACCAGCTCATTGGTCCTGAAGTATGTGTCAACAATTGTCATTAGGGAGTGCCAGCTGGTGCCAATTTGAGGGTGTCTTAAATACGGCGACTCCACAAACCTTGTACAAACACTCAGCAACCATGGGTTCCTCTAAGAAGCTGTGTAAGACAGAAAAAATGAAAGTAATTGATGCCCACAATGCCGGGGAGGGCTACAAGAAGATAGCAAAGCGTTTTCAGCTTGCAGTTTCCACAGTGCGAGGCATAATTAAGAGATGGCAGGTGAGGGGAACTGTGGAGGTCAAGAAGAGATCTGGAAGACCAAGGACACTCTCGGAGAGAACAGCTCGTAGTCTGATCAGAAAGGTAAACCAAAACCCACATTTGACTTCAAAAGACCTCCAGGAAGATTTAGCAGACTCAGGAGTGGTGGTGCACCCTTCCACTGTGCGCCGATACTTGCACAAACAAGACCTTCATGGAAGAGTCTGCAGAAAAAAACCTTATCTACGACCTCATCATAAAATACAACGTCAAAAATATGCAACAGAACATCTACAGAAGCCTGATGACTTTTGGAAACAAGTGCTGTGGACTGATGAAGTTAAAATAGAACTCTTTGGCCACAATAAGCAAAGGTATGTTTGGAGAAAAAAAGGAGCAGCATTTCATGAAAAGAACACCTTGCCAACTGTTAAATATGGGGGTGGATCCATCATGCTTTGGGGTTGTGTTGCAGCCAGTGGGACAGGAAACATTGCTCGGGTGGAGGGAAGAATGGATTCAATTAAATACCAGCAAATTCTGGAGGCAAATATCACAGCATCTGTAAAAAAGCTAAAGCTGAAAAGAGGATGGCTTCTACAACAAGATAATGATCCTAAACATACCTCCAAATCCACCATGGACTACCTCAAGAAACGCAAGCTGAAGGTTTTGGAATGGCCTTCACAGTCTCCCGACTTAAACATCATCGAAAATCTGTGGGTAGATCTTAAAAGAGCTGTGCATGCAAGACGTCCTAAGAATATTGCAGAACTGGAAGCCTTTTGCAAGGAAGAATGGGGAAAAATCCCAAATAATAGAATCCAGAAACTTGTTGTTGGCTATAAAAAGCGTTTACAAGCTGTGATATCTGCCAGAGGGGGTGTTACTAAGTACTGAAGGTACTGATGCTGTAGGGTGCCCCGACTTTTGCACATGCCAAAATTATGTTTTTAATTTTTGTAATTTTGTTCAATTTATAAAATAAAATGTAACTATGCATTAATGTTTCCTGACAATATTGTCTTTTTTTCCCATATACCAGAGAGACAGTAAATATGAATATACATTTTTAAATATATAAAATATGCTGTTTTTAAAGGGGTGCCCTGACTTTCGCACACAACTGTACATTTAGGAAGCATGTAGCTCATGTCATACAGAGATATATTGATTACCTCTACAGTTTACGACAATCAGGCACAAAAAAAAAAGTCCCTCCTTATACAGTGTGTCTGATGAGGTGTTTGTGCCCAGATGAGTCCAGCACCATGGAGTAGTCATGCCCCTATGAATATAATAGATTTGTGGAGAAGAGAGGTTAGATGAAGTTGAAAGAACAAATGAAAATGTATATGTTCTTTCAAGCTCCATCATACATCAGAGATCTGATTGTTCCACATGTTCTTAACAGAGCACTTCGTTCTCAGACTGCAGGTTTACTTGTGGTTCCTAGGATTTCTAAAAGTAGAATGGGAGGCAGATCTTTTAGTTATCAGGCTCCTCTCCTGTGGAACCAGCTCCCAGCTTTAGTCCGTGAGGCAGAGACTCTGTTTACTTTTAAGGCCAGGCTTAAAACTTTCCTTTTTGATAAAGCTTATAGTTAGAGTGTCTTAGGTCATTCTGACCTATCTCTGTAGTTATGCTGCTATAGGCTTAGACTGCTGGAGGACAGACTGACCACTTTTCTTGGCTCTGCTACTTTCTTTTCTACTACTCTCGTACCATGCCAGGCTCTGCAGGAGGTTTCTTCCTGGTAAAGTAGAGTTTTTCCTCTCCACTGTCGCTACATGCTTGCTCCGTATGAGGGATTGCTGAGGGATTGCTGTGGTTGAGAGTCTGCATTAACGGGAGGCAACCTCAAGTCAATGACCCGATGCAATCTGCTGGGATTCTTTAAATAGGAAACTAACTAAAACTTTAAACTAACTGGAATGCTTTCTTGATTGTATTGAAATGACTTTTCTTGTAAAGTGCCTTGAGATGACATCTGTTTTGAATCAGCGCTATATAAATAAACTGAATTGAACTGGACTTCTTCTCCCCAAGAATAATTTCATTAACAGACTCATGTCAGTGGAAATGTTGGAGCAAGCAAGATAATAGCTACACTGATTTTATCCTTCATTATTGAAGGAAGCATATGTGAAAGATATCCAAAACAAATTTTTTTCATTTGTTTCCTCAATGTTGAATTCATTTTTAAAGGCTTGTGTAATCGTGGGATGTGAACGGTTCGATTGGTGATTTATGAAGGCCAGAGGCAGCCTAAAGCATTATAAAACTGCATTGTGAAAGAGGCATGTAGGGTTTGCAATTAAATCTTGCTCAACTGAGATATCCCAACTCTACAATCAATGCGTTTACATGCAGTAAAAGAAAACCGAATTATTGCCTTAGCCCGACTGAATTCAGGCATTTGAAATGCATGTATTCACCTTAGTCCAGCTGGAGTCGAACCGAACTGGCTTTCTCTTAATTGAGCTTAGGTAATGTGGTTAGAAAACCAAATTTTCTCCATGTAAATGCCAACACAGATTAGTTGAGCTATTAGCAGGTACTCCCCATTCAGGAAGGGACAAGAACGCAGAAGCGGGAACAATGACACCGGAAAAAGCAGCAACAACGAATGTCACAATCAAACAGTACAGTACTTACAAAATGCACTGCGCTGCTATTGAGTCAAATACACTTCATTCAATAATTCAATTTTCTAAGTGACATGTAAACTGGGATAAAGGCTCCCATTGTGGTTAAGCTATTAGCTCGATTGAGCAAAAAGCTCAATTTAGACGTGCACCTACAAAGGATGAAGTCTCTGGATTAGTCAAGTGTTAATTAGAATCTTCCACCCATTATCTGCTGTACTCATCCATCCTATGTGGGGTTGCGGGGGGTGGGACTGCGTTTTTGGACTGTGGGAGTAAGCAGGAGTACCCGGAGAGAACCCACACAAGCACAGGGAGAACATGCAAACTCCATGCAGAAAGACCCCAGGCTGGGATTTGAACCTGGGCCTTCTTGCTGCAAGGCAACAATGCTACCAACTGCCACTGTGCAGCCCTAATTAGATTATTATTTAACCCAAATATGCCCAAATATCCACTAGCAGCATCCCTTAACTCACACATTTGCTGGTTCTGAAAGGACAGGCTACTGTTAAGACTGTATTATTGGTGTCAGCTTGAAATGACAAACAGAAGGTCCATGGGAGTTGTGCTGGTCCAAGCTGATAGCAGAGATCACTAGCCTTCCCTGCAGTGGGAGTGACAGGATGCAATTTTTTCTCCACTCTTCATTAGCGATTTACACTAGCACCTAATGTGTGGATCACCATCGCCACTCAATGTGAATCCAAGCAGTTCAAAGGCAGAGTTGCTTGGAAGTATTCATGCCACCCCAGGAGTCGCCGGGTGTTGGACACCTGCAGGGTGGTGGGTGCTGAGAGCAGGGGCTTGTTTGGATCAGGGACTGAATTTTCTTCTGAAGATGAGGAAACGGTTTATGGCACGCTCCCATGAGAGTGTCTCCTGCTCTTTGAAGCTCCTGTCTTGGTGGCTGTTCTTATCTTTGGGAACGGATTATCTCCTCCTGTTTCTTTCTTTTTGTTCCTCTTCCATTTCTTTCTCTCAAAAACTCAGGTCTGGTCCAGAGACGTGTGGAGATCATCATATTGCCCTTACCTTTCCTTTCCACTCATTTCCAATTTCCTTTATAGTCTAGATACCACCACCTCCAGCCTTTTATTGCTTTCTCATTTGCGCCCCACATTCTTTTTCTTTCCCCACAATATCTCCTGTATTCTACCCTTCCAACACATGACAGACTGTGTAATTAATGAGCATCATAAACCTCTCTTTCTATTAGCTACCCATTAGTAAACCTGGCAAGCCTGTCATTTTGGACAAAAACACACAGCTCTTTCATTTGATCCCCACATCAAAGGGGAACCCTACTGTTTTCGGCTCAATACACTAATTGTGTCCTCGTTCTGGATGGGGCTACACCCCCACTGCTTCAAAAAAGCAGCCAGTGCTGACTGGAGATAGTAAAGAGGAGTATAGAAGCAGAAATCATTGATTATACAGGCCTAATTTTGGAGAAACCTTTGTCGTTGTAAAAATTACCAGACATTTAGCAGAAGGCCTGAAAGTCGGAATGCGGACATTTATCTGCACACCACCTGAGAGCTTGTTTTTACTGTGGGCATATTTAAAAAATAGAACGTGTAAGTGGGCTTCAGGCTCTGTTAGAGGTATTTTATATGCTGGTGTAAAGATAAAAAGGAATTTATAAGTGGGATGGAACGGATTCCCCTACTTTACACTACAAACAAATAATGCAAAATAACGAATCAGCAGTCTGGTTGAGCTATCTTTCATCAGGATAGAAAAAAAAGCTTATGTATGTATATATTGTTTCACCTGTTTTGTAAATTCTTATGCCCTTTCCCAAAAGTCTTAACAAAATGCTGAAACGGATTTGAGAAACACAAAATGCTCAGAGATATTGGGAAAGACCCGTAGCGTTCTAAAAAGCAATCGCCAACAACCAGGTTGTTTTTCTTATTTTTAAAGGACTGACACATCACACGCTGGGCCACCATAATGGGCCAAGTCACTACTATGGCAGGAATCATCACTTAACTTCAGTCACAATTGTCTTCTGCCTTTTGCAAGGCTCACGCCCTTTTGTTCCCCCAGATAAAGGCAACAGTCAAATGTCTGAGCTTTTTGCGGCAGGCAGCTGCTCTTCTCTCCCTCTGCTTCACACCCTCCTCTTCACCTTCAGGAAACATTACCCACAGTGGCCTTGGCAGGCATCAGATCCCTAAAATTTCTAAAAGGCACACTGAAGAATCATTAGATCCCCCCTAAATCTTGCTATCTGACGGCTGTCTATTTATTTTTTTGAGGTTGTATGACAGGTTTTATGATGGAATGAGTCAGTATTGGCTACTGAGGATTTTCCCTAATGGTGATCTACGTTAATCAATCAAGGCCCCCTGCATCAATGAGCAGCTGTCCCCAAAGTTTAGATTTATTCTATGAAGAGGAAGCAACACAAATGAATTAAAAAGTTGTCTTTTCTCTGGGTTTCATAAATGATTTAATGAACCTCAAATATTTACCTAATTTGTTATCCAATTTGATAAAGTGCCAGTATAAAATAACTGTATCCCGTGATAACGGGGATTGATTGTAGGCTGGGGGTGGGGGATGGGGTATCTTCATGTCCTTGGGATGGCTTTAAACCCTTGCCACCTCCGCTTTCACAAGCATCAAAGGCAGAAGCTTGGAAATAGGGCTCGCAAAGCCATCTCTCCGTTGGCCTCTTCAAAGGACAGGAAGTGTGTCAGAGGGACAGGCCTTATTTCCCAGCAAATTTGGGCAAGTTGCTATAATAACAAGCTCATCTGTGTGACTGTGGTAGTCCAGTTCAAAGGAGAGCTAGATTCCTCTTGGTACAACACGTGATGATGAAGTTAGGATGGCTACTGAGTTGTAAGCATTGAGGCTGATTTAGAAACATTTTCCAGTGAATAGACTCAGATATGAAGCAGATTTATTTATATAGGACCTTTCCCCTTTCATAAAGTTTTACAAAAAAATGAAATGATATGAAAAACAGCGGATTTCAACGATGTTGGATGAACAAGGCCTGTTAAAGTTTGCAATGGTAACTTTGCTAGAAATCCACCCAGCTCACATATACTGTAGTTGTAACCTGTCTTTCACTAGTGTGTATGAACTGGTTCACTATAGATTTATTTTGACCTCTTTTACTTGCATTACATGTCTGCTTGATCTGCTTAATCAAATAAAGCAAAATACAAAGTCCTCAGTCTGGTTTTGAATTGTTTTATCTGGAAGTGATGATCTTCTCTAGCTCATCATGGGAGCTCCCTGGCTATCCCCAAATATAATCTCTTCAGCATGTTGTAGGTCTGCCCCTGGGTCTATTTTGTGCAGGACAGACCCAGAAAACCTCTGAAAATTGATGCCCAAGAGGCATCCTGATTATTTGCCCCGACAACTTTAACTTATTTTCATGAGCAGCAGCTTCCCTCTGAATCCCCAATAAATGATAGAGCTATTTGCCTTATCTCTAAAATTTAGTCTAGACCTCATAGCTAATTTCAGCCATTGTGTACATAATATGATTATTTCGGTCATGATCCATATCTCATGTTCATGGTTAAGGCTTTTTGGATAACATGTTTCTTTACTATGCCAAACTAGAACAGCTCTTGCATTACTGCAGGCGAGCCCCCAACCCATCGAGCCATAAGATACCAACAGAATTCCATGAAGCAGTTGGTAGCGTAGCTCACCTCACAGCTAGAAGGTCCCGGGCTCGATTACCGCCGGGGACGCTGTGGGTGCTGAGGGTGTGTTTGTTCCCATGCATCATCAGCACCCACACCCTGGGTGGGGTTGGCGAAAGGGCCTTTCTGTGTGGAGTTTGCATGTTCTCCCCGTGTTCCCTTGAGCAGCTAATGTGAGCTACTCCCACAAAAACATGCACCAGTCCTGGGGCTGTATTCTGTCTCCTTCTGGCCGGCCGGGGCGCCTGAAGGGTTGGGGAGGATCTGCCTGTAATAACGTGGTCCTTCCACGCGCTACTTCCCTGCCCCGTCAGGTGAAAAGAAGGGCCTGCTCACTCCCATAGCATTAAGGAGGCTTGGGTTTCAGTGCGGGGCCCTCCCGCGGCTGGCAGAGGGAGAGCGGAATCCCAGAACTAGAACTAAGGTAGGAGCACTGGGTGATAAATAATGGGGAAAAAACCTTGGGATAAAAAAAATAAATAAATAAAAGACAATGCCGCCATCAGTCCCGGCATCAATACCGGCATCAGTGATGCTTTTGGTCATTCATAAGTGCTCAGCCTTTGCCGCGATCAGGTGTTCTTCACAAAAGATTACGCAATGTCGGAATAAAGGGGTGTGTGGGGGTGATGTTTGGGCTGTCAATGTGCAGGGTTGCGAATAAACCGTGAGACAGAAGAGTCCATAGTAAATAGACAAAATAGTTGGATATAACTTGTTTTTTATCCCGATTGAAGCCCCACTCCAGTTTGCCATTTCAGCTGATACAGTTTACAAATGCTGAATGAACTCCCCATGTTTACTTTTATTTTAAATACTGTTGCCGGTCAGGGGTCAACGAACATTCCACACATTGTCATGACATCACCCTCTGTTGTGCCAAATCTTCACTCATAAGTCCAGCGTTGCGGTAATATTGCGAAATATTAATATTACGTGAATGCACGATTGCCGCAATATTCACACATCGCCATGCCACCACGGCACACTCAAAAGACACACCTTCCCAGCAATATTACCCTAATAACACCAAAATATGTTGAAGACCTGTTGTCACGGTACCAACCACCAAGACCACTCAGGTCCTCCAACTCTAGCCTACTAAACATCCCTAGACTGAGAACTAAACATGGAGAAGCAGCTTTCAGTTTCTATGCTCCCCTTATCTGGAACAGACTTCCTGACGAGTGTAGAGCTGCTGAAACTCTGAACTGCTTTAAGTCGAGACTAAAAACCCATCTGTTTAGAATTGCCTTTGAGTAAATGATTGATCTCATATATATGAAATGTGTTCATGCTCTCATGCTTTTTTGATCTTTCTCTCGCTTTATTGTGTATCATGTGTAATGTGCGTTTCTTTTACTTTTAATTTCCAATGTTATATTCCATGTCTGTTTGTTTTGTTTTTGTTTTTTAAATCACCAAATCATGTAAAGCACCTTGAATTACCCTGCTGTTGAAAGTGTGCTATGCAAATAAAATTGCCTTGCCTTGCCTTGCCTTGCCTTGCCTTGCCTTGCCTTGCCTTGCCTTGCCTTGCCTTGCCTTGCCTTGCCTTGCCTTGCCTCATTATGCCTTCTAAAAAAATGTCATGATCAGCTGAAAAGTGTGACACCTTAATAGTTAGAACAAACGTTCATTTCTCTCTTTAGCCAGACCCAGCTTTCACTTGGAGTAACCCTTAATAATGCCCTCACCCTGGACAGCCCCACGAAGGAGTCTTTGCTCATTCAGGCCAGTGCTACCCCTGGACTCCTCCTTAAGTTTGCTGTTTTTCTTGACCTGTTTCCACCCTAGATGGTTTTCTAAAGAGCCTCTGGTCACACAGAATCACTCTCCCCTTGGGCCTCAACTGTTACAGTTTGTTTTGACCTGACCACCATTTTGAAACGACTAGCTGTTCATGGTAACAGACTGTTTTTTGTTTTACGACTGAATGACTGGGGATCACACACTTAACAACTGCTGCTGGGTCATGGCTACAGGACTTTCAGACCAACTAAAGCCAACCGAGAGCATCAAATTCGTGGGAAAACTTTCGTTAGGGTAACAGTTTGAATTTAAAACAAATATACTAAAGCAACAAAAGATGAAAATATTGTCAGGATTTTCATTGCAGATGATGCTTTATCCCAGCCTCTCTTAAACATTGTCAGTGATCTGCTCACACTACCCGACTGCATCCAGATCCACCTAAAGAAATTCAACCATGTTTGCAACGGAAGTTGGGTCAGGTAAGTTCCTCTCACACACCTGCAGCCTTCATTCTCCCCCCTCCCCTCACACGAACAGGTTGTTTTGCCGATTTGGCTGGCTGATGGACTACAACTAGTGCAATGCTGACTTTCCACTATTGGGGGTGAAATCATGGTAGAAATCATGCAGTCTTGCCCTTGCTCAGTGGGTATCTGCTTCATCCCTCCAACTTGAGACATGAACAATCTTTGGGAAGAGTGCTGAATTGTCCAATGGTACTGTACAAGTTTAAACATAGACGGAGAGGTCCTACACTGATTTGTGAGAAATCAAATCACCCCTTTAACTCATAACTAGTGCTAAACACACATCTAATTCCATCTAATGATTTATTTTGATGGCTCATTCCACTTATCCTCTCTATAAAGTAATGTTTTAAAATATAAAATGCATTTAGATCTGGCTTTCTCTTTTCCTTGGCTTTCTCTGTGCAAATGTAAAATAAGAGATCAAACATATCCAACTGGCTTAAGTTTTATTTCTTCAAACACTTTAAATATGCTTTTATAATATTAAGGATCCTTAAATAAATAAATCAAATGGTTGTATTCCTATGAAATGACTTTTCATCCCTTTAGCATCAGTCTTAGTAAGGATAAAAAAATAGTGATTCAGGCAAAGTTTATTATAAATAATATATTTCTGTCATCTACTTAATCAGATTTAAAATGCTATCTTTTTCCTTTATTTAGTTTTTTTTTATTTTCTTTTGTAAATTGACATGTTGATTGAATATAATGAATTCTAATATGTGAATGATTTATGTGATTTTTTTTAAATCTATTATATCAGCAAAGTATTTTCAATTTTGAGTTGGGATTGAATGATTTTAGAGAATAAGGTAGTAGGAATCAGTCATCTATTATAGATCTTAAAGAACTCATGAGTGTGATTAACATTACCAGTAACTTTTGATCTTACAGGGATGCACTTTACCAAGGATGTCTTGGGAAAACATTGGGAACCTTAAAGGTTTTTTTGTTGGCAGGGTGGTGCCCACTATGTGTAATATTACTGTCACACTGAGAGACTGGCAGCCTGGCATGAAATGGCCCAGTAGCTGCTGTCTTTATGGTGTATATCTGAAGACATCAAAAGCATCTTAGCTTGCTTTCATCTACTGCCTTAGTCCAATAAGACCCTTATTCTCATGTCAGAGACCTCAAACAGAGAGATGAGCGCTGTGCACTAATCCTGATTTGATTTTGACCTCAAGAGGTCCAAATGGGTGTATAATTGTTGACTTGGTGTATTTAATTCTAAAAGGTTTATAAATTCAAATGCAATTTATTCAGTCATGCAATTTTATCCTCCTTTGTACCCAGAGCCAGCCCAAGGTTTTATTAGGCCCAAAGCTGAAGGTGGGTCCTACTTCTTGTCATGACCACCAGAAACTACAGAGAACCATTGACCTATTTATGTTTTCTGTGCAGTATCTTTTTTGCCCCTTTTTAAAATAGGGACAAAATGTCACACATTAAATACACTCATAAGAGTCTGGATGGAGCCAAGATTAAACAAAAAAGGCACACAAATTTAAAATTAGCTGTTAATTAGGACTCTGTTCATAACTATCAACGGTGTTGGGAATGTTAAATTTCTATATGAACTAGTTCAAAGTTTAGTTCACACATTTTAAAATGAAGTAGTTCACCTGATAGTTAATTTTTTGAAACTAAGTTCACAGTTCCAAAAATGAGTTAGTTCACAGTCCTTTTTTGATATGTTGTGGCAAGCTATTACACTCAGACAGAGGTTGATTGTAACTAGTTACATTTACTCAGTTACACTTACTTGACTAACTTTGTGGAAGAAAATTTACTTGTATGAATAACTAAGTAACAACACAAGTAACTTCAGTGAATGAAGAAGAAACATATTTTAATCAAAAATGCATGAGACACAGACACACTTACAGTTTATGTTAAAGTGAGACCTCTTGTTTGTACACAAGCTTTGTTCTAATGTTATTTTTATATCTGCTAACCCTTTTGTGCAATTTGGAGATAGTGAATATGCAGTAAACACCATCCATCGTCAATGGAAGTACTTTACCCTTTTCTAACATACGGTATATATACATTACCTACCGTAAGTATTAGGATCATATGTTTTTATTGAAAAAAAAGTTTAATTGCAGGTATTTCATGCTTGAATTTGTAATTTTGTAAATATTTTATTTATTTATTTGTATAAATTTAGTCTTTAGCTGACCAAAATTTGCACATAGCAATAATTTTGTCAGTCTAGTGACATCATGCAAAAGTATTACATTAAATATTACGATTTAAGACTTAGCCTACTCCTCTAGTAGGCTTTTAATGGAAAACGTACTCTTGTGTAATTTCTTCGATTGCTGCTTTTTATTTTTAATTGAGCAAAATATGTTGAAGTCTTCCTACTCTTACTTGAGTAAAAGTTTTGGCTACTCTACCCACCTTTGCCCTCAGATCATTGATGCATAAGTAGTGGTGAAGCATTGGTCCTCCATTCTTTGCAATTTGATGACGCATGCATGGTGTGGCTAGGTGACTAGTGTTGCCAGATTTGATTTATTCCCCATAATAAAGGCCTGCTGTTAACAGCATAGATATTACAAAGAGTAGACTTCACTTCAACAGCTACTGCCTATTGTTTTAGCAATAGCTTTAGCCGATCTTTTATCTGGAAGGCTCCATAGATATTTGGCACTCTCTTCAAAAAAATTATACTTTGAGAAAGCGCCATTCACAAATCCCAGAATGAATGCACTCACTATAACGTTCATCTGACAAATGCTAGTTTGTCAGTATTCACACACCTCTAGTGACTATTTTTCAAAATGGCAATTAGTAATAAATCAAGCAACTGTTTCTGGTGTGGTTAGAAACATTTGGAAGCTCTAACCTGAAAGCCCTCACAGCCAGCCTAGTAGTCCAGCTGCAGTCTCTCCCAGCTGTAGTAGATGTTAATCCCGTTTTTTCTATTGTCCTCTTTGTTTCATTGAGATAGTTAATATGAAGTGTGTTTATTTAGGTGGGGGGGGGGGGGGGGGGGGGTGCTTTTACTGGCTTCAAACTCACGTAAAAAGGTGGGGTTAGAATTTTGACACTGAAAAACAA
Organism: Valencia hispanica; assembly: GCA_963556495.2. Classification (NCBI taxonomy): domain Eukaryota; kingdom Metazoa; phylum Chordata; class Actinopteri; order Cyprinodontiformes; family Valenciidae; genus Valencia; species Valencia hispanica. The sequence continues at coordinate 46,180,026 of OY747701.1, forward strand.
GGAATCAACACAGGAAAGTTAATTTGTAGCTCTAAACACATGTTTGAGTATTTTGTATTCATTTTTTTTTCTTTTCCGCAACATAATTCCTCTCCCCCACAGTGTCAGCTATTATTTGATGCACATGGCAATTACGCAGTTTGAGTGATGATGTCATTTAGACACTTTTACTAGATTTTGGGACAGCCAATTGGTGCAATCCACAAATAACTTGTTCAACTCATAATATTCATTCTGGAACTTACAAAACTGTTTTATGCCTTCTTTAACCCCAGACTAAAATAATTCTGCATTAAAAGTAAGGTTAAATGGATACATTTAAAAATTCTATACAGAATATTCCCCATTAAGAGCTTTACAGACAATATACAAAAAAATTTGCTCATGTCTTCTTTGACTGCAAGATCTCTGGCAAATTCTGGACTGAATTTAAGCTGCTTTTTTAGTTTTTAAACTGCTGTAATAAATCATTGCAAAACTGTAACTGCCTATTGCCCTATGCTGTCATCCTGTTACAATCTATTATGGTAAAAGGAAAACCAAGGACTGGCGACTTGTCCAGGGTGTACCCTGCCTTTGTCCTGCTGGAGACAGGCACCAGCCCCCCACCCCCCTAACCCTGCATAGGAGTGACGGGTAGGCTACAGATAATGGATGGATGGAAAACCAAGGCCATTTTCCCTACAGAGCAGTAGATATGATGCAGAGGCCCTATGCTGTTGCAGAGTTCGCTCATAGCTTAAACCTGCTTAGCTTTTACCTTTAAATGCGTTCATTTACTTGCGAGCAGGGGTTAGGATAATAGAGCAAACAATAGCTTGTGTTGGTGCTTAATACTTTTTTAAAACTTTCCTTTTCTGCAGTTCATCTTTTTACAATTAATTCTGACCACATGAAACCTGACAGATTGCAGGTCTGGATTTGGGGCCCACGACTGTGACCCCTGCCTGAAACATGACCCACGTTTGGACTAAACTAACATTGGAATAATTGAGTTTACACGCATTTCCTCATTACTGATGTGTTATATTCTTACAGTAAAAATGGGGAAAATCAGAGTTTAGATGGCGCCTCATCAAGGCTTTAACCACAGACTGAAGCGAGGTGAAGATGTACAAGCAATATCAAGTTACAGTGACAGACGCAACTTGTTCCGGAATCGGGTGCCTGCGTCCCATGTTTTTAGGTTAAGTAAATTGACTTAACAATAAATTTCAAAGATGCAGGGGTTAAGGTTACTATTTATGTCTACAAAATAAAACGGTTTGTGAAAGGCTGTGATTTATATATATATTTAGTTAATGTTATGTTTCCACTCAGCGATGTGGCTGGGTTTCTTTTGAAGGCGTCGACAGGAAGCTGCTCAGCCTGTCGTCTTGCTTGTGTCTACTGGCGGCAGCGCTCTGGATTAAAGGCTCTCTCCGCTCCCGGGTCACGCGGTCTTGCTCTCTCCATGTAGTGCGCGCTCGATCTCCACGGACGCTCCGCTGTCTGGATATCGCAGCCTGTTGTCATTTCATTGGATTATTTTCATCTGATGGTTTTCAACTCTAACTCGATGTATAGAAATGGGTAAACTGCACTCGAAGCATGGTAAGATTTCTTATTCCCGACAGATACAAAAGAAACACAGCAGTAGTTGTTCCAACTGCGCTTTGATACTTTCAAGTAACACATTCATTGTTTTCCATCCCTCTGTCTCAAGCCGCTATTTGTAAACCGAGGGAGAGCCCAGAAGGTAAACAGCCTTTAATCTTTGTTCATCCACTTTGCACACTTTTAATATTTTCTGTCAGTTTGTAAATGGGAACGTTACACGCAGACTTCGTATCGTATAGAAGAGAGTCCGTTTTTTCTTTTTCTTTATTAGAAAACACGTTGTTGTTGTTTTTGCCAGATAAATGATAGTTTTTAGCTTCTAATATGTGTGTTGTGTGTTTCAGGCGACAGTTTTGTCGTGAATGCCTGTTTGGCGAAAAAGGGAGTCGACGACTGGCTCGTGAAGCAGAAATACTACTGCACGAGCTCTCGCTTCGAGCAACAGGACTGTCACCATAAGAGTAACTGCGGGCTTACTGCACGGGTGAGTTCCCCATGGCCACTTATGTTCACTTATTTACAGCCAACTTACTAGAAAATTTAGGCTCAAGTTGTGTCCCCTTTTATCCCGCTTAGACATGCTGCCCGAGCAAACATTTTTGAAACAAGGTTTTGAAACTTCTATCAAGCTTGTCACAGTTTCAGCACAAGCCTGCATTCACGCTCATACACCGGCTTGTAAAAGTATTCACGCCCTGTGAGCTTTTCCACATTTTTGCACGTTAAAGTCATTGGAGTTTATAGTTTTTATCGGAATTTTATAAGACAGGCCAACACAAAGTAGTGGATACTTGCTAAGGATGGTTTTCATTTTCTTTACACACTTAAAGTAAAAAAAAGAGGCTTGCATTTCTGAAGCCTACCTTGAGAGACTTTGACAAACTGACATTTCTGTCCATTCTTATTTCCAAAAGACCTCAAGCTCAGTCAGTTTTGTAGGCCCTTAAAGGGTGTTCCTCTAGGAATTCCCTACATTTAGCTCCATCCATCTGTCAAACAATGTCTTTGTCTCAGTTGACAAAAAGCATCCCCATAGCATGATCTTGCCACCACCATGTTCAGCTGTGTGGATGGCATGTTAATATTAATGTGTAGTGTTAGTTTTCTATCACACATAATGTGTTGTTGGTGCACTTTGGCTTCATCTGACTGGAACCACGTCTTCCACGTGTTTACTGTGTCTCAGGGCTGGTGGCGAACTAGAAAGGATACCTCCTTATGCCTTTCTTACAACAATAGCTTTGATCTTGTCTCTCTTTTTCATGTTTGTAGAGTGCATGACTAATAGTTCTCCTGCCTAAGATGTGGCTCTCTGCAGCTCCTTCACAGTTACCACAGGCTTCTTGGTGGATTTTCTGATTGATGCCCTCCTTGCTCAACCTGTCAGTTAAGGTGGATTGGTTTGTAGTTTTGCTTAGCTCTTCTTGGGATTTAGTTTTACAACCCAACACTTAAGCTTTTCCAGTTTATCCTTCTTTCACAGAACAGCTGCATTTGTACGAAGATTAGATGACTGTGTGTTAGTTTCTTTCCACGACTTTATGTTGGCCCCTCACATAAAATCTCTCCCCCCCAAAGTGTGTTTTAAGTTTGCAGCTGTAACGTGACAAAATGTGAAAAAGTTTAAGGGGTGCGAATACTTTTGCTTGGTACTGTAGTTGTTTTGTACAGTGAATGCTTACACTGCTTGCTTGAACTCGCATTTACTCGTGCATGGAACATTGATGGTGTAAGCCTCTCTCTCTCTCTCTCTCTCTCTCTCTCTTTCTCTCTCTCTTTCTCTTTCTCTTCCATAATTTAGTTAACAATAGACCCAGGCTGAGTTGAAAGCATTGCTGTGTGACAGTCCAGTGACAAGTGTGGATTGTAAAGGCTGAGGAGAAATGTTGGTGGTCATGCTTGTTTTGAATTTTGGCAGCGTGGCAAACACTGTGCTGCTGTTGTCAAGTAGAGAGATCCTTTGGAATCGCTTCAGAGGAGCTTTTAAGCCTCTTTGGTAAGAGATGCCTTTCTCAAAAGCATCCATGTTTCTGGAACTGAGACCTATCATGTAAGAAAAAGGCAAATCAGTTCGTCCACCCACGATCCAGACATTTAAGGAGGAATCTGTCAGTTTATCAAACATAGACCCGAATCAACGGTCTGTTGCGTTTTAAGCACACCAAAGCACTACTGTTTTGATGCTATATAATATCTTGTTTTTTGTCGTTTTGTTAACTAGAAATGAACATGTCAGCACCTTGCTGCTTGATGTGGTAAACACACTTTATTTGATCCCTTATTAGTGCTTTTCCGCCACTTATGTTTAAACCTGTCTTCTGGTGCATGCAGCTCTTCTCAACCGAAGGTAATTTAAATCCGCAATAACAAAGATATAAAAATGAAGTAGTGGCTTGTGTGAGGCATGCTGGTGAACAATGGTTAAGCAAAATAGTTGAAGATGTGTTAGAAAGGAAATATAATTTGTAGCTATAAACAAAAGTCAGTTCTAAAGTAAAAATGCACTGATCAGTTATACAGAGTTTGAACAAATTGGGATAATCTTGTGATTCCTGCATTTTCTGTTGGGTACTACATCGGTCAAAAAACCTGCAGCAAATGTTTTGGTTTTATGTTTTAAAATCCTTGGAACAAAAAAATAAAAATCTACAATCAGAACCTTGGTTAAGAATTAAATGATAAAATGATTTGAGGCAATTTAAAATGTTTAAAACCACATTATTACCAAGCACTTACAATAAATAACGAGCACAAAAACAAACATGCATTCCTTTGTTCCTCAGCATATTCAGCCTCTTTCTGCAGTTCAAAAGGTTTTGGCAAATAGTGGAGGGGGCGTCTACTGTGAACTCGTTGGCATGGAATGTCTTTCTATAGCAGTTGTCCTCTTATTAATTTAGTTTTGAAAACATGCTTTTGTCAACCTAATTATCAGCTGGATCACTCAATGATGATGAAAACTAAATCTGTAGTTTTGTGATATTTTTTAAAGTTGTTGAATTTTTAATACATAGTTTGTGTTTCTTTCATCAGATGTCTTACGTTAGTTGCATCTTGCATCTTACTACTATGTAATGTATGTTTCTGAGGATCTATCTTATTTTTATTGAACAATTCATTAAAGCTATAAATGCACCAATGTGCCAGTGATTAGAATCTACTATTTCCTTCCAATAATTAAATTTCCTATTGATTTTAGTCTAATTTCTTTTGGATTTAAACAGTTTGAACCTGCAGCACATGTTTTCTGTTTTCTGTGTTAAAGTTCTTAAAAAGAAAATTAAAATCAGTCAATTTAAAATCAGCTGGAAAGACCTGAGAATAGTCGTGTTAGCCAGGAAATTTTAATCGGTGCTTATGTAGTTAAAGTGATTTTAATTTTATTAACTATTCCTTAGGGCAAATTTCTAAACATGGTTATCAAAGAAAACGGAGCACAAATAATATTTACTTTCATTATTTGATTTGTGAGTCTTGCAGTGTTTTTTTTCTCTTTTCATGTGCTAAAAAAAAACAAAAAACAGACCCCAGAGCCTTGTCAGAAACAGGAGCTGAGCACTCACTCTGAGAAAATGCAAGCCCTCTCTTGGCTTTAAATGTTGTCCGTGTTGCATAGAATACCTGGTGGGATAGTTATTTATAGCCACTGTTCTTTAAGCTCCCCTCCCAGTCGGACCAAGGTTCAGGAGAATGTGGGTCGGGTGTCAACAGTGGGGTGTCCATATTTGAAATTCTTTTGATCCGATCTTCACCACACTATAATCCCAATAAGAACAATGCAGGCTTTAAAAGAATGTCAGCGCTGAGAGATGCGGCTCACATTAGCAGTTTGTCATTGTTGCAAAAGTATTCACACCCCCTGAGCTTTTTTATGTTCTGCTCCAGTGGTGCAACATGGTGGAGGGGACATCATGCTGTGGAGATGCTTTTCTCTAGCAGGGTCAGGGTAACCGGTCAGAGTTGGTGGGAAGAATCAATAGAAATAATTGACTATATGAGCCAGAGGAGACGTGCATGCCACAATTTCTACATTTTTACCTGTAGAAAATGTTCAAAATCTGATATTGTGTTCCTTCCACCTTTCAATTTCAATCTAGTTGGGATAGCAACAAAACCACAATAAAACACATTAAAGTTTGTGTTTGTAACATGTCGAAATATGAAAAGCTAAAAGAGGTACTTTTACTTTTAGAGTGCTTTCGTGAGGCGCTGTGATGCTTCTATGTGCACCCATTCATAAACTTTGCTCAGAGACGCTTGGTGGGCAGTGAGTGGTGTGGGCAGGTGGATACTGAAGCTCAACACATGAGATCAGAGTCATGTGAGCCTCAGTAGTGAGCAGCATGGTGTCCACATCCACACCCAGCCGTAAATATGACATTTGCAGCGCGCAGAAATGTATCGTCAGAGGCGGATGAATAGTTGAGTATTTTCACTTCAGAAAACGTTTTTAGCTTCTTGGGTGTGTTGCTTCCTTTGAGAGTGATCGTGAGATGTTTACAGAGAGTTTTGAAAGGCCCCCGTTTTAATAAGCCACCCTCTAATATTCTGTTACCTCCCCCCACACCCTTTGGTTCAACCCTCTGCCTTCCTATCCTCCATCTGTCTGTTGCGTTTCTCATGTGCCCTGCGTTGGTTGCGGTTGATGACACAAGGCTGTATTTGAAGTGGGCCGTGCAGGGAGATGTTTGTAGTGACACTGATGGCTCCTCCTCTCTGTGAACCTCCAGCCCGTGTGTAGTTTAAAAGAACCCTCCACATTGAGTCTTCCCAGCCTGCCGCTCGCTCTCGCAGTTCCAAAAGCGTAGACTTTCCTCTGCAACAGAAGTTTGTGTGCCGTGCCGACAAAGAGCAAAGTTACATTTGACAACAGAATGGAATTCAAAAGCGAATAGCATCGGAGCTCCTGCTCCCACCTTCCCAGTTTCACAGTTGGTTGCATTGTCTTTGATTTTTTCTTAGAAGCATTTTTAAAAGTAGAAAGACTTTTTGGAAATGCTCCTAAAGATTTTAAGCACAAATGCAGGTTTGTGTTGTGCTTTTTCTTTCCAGGTCGTTTTCACAGAGCTGGGGCTCTTGTCTAGAAACTGAAAGCACCTTTCAAATTCAGACTCCTCTTCCTTTCCCTCTCCTCTTTTCTCTCCTGTCCCAGTGCATCGCATTTTCTTTTCCCACCGGCTGGCCTCCTGTGCATGCTGTGTGACGTATACCCCTCTCCCACCATGCTCTACCCCCTCTGTGGTCCCAAGGGGCCAAGGACCTGTTGTTGCTCTTTGAAGAGGCTGGGAGAAAAGTTTGGAGCCACTCTCTAAAGAGAAGAAAAGCCCAGCCTTTGGGAGGAGGGGTAGCACCTGGCCATAGGGGCTACGGGTTTTTTTGTTTTTTTTTCATCGTGAGAAGATGTGTTTGAGGTCTTGGGTTGACATCAAATTAGCTGGAGGACTGGGAGGTTCCAGGATGTGGAGGTGGCGTTCATGTCACATCAGGCATTGTATGTCACATAGTTTACTAAAAGCTGAAGGAGTTTCTCTTTTATGACAAAATGGAGCGGATTACTGTCAGTTGCTGTGAATTGTGCCATCTGGAAAGAAATCGTATGAAACAATGACATTAGTTTAAAATAAAGCTTTAGTGGGAACATCTGAGCTGTTCAACCCACATTTCTTTTTTGGTCAAAGTTTTTGTTTATTGTTTTTATTGGAACTTTACGTGATAGTCCAACACAAAGCAGTGTATAATTGTGAAATTGAAGTAGTTTTCAAATCTTTTAAAAATATAAATCTGAGAAGTGTGGAGTACATTTATATTCAGCCCCCTTTAATCTGATACCCCTAAATACAATCCTGTGCCAATTGCCTTGAGAAGACACAGAATTAGTTTAGAATTAGAGTCCACCTGATCACTCCGGTCAAATGAGATCAAAACGAAATACTATCTTGGATGGAAAACTAACACTGCAGAACCTTAATTCAATTCAAATTCAATTCAAATTTATTTATAAAGCACATGCAATACAACATGGTTGCCCAAAGTGCTGTACAAGTAATAAAAACAATACAAATAATGAATAAAAGAATAAAACAAAACACTATAGAAAACAACAATAGTTTTTAATCAATTTGGGAATTTGTGGCAAGGCTTAAGAATTCTTTTTCACAGATGCTGTCTATCCAAGGAGACTGAGGTTGAACAATTTTTGCAAAGAGGATTGGAAAAAATATTTCTAGATGTGTAAAGCTGGTACTCTCCAAAAAGAGAGGCAGTTGTATTTGCAGCGAAAGGTGCTTCCACAAAGCGTTGTCTCAGGGGGACTGAATACAAATTCACATCAAAGTTTTAAGGTTTTCAATAGTAAAAACGTGAAAACCATGTCATTTTCCTCCTACTTCATAAATATACAATAGTTTGTGTTGGTCCATCACAGAAAATTCTAATAAAATACATAGATATTTGTGGTTATAGGATGTGAAAAACGTCAATTATTATAGATTTTAAAAAACAGTTAATAATTCTGAAGCTGATAGAAAGAGCCATCTGTCAATTATACACCAAAAACTTTAAAAACAGGCTACAGTTGTAGACTTTTGCAAGGCGCTGTATTTCAAATACCAGCTTGTTCTGAAATGTAGAACTTGATCTGTTGAGCTTAGCTGCAGGAGTCACTTAATGTACCTCCGTTTGTAATGGAAACCCTCAGCTGTCACCGAATGTGGCAACCACAAATAAAAGTGCATTTTGGCACATTATCAGTCTGAGACGAATGCTCGTGTTTGCGTTTATCTGTTCCCCACGTGTGCATGCAAGTGTGCAGTACGTCTGAAGTCAGCTGTCCGGATGCACTCCAGAGATCAAAGGCTTCTTTGGGAATGCACTCCGAATCTCAGGGGATTAGCAGCTGATATTGTGCTTTGTTTCCCCAAATATATGCTCAGTTTGAAGCAGCGGATAGCTGTTGATCAAAGTGTCTCCCTAGCTAAAGGATTTTGTTGCACACTTGAGGGTGGTGTTTATTTCAAAACCCCTAAAGAACACATAGATTCTGAAGATGTTCTTATTTATTTGACTGGACTGGATTTAGATTTTTTTTACTTGTTCTTTTGTTGAGTGGAAACAATGGGTTAAAAAGAAGAGAAAGGGAATGAAAGTGTAAAACCTTTACATTTTATAGCTTTTTGTTGTTGTTCTAGCCAGTATGCCAAGGGGAATTCATACCCCTCGGGCTTTCAATAGTGTGCCACATTATAACCACAAACGTCATGGTATTTTATTTCGATTGACCAACAAAAAGTCGTGCACAAATTGTGAAGTGGAAGGAAAATTATACATATTTTTCATAGAAATATTTGAAAACTAAGAAACGTCAGCCTCCTTTTGATCTGAGCGCAACTGATTGTCTGAAGAGCTCCATAGGTAGAAGAATCTGTTGAGACGACAGCTATTGGATATGCATTTCACACATCTGGCCTTTATGAGGCAGTGGAACCGAGTAGAGGACACAGCAAACATGTGTTCTGATCAGATAAGACCAAATTTTAATGCATGTATTATTGGTGTATATTTTAAATCACAGTATTTTCTGGAAAACTAGCACCACGCTCCACCCTTAACACACCATCCCCACTATGAAACATGGTGGTGGCAGCTTCATGTTGTGGGGATGACTTTCTGCAGCACAGCGAAGGAAGGGGATTACCGTTGATATACATGTATAGGTTGTGTTAGAATGGTCCAGTCAAAGACCAGACCTATTTCCAATTGGGAATCTGTGACAGGTCTTACAAATTCCTTGCAGAAATTTGCAGAAAAAGCTTGTTCAGCAAATTATTAACTCAGAGGGACTGATTACAAATGCATGCCCCACTTTGCAGACGTTTCTTCCACTTTAGAGTTATGCACCACTTGGTGTAAAATAGGTGGCAGGTTGTGGTTGTAACATGCCAAAATGTCAAAAGGTTCAGGGGATATGACCAGTTCTGCAAGGCAATGCAGACCAGAAAGCATTTTTGGACCTTGCAGAACAAAAAGGCGACACACATCTATTTCCATCTGGCTCTTGTCCTCAGTGGGAAGGGGTATAAACCTTCATTTCAGTTTCTAAAGCATTAGCTGCCAGATATATTTATTGGCTCCAGCTCTCATTGGTGGTGATGATAACATGAAATGCTGATTGTCGCTCCCTTTTGATATGATATTATAGGCTTTCTAAGGACAATGACTGCTTGCCGTCTCTGTCGGTAACATTTCATCTATTAAATCCGTCATCCTCTTCCAGCTTTCAAGCAATACTTTCTTACCATTGAGAGATGCGTTTAGCATTCAGTAAAGCTTTATGTGTGAACAGTGTCTGGTGTTAAAAAAAATAAATAAATAAGGAGGAAAGGAAGAAATCGTCATATAAAAACAAACCGCTTTAGAAACAGTTTGGTCCCTTTAGCAATCTTGTTTTTAAATAAGAGCTTTTGTTGCTGGCATATGATGTAAACTGTAGTTGAACCTTTTTGTGATATCTTGCTAGGTGTGTGTGTGTGGGAACTGATGACTTTCTGTTTTGTCTTTTTTTATGCAGTGTGTATTGGATGCCTCCTATCTCTTGTACACTGCAGGACAAATTTACCCTTCGATATTATTAACATGGAACCTTGAACCTTGACTGACTATTAAAGTGTTTTCTTTTAGTAGATGCATTAAATGCTCTGTACAGGTTAGTTTTTGTATTATTTCTGCTCAGACCTTCAGATGTCTTCAGGATTCCCTTAAACAATAACATACAGACACATCAGTGTAAGTCTAGGCTGTCAAGTCACACAAGGAGAGAGAGGGGTGTGTATGTGTGTGGGTCTGGGAGTAGCTTCGGGTTACCAGGGGCCCCTGTGATAGATCTGGGCTTTCTGTGGGAGCTTGGTGCTCATTATAATTAACTACGTAAATGGCTCCGCCGATGTGGATTCTTAAGTGTTTAAACCCTGGATGATTCTCTGCTGTTAGTTTATCTGGCTCCCCTGTGGGCCACGTTCTGGCCCATGCGGTAAGTGCTGAATAATTGGACCGAGAACTCAGAAGTGACTCTCAGATGTGACGAGATTGGCATCTGCATAAAACTGCTATCAAGCTCTCGTGAGACGGAGTACACACAGAGGAGCATGCATGTACAAGGAAATGTGGAGGCAGTCCCAAATATGAATCTACACATTACCCATGTGTTTAGCCCAATATGTGAATCCATTTATCACTGTTAACGGAGTCCCAGCATTGATCCTCTCCTTTTGCTTGTTTTACTAACTGGATCTAGGGAAATGCCAGTGATGTACGCTCCACAGCTTCCGTGAGCCCTAATACCGCATTTATTTCCCTTGTGTTTGCATGCTTTAGTGACCGGGGCTTTAAGGCCACCCGAGGTGGAGGGAATGGAGGAAGTACATTTAGGTAAACAGATGTTGGAGAGCATTGTGCCTCTCACTGACAGAGGTTCCAGTCCTTTTTGACTCTTCCTGTGGCGCCAAGCTTGAAGGAGGTCTGGATTGTCTTTTACGGGATGTTTTAGTTGAAGGAAAATTAAACAGAAGATTGGCCCTTCTGAAAGGAAAGCTGTCCGTCCCTGGTGTGTTTATGCGAGGACATCACTCTCCAGTTAAGGTTGAGCAAATTAGTCCACTGCTCCTGAAAGGGCTCTTTGTCATACTATCAAACTCACCAAAAAATTAATACTCACCTATTAAAAAGATCTTAAGATAGAGTTTCTGTTAACATTTTGGGACTTTTAAAAAAATGTCGAGGCTCCTAAAAAGCCCACAGCCATTTCAGAAGATTTGAGGTTAAGTTTTGCTGCTGTGACTTACTTAAATATCTTACATTAAAAGCCAATTTTTTTGTCCTTTCCTCTCTGCCGGAATTTTGCGGATTCCTCCATGTTTCAAAAAAATGATACTTCAGTCAGGAAGTTATAGGCAATTTAATTATACTGAGCTGTGGACAAAATAGAATACAAAAGCTTTTCTGGTTTCATGTACTGTATATGTGTATCTCAGTAAATCAGAATATCATTGAAAAGTTGCTTATTGTGGTAATTTAATTCAAAAAGGGAAATTCATCATCACTGGCTGTGGAAGCTTTACACTGGTGATCAGGAAACTTGCATTCTGTTGCAACTGTTGGACTTTGGTTTTTAATAAAGGAAAAATAAACTTTCATCTGGCAACAGGACTTTGGACCTCTGAGCAATATCAAGTCTTTCCCTCTTTGCGTTGGTAAGATGTTTCAGACATTGTCTCTGTGTGTCTTTACACAAGGAATGTGACAGTGTAGCCCATGTCCTGGATGCATCTCTTGAAGCACTGACTCCAGCTTTAGTTCACATCTTGAGAATCTTGCCAAATCCTTAAATAGATTTTGCTTCATAACCTACTCAAGGTTGCATGTATCCCTATTGCTTGTGCACTTTTGCTTTTGAAGTTTTTCCTTCCACTCAACCTTCCATTGATATGCGTGGAAACAGCACAGTTGACTTGTAAACAGCTTGTAAGCTGCTGGACAACATGGATAGCATAACCATACCTGTATTAAAAATCTTTTTTTATCTGTCTTATGTAATATTTACATTTTTGGTGAAACTGGATCAGGATTGACAGCAATAAACGCTTGAAATCTATCACTCTTTGCAAATTATATATGACATGAACTTAACTTTTTAAACTGACTTACTTAAATCACTTTCCAATGATTTTAACTTTAATTTGAACTTATTGAGATGCACCTGTAAGTTTGTTTTAGCATTCGTTTTATCTAACTGCTGTCTGCAAGTGTGGATGCTTCAGGTTCATTATGATGAGGATCGACACAATCCCCAAATTCCAGTCAGCTGTTAATAGAAATGCATATCTGGCGCCCACACTATTGTATAAAGAAGTTGATGTGTCTATTTCTGCTGCTGTGTTTACTTGCTAAGTTGAAACACTCTTTGTAATTGCATAGATTTTAAGTCCACAGTTAAAAGGTCAGATGTGAGGGATGTTTTGAGGTGGTGGCTTGTGGCTGGCAGGATGTCTACTCCAAACATGGTTTGTGTGTGTGTGTGTGTGTGTGTGTGTTTGTGTGTGTGTGTGTATGTCTGTGTGTGCACAAGGCAGTAAGGAAGAATGTGGCCACCTTGGTGTATAGGTCAGTCCCATCTGGCCAGCATGCACACTTCTGAGGTTTTCATAACTGCGACCTACCATATTGAGCTCTCTACTCTTGATTCCAGTGACAGGGTTTAGTAGCAGCCTTTGTGTAAACTTTACTGTGAGCTATCATCTGGAGCAATTGTAAAACATCTGATTATATCCACCAGATGTTCCTATTGTCTAGTTTTGATCATCTATTCCTTCACTTTTTTAAGATCTTATGGTCTTCATAAATGTCAAAATGAACTAAGACTTAAAAACTCCTTACTATTATGCATTTAGTCTAGCTCAACCAACAATTGTAATAATATGCAGAGAAGCTCTTTTAAGGAGACGTAGGATTTATGACCTGACAAATCATAGGTCTGTCATCTAATTTGGTTTCGGTCGAATGTGCCAGTCACTTTCTTTCTACCATTGAGGTAGACTTCTTTGCTTTAACAATGTTCCGCTGACCTTTTATATCACTGAAATCATGAGCCAAAAACAAAAATTGTTGTCACTCATGAAAACATTGACTGATCCCCCAGAACATCCAGATGTTGTTTAGCATCATACTCCATACTCCACACAGCAAGTCATGATGTTCAATCCCAGAACATGTCTTTATATGGTAATGCAAGTTCCCAAAGAAGATTCAGATAAACCTTGCTTTAGTGTTTGAAATGTCACTAAGACTTTTTGGAACCAAATCCCCAGACAGTCACATATTATTATTTAGGCTGATCATTGTATAGAAGTGCATCCATCTGAGTGAAAAAAGCTCCAAAAAGACACATATCATATAGAGGCTTATTATCCGTTCTGTATTTCTGGTTACAATTCAAATTGGAAGAGGTAAATAGGAGAAGTTACTTACATTTTAATGAAAAATAAAAGTATACAAAAACACACAGCTATTTTTGGCCTATTTCAGCTGACAGGTGAAACAAAAACATGACAAGCCCAAATGAGAGCTTGTATCCCAGAAATCCCCATAGGTTCAAAGCAGTACTTCTCATCTTGTTGATGCCCCCTGAAGTCCTAGAGTTTTATAAGAAAGAACAACATAATCTGTTCTGTCACCTTCTTGAGAGGTCAAGTTTATTCACTCCAAAGCAGTCTAGAAAGTATCTGTTTCACATTTGTTTCTGTGGCTTTAGATTTTCCTGAACAGATACCACTTGGCTGAATCAGGATCTATATGTTTAAAAGGTTTATAAGAATTGTCTTCTGTATTCCTGTTTGTGGATTAGTTGTTGAAATTACTCAACGAAAACCCTTTCAGCTTTGTTTTCTTTTAGCATTGCGTATTGTTAGGAAGAAATAAAGTTTGGAAATTGTTGCTAAATAATGAGATTACTTTATCAGATGCTAAAAACCCCCATTTTGCTCATTCTTCTCTTTCTTAGTTGTCATCACGATGCCCTCACAACTAATCTCTTGTTAGCATACAGGGTATTAATGCATTCACTTGAAATATAATAGCCCAATAAATGTTTCATTAAAATAGTCTTTTGCAGTATTGTACAAATCGATTTGATACAATGTGCTATTCTACTGAATTTAGATGGATGGTTCTGATGCAGCCATCAAGGTGGTACACATCAACCTGACTGTCACGTATTTGTCACTTTCTACCAGTATATTGATTCATATGATTGTACAGATACAAAGACTTGCGCAACTGTACAACTTTTTAAGGTGTAGGTCTAGAAACATCTGTTCTGCTTCATTTTTGTCAGGGATAATAAAGCAACATTCTACAGATGGTGTTTCTCTGAGTAGTGGTTGCATAGGTGATCACACTCCTATGTCTTTTTGCATGTGCATAGTAAGTAAAGTGGATGCATGCCTTATTGACACTTTTCCAAAGTGAGTCAAAAAAGTATCAAAACCCCCCAGTGGAAAACAGAGTCGAGTTGGGCCACCTTGTGCCACACAGCATCAACGGCAAAGGGCCTTTAGACTTTTGATCTCAAAAGTTCCCTCTTTGCCTCTCTGCTGAGATACAGCTTTGATAAAAAGCATAATAAATCTTAACTGCTGTGGTTACATATTTTACAAAGGCTAATAAAACCTATTACATTGACTAACAGGTAGGGCTTAGCGCCTGAGGGGTTTCCAGAGCTATAAAAGCTTTTTGTTGCAGGTGTAAAAGTTTTGTAAATGGGTCATTAAAGTGTTGGCCAACTTCACAGATGGAACACAAAAAAGCAAAAGCGGAGGGAGATTACTTTAAATCAGCATGTTTTTGAAACAGAGAGAATGAGGGCTTTAAATCTCTGCTTATATTTCACGGAGCTTTTCAGGAGGAATCCTTTGATGTGGGTGAGGTAATGTGACCAGGAGTGTTTGCAATGTAAATCCAACGTGGAGAAATGATTAGGGACTGTGCACAATCATTCTGCAAAGTGAAGGCATCCAATATCAGCTCATGTTCATTTTGAAAAAACAAAACAAATAATAAAAAACACAAATCAGTTAGGAGAGAAACAGCTCATGTCTTTTATGGAAATAACCCAAGCTTAATTTAATTTGTACTAAACTATAATTGTGTACATTGCAGAGATGAAGACTTGAGCAATGAGACTTAAACCTGAGTCACACGGCACCAAAAATGACTTTTTCCTAATAATTCACTGACTCAAAGTAAGGAGAAGGAAAGTATCTAAACCCTATACAATGTGCTATATACTAAAGGAGTGTACTAGAATTATAATCTGCTATCAATGTCATTACAAAGACAATAACTGTTCTTCAAAATAAAAGTACCTCCTGTTTGATTTATACCAAATTTTGAGATTAAGAGGTGTTTTAACATATTGCTACACTTTTCTTTAAAAAAATAAATCAATTTCTACATTATTGTGAGGAAAATATTGCCCTTTAAAAATGTTCTAAATCATTCAAAACAGTTGATAACAGATTTTCTTTTACAGCAGATGAGATCATAGAAAATCATTTATAAGGTGAAACAGTAGTTGGCCCCTTGTCAACTCATTGATTATCTGTGATTCAATTTCAGCAGCCTGATTTCTGTCAGTCCTTTAGAATCAAGAAATCACTTGAAAGCTGTTTGGCTATACAAAGTTGCTTCAATGATCTGAGAAAGCAACACATCATGACTCAATCTAAAGAAAGTGAAGAGATGAGAAACAAAGGGATTGACATTTATCTGCCTCGAAAGGGCTACAAAGCCATTTATAAAACCAACTACAGTGAGAGTCATTATCCACAAGTGGAGTAAACATGGATCACTGGTAAACCTTCCCAGGAGTGGTTGGCCTACCAAAATTACTCCAAGCGCACATTGATGGCTCAAACAGGAGGTCACAAAAGAACCCAGAACAACATCTAAAGCCCTGCAGACCTCACATGGCTCAGTAAAGGTCAGTGCTCATGATTCAATCAGAAGAAATAAACTGGGTGAAAATTGCATACATGGGAGAGTTCAAAGGTAAAAACTGCTGCTGAACAAGGAGAACACGAAGACCAAAAAAACATCTTAATGATTCCCAAGACGTTTGGAAAATATTCAACGATCTGACGAGACAAAAATGGAACGTTTTGGAAGCTGTGAGTCCCGACAGATTTGACATCTTGCATTTCACAAAAAGAACATCATACTTGCAGTCAAACAGTGAGATGGTCTGGGGATACTTTGCGCCTTCAGGACCTGCATGACTTGCCAGAATTGATACCACCATGAATTCTGCTTCAGCCATCAGTTGATCACCTTAAGTTCTCAAGTGCTCCTATGTTATGCAACACAACAATGATCAGTACAAATCCTGCGAGTCCACCTCTGAATGACTAGTTCTACTTTAAATCTGATTGAGAAGCTGTGTGGTTTTTACTCTCAGTATATAGAATCACTGCTTCTGGAATTTACGCAGGGTATCTTAGTGTGATATTAACGATCTTAAACATCTAAATGTGACGAAAAGGCTAAAACAGAAGAGATCCGTGTGAGAGCAAATGCCTTTTTACAGCACTGTATATTCTATAAATTTGTGTGCGTCTTTATTTCTGTGTGTGAGTTTGAGTGTGGGGAGCATCCCAGCGTGACCTTAACATGGTAAGGCCTCAGGCATGAGTGGCCTCCTCAAACCCTTTTTGCTTCGTGTGTTGCTCACCATGTACACTTTAATCATGGACCTGCTTTCTCCAACCTGCCTGGTGATGGATCCCAACTCCATGGCTATAATTTCCTTCCTGGGATGCAGGAAGAGAGGCGAGTGTGTCGTGACTGAAGGGTGTCAGGCATGGGGCCACTGAGTCTGGAAGGAAAGTGTCCCTCTTTGAAGTTGAAAGATCAAATCATAATGCTGAATCTTATTATTGGAAGGAAATCGGATAGGTCCATTAATTACATTGTTGTTTTTCATTTAGTTTAATTCATGGCACATAATTACAAAACAGCAAAAAAAAAACAAGGAAGATATTTGAATGGGGATCTAATCACCTAATTTTGGCACAATACTGCAAGTTACATTACATTAAAATAATTTAGCTGATGTTTTGATTAACTAGAATGTGTTAAAGACTCAACATCAAAAGAAATACAAAATATAACCTCTGGAAATGCTTTGGAGTAGGTATAAAAATAAACTGTAAAACAGAAAACATACAATAACCTCTTGGAGTTCATACTGGACATGACATGGCTGTTGTGCATTTATTGTAAAGTTTTGAGCAAATGCACTGGATCACATGATGATAAGCCTAAATACAAAACAGATTTATATTATGTTGCTAAAGAGAAATGCATAGAGATCGACTTGTCATGGCTGCCACTGTGAAGTTGTTGTCTGAAAATCATCCCAATCTCCGGTTCCACTGTAAACGGCACCGTCTCGCGTCAGCTCTGCTACGCTATATGATTATCTGAGATCTTTATTTCACGTGTGAAAACGATCCCCTTTGAAGCTTCACTCAGAGGCAGTGCGTTGCTTCACCACCTCACATCAACACCTTCTATCTTGGCTCCATCTCGGGGCGTCATGTTTTACTGCTACGTGGCGCTTTGAGTTAGACTGCTTAATGTTGCTGGAAGGTGAGGACTTCTCCAGCTTAAAGAAGTGGGGCGAGCAGCCTGGAGCCAGGTCTAAACTGCTGCTTGATGATAACTCGTGGTGTTTCCCCCCCACCCCCTCTCTCTCCTTGAGCTACATCAATACTCTTACCACACTTTGCAGGATGGGCACCACTCCAGATTCAAAGGGTGGTGTTCCTCAGTCCTTTGAAATTACCACTGGTGTAGCTCAGTTTACTCACTTCCTCTCTTGAGGAGTCCTGTGAGGAATAGCAAACCTATAATCTAATTTACAGCTGTAAGCCTAACAAGAGGTCATTTTTGTTGCTTTATAGTTTTGTGTGCAGTTCAACTCTATGCAAATGTTCACAAAATTCAGCTGTTTGTTCCATTAACCATACAGAATCAATCAAAAATCATTCTATTTGCTAAGTGCAGAAGATTTATATGGCCCAGAAAAAACAAAATGACAAAGACCATATATCATCCTTTCTAAAAAAAAATAATTTTCACTGATTTATAACCACTGGGAGGCTTGTACCGCCCAGTGGTTATAAATAAGGCACCAGAAAGTTGCTAAAAAGTAATGACGTTATATTTGGCACCCTGGACTGGGCTATCAGTTCATTACACATTGCCCACCCAAAACAAAAGTAGTATTTGCAAAGTCTCCAACTTTAGTTTGTGTTCATAAAATGAAGATTCACATGGTAATTTTTCTAGTGGGGAAGAAAAACTTATTAAAAAATGTCTGATAGCAGTAACTTGGAGACCTAACAAACCAACACCCTATGAAAGGATTCAAATGCGCTCTGTCATAAGCCCAGCTTGCCTGAAATTCCCCACATTTCCCTGACCAGCATAATTACTCTGATGTGTAGAGGCAAATATCAGCATGCTTCTCCTAACAGCTCACCAGAAAAGCCTATTTTATATTTTCAAGCCAATCTGAGCGTCATCTTTTTCCGCACGATCGGTTTGGTTTTATTCGTGAGGGTTTAACTGCTCTATTCTGAGGAAAGTGTCTGTCACACCAGCAAAACTTTATAAGTCCAGCTAAAGTACTGATCCTTTCGCTCGGACACTGAGGACATAAAAAAAAAGAAAATACTGACAAACTATGCTAATTATCGTTTGGAGGTAGAAGTCACAGATTACGCAATCTGCTGACATCCGGAGGTGTTTTGTACTGACAGAGGACACATAAAAAGTGCTATAAAAGCATTTTCTAACTAGAGAAACGTTATGCTCACAAACAAATGCTAAAGTCAGATCTGGTGGATCCTTGATGCTCAAGGTATGAGCCATAGCTCAAACTGTACTGAGTCTTCTTTCTTTGGTTTTCGTTCCTTCCCCTAAATCCATCCATGCATGCAGAGCCGCGGGGGGTTCTGGTTCATATCTCCAGTGGTCACTGGGTGAGAGGCAGGGTACCCTGAGTATGTCACCAGTCCATCACGGCCCCTAAACCCAAGTTTTCAGTTATTTCAAAATCCTGGATGTCATCATCCATATATGGTTGGGCCTTCTTCCTTTTAGTGGGCGGGACTCCAAAGGCTCTTTTTGTTCCAGAAAAATGGGTTTTAAACATACTTATTCACTTTAAAAACCAGTAAAAAGGCCGATTTTTATTTAGCTGTTTGTCATACAATCAAAGTTTTCAGGTTTTGTGGTTACAAATGATGATGATATACGTACTTTAAACACAGACACATGATTCTGATGCGTCATGCTTTGGAAATGTATGTATTTGAATTTGGTGTTCATCAGGTAATTTTTCAATTGTCATGTTACTATGTGGATATGAACAACATGGTCTAAGTGAGAGTCATCACCTTAGAAATTCTTTCATGTTCAGTTTCAGCCTATTTAATGCTGTTTTTTGTTTTGTTTTTGTTTTTGTGAATGTCAGTAACGTGAGCAACAAATATATATTTATTGCAGCTATTTACAAATGCACCCTGTCACTCTCCCTTTCTGGCCTGTTTGACCCAATATCTGTTCATCTGTAACCATTGCTCTGTCTGTTGAATTCCCGAAGGTGTATTCTTCCACCGGGTGGAGAACAGGGTAGGAGGCACCAGGCTGCAGCCTTAATGAGATTTTTGCGGGGTTTTGATGGAGTGCCAGTAGTGCTGCCATTGCTCCTGAGGCCTGCCTCCAGTGAGCCCTGGCGTGCGATCAGGGGGAGCTGTCATCGGCCACATAAATTGTCAGGCTGTGTGGTGGTCTCATGGAGGCAGACGGCATAGAGACTGAGAGGCCTTGTGGGACTTTCCCACAATCACACACAAGTACTTATTACTTGCACTTTAATGCACCCTTTTGCTTCAGTGACAGCCTCAGAGAAAAAAAAACTTGGCCCACTGGAACAGTGTCTGCAGACATAAGTAAGTCAGAGCTAGAAAGACGCTAGAAGCAACTTTGTGTCCAATCTCACCAAGTCTGTTTCCTCCCAGCATGAGCTTGCTGTCTGGCTCACTTTCTGTTTCACCCTTGGTCTGTACCAAATGAAGTTCCCTGTTATCCAGAGCAGTCCAGTTCAACTCTCTTTGTTCTGGATGCACATTGATGGCAAACACGACAGTACTCTGGTCAGTTTCCATTAACTTAAAGTGCATCTTTCATTTTTAAAATATCTTGATGTCTCCATATTAATCACTTTTGATGCAAGCAAGGTTCATATTTTGTGGAGAAAAAAGTAGATCATGTGTTGTCATAAGTCTGCATAAGAATCGAGCCCTTAGTGAAATACTGGAAGTGACACTTAGGTGGAGGAAAAGATGGTAACACATCAACTATTTTTTTTAACATAGTAATTAGTAAGGATTTCTCAGTGTTATGTAGTATGTACCTTTAGCTAAAGTGAGCACTGCAGTATTGCCAGCAAATGCCCTGAAATTATTTTGGTAGAAAACTGTAAACAAGTTAGTACTCTCTAGTAAATGACCTGGAGCCAACCAGTGTTACCTTTTGCTCTCAACTGATTTGTTTTAATTAAAAAGGTCATCTTTGTTTAATCACTACAGTTAAAGAGATTTATGGTTAATTAGCTGGCCATTTTTAGTTGTTTTCACAGGTAAGTATGCTTCTGTGAATATGTCCAACTCTACCAAACTCCCAGTTTTAACTTTAGAGAAATCATTTTGTATTATCAGCGATTACAGCATTGCAATTTAAGTGCTGGATTGTTTACCTGGCTACTTCAAGTTAGCAAGTTTCTCACTCCCGGTTTGGGCTGCTTCAGCGGGGAGGAGTCGGCACTATTGTTGATGCTGCAGTTTGTCCATGTTGTTCTTCCTCATGCTCTACTCTGTCTCTGCTAGGTATCGATGGTTGTACATAAAATGGCAACAGTCCTTTGTTTTTTACTCCATTGTGATTCTGCTCTCCTGTCCAAAATACTGGATCTGTCACGCTGCCCTATTCACTCCTCCTCATTGTCCTCACCTGTCCAATCAACCACACCTGATCCTACTCACCTACTGCCTTTAAAACCCATCACTTCCCTTCACTCAGTGCCGGATCATTATTGTTGTCTTCCTCTCCATGGTGTTTCGTCTTCCTGCCTTTCCATTCCTGCCCGATGTCCAGTCTCTCCGTTCCTGCCGTTCCATAATCATCATCATCACCTTCTCCTTCTTTAAATAAAGATCCTGCACTTCCTCAGCGTCTGCGTTTGGGTCCATACTCCACACACACCTCCTGACAGGATCTCTCTGCAGTATAAAATTAATGAACACGATCTCCAGATGAATCGAAGTTGGAACCATCAGCACATACACAGGTATTGACCAAAGACAACGGCAGTGGACAATGGTGATGGAGCTTCTGCTACGTTAGATGTCAGGAGATTTCCAAACATTGCGTTTTTACTCAAAGTAAAATGTTTTTATATATCATCAAATTTAAAACCCCAACTGATTATTTAGAGACCTTAAAGAATGACTAATGTACAGTGTTATGACAAATAATGTTTTTCAGGCAAAACACAGAACTTCATATAAAACTACAGAGTAGGCTTTAATTCTTTTTTTAGGTTTTAATGGGATCAAACATTTAAAAAAGTGCAAAAAAAATCATTATTGATGCGATTAACAATTTCAAGCTAATGTGTTCAAAGTTTAAAAAAGACTTTACTATAAACCAAACTAGGGCTGCACAGTATATCATAAATATATTGTCCTTGCAATATCACTGTGAACAATATTAATATTGGAAAGGACTGTTTGGAATCCAGTAATTGAAGTCATGAGCTCTCACTTTGCATGCCAGTGTAATATTCAGTAGGTTAGCTAGCCTTACCGCAGTAGATCTCCACACCTGACAAAGGTTACAGTTTCCAAGAATCCAAAGGTTACAGAAAGTCCTGGAAGTACAGTTAAAAAAGACAGGAAGGAGAACATTTTTTGATTTATCTGACATTTGCGACTAATATTGTCATTGGAATATTTACAAATAATATCACAGTCTCAGGATTTTCTAATATCTTGTACTATAAAGAGATGGAAACTTTGTCCTAAATTTAAAAATGTAACCCACAGCTTTTAAATGTAAGTATTACCAGAAATGCCATTAGTACGCTGTGATAGATTCTTCTGGGTTTTTGCTAGCTTATTGTTAAAATAGATTGACTTGCCTTTGTTACAATTGACATTACTGTTGGAGAATGGAATGACCTCATCAATGACTTTAGTTCACACAGTGTTATTCCTCCAAAATATACTCATCTGGCTCAACCATATCCATGAAGTGGGTTATTGATGAGTTCTGATAAATACTTCTAGTGAGAAAACGAAACGTGTTTTCAGGCCTGACAACAGTTGTAGATCATGGCCTGTGAATGGCACTAATGCACTAAGTTCAATAAAGAGGTCCAGCAATAAATCACTTTCTTTGAAGGGAATTTAGGTACTTTAAACCACAGGGGCATTTCCTTCTTAGGAGTCCCTGATGAAGCTTTGAGGAATCTGGCTGCCATCGAAAGCAAAAGGCTTCACGCTCTGCATTCCATAGACCATTAAACACTATGTCTGGAAAATTGTTTTAGCTGGTCTCAAGGGCAGTGAAATTTGTTAGTTTGTGCCCTGAACTCTGCATCTCTGACCTAAGTGACTCATTGCCTCAGGTCTCATGAACAGATTTGTTATAAGATTGAAACAATTGGTGGAAACAAATAGAAACCAATCTTTGAAACTTCTTTGTTTTTACCAGGGTTAATTTCTGTCATGCTCTGATGTTGTACTACATTTTGATTTTAGGGTATTGAGGGCAATGAAACTTCTGTGACCTCTAACTTGACAAGGGTCCTACAGAAGTCCATCACTAGCCCTTCGCTTTTTCTAGCGAGATTGATGGCTTCTATGTAACCGTGTGCAAGAATTTCAAATTCATATATACATTTAAAGTCTTCGCATTGATTGTCGTCCAGATATAGGTATGGACTTTGTCTGGGCCATTATAACACATAAATATTATTTGATCCCAACCATTGCTTTATGCCTCTGACAGTATGTCTAGGGTTGTTATCCCAGTGGAAGAGAGAACCTCTCTCCCTATCCCAAATGTTTTGTATCCATCCTTTATACAGGATTGTCCAGTATTTAGGTTTAACCATCCTTCCATCAGCTCTGACCTACTCTCCTCTCCCTGATGTAAATAGCATACCCACAATATAAGGCTGCAACCTGGGATGGTGCGTTGAAGTGCTGTAGTTTGGTGGTTTTCCACCATACATTTTTTTTTTCTTGTAGGTAAAAATGTTAACTTTTGTTCTCATTTTACTAGAGCCCTATATTCCAATTTTTTGCTGTGTCCCTTACATGGCTTTTATTAATCTTTAAACTGGACTTTTTATGGATTTGTTGTTTCAAGTTTTCATTAAAGGCCAGATTTTTGGAGGGCACAACTGATAGTTGTCTTGTCAATAGGTTCTCCCATCTGAGCAGTGAATCTCTTCACATCCTCCAGAGTTACCATCGGCCTATTGACTGCTTTCTGATTAATGCTCTGACAAATGCCTGTCAGTTTAAAGGTCTGAGGGGTGTGCATACTTTTACAATATTTGGCTTTGTACTCATGATCTCAAAACTTTAAAACTAACTTGATTAAACATGGATTATTTTGTACTTAAGTTTTACAGTGAGACTAAGGTAATATTGTTTTTTGAAAGACAAAGATGAATCCACAAAAAGCATTTTCATTTTTTATTGTTTTAAGGTGAAAGCAGGATTTTAAAAACAAGCACACTCCTCCTTCTTCTTTACTTTATTAGTGGACTGCAAACAAAAAATTGGTGCATTACCACCACTGACAGTCAATACATTGCATGGTTGGAACTTAATTTACACGGGCGTTGTAATCTGTCTTGGCCGGGTCTGATTACCCCCCGGCCCACTCTCTGGCATCGTGCCAGGTATAAATAGTGGAACTTATATAACTTAGTCTTAGAGCATAGTTTTCCAGCATGGATCTTCAAGCAAAGCTAACCTTGCACGTTTTACATGATCCTCTGTTTCAGCACCTTGTATTTAAGTTGATTGCTAATCAGAGGTTTTTGGGATTAGCTGCATTGATGGTGTGCTTTACAAAATATTATTGCATGTAAATATTAGTGTGTGCTTATTTGTATGTGCCTTACAAATATTCTGTTCCTCATCGGTTCATTTTGTGTATGCTCTTCAAACTGAAGCAGATAAACATTAAGCAATTTATTTAATTGGAGTGAAGTACTAAACAGATGTTTGTCAAGTGGATTGATGAGTTGTTTACTTCATTGTCCCTGACTAAACCGATAATAAACATCCCCTAAAACTGCATGGCAAAAATTATAATAATAAAGAGTATTTATAAAGAAGTAGTAGTAATAGTATTTTAATTCACTATTTTTCATCCAGGTTTAGGTCAGCCCTGTGTTAAAAGCTGGAGAGGGTCACAAAAACCGTATTGGAGATTGAATTGACACCACAAACACAATCTCAGCTGCTTGCTTTGCTGCATTTGCCTTTAAAGCAACACTAAAGAGTTTTTTTACCTTAAAATAATGTTTCCAAACTCGTGTCAGTGGTTGATCAACTCCTAACAGGGTGAAACGGCACTTCTGCATTCGCTTTGCGGCCCTCTATCGGCCATAACAGCACTATGTAACTTTGGGTCATCGGGTAGCGGTTTTGTAGTTCAAATGCGACTTGCTTTACGGCAGGCTTCACAAAAGCCGGTAGGTGCAGCGTCCTGCAAGGCTCTCTGGGTGGAGCATACTCGGCAGGTACATATAAATGGAAGAGACCTAGCAGCAGGTAGCTTGAACAATTGTCATCATGACAGAGCTGAAATTGTATTCATCTGTACACCGGTGTTCCGACTATCTGTGCTACCTGCATGCACATTTCGATGTTACGTCACAATTTGCTTACTCAGCAAATCTGTCATCAAGAATTCCTACCAGGAAGATCCATTTCGTCTGTTTTATATTTTTGAAGTTTATTGTGAGTTTCATTCAAATTATTTTATTACTGGCTAATTTTTATTCAAAATATTTTAAGGCTTTCCTTAAGCTCCTAGTTTCAAGTTTACATGACAGCCCTTGTAGCCTATGTTAGTTTCACTTCTGTGATATCGTTACACTGCATGTAAACAAGTCCCATTAATTAGAGTCGCACAGTAAATGCGGTGTATTTTGCAGGCTATTTGTGCTTATAATCATAGGCTACTACATTTTAATATTTTGGAGTAATAATACTGCTATCTGCTCTACGTCTTACTGGCTTGGTATATATTCATTAGCTGCTTTACCAACTAACAGATTTCCAGAGTGTGCTATTTATCTATAGGCCTATTTAACAGGTAGGATATTCTGATCATGGTTTTTAGAGCATCTTTATGTGCTAGTTTTAGCTTTATATTAAACGGTTAGCATGTTCTGTGGATTGAAAGAAAAGTTTTCGTTATTCATAATTTTTTGCTATGTTAGGCATTACTGCTAAACTGCCACTTCAATCCCGTCACTTGAAAAATATTTTCTGATGATTATGTTTAACATCAAAGCTAACAGTTGTTGATTTCGGCATGTAAACATACTTTTCAAGGGGGAGCACTGACAGATGCGCGCTACGGTAAGACCTTCTGAGGAGGTAGCACAGATCGCCAGAACAGTGCTGTCAGCCATATAATAAAGAATTTAGACTGTATCACGTTATAACGTGATCGTTTATTGTAAAAACATGAAACTATCACGTTATAATGTTTTAGTTTCAAGTGGTTTTCCTGTTTTACAATAACGTTACAACGTGATACGGTCTAATTTCTTTATTATATGACTGACAGCTCTATGCCACCGTACATATGACATGCTGAAATATAGAAAATGTACCTGGGATGAAGACATTTGACACAAAGGCTGCCCAAGACGTGAAAATCTGTAACGTTAGAGGGTATCGCTTGTAAATGTGAATCCCCTGGTGTAACCATAACAGATTTTACGACAGTAGTAGAAAACAATACATTTTTCCCAACTGTAGGGGGACCCAGAGAGCAAAACTTACTTAGTGTTGCTTTAAGCCTTCATACAGCATTTGTTGTTCTCTGACTGAGGCCACCCACAGTGCTGCACTGGGGCCACCACCAGACTCAGAATGCTAGAATAATAATATCTGACCTCCTACCTCTCTGGATCTCACACTCTTGACACGTAAACCAGCATTTATATGATGACAACACTGGCTCTGCACGACATTCAAGGACACTGTTCATATAGTTAGAGGTCACTTTACAAAGCTAGTGGTAGAGACCTGCTTTCATTGGAGATGGGCTCAATAATCTGTCAGTTAGATAATGGTGTTAATAATTTGCCTCTTTAGAATTTTCCCAAAAATAAGATTGGATAATCATTTCATTTTGATTGCGATAAAATATTTTACCGAGACAATTGCAAAAAAAATGCAGACACACCTGCAAGGAGTCTGTGGCATTCATTGCGGCTGCTGGGGTACCTGGTTAGGACTCGAATTTACGTTTATTTACATTACAGTTTTTAATACTTAATTAGTCAATAAATGTCTTATCTGCTTATATCCATGTTCAGTATTTTGCCTTTAATAACCCATTTACACTGTATTGTAAAAAGTCTGTTTACTTCTTGAACTTTTAGGCGTTATCTGATGTTACAACCCCAAGTTTAAATGTATTTTATTGTGATTGTATGTCTAAAATCAGCACAATTTGTAGTCTTAATACAGAAGGTTATGTCATGGTTTTTAAATGTTTTTTTACCAAAGGAATATCTGAAACTTTTAACATACATTCAACCACCTTTACCCAGAGACCCCCAAATAAACTCTCTTACCACTTGCCTTTAGAAGTCACCTAGTTTGTAATTTGAGTCAACCTTGGAGCAATTTATTCTCAGTAAATCCAGTTCTTATGTGAACGATTATGGCACAAGTAAGGGCAGTATTAGTTTGAGAAGCAGGCTAGAGGTCAGTGGTCTGCAGGAGCTGCAGATATTCATACCCTAGGCAGGATAATCTGTTCACAGGACAACTATTAGTTATCTACTCCTGAAATCTGTCCTTTATGGAGGAGTGGCAAGAAGAAACTGGTTATTGAAGGGAGGAAGTAAGAAGTATTGTTTGTATTTGGCCTGCATGCAAAAAATGGTATGTGTGCTGGAAAGTAACACACCACATCACCCAATACATACCATTCCACTGTGAAATGTGGTGGTGGCAGCACCATGCTGTGGGGATCCTTTTTTTCCCTTCAGCTTGTAACATACAGACAGAGCCACAACGGAAAGGTTTAGGTCAAAGCATCCAATGGCAAATCCCAACAAAAAGCTGTGACACAAATTTAAAATTGCTGTTGACAGAGAAACTATGTATAATCTGATCTTGAGCTGTTTTATAAAGAACAATGGGCAGAGATTCAGTGTATTGTTGTGCAAAGCTGGTAGAGACATACCTCTTTTTGTTTTTTCAAAATATTGCAAATGCATGCTCACTGTTGATCAGCCAGCATTCTGTATCTAAGGCACAAGCTTTGCCTGTGTGTTAATGTTTTGCGGTTGTCAGCATGTGAGTAATGGTTTTTCAGCCAAATAACTGAAGCGCCACACGGATACCGGAGCCAGATATTTTCCACAGCAAAGCCTGGGGATCACATGTCCCTCAGGTCTCTGCGGTATACACCAAAAGGCATGGGGTCCCAAGTAAGGAGGAAAACAACCCGCCTGGACGTATCCCTCAGTTATGATAGTGAGCCCCAGAAATAGCCCTACTACTGGACCACTCGCTCAGAATCCAGTATACAGTCACAGACGGTGATTTAGATCATTGTTTCGTAATCTGAAATCTAACTGCCAATCTCATGCTCATTTAGCTCCAGTCCTGCAATTACCGTGCCTTTAAACTTTCCACTCCTGTTTAAGCTCAGCACACAGTTTTCCAACTTTGTTCATATATAGATATGTAAAAGCTGTAATTTAAATGCTGGTATTTTACTTGTGTTGGAAGGGCAATTCTTTGGAAAGGCTTATTTTTGCTTATTGTTTTGCACAAATATGATGACTTCTTTTATATGAGAGCAAAGCAGTGATATTTTATGTCTTGTTCGTTCCTTCTGTCTCTGTAGGACTCATTGGTTGACACATGTGGTGAGGGGATCATTGATGAACACTATCGTTTAGAAGGTAAGCTTGATTCTTATATAAAACACCAACTCTAGCTGATTTTGCTTCAGTTTCCACTTTAATTCATTTCTGTTGTGGTTTGATTGAGTTGAAATGTTACGTACTTGTGTGTCTTTCTATTCAATCCGTCATCCCTTTCTCCGTGTCCACTCTCTAATGTTCCCTTTTTAACTCCGCTCTTGCCCTCTTCTCAAACATTTCCTTCACTTCTTATCTGGCCCACTTCAGCAGTTGTTGGCAGAGTGCATCCGTTCCTCCATATTTTTCTCTGTGATCCTGGATTAAGAGCTCTGGGAGGAGAAAGTCTCCCTCCCATTTAAAGACAGTGTTGGACGTGAGGTGCAGGCTGATATCCACCATTTAACGAGACCTGCCCAGAATTTGGAAGAAAAGCAAAACACATTTTACCCTCATTTTAGTTCAGCTTCACTGGGTTGTAGCAGAAAGAGGAGAGATAATGTGTCTCGGCCAAAGCTGTCCTCCCCTGAAGACAGATGTTACTAATTAGAGTGCTGCTTTATACTGCTTTATTCATCCTCTGCGATTAACAGGATAAGTAATAATCTGGGAATTTTCCTGTCCTTGTAAAAGTCTCTGCCAATCAATCAAGTACATCTTGATACCTGTAACCAGCCTTTAACTTTCAATGACTTGTTACTACTAGAGATTAAATATAACACTTGTTACATAGCGAATAATGGTTAGGCTCCAAGCACATATAGGGAACTATGAAGAACTCATAATAACCCCTGCCTGGATTACACATAGCTCGGTGGTGTTAAAAAGTAGAGCAAATTTTTTTTTGAATGACTTTGGAGGAAAATACAGAAACCCAGCACAAAAGAACAACCAGAAGAGATGAAAGACTTCTTTCTTTAAGGCATAAGGAAGCACACCCGGAGAAAGTTTTTCAGGAATCAAAAGAGACTTTTACTGCAAAAATTGCAAAAGAAATTAGATGAAATCAGAGATGAAAGAAGCTCATGTATACTTTGCAAAAGTACTATCTGCATTCATATGCAAATACACAAACAGGGTTTTCAGAACTTCAGTTATTGTTTGAAAATAAAGTCATATTTTGGAAAAAGCTTCTCCAGTGCTTGACATTTTTGTAGTATTTTGCTGCTGTCGGTGTTTATGAGACCCGGTTATGTGTAACACGACTTTTTAGATCAGCCGACTCCTCATAGTACGTGGCAGCTCTCCCAACCTCTCGGGGTTTTCTGCGTGTGTGAGAAATGGCCCTGCACGTGTGTAGAACGTGCGGAGGGTGCCAGCCTCGGCTGTTCTCGTCTTGCCCCTCGGATCTGATGTACGGCCAATTCCTTGGCAGCAGTTTCACTTGTAAAGAGCCGGCTTCTGTCTGCAATGGGGAAGGGGTCAGAGAGGGAGGAGGGTGATAGCAGATTACTGTTACTCCTCCCGGAATTTCATTAGCTCCAAGATAAGTATCTCCTCACCATATTGAGCCTGCTACCGTTCAGATTTACGCTTCCGCACAATGTTCCCTTTGAGCACCTCAAACGATCAGACAGCAGGACCCCAAATGTTGCTCCTCTCCAAAAAGTTGGTAAAAGCTCCCTGGGATGAAGCCTTTCATTTCTGGCACACTCCCCCACCCAGGTCAGCTTTGATCTTTGTTGGATCAGGAGGACAGAAATTGGTCTGTTGTGTCTACTCTATTGGCAAACAAACAAACAACGTATCAGATTTGACTTGGCTTAATTAATTAATGATTCTGTTTTACAGCTCGTCTGATCCTCTTCCAAAAGGTTCGAGAATGGAAACTTCAAAGTGCGGCAGAAGGAAGGGGGGGGGAGGGGCGTGGTCTGTGTGACTTTATGGGTGTGTGCTTGTCTGTATTCACAGTGAATGCACTGTATAAATTTTTAATTAACGTTAAATGGAGCTGAAAAGCAGCCACGACTGAAACAAACCTACAGAAGAAGAAGAAGCAGAAATCTGCAAGGATTGAGCGTAAAAATGTCTGCTTAACCTTAACTTATGGGGACTTGTGAAGAAGGCCACACATATATCCTAAATCTGGGCTCTCAATTTTCAAACAAACATTGGGTTTTAAAGCGGGCCAGGATAAGTCGCAGCATTAGTTCTGAGCCGAGCTCCAACTATGATAAGACCCTTGAAACATACAAAAACCATCATCATATTTTTATCCATTAAGATAGGCATCCATCTGACATCTGACTGTTCTGAAAAAGAACTTCTGCTTAAAACAAATTTTGTGGGAGATCATCGACATAATTTTCATGCTAAAGACTGCATGTTGTTGTTGTAGCATGAAGTGGAAGTATTTGTCCTAAAAGGTTTGGCCTTGGGTTTTGGCTAGCTTCCTCCTCTCCTACATCTCGATGTGCTCCTGAGCAAGGCGCTTGACCCTAAGTTGTCTGACAACATGTGTATCTGTGAATGAATGTGTGTGTCTAATGTAAAGCAATTTCAGTGGTCAGAATGATTAGAAAGCTCAACGTAAATTGAATCAATTTATCACAATAATGTAATCTCTCTCACAGGATCATTTGGAACAGCCTAACCTTTAGGTTTGAGCACATTTCTGATGTGCGAGAAATAAAAAGGCTAATGGACTGAACTTATACGGCTTTTTTCTAGTCATACTGACCACTCAAAGTACTATACCCTGGAGCCACATTCACCCATTTGCTCTCACAAACATTTATACACTGACATACAGATCAGTAGGCAACTTGAGGTTAAGTGTCTTGCCCTGGGGCACATCAACATGTGACAGGTAGAAGCTGGATTTGAACCTAGAACTTTCCAATTACAAGCCAATTACTCTACCCACCGAACTGCAGTCACTCCAAATGTCAAGCGATAACTTATCTTAAATAAATAGCAAATGGCAAAATTGTTGGTACCCCTGATAATCCTTTTAAAACAAATGTAAACATTTTTTTTATTCATACTTTTTTATATATCATTAGAGTTATTAGCAGCTTCTAAGTTGTAATCCATGAAGTTTTGCTTTCCTCGGGTGAAAAGATGATGTGACACAGGGACCCATATTTGATACTGTAAGAAACCCACATCTTGGGGTCAACAACTCTGCATTACATCCGTTAGATCCATTAGCTGTTGTTCTAACATCCCAAACCTAAACTTTTGCAGTTTGCTAAATTTTACTGAAACTATAAATGGAAACAGAAGCTTTTAGGCAACAAACACTTCAGGTGGTGTTGGCTTAACATGGCCACTGTTAAGCCAACACCATCACCAATACTCCACCATACTCGTGTCTCTTATTTCTTCTACCCCTGTGGGAGGGCATGACATCACAAGGTCTTTGAAATTCCAGGAAATTTTAAATACAAAACTCTGTTCGGAAATTAAAAATGGGTCGGTTATCTCTGAGTCTTTAAGCAGAACAATGATCCAAAAAAAGTATTTACCTTTATCTCTTTAAGGATATATCTAACATGAAGCATTGATTAATCAATTTATTAATCAGATTTTTATATTTATAAATTATTTGATTATTCTGGAATCATGTCTATTTAATCCAGGGGCACCTGCACAGTAATCACTTTTTTTGAATCTTTAAAATTGTTTCACTTGACCTCACTCTTTCTTAGATCGTTTTTCCTCTGATTTCTGACATAAAAATGTTTTTGAATTATGAGAACCAAACTGTGCTTTGATTTTCTGTAGCCTTTGAACGGGATCATGAATACTGTAAATAGCTACAAGTTGTGTTCATCTGAGCAGCCCAGCAAAGCCAAAGTAATGACCTTTGATTTGAAAGTTAGATAGTTGTTGTTTAGTAATGCAAAACTCATTGAAGAGGGATTCTGCTTATAAAATACACTATTAATAATAAAGTTGGAGGAAAAAGTCAGCTTTTTGTTGTACATTTTTTGCTCTAAGGCGGACTTTAAGATGTGCCGCATCTTAATTTCAGCTACCAAACGTGGAAGCACGAGCTTACAAGTAAAACTAGAAAGCGACTACATGTCCTCAGGTGAAGACTGCACCCACCATTTCTGTCCTCAGGCTCTGCCTTTTATCTTTGTGCCCGTGTGTTCACTGCTCTGTGTGTGTGTGTGTGTGTTGCTGCAGTGGCTCTACCCCCGGAGAAGACAGACAGCTGCTGCGTGGAGGAGAAGATGCAGGAGAGGGACAGCCGGTCTCCCGCGGGGCCACAAAAACAGCTCCAGTTTGAAGTGAGTGTCAACGCAGAGCGGGACGTTTACCACTTCCCCTTGCGGGTAAAACTGGGGCAGTGGCAGGGCATGCACAAACATACACACTCACTTGCACACTGTATGAAGCTGAACATAGTGCTGGCTGTTTCAGGAACTGGAGTGTGCTGTGTCTGTGGAGGAGGACAACAGACAGGAGTGGACTTTTACCCTCTATGATTTTGACAACAACGGCAAAGTTACTCGAGAGGTAATGTTTAAATACTTACTGTAGTTAAAAATGAACTTTAGGCAGGTGCACCTCGGTAAATTGGAGTATCATTGAAAAGTTTATTATTTTTCAGTATTTCAATGCCAATTGTGAAACTCATGTTAGGTAGATGCAAAAACCTGAAAATTATACATTTCAATTGTTTATTTCTGTGCATTTTGATGCTGATGGCTTACAGTTAACAAAAAAAATCTAAATCCAGTTTTCTATAAAATTTGAATACTAGAACTAGAATAAATATTTTAATACAGAAATATTACAGTGGCTTGCAAAAGTATTTTCGGCCCCCTTGAACTTTTCCAAATTTTGTCACATTACAGCCACAAACATGAATCAATTTTATTGGAATTCCAGGTGAAAGACCAATACAAAGTGGTGTACACGTGAGAAGTGGAACGAAAATCATACATGATTCCAAACATTTTTTACAAATAAATAACTGAAAAGTGGGGTGTGCGTAATTATTCAGCCCCCTTTGGTCTGAGTGCAGTCAGTTGCCCATAGACATTGCCTGATGAGTGCTAATGACTAAATAGAGTGCACCTGTGTGTAATCTAATGTCAGTACAAATACAGCTGCCCTGTGACGGCCTCAGAGGTTGTCTAAGAGAATGTTGGGAGCAACAACACAATGAAGTCCAAAGAACACACCAGACAGGTCAGGGATAAAGTTATTGAGAAATTTAAAGCAGACTAGGCAACAAAAATATTTCCCAAGTCTTGAACATCCCACGGAGCACTGTTCAAGCGATCATTCAGAAATGGAAGGAGTATGGCACAACTGTAAACCTACCAAGACAAGACCGTCCACCTAAACTCACAGGCCGAACAAGGGGAGCGCTGATCAAAAATGCAGCCAAGAGGCCCATGGTGACTCTGGACGAGCTGCAGAGATCTACAGCTCAGGTGGGGGAATCTGTCCATAGGACAACTATTAGTCGTGCACTGCAAAAAGTTGGCCTTTATGGAAGAGTGGCAAGAAGAAAGCCATTGTTAAAAGAAAACCATAAGAAGTCCCGTTTGCAGTTTGCCACAAGTCATGTGGGGGACACAGCAAACATGTGTAAGAAGGTGCTCTGGTCAGATGAGACCAAAATGGAACTTTTTGGCCAAAATGCAAAACGCTATGTGTGGCGGAAAACTAACACTGCACATCACTCTGAACACACCCAGTGTTTCCCACACATAGACGAATCTGTGGCTGTGCGCCACAGATTAAACTCCGACCGCCTCAGATTCCACACCGACCCAAAAAAAATAATAATCACCGACCGTCACGTATTGCGTTTCGTTTTTCTTTTTTACAATATTTAAAACACGCACCGTATTTGTTCATGCATTTCCTTTCCCTGCTCTTTCTTCGTCTCTCTGTCATTCACACGTCTCTCTCGCACAAACATACACACACACACATTCAGCCCCCTCCCCTCCCCTCCGTCCTCTACCCTCCCCACCCGCGCGGCCGGCCGACCGCCACACATTGCTTTCAAATCTGTGGGAAACACTGACACCATCCCCACTGTCAAATATGGTGGTGGCAGCATCATGCTCTGGGGGTGCTTCTCTTCAGCAGGGACAGGGAAGCTGGTTAGAGTTGATGGGAAGATGGATGGAGCCAAATACAGGGCAATCTTGGAAGAAAACCTCTTGGAGTCTGCAAAAGACTTGAGACTGGGGCGGAGGTTCACCTTCCACCAGGACAACGAACCTAAACATAAAGCCAGGGCAACAATGGAATGGTTTGAAACAAAACATATCCATGTGTTAGAATGGCCCAGTCAAAGTCCAGATCTAAATCCAATTGAGAATATGTGGCAAGATCTGAAAACTGCTGTTCACAAATACTGTCCATCTAATCTGACTGAACTGGAGCTGTTTTCCAAAGAAGAATGGGCAAGAATTTCAGTCTCTAGATGTGCAAAGCTGGTAGAGACATACCCTAAAAGACTGGCAGCTGTAATTGCAGCAAAAGGTGGTTCTGCAGAGTATTGACTCAGGGGGCTGAATAATTACGCACACCCCACTTATCAGTTATTTATTTGTAAAAAATGTTTGGAATCATGTATGATTTTTGTGCCACTTCTCACGTGTACACCACTTTGTATTGGTCTTTCACATGGAATTCCAATAAAATTGGTTCATGTTTGTGGCTGTAATGTGACAAAATGTGGAACGTTCAAGGGGGCCGAATACTTTTGCAAGCCACTGTATGTTAGTGATAGTAGTTAAACAGTGATTGACACCCTCCAAAGGAGTGTAAGCTACAAAAAGTTATTTCTCAGAAGGTGCTATTCCAAGCACAGATAATGGAAAATTAAATGGAAGGAAAAAGTGTAAAGTGTGAAAAGGTGTACAAGAGATGACTGCAGCCTTAAGGTGATTGTGAATGAAATAACATTTAAGAGTTTTAAGAGAATTGTAGCCCTTTAAATAGACTGGAAATATTCCACAACATGTGTTAGCACTCAATGTTAAGTCTCAAACACTACATTAAAGAAACGTTTCTTTTTATTTAAATACTCAGTGCCGGTTAATTTAAAAAAATCAACATCCAACCTCATCTTGAAGAATAAAGACATCCTTGTTGTTTAATAACATTTTACCACCCCCAAATAAAACATTCACTCTGTCTAGCTTAGAGCTAAATCCAGCCAAGTCTCTGCTCCTGCGACTTACCATGTGGCCTGCGTCTGTCAGGTGGAGATCTGAGAAAACTAGCTAGTTTTTTAGACTAGAGAGAATCTAATTCCTCTGTGTGGTTGGAGTTTTTTGGCGATGCCTGTGGCTCGTTTGACGGCAGACGGTGACTTGGTGGGGATGAAAAAACGTACTCCTCCACTATGATGCTTTTAATTAGTCACTTCACTGAAGAAAAAAGCGAAACAAAACAGAAAGGACAAAGGAAGCATTTATTTTATTGTTCAATTTGTTTTTGTGTTTACTCGATTTGTGCATGAAACCAGGATGAAGCTAGTCCCCAGGCAGTTTCAGAGCAGTACCCTGAGTAGACTTGAGTAATCAGACTCTTATTGGGTAAAAGGCTTAATTTTTTTGAAAATTCCCGGAAGGAACTTGTGTTGAAGCTGTTCTTCCCATCCATTTTTGCGGGGACCGTTAATTTTATGATGATTTCTTTTAAATATTTCAGTTTTTCAAAAGGTTTTCCATGCAATGCTCTTTAGCATAGTCTTTAAAAGACAGGCTAACAGCATCACAGATCACCAAAAAAAAAAAAAAAGTAATTTTCTCTAATTTTCTGGATTAAAATTTTGAATAATCTAAATAAAACTGCAGCAATTTCATGTAGTACATCTCTACATGCACATGGCCTTTTCTGAGTTTTTGGGAAGTACACAGATTTTGTTCTCTCTGCAGATGGACACCTAAGAGTTTTACTCATCAGTTTAACGACTTCTCTGAAACAACGTTCTTAACTTGCATCATTTCTAGTGTGTAAGCATTACTTGATACAAAAGGTATTACTTTAAAGTCATTAAAGCAAACATTATACATTTCCTTGCAAAAGAACTCAGAACCCTTGATTTCTTAAGTTTTTGCCAGATTACAACCACAAACTTTAATGTATTTTGTTGATATTATGATATGATATTATGATATTATGTGATAGACTGACACTGATTAGCTCAACTGAGGTGGAAGAAAATGATACCTGGTTTTTCAAATATTTTTCAAACAAAAATCCAAATAGTGTGGTCTGCAAGTGTACTCGGATCCTTTTAATCTGCTACCCCTAAAAATATCCAGTGTAAACAATTGCTTTTAAGCTTTTTTTATTTACATATATTCATTGTATGTACCACTGTGTGTGAATCTAACAGTTTTGGAAAAGTTGAAGGCAAGGTGAGTAAATAAAACAAGTTATGAAGGTCTGAACATTTCAGGGAGCTGTTCATTGCATTATGTGTAAATGGAAAGAGTATGGCACAACTGCAAAACATGACTCTTCACAAAAACCTGTTGGCCAGTAAAGGAGGGAGTTAAGCTTGGTTTATACTACTGCGTTGCGTCAGTCGCGTAGGTTACGCCATAACCGCCGTACCCACTGCTGTGTTTATACTTCTGCGTAGGGCTGAAAGCGTCATGTTGCTGTTTCATTTACAGACCGGCAGGTGGCAGTAGGCTGGTATCGGTCGGCAAACTCCACAGGGCGGAGTTTTTCTGATGGTTTGCTTATGTTTGCTTCAGTTACGGCAAGTATTTCCTGACTTGGTGCAGTGTCTCAACGAGATTGTGGAAGCAGCGGAACAAATTATCCTTCTTTTGAACACTTTGGAACGCAAGCAAATCTCACTGACCAATCACAAGGGAGTACTTCCGCGTCTCTGCGTCACGTCGCCGGGCTGCACGTCAGGTCCGAGGAGGTGCACGTCAAGCCTCTGTGGACCTACGCAGAGGCTACGGCGGTTACGACGTACCCTACGCGAGGGACACAACGCAGAAGTATAAACCGGCCTTTAATCAGAGAAGCAGCCGAGGGGCAGATGGTAACGCTGGTGAAGCTGCAGAGATCCACAGCTCAGGTGGAAGAATCTATCAACAAGAGAACTATCAGTTCTCCACTCTACAAATCAGTTTTTTTTTATGGAAGAGTGGCAAGAAGAAAGCAATGAAAAGTCCTGTTTCTAGTTTACACCCAGTCGTGTAGTGGACAGAGCAAACATGTGGAAGAAGGTGATCTGGTCAGACAAGAGCAACATTTCTGTTGGTGCAGTTTCCCTTGTTTAATTCACAACAACAAATGAGATATATACAGATATGAACAAACATGCATATCAGCCTTTACAGGTTTCCATCTGTAAAGTAATTTTGAGAAGTAGTTGCTGTTTACTTCCCCTTTACAATTTTGCTGCACTTTGTTTTGGTTTATTACATACATTTCGAATAACATCCATCAAGCTTTGTAAAAAGTTTAGGGAACATTAACATTTTTCTAAGGCACTCAGGTTTAGCACCCTCTTCTTCTCTACAGGACATCACCAGCCTGCTGCACACCATCTACGAGGTCGTGGATGCCTCTGTCAACCACTCTCCTGGCAACAGCAAGACGTTGCGGGTCAAGCTCTCCGTCGCCCCAGATTCAAGCCAGCGGTGGAAGAGTTGTGCTCAGGGTGCAACAGGTAAATGTCACATTAAGTCAGTGTGGGGCAGCTGTTGAGAAAAGAGGGCATTCTGGAACTTCCATCGGTGCATCTGCGCTGACAGCTCACTCAGAGACGTGTTTGTTGTCATGCAGAAAGGCGGCCACTTCAGGCCTGTCAGAGCTTTGTTTCCTTGCAGTCTCTGCGTTGCTCCATCCCTCCCACTCAATGGGGTTCATTTTTAATGATGGGGGGGTGACTGCGTAGAGAGGGAGCACTCCCCTCCCCTCCCTTGCTGCCTTCAAATGCGCTAAAAGAAACCTTAAGAGATGTGCCAAGTCCTTTTGATAACCACAGCCATTTTTTCTTTTTTCCAGCACTCCCCTTTTTCCCCTTTCCCCCACCCCCCCTCCCCCTCTTTGTCCTCCTTTCTCAGAGCTGCGGGGAAAATATAGCAGCGTTCTGCGTAACTTTCCTCACTGACGACTTGGCAAACAAGTAGTCAGAAGAAAATATCTCAAAAAGTATATATTCCTGAGTATTTGCGTCCTGTTGTTTTGTCTATAAATATCTGTCAGGAGATTCAGTCACAGGAAGCTTTGAAAAGATTGCCTTCATGCTAATTTCAAATCACATCAGATCCCACATCCTAATAATACTATTGCTGAAGCCAGCATGGTTTTTGTGGCATTCTGCTCCTTACTAAGAGGCTTGGTGTTGAAAATAGAATAAATGAAGCACTGTTGTTTTTCCTTATCTATAGATCTTCAAAGTGAAACCCAAAAACAAAGGTTGCTTTCTTCTGAGTCTTGTGTGCCTGGTGTTGTGTGTGAGTGTGTGTGTGTGGCTTTTCTGCATTGCTCCCTTTGGTAATAGCCCCGTCTCTTTGTGCATACTCAGACGTGTCCCACACCAGAGAGAAAAATGACAAGTGCATTGAAGACCCCAAGAGTGCAGAAAAGAAGTCTCGAGCGCTCATCAGGTAAACCCAACTTCTTGTAAACGTACCTTCTGATGTCTGTATGATATCGAGATCCTACTTCTGCATCCTAGTAAATCCAAATGTCATCAAAAAGTTTATGTATTTCCATAATTCAGTTAAAAAAGTGAAACACAGATTCTCGTATGAGGTTTGGGTCAGGTGTATTTGCAAGCCTATGAAGTGATACCATGGCCATTAAAAGAGGAATTGGTACTTCTGGCAATGTGTTGAAGTGCCATGTCATCCTGGAAAAATGAAATTAGCATCTTACTAAAGCTTGTCAAAAGAGGATTCAATCATGATTTCTTTATCCCTCATGGGAAATGAATCTGCAGCCTGCCCCTCATAAAAGAACACAACAAAAACACCAAAACCTATAACAGTATATACTATGTACACAAATATTGTTAATGCTTTCAAGTCCTACTAAGTATAACAACAGGAGCAGGTACAAAATGAAAGTCTGTTACTCTTTGTTTTCACTGAATCCTTTTAATCCTGTTGTGCTGAGAAAGAAGTGAAAGTTTTAAGAAGAGCGCTGTAATAACATGACAGAGGTCACCTTCCTCGGCAACAGCTTGTTATAAAAATCCACAAGCAGAATCTGACTCCTCCCTGAAACCTTATTAGCCACTGTAACCAGGGTACAGAGTCTGGTTTTATCGTTTTATTGGCTGGAGAC
The DNA here is from genome assembly GCA_963556495.2 of Valencia hispanica. Taxonomy (NCBI): domain Eukaryota; kingdom Metazoa; phylum Chordata; class Actinopteri; order Cyprinodontiformes; family Valenciidae; genus Valencia; species Valencia hispanica. The sequence continues at coordinate 46,219,696 of OY747701.1, forward strand.
AACTTATCGCATTAGGCAGTGATACAAATCATTAAAACAGAATCAACAAAACCTTTTTTTTTTAAAAAGAAGTATCATTTCAGATGAGACATTAATGGTTGCCATAGTATGACGTGCTCTAAAACTTCCTGGTAGATGGCTACACTGACTTTGAACTTGATACCACACAGTGGACCAACAGCAGCAGATAACATGGCTCCTCAAATCATTACTGACTATGGAAACGTCACCCTTGACATCAGGCCACTTGGATTGTGTGGCTCTCCACTCTTCCTCCAAACTCTGGGAATATGATTTCCAAATAAAATGCAAAACTGACTTCACTTGAAAATATGAGTTTAAAACACTGAGCAGTTTTCTCCTTAAACTCTTAAATGGGAATTGATTTACAATCCTTTCAAATTTGAAGTTATTCCTGTTGCTTATGCTCATATTTTTTTGCCACGTTTTCCTTCCACCAAACTTTCCATCAATAAGCTTGGATTTAATACTGTGAACTGCTAATTTTTGTGAGTGAGACTTACCATGCTTATGGAGAGTATTGATTACAGCAGTCTTTCATATGACTGTGTTGGCCATAACATAGAAATTAAGGGAAATAAAATTTCATTCGCTTGAATTAAATCACTTTGTGTGAAATTAATCTGTTTAATGTGCAAAACTCCATTTTTGATTTGAATTAAAAATACACATTTCAGTTAAATCCTGTAATTTGTTGAAGGAGTTAACACGTTTTTGTAATTTGTTTTTCAGACCATAACCTCTGTTGCTTCTCTTCATTCCACATGCCACGAACCTAAACTTAAGCTTAAACATGTGATTTCAACGGTCCCAGCTCTGTAACAAGCTGTCCTGCCTCTACCTGATCACAAGCAATGTTTGTTTATCTTCTCCAAACTGGTCCCTAATGAGAGGTGCCGCTCATTTCCACAGGCGCCACCACAGCGACCACCACACCCAGCCTGGCTGCCAGCGCCACTGTGTGGACGAGAACCTGGAACGCAGGAACCACTACTTGGACCTGGCAGGCATTGAAAACTATACATCTCGCTTTGGAGCTGGTGAGTGGACCAGTATAGAGGGGTGGGGAGCAAGGATGGCAGACCATGGCTCTTTGAAGCCCGTCATTACTGCAGCACCTGTTTAAAGCCATTAGGTGGGACTACCAGCCTACTGCTCACCTCGCCAGTACAAACATCAGGGCTCAGGCAAGCACAATACATCGAGTGTTTAAGGGGAATGTCCATGAACAGAACGGGATGTTGTGAGGGGAAATTCTTAAAGCCCAACCTGCCATTATTTTGCTGTTGGTTCTTGTAAAGTGGTAACAGGAATCCTCTGTGTCTGGGATCTCTAAAAGGCAAAGGTTCAGAAATAAGATTGGAGAGTTTTTGCACATAACTTTACTATACACCTACTTTATAGCTGAGTTTCTTCTTGTCATCTCCAGTAGTTCTCCATCACACTTCAAAAGAACAAAACAAAAGCATGTTGTGCAGCCGCAATAACTTTCTCTGTAACACGGTGGCCACTGAAAGGTTTGCAGTTATTTTAAACATACTAATTGAGTCAATTAATAATTTCAGTGTTCACAGACTGTAAAATTGGACAAAGATGCAAAAAGTAGTTGCCTGACCAAAGCAGGGATTTAGCTGCATTTTTGCTTGATACTGTCCTATCCTTCACATGGTTTTGATTGCCAACATCAAACAGTTCAATCTAGGAAATAAATATTTGCTTACAGTTGTTTAGAGTAATCTTATTCTCTCTTTCTCTGTCACAGCTCCTGCTGCAGAACCAGCAAAGGTAGAGACTCACATTCGCTCATCCAACCAGGCTCGTTCTCGCTCACATGAACCAGAAAACGGACACACCCACCCACACCACCGCCGGCTCCAGACGGTTGTGGACACTCCTGCTCCAGACAGTCTTCCCCCATCCCGGCCCAGAGGCCAGGACACTGGGTGGCATGGCATTCGTTCTCCGAAGACTCACAGCCGCACACCCCCTGCACAGAACAGTGGCAGGGTGATGAGGAGCCGAGGAGCTCCACCTCCCCCGGCTCTGCCCTCCCAGACGCCCCCTCATCAGTCCGCAGCACCCTACCGCAAACACAAACAGCGATCCAAAGAGAGCCAAGGCTACCGGGCCTTGGGCTCTCTTGGCTCTCCGGGACCTATAGTGGTGAAAGAGCAGGTCAGGGACCTCCCAAGTGTGCTGCTGTATGAGGGTGGGGTGGCACAAATGGTGCAGCGGCATGAACATCACCATCACCATGAACACCATCATCACTACCACCACTTTTACCAGTCCTGAAGTTCTGGGATGGCTCCCAAAAAACAACCAGGCCAGCAGACACGGACTCCAGCGAGCTGCACCTGGCAGCACGGGAATTGGGAAGGACATGAGGGTGAGGGCCCCTTTGTGTGCCAGTGCTGGAATGTTAAGTAGCCAGTGCTATGAAAATGTTGGTCAGACATGCAGAAGTTTTGGTATGCAATAGGACTGTGAGTCAGAGCCCAAGCTGAGCAGTCGGACTGGAAATCACACCAAGGGCAAGGAGGCAACATGAAGGGGCCAGTTTCAGATGTTCTCAGTCTCTACCCACTGAACTGTACACCTTCAGACGAGCGTGCCAACACTCCCCAGACCACTAAGTCAATAGGAAGAGCAGGGACATGAGGAGGAAGCTGTGACTAAAATACAAACATATATGAAGGAATATGGGCGACGAGCAATTTGTGAAAAATTTGTGTCTATAACAGAATGATGTTTTGCGCACATCTGAGTGTCACGACACTTGTGTCTGTAGGAAACCACTTAAAGTGCGATCAGAATTTAAAGCAAGCTCCCGAGCGGAGTTTTGAAGAAAATAAAATTAGCCTGTAATACACTGTAGGCATCAAGGGGAAGAAAAACTTTGTAACAGTATAATTTATCCCAGATCCGCTTCTACCTCTTTTTAAAAAATCTGAATTGTTGTTTTGATGGAAATCAAGCTTTCATTTTCAAAATCACTTTTAAACTTTGTTGAAAGAAGATACATCATGTCACAATCTGCAGCTCTGAAGACTAGAATGCCTCCTCTCATTTAATAACTAACATTTGCTGTACATAAGGTATTTATACTGTCATTGCTTTTATAAGTTTTATTCATGTATTCGTTGTGGAAACTACATTTTTATTATGACCACTAGGTGCTAAAGTAAAACATGTAATTGACCCCCGTCTCAGATTTTCCTTTAATTTCCGCTCTGTTTTAATTTTTACACCTTACTGTAACTGAGTGATCATGTCTATTATTCAAATCCAAAACCCGTGATGTGGAACCAGACTTCACCTGTTGTGCAGATTTTATTAAATTGGACTGCTTTTACTGTAAATTTGTTCTGTTGGAGGGTGATGTTTTCATCAGTCAAGATAAAGTTTGGCTCATGTGTCATTTTTCTGTCTTCAATTATTTTTTTATTCCCCATACAGAATATTGGTATGGCCCAACCCTCCTGACCTGCGATCCCCTAGCTGCTCCCCATATTTCCTCCCCATCAGTCTGTCCCACGGCTGTCAGCAGGTCTTTCACAGTGCCGCCATGTGTCCTCACTGCTCAGCTGACAAGGCTCTGTTTGTGATTCAGCGGGGCGATGGCTCTCTCAGCTGTGTCATTCCTTTGCTGCCAAATAACACTGGAGACAGGCCTGCAGTCTCCACTGAACCCATACCTCATATATCACGACTGCTGCCCTGCCAGCAGTAGGGATGTTCATCCTTTCCTGCAAAAACTGCATTTTTACCTTGATTTTTGCTCTTTTAGGCACTTAGTATCTCATTGGCAAACAACTCCAACCTTTTTTACACTGCCTTGCAAAAGTATTCACTCCCCTTTCTCACATTTTGTCATATCACATTCACAAACTTTAATGGATTTTCTTACTGCACTATTAGAAAGTTGAAGGAAAGAGATCGAGTTTTTACGTACACATATCTGTGTGTAATACATTCAGCCCCCTAAGTCAACACTTCAATTTAATCAAATTATTGTATTTAATACTTTCATCCAAAGTGAATTTTTTGCTGCAGCATGCCACCTTTGCAATCCAGAGAACAATTAGTGCAAAAAGAAAGTCTAGCCATCCATCCAATGTCCATACCTGCTTATTCTTGCACGGTCACAGGGGAGGCTATCTCCAGCAGTCATTGGGCATAAGGCAGGGTATACCCAGCATAGATCGCTAGCCCATCACAGGGCAACACAGAAACACACAGGATAAACCATCATACACATGCACACACACCTAAAGACAATTCAGAGAAACCAATTTACCACCTAGCATGGGGAGAACATGCAAACTCCAGGCAGAAAGAGTTCAGACGAGATTAATGCTGCCTCACAACAGTGCTGCATGTATACCATGCTCTGCGCTATACATATATATATATATATATATATATATATATATATATATATATATATATATATATATATATATATATACATACAGACCCTTTCCAAAACATTAGAATAACATGAAAAATATTTATTTCCATAATTCCATTCAAAATTTTAAACTTCCTAGATTATAGATTCAGGGCCCACAATTTAAACGATTTCAAGTATTTAGTTGCACATAATTTGGGCTTCCAGCTCATAAAGCCCACAAAAACAAGTATTCAATAAATTAGAATACTGTGAAGAAATCAGCCCAAATTTTACAGGGCATGAATGTTTTAAACTGAGTGTCACACACTACTCATCTATTAAACTCAAAGCACCTGCACAGGTTTTCCCAGATTAAATCGCTTCACTTTGGTTCAATTGTCTTAGTCAGGTTAGATATGGGGAAGACTGCAGACTTGACAACTGGCCAGAAGACCATCATTGATACCCTCCATAGGCTCGGTAAGCTACAAAAGTTCATAGGTAAGGAAGCTGGTTGTTCACAGAGTGCTGTGTCCAAGCATATAATTGGAAACTAGTGGAAGGGCAAAATGTGGCAGGAGAAAATGCACCAGCAGAGGATCTGACCGGGGGCTTCAGTGGATTATCAAACAGAGAAGATTCATGAATCTGGCAGAGATCCAGAAAGAGTGGAATGAGACGGGAGTCACAGCTTCAAAAACCACCACACATCTCAACAGGGCCAGTGAGAAGAAGGAATGAACTGTTGGCCAGTGGTCCATGGTTCTCTTTTCTAATGAAAGGAAAGTGTGGCTTTCATTCGGAATTCAAGGTCCAAGGGTTTGGAGGAAGACGGGTGAGGAACAGAACCCAAGCTGCTTGAGGTCCAGTGTGAAATATCCACAGTCAGTCATGATTGGGGTGAAATGTCCAGTGCAGGTGTTGGTAAACACTGCTTTTCTTAAATCCAAGGTCACTGCATCAGTCTACCAGAATGTTTTAGAGGATTTCATAATTCCTTCTGCTGAGGATCTGTATGGAGATGCAGATTTCATCTTCCAGCAGGACCTGGCCCCTGCCCATAATGCCAGAAGCACCAAAACCTGGTTTGATGCCCATGCTGTTACAGTGCTTGACTGGCCAGCCAAAGCATCAAGGAAATCTGGGCTTCCATAACTCCCAGGCAATGCCACAGGCTGATTGCCTCAATGCCACAGCGCATCGAAGCAGTGATTAAGGCAAAGGGATTCCCTACCAAATATTGAAGATTGACATATCGTTTTGAAAGTACCATATTTTGATTGATTTGATTTGATCCTAATTTCTTTCTATTTTGTTTCTGAAAAAACTGAGAAGTAAATGGTGATTTCTTCACAGTATTCTATTTTTTTAAATCTAGTTTTGTTGGGTTTTATGAGCTGGAAGCCCAAATTATGTACAAATAAATAACTAAATACTTGAAATCGTTCAAGTTGTGGGCCCTGAATTTATAATCTATGGAAGTTTAATGTTTTGAATGGAATTATGGAAATAAATCCTTCCATGATATTCTAAGTTTTTGGAAAGGGTCTGTATATATAAGTAAACTATAACATTATTATTAAGTAGTAACAAACACAAATCTATTTGCAAAACCAAACCAGTTCACTTTCCTGAAAATAATTGTCCATCATATGTAGACAATGGAAAATGTAATTTAAATACAGTTGGTAAGCTATTTCTAATTATCTAATCTAATTAAACGAAAACTAGAATGTAAATCCTTGTGTCACGCTGCCCTATTCACTCCTCTTCATTGTCCTCACCTGTGTCTCCAATCAACCACACCTGATCCTACTCACCTCCTGCCTTTAAAGCCCATCACTTCTCTCCACTCAGTGCCGGGTTATTGTTACATTGTCTTCTATCTCCATGGTGTGTCGTCTTCCTGCCTCTCCGTTCCTGCCCGATGTCCAGTCTCTCTGTTCCTGTCGTCGTTCTCATCACCTTCTCCACCTTTAAATAAACATCCTGCACGTCCTTAGCGTCTGCGTCTGGGTCCATAATTCAATTCAGTTTATTTATATAGCGCCAATTCACAACAGATGTCATCTCAAGGCACTTAACAAGAAGTCATTTCAATACATTTATACAAACATTCCAATCAGTTAAAAAGTTTCCTATTTAAGGAATCCCAGCAGATTGCGTCAGTCATTGGCGTGAGGTTGGACCCCGTTGATGCAGACTTTCCAACCACAGCAATCCTTCAGCAATCCCTCATACTGAGCAAGCATGTAGCGACGGTGGAGAGGAAAAACTCCCCTTTAACAGGAAGAAACCTCCAACAGAACCAGGCTCAGTAGGAGCGGCCATCTGCCACGACCGTCTGGGGGTTTGAGAAGACAGAGCAGAAACACAGAAGGAACAGAAGATCTGATATAAGAGAACTTTCTATGTTACAGAAAGTAAAAAGTTAATAACAGGACACAGTGGATGTTCAGTTACTGGGGGGATCATCCCAGTCGATGCCCCCCGTCCAACAGGGCATTGCAGCCAAGCAGGATACCAGACCAGGTATATCTTCTATGGAGAGAAAAACACTGAGAGAAAACAAAGTTAACAGTCGAAATAACAGAATGTACTGTAATACAACTGGAGAGTAGTAGGAGAAAAGGAAGTAGCAGAGTGAAGAAAATTGGTAAGTCTGTCCTCCAGCAGTCTAAGCCATAGCAGCATAACTACAGAGATAGCTCAGGATGACCTTAGCCACTCTAACTATAAGCTTTATCAAAAAGAAAGTTTTAAGCCTGGCCTTAAAAGTAAACAGAGTGTCTGCCTCACGGACTAAAGCTGGGAGCTGGTTCCACAGGAGAGGAGCCTGATAACTAAAAGATCTGCCTCCCATTCTACTTTTAGAAATCCTAGGAACTACAAGTAAACCTGCAGTCTGAGAGCGAAGGGCTCTGTTAGGAACATAAGGAACAATTAGATCTCTGATGTATGATGGAGCTTGATTATTAAGGGCTTTGTATGTAAGAAGAAGGATCTTAAATTCTATTCTGGATTTAACAGGGAGCCAATGAAGGGAAGCTAAAACAGGAGAAATGTGATCTCTCTTTTTCATATTCATCAAAACTCTTGCTGCCGCATTTTGGATCAACTGAAGGCTTTTAATGGCATTTTGTGGACTACCTGATAGTAAAGAATTACAGTAGTCCAGCCTTGAGGTAACAAATGCATGGACTAGTTTCTCAGCATCACTCCTGGACAGGATGTTTCTAATTTTAGCAATATTCCGGAGGTGAAAGAAATAAATCCTAGAAACCTGTTTAATATGGGATTTAAATGTCAAGTCTCGGTCAAAAATAACGGCGAGGTTCTTTACGTTATTACTGGGGGCCAATTTAATGCCATCCAGATGAAGTGATTGACTAATCAGTTTCTGTTTAAGAACTTCTGGTCCAAAGACAGCAACTTCTGTTTTGTCAGAATTTAAAAGCAAAAAGTTTAGGGTCATCCATGTTTTTATGTCTTCCAGACATGCCTGTAATCTACCTACCTAACTGACTGGGTTCATCAGGATTTATGGATAAATATAGTTGTGTATCATCTGCATAGCTGTGGAAATTTATCCCATGCTGTCTAATGATTCTACCAATTGGGAGCATATATATGGTGAACAGAATTGGTCCAAGCACAGAACCCTGTGGAACTCCACAAGTAACCCTTGAGAGTGAAGAAGATCTATCATTTAGATGAACAAACTGGAATCTATCAGACAAATATGATTTAAACCAGCCTAGTGCTGTTCCTTTGATCCCTGCAACATGTTCAAGCCTTTCTAAGAGAATATTATGATCAACTGTGTCAAAAGCAAAACTGAGATCTAACAAAACCAGAACAGACACAAGTCCATTATCTGAGGCCATGAGAATATCATTAGTAACCTTCACCAGTGCTGTTTAAGTGCAATGATGAGCTCTAAAACCTGACTGAAACTCTTCAAACAGCTCGTTATTGTTTAAACGCTCACAGACTTGATTAGCAACAATTTTCTCAAGGACTTTGGATAAGAAAGGAAGGTTAGATATAGGTCTGTAATTCACTAAGTCATCTTGATCAAGGGAAGGTTTCTTGAGTAAAGGTTTAATTACAGCTATTTTAAATTCCTGTGGTACGTATCCGTTTACTAAGGATAAATTCATCATATCCAAAATGGGGCCAGGAACCAAATGGGACACTTCTTTAAATAATTTGGTTGGAATTGGGTCCAACATACAAGTTGAAGGTTTAGATGAGGCTAATATTTTTGATAATTTCAAAAGCCTAAGCACGACTGAGGTTCTACAGTTCTTTCCGATACTGCCTCATTTACTGAGGAAGAAGTAATCATGTTTGGGAGGATGCCAATGATTTTATTTTTAATAGAATTAATTTTATTTTCGAAGAATCCCATAAAATCATCACTGCTAAGAGCTGGGGGAATAGTTGGCTCAACAGAGCTATGACTCTGTGTAAGTTTGGCAACTGTACTAAAAAGAAACCTAGGATTGTTTTTATTCGCCTCTATTAATGATGAAAAATATGCTGTTCTAGCTTGTCGAAGGGTCTTTTTATACAGCAATAGACTGTTATTCCAGGTTAAATAGGAATCCTCTAGATGTGTAGAGGGCCATTTTCTCTCCAACTTCCTAGTATTCTGCTTTAAAGTACGCAACTCTGCGTTAAACCAAGGAGTCAGCCTCCTATGGCTAGCCACTTACTCCACACATACTTCCTGACACCTTGTTCTTGATTGAAAGGAAAACCATGGAAGCATTATGTATAAATCACCTACCAAAGTGTTGAATTAACATTTAATGAATGTTTATATTCGCTGCATTCAGTAGTATTAGACATTGAACAAATTATGAAAAAAATTTCTTTTACGTTATTTTATTTTATAAATGATTAAGACATGTTATTTTAGATACATTGAGATCAATGTGCAGGTCGTACTTGATTACTTGTTCATATGTTACTAAGCTTTTAACAAAAATTTGTATACCAGCTGTGGACTCTGTCAGGAACAAGTTGAATGTCCGCCCTAGTTTCAGGTCTTTTACAGCCTTAAATGGTTTTTGGTTTTGCTTCGATGATTGGCATGTATTGCCATCTTTCAATCAGCCCTGGACGCCTTCACTATCCCTGGTGAAAGAAGACATATCCTGCCACTACCATGTTTCAACATGGGGATGGGATGTTAAGGGTGATGCTTGCGCGAAACTGTTAATATGTTACAGCTTTTTTGAACTATGGCTTTCTTCTTTGCACTCTTCCATAAAGGTCAGACTTGTGGTGCTCACAACTAATAGTTTTCATGTCAAAAAGATTCTCCCACCTTGAACAGTGGCGCTTCCTTGTGGCTTCTTGGCTGCTTTGCTGATTAATGCTGCCTTGCGCACCCGTCTGTTCTAGTGGATTTCCATGCATTTGGTAGGTTGGAGTTGTCCCATAGCCTTTCCATTTTCAAATGATTGATTGCAATGGATGGATTTCGCTGTAACACAGACCGCTACAGTAGATCCTGCCTACACACAGCCATAAGCATTTACAACAACTCATTGAAGAAACTTGAATAGTATGAGTTACAAAAATGTCCCTCTGGGATCAATAAAGTATTTTTGAGCTGAATTGAACTGAGCAGCGTTCCATCTTCAAACCTTTAGGACATTGTGTTATAACCTAACCCCGGTTGAGATTTCTCCACAGCTTCACTCTTGACATGTCATCTTTGTTGCTTGTTCCTTTATGATGCTGTTTGTTGACTAATGTGCTCCAATCAACCTCTGAGGTCTTCACTGATAAATTGGATTTATACTAAGGTTGAATTACACACAGAAATACTTTTTGCTTATAGGAGACTTCTGAAAGTACAGGTACAACTCAGTAAATTAGAATACTGTAAAAAGGTAATGATTTTTTGTCAGTAATTTCAGAAAATGAAATTTATATCTTTTTTACATTTATTACAAATGGAGTGAAATATTTCAAATTTTTATTTATTGTAATTTAGATGATTATGGCTTACAGGTAATTAAAACCCCAAATTCAGAAAATGTGATTATTACATATTACAAAATTAAGATAAATAAAAAGAGGATATTTTAAACAGAAATGTCAAGCTTCTGAAAAGCATGTTCATTTTTATGCACTCAATACTGTGGCATGGAGGCAATCAGCCTGTGGCACTGCTGAGCTATAATAGAATCCGAGGTTACTTTAATAGCGGCCTTCAGGTCATCTGCATTGTTAGTTCTGGTGTCTCTCACCTTTCTCTTGAAAATACTCCATAAATCTTATTTGATGTTTGGGTAAGGTAAATTTGCGGGCTAGTGAAGTGATATAATTACAAAACCACTGTTGACTAAAAAAAAAAAACCAAAGGCCCGACTTATATTCAACCATGAACATAATTGTTCAAACCATGAATTGTGCCATATGGCTTGTGCCCTTACAATAGGCTCAGGCACAATAAGATTATGCAGCAGGACAATGATCCACACTAGCTAATCCACCTCTGAATGGTCCAAAAAACAGAAACAAAGCAAATGTTTTACCATACCATACCATATTATACCATACCATACCATACGATACCATACCATACCATACTAGTCTATTTATAGCGGTTTCAACACAGCATTACAAACATTGGCAAAGACATAAACTCAGCAAAAAAAGAAACGTCCTCTGACTTTCAACTGTTTTTACTTTCAGTAAACTTAATGTGTGTAAATATTTGTATGAACACTAAAAGAGTCAACACCATAAGACATAAACTAAAGATGTTTCACAGACATGTGACTAACAGAAATAGAATAATGTGTCCTTGAATGAAGGGAGGCTCAAAATCAAAAGTACCAGTCAGTATCTGGTGTGGCCACCAGCTGCTTGAAGTACTGCAATGCATCTCCTCCTCATGGACTGGACCAGATTTGTCAGTTCTTGCTGTGAGATGTTAACCCACTTTTCCACCAAGGCACTTGCAAGTTCCTGGACATTTCTGGGGGAAATGGCCCTAGCCCTCACCCTGCGATCCAACAGGTCCCAGACGTGCTCAATGGGATTGAGATCCGGGCTCTTCGCTGGCCATGGCAGAACACTGACATTGCTGTCATGCAGAAACTCACGCTCAGAACGAGCAGTATGGCTAGTGGCATTGTCCTGCTGGAGGATCATGTCCGGATGAGCATGCATAAAGGGTACCACATGAGGGAGGAGGATGTCTTCCCTGTACCGCAAGGCATTGAGATTGCCTCCAATGACAACAAGCCCAGCCCGATGGTGATGTGATATACCGCCCCAGACCATGACGGACCCCCCACCTCCAAATCAATCCCGCTCCAGGGAACAGGCCTCAGTGTAACGCTCATTCCTTCAACGATAAACACGAATCCGTCCATCACCCCTGGTGAGACAAAATCGTGACTCATCAGTGAAGAGCACTTTTTGCCACTCCTGTCTGGTCCAGCGAAGGTGGGTTTGTGCCCATAGGCGGCATTGTTGCTGGTGATGTCTGGTAAGGACCTGCCTTACAACAGGCCTACAAGCCCTCAGTCCAGCCTCTCTCAGCCTATTGCGGACAGTCTGAGCACTGATGGAGGGATTGTGTGTTCCTGGTGTGACTCGGGCAGTTGTTGTGGCCATCCTGTACCTGTCACGCAGGTGTGATATTCGGATGTACCAATCCTGTGGAGGTGTTGTTACACGTGGTCTTCCACTGCGAGGATGATCAGCTGTCCTTCCTGTCTCCCTGTAGCGCTGTCTTAGGCGTCTCACAGTGCGGACATGGCAATTTACTGCCCTAGCCACATCAGCAGTCCTCATGCCTCCCTGCAGCATGCCTAATGCACGTTCACACAGATGAGCAGGGACCCTGGGCATCTTTCTTTGGGTGTTTTTCACAGTCGGTAGACAAGTCTCTTTAGTGTCCTGCGTTTTTAGAACTGTGACCTTAAATGCCTACTTTCTGTAAGCTGTTAAGGTCTTAACGACCATTCCACAGGTGCATGTTAATTAATTGATTATGGTTAATTGAACATGCATGGAAAACATTGTTTAAAGCCTTTACAATGAAGATCTGTAAAGTTATTTGGATTTTTACAACATTATTGTTGAAATACACAGTCCTGAAAAAGGGACGTTTCTTTTTTTGCTGAGTTTAGAAAGCAAAAACGAAAAATTTAAATAAAAAAATAGACAAAGCAAACACAGTTAAAATGCAATTAGCTAAAATAAAGCCACCAATAAAGTAGGGCAGATAAAATTGATACAAGGACACAGAGAGAACCGTAAGTAAATACATAAAAAGTTCTTCTCCTAAAATATGCCAAGCAATGAAGAAATAAAGAAGGGTTCTTAAAAGTGATATTAGGAATTAAAAGCCTGAGAAAAATAATAGGTTTTAGGTGGGATTTAAAAATGCCAAAGGAGGATGGCTGCCTAACCTGTAGGGGAAGTGAATTCTAAAGCTTCGGGCCACTGACCAAGAACACTCTCTCACCTCTAGCCTTGTAACGTGCCTTAGGGACAACCAGAAGCAGCTGATTGATGGATCTAAGAGCTTGCAAGGGTCGATATGGGTGGAGTAGCTCAGCCAGATATGATGCGGCCAGGCCATTCAGAGATTTAAAAACAAAAAGCAGAATCTTAAAATAGATCATAAAATGAATGGGCAGCCAATGGAGAGATTTTAGGATCAGGGTGATATGCTGTCGACTGTCCGCTCTAGTCAAGAACCTTGCCGCTGCATTCTGGACAAGTTGAAGGCGTGAGAGAGATGTTTTACTGATCCCATGTAGACATGAATTTGAATAAACCTGCCGGGATGTGGCTGAAGGCATGGCTTATTGATTCGAGGTGATGTTTACCCAGCACGGCCTTGAGTTTAGAATCTGCCTAAGCTCGAAGAAGCAAGATTTGACTATAGAGTTTACCTAAGGATCCATCTTTAGCTCTGAGTCCATTTTCACTCCCAGGTTTGCAACAATGGACGTGATGTAGGGGGAGAGAGAATGGAGCTCAGGTGCTGGGTTTTCAGTTAGGCTTGGGGGTCTAAAGCGTGTAACTTTGGTTTTTGAATCATTGAGATGTAGGATGTTTTCCACCAACCAGTCCTTGATGTCCTGTAAACAATTACAAAGAGGTTGGAGGGAATCACTGGGTTTAAAGGAAAGCTAGATTTTGCAGTCATCTGTGTAAAAGTGGTAGTGGACAGCGTGCTTTCTTAAGAGAGCACACGGCAAAATATAAATAGAGAACAGTATTGGCCCAAGGATGGAACCTTGAGGGACTCCCCAAGGAAGGTGAATTGATGGAGATGAACAGTCGTCCAGCATAATGCTAGACTCCTGTCATTAAAGTAAGAACGGAACCAATTTAGGGCTGATACCGTAATGCTGGCCCATTGCTACAGTCTGGAAATCAAAATGTGATGGTCGACTGTATCAAAAGTGGCAGATAAGTCATGCAGTAAAAGAAGCACAGAAAGCCCTGAGTCAGTAGCTAGCAGAATGTCATTAAATACCCTGAGATGGGCAGATTCGGTACTGTGGAAGCATCTAAATCCAGACTGAAAAGTGTCCCTGATATGATTTTCCTTTAGATGTGATAATAACTGCTCGTAGACAATTTTTTCCAGTACCCAGGACAGAAAAGATTGTTTGGAGATTGGTCTAAAGTTTGAAAAAAACGTACAGTCAAGACCAGGTTTTTTGAAAATTGGTTGTACCACAGAGTGTTTGAAAGCACTTCAGCCAGGATCAAACTACTATTAGAAATACAAAGCACATATGGCCCAATGAATTTGAAAACCTCTTTTAGAAGACGAGGCAGAACCAAGGAAACCAGAGGGTTTCAAAGAGCTGACCAGTTGTTCATGGTCAGACAGAGAGACGGGATCAAAATGGTCAATGAACCCCTGACTGGGAATGAAAGTTGAAGGATCACGGAAAGGAGTTGAAATTTGAGCTCGAATATTATAAACCTATTTAAGAAAAAATGAAGAAATTGATTCCAAAGGACAGAAGAAAAGACTATCAAGGGGGCAAAGAGCAGTATTTATAGAAGACATGTTGTTATCAGGAAATATTCTCCCTGTGCATGGGTGGCTGCTCTCTGGGTACTCTAGCTTCCTCCCACAGTCCAAAAACATGACTTTTAGGTGAATTGGTCTCTCTATATTGTCCTTTTGTGGGTTCTCTCCGGGTACTCCGGCTTCCTCCCACAGTCCAAAAACATGACTGTTAGGTGAATTGGTCTCTCTAAATTGTCCTTAGATATGAGTGTGTGCATGTATGGTTGTTTGTCCTGTATGTCTGTGTGTTCCCCTGCGATGGACTGGCGACATGTTCACGATGTACCCCACCTCTTGCCCCTTGACCGCTGGAGATAGGCACCAGCCCCTTGGATGGACGGGTACAGAAAATGGATGGATGGATGTTAATTATCAGAGTTTGCAGAAATAATGCTGGCAAAGTAATAGTTTCTGGCACCCCTGACAACTTTCTGGTACTGCAACCATGCATCCTTCATGAGTTCATAAGAGACGAGCACTTTGTCCTTCCTCAATTTAGGCTCAAATCTCCTCCATCTGACCCTGAAAGAGTGGGTGTGTTCAAGGATCTGGCTTAGATTTCAAACGCTGTGATTTTAATGGCGGCAAAGTCTAAAACAGCTTGGCAGGATGCATGGAAATGGTGCAGCAGATCATCAGAACTGGAAGAATCGCAGGGGGCAGGATCAATTTCAGCAAAGGCTGTATAGAAAACTGCAGTGGTGAAAGGTGTGATAATACGGGAAGAGCAAACAGACACCGAACTTCTATGAGTGACACAAATCATATGACAGGTGTTAAGAGAAACAGACATCAAGGATGTTTAAGTCATTTATCGGTAGCCCAAGAGAGAGGACAATCCAGTGTGCTCATGTGTGGGCCCTTTCACTAGTTGTTATATATAGTCTATGGTTGAGACAGACCAAAGGAATGGACAAGTTCTAAAAGTTCCTTCACCATAGGCTGATCAGGGCAGCAAA
Source organism: Valencia hispanica (assembly GCA_963556495.2). Classification (NCBI taxonomy): domain Eukaryota; kingdom Metazoa; phylum Chordata; class Actinopteri; order Cyprinodontiformes; family Valenciidae; genus Valencia; species Valencia hispanica. The sequence continues at coordinate 46,235,147 of OY747701.1, forward strand.
CATGAATATTAAAATCCCTCACAAAGAGAACACGGTCGTATTTACAAAAGATCTCAGCCAGAAAAGCCACAAAATCGTCCAAAAACTCCTTATTATACTTAGGTGGCTGATAAATGAGAACTCAGACCAGAGGTGGAGAACAGCCCAGTTCAAACACACTCAGTTCAAAAAGGGGCCGATGAGGGGTCGATCTGATTACAAATAAAGCTGGATTTAAACATATCCAGCAGACCACCCCACGCCACAGCTCTGTTGGAATGTTAGGGTGCATTCACACCTTATCAGGTAGACTCTGTTCGATTAGGGACCAAAATTGCAACATTGTTGCTGTTTTTAGCTGGTGCGGTTCGCATTCACACTGCCCTTTTTTTCAAACAAACCAAAGCTTTTGAGCAACATGTTTACCTCCCCGCCTATGGTGGCGCTGTGGGGGTGCTCCGCTTCTTTGTGCAGTGGGGGACTCTTCCTCTACAGTAAAAAGTAAACAAACATGGAGTGGCAGCAGATTGTAGTGGTTTTAGGATTGCTGTTTGTGTTTGGCAAATGTGCCAGATAAATATGCTGGACCCATTGAGGACTGTGGAGATTGTGTTTTACACGAAGCGGCTGAGATTGCTCTGAATGAGTGAGCATGGAATGAGTAGGCGTGCATGGAACTTCACAGCACTGATGTCCTCATTATACAGACGTCGAGCAAATTATGTGCAACGTCCACATCTGACCCAGAGCCATTTCTCCCACAACTGTCCAGCATGCGCAGTTGTTTAGATTTTATTTACCCAGAATGCCCTGCACAATAGTCTGCTTTCTGCTTTTGGTGCCGTCCTGGTCTTGTTGCCATTCACATAGGCCTATGTAATTGAATCACAGTCGAGTCTGTCTCAATCGAACTGAGACCTATGTTTTTAGACGGACTAGAGTTCACTTGTTTGATCCGAATCAGAGTTTGATTGTGCATTCACACTTCCCCAAACAAGCTGGACTTTTTGGGCAAATGAACTGGAGTTCAATTCAACCGGACTAATCAGGGCAGGTGTGAAAGCCCCCTTAAAATAACTGGAAAGGCATTATACTGTACTTTGACTTGGTATTTCTCCAAATAAGTACAGTAAAATTCAGAAATATTTATTCTGGTAATACTATAGGACACCTTTTACCGTAATCTGAAGAGAGTTTGTTGTCACCTCTCAGTATTTTGGAAAAATTAATTCCTGAAAATGACACAAACGCCTATTCTGAAAAGGCATTATACTGTACTTTGACTTGGTATTTCTCCAAATAAGTACAGTAAAATTCAGAAATATTTATTCTGGTAATACTATAGGACAACTTTTACCGTAATCTGAAGAGAGTTTGTTGTCACCTCTCAGTATTTTGGAAAAATAAATTCCTGAAAATGAAACAAACGCCTATTCTGAAAAGGCATTATACTGTACTAAAATATGTACTTTGGATATAGTATGGAAACGTATTATATAGGTAATACAAAAACATTTCTTAATGTTAATCCTTTTAAGTCCTCTTTCTTTCATTGTTTTCGCCTGAAAGGGCGCCCTAGTGCTCTATTACCGTAATGCACCATGTATGCGCGAAGCTAATGTTTATAAGAGCCCTAGCGACGGCTGGCTTGACGGCGTATTTCGAAGTGTCGGCTCACTTGACCAAGGTTTTAAACCGCAGTCTTAAAATAGGGGTAGCCTTGCAGTAAAAACTCTGCTGCTTGATGCCGCTGGGAAAATCCAGGATTCACTCACACATAGGAAATTCAAGTTGTTAAAGTCCTTTAAAATAAAAGTTTTGTTCTGGATCGATCTGGCATTAATCAAAGAAAATCGAATTGGAGATGTTGTCACTGGAACGGCTGGGCTGGTCCAGGCTGTTTGCAGATTCACCACAGGCTGAAGGTTACCAGGGTTTACTACCCGCCACCGCAGGCATCGAGGCGTGCAGCGAAAGTGAAGTCCACGGTAATCTACTGGAACGACAATAGGAATCAGTCACACCGGTCTACCGGGTCCAACAAGCCAAAACGGACAGAATGCGACCTGTTCACTTACTTTTTGGGGGAACTCTTTTTCATAGTTAAAGTTTTGAAAAGCTTGCATAATGTGGTACCTACATTAGTAGGACTCTATGAGGATAAATCCTTGCTGTGCACTTATAAATTGTTATGTTTTTGTTGCTGGGATACAAATACTTTAAGTTAAATAATAGATTATGTTTAAAATCCCCCACTATCCTATATGAAATCTTAAAACTAAAACAATGAACAAAAAACACTGTGATATTGACTTTAATCTGGGGAAATGAGAGTCTGCCATAATGTGTCCTGTTTGTTTTGTTTCCATCTGATATGCAGAGAGCTTTGAAGTGTGGATTGGCACAGCAGGGTGCCAGCTTCTGCAAAGGAAGGATGCTAAATGTTAAGGGATCAGGGGGACATGAGATAGTCTCTTACCAATATAGGACTGAATAAGGTTAAAGGGAAAAAAGCAAATCCAGTGATAAGGTACATCTGTTCCAGTGAATTTATGAGTTTTAAACACATTTCCATCAATGCTGAATAAGTGGCTCCCTTTCTGCAGAGAATCTTAGAACTTCAAAGCAGATTTGCTTTGGATAATGCAAATGATCAGAATATGCTGTTTCCAGCCTACTCAAGAACATGAAAAGGAAGAGTGGAAAAGAGAAAATTAAAACTAATTGCTGTGGCTGCCTTTTATGTGTGGAAAGAGGGGCAGAAATAAAATACTTCAATTATTGTCAAGTTCATACGATTATGAAAATAAGCTGACAAAGTGCTAAACTTTAGTGTTTCTGACCCAGTGGCCGTTTATTTTAAATATTACTTTTAGCTGCCACTTGGTTCTTGGTTATATCTGATGAGATTATAATTAACAAGATTAAACTCTGCAGATAATCCTCATGCTGGTACTGGAGAGACAGGCTAGTTTGTTCACATCTAAATCTGTGGTGACCTGTGGGTTGAATTCTCTGATCCAATAGTACAGTGGCTTGCAAAAGTATTCGGCCCCTTTGAACTTTTCCACATTTTGTCACATTACAGCCACAAACATGAATCAATTTTATTGGAATTCCACGTGAAAGACCAATACAAAGTGGTGTACACGTGAGAAGTGGAACAAAAATCATACATGATTCCAAACATTTTTTACAAATAAATAACTGAAAAGTGGGGCGTGCGTAATTATTCAGCCCCCTATTGGTCTGAGTGCAGTCAGTTGCCCATAGACATTGTCTGATGAGTGCTAATGACTAAATAGAGTGCACCTGTGTGTAATCTAATGTCAGTACAAATACAGCTGCCCTGTGACGGCCTCAGAGGTTGTCTAAGAGAATGTTGGGAGCAACAACACCATGAAGTCCAAAGAACACACCAGACAGGTCAGGGATAAAGTTATTGAGAAATTTAAAGCAGGCTTAGGCTTAGGCATTCAGAAATGGAAGGAGTATGGCACAACTGTAAACCTACCAAGACAAGGCCGTCCACCTAAACTCACAGGCTGAACAAGGGGAGTGCTGATCAGAAATGCAGCCAAGAGGCCCATGGTGACTCTAGATGAGCTGCAGAGATCTACAGCTCAGGTGGGGGAATCTGTCCATAGGACAACTATTAGTCGTGCACTGCACAAAGTTGGCCTTTATGGAAGAGTGGCAAGAAGAAAGCCATTGTTAAAAGAAAACCATAAGAAGTCCCGTTTGCAGTTTGCCACAAGCCATGTGCGGGACACAGCAAACATGTGTAAGAAGGTGTTCTGGTCAGATGAGACCAAAATGGAACTTTTTGGCCAAAATGCAAAACACTATGTGTGGCGGAAAACTAACACTGCACATAACTCTGAACACACCATCCCCACTGTCAAATATGTTGGTGGCAGCATCATGCTGTGGGGGTGCTTCTCTTCAGCAGGGACAGGGAAGCTGGTCAGAGTTGATGGGAAGATGGATGGAGCCAAATACAGGGCAATCTTGGAAGAAAACCTATTGGAGTCTGCAAAAGACTTGAGACTGGGGCGGAGGTTCACCTTCCAGCAGGACAACGACCCTAAACATAAAGCCAGGGCAACAATGGAATGGTTTGAAACAAAACATATCCATGTATTAGAATGGCCCAGTCAAAGTCCAGATCTTAATCCAATCGAGAATATGTGGCAAGATCTGAAAACTGCTGTTCACAAATGCTGTCCATCTAATCTGAGTGAGCTGGACCTGTTTTGCAAAGAAGAATTGGCAAGAATTTCAGTCTCTAGATGTGCAAAGCTGGTAGAGACATACCCTAAAAGACTGGCAGCTGTAATTGCAGCAAAAGGTGGTTCTACAAAACTTTGATTTAGGGGGCTGAATAGTTACGCACACCCCACTTTTCAGTTATTTATTTGTAGAAAATGTTTGGAATCGTGCATGATTTTCGTTCCACTTCTCACGTGTACAACACTTTGTATTGGTCTTTCACATGGAATTCCAATAAAATTGATTCATGCTTGTGGCTGTAATGTGACAAAATGTGGAAAAGTTCAAGGGGGCCAAATACTTTTGCAAGCCACTGTATGCCATTTAAATCAACTTGTTGAATCCTCCTATACATTGTGAATGAATAACTTTTTGCTTTGGGGTCAAATGCCCCTGAGAACATTTTAATTTATATTTTTAAGGTAATTCTAAGCATAAATCAGTTAGACTATCAGTATATTCTCCACATCTTAATAATTAAGCAAATTCAATAATACCTCCTATATTAAAGCCGATCCTCAGTAAAAACAACACAAACAAACAATTATCTCTTTAGCTGGTTTCCACTTGAGAAAAACAAAAACAATAAAAATTTTAAGTGCAAAATGTCAAATGAAAAATTAGATCATACACAGTCCCAGCCCTGTGAAGGACTCCTCCACTTCCTGGTGTTGCATCATCAAAAGACAGCCACCCCCCAGCCGGTCACTTAAATCTCAGCAAAAACAAATGAAGGGCACTAATAATCTGACATAAGAGATGTTTACCAAATGTGTGCACCCATATTGGGAAACATCTTAAACCAATATTAAAGGAAAAATTAAATCATAAAAAAGCATGCAGGTATGAAAGAAAGCATGTTTATAGAAATATTAACACTGAGAAGTGGCTGGAAGAACCTCCACAGTACACATCCAATCTTCTTTCCTGTTGAAAAGCAAAACTGTAATTGATTCAGTATGATTCAGACACTCTTTCAAATTCAGTTCAATTCAAAATTACTTTATTAATCCCAAAGGGAAATTAAATGTTGTTGTAACCCTTTATCCAAGTTTTTTTTAAGAGTTGTTGTAGATGCTGATGGCCCTGGGGAGGGATGCTCTCCTGTAGCCCTCTGCAGATCTGAGGAAGCCTCTGACTGAAGACGCTCTGAAGTTGTATAACAGTCTTATGTAGAGGATGGTCAGGGTTGTCCATAATGTTCATTTTATGAAGAATCCTTTTTTGAACACTAATCTCTAGGGTCCTCAGCATCCAGCCTGATTGCCAACGTTCTCACATTGCCCAATATGATTGATGGAGATGGTTTGAACTTCCTCCTTTTCTCTCTCCTCTTTGCTCTATCCATGGCGTCTCCTTTTCAACTTCCACATTGTTCAGATTTGTAGCATGCAGTAATTGTTCTGTAGATTATCCCACCTGAGCAGTGTTTTGTCTGCAGCTCCTTCAGGTTTGTCATGGGCCTCTTTGTAGATTTTGGTACCTTGGGAACATTTTAATATTTCAATTAATTAAAAAATCTCCGCTTCACAAAGATGCCCAACATTGACTTGGGTTATGACAAAAAAAAAAAAATTAATTTAAAATTTCAACAGGTAGGAATACTTTTGCAAGGTACTAGGTGTCACGAAGAGGGAAACTTTTACAAAATGCAAACAATTCAATTCAAATTCAAATTCAAAAATACTTTATTGATCCCAGAGGGAAATTAAGTGTTGGTATAGCTCATATAATCAATTCTTTAAGGAATTGTTGTAGATAATGATGGCTGTGGGCAGGAAGGATTTCCTGTAGCGGTCTGTATTGCAGCGAAACTGAAGAAGCCTCCGACTGAAGATGCTCTGTTGTTGTGTGACTGTCTCATGAAGAGGATGCTCAGGGTTGTCCATAATTTTTTTGATTTTATGAAGAATCCTTCTTTGCATTATCATCTCCAGATTTTCCACAGTTGTCCCAAGAACAGAACCAGCCTTCTTTATCAGGTTGTTTAGCCTTTTTAAGTCCCTGGCTCTGATGCTGCTACCCCAACAGATGACTGCTGAAGAGATTACACTCTCCACAACAGACTTGTAGAAGATCTCTGAGTCCTTGTAAGGGCTTGGAGTTCATCCATCTTGTTAGCCAGTGATCTTACGTTGCCCATTATGATCGATGGAAGAGATGGCTTGAACTTCCTTTTTCTCTGTCTCCTTGTCGCTCCTGCTCTGCATCCACGTCTCCTCCTTATCAACTCATCGGGGATTTGTGGTTTCAGTTGAGGTATTATTTCAGCTTTTGCGATGTTAATCAGCTGCTCCCGGCTGTAAACCACATTGTTGCCATGGTTACGCATCATAACAAATTGTCAAAAAGGGAAAAATTTACAGCAAAAATCCTTCCAGCTTCACAGCACCAAAAACTAGAAAGTATACAGGTCAAAAAAATGCAATCTTCTTTAAGAAAAAAGAGGAACCAATGTACAAAAAAACCCAAAACTTAATATGTAGCCAACAGAGCCACTCCAACATGCAGCCACCCAGAGCAGCGCAATTCAAAACGAGTGGATTCCAGAGACAATACTTAAAATGGATAATATCTATTGACTAAACTGTATATAAAAGTAAAAAGGAGAGCGATTGGTATTAAATGAAGTGGAATTAGATGCTACACATTGTGAAATTTAAAAATTCAGAAGGAGAAACCTAAAAACTTGGTCAAGTGGTTTGTGCTGAGCAGATACTGATGAGGGAGGTTCAATAAAAGGTAAACCTGACTGACAGCAGAGGGAGGTTAAGGTAACGGTAAGATTTAGGGTAGAAAAACATCTATTTTAGTGGAATCTGAAGTTAAGATACAATATGCTTTTAAAGCTTATATACTGTAAAGGGAACATGTATTCTTGAAGCAAACAAATGTTTCACCCATCCGTCCCACCCAGGTGATTGAACATCCTCTGTCCAAGTGTTAATCTGGTGTCAAGCCTTTATTAAAATCAAAATTCAAACTTCCAATTTACATATGAAATAAAATTTCCTGTCCCTACAGTAGTTTCAAACAAGTCTGCCTTTGCTTTTCCGTTGCACACACCCTTTATTCCTCGAGCTCAGAGATAATCCAGTTTAACTGAACAAATGTGGCATTTAAAAGGAATACAATGATGGAATAAAAAAAATCTATACACCAGGGATATAACGTGGTGCTAATCTTTTCTTATTTTCCATTATAAAGCAAATGCTGCTGTCCAACTTCGGCAAAATCAGAGCCTGTCGTGTGGACTTTTAGAAACTGACTCCAGACCTTTAGAGATAGCAAATGAATAAAACAAGGCTTCAGAAAGTTGCATTGGTTTTTAGCAGATCATTGGAGCTCTTTCTTTTTGCAACATCAAAGGAAGCCACGGCTCTTTGATGTGGCAGCATGCTGTTTAAGGTACAGACTGAATAGAGAGATGTCAAGCTGCAAGGTGCCTCTGTAGTTTATGCTGAGTGCTGCAGAGAGCTGCAGATGAAAGGAGCAAACAGAGTTTGATAATGAATGTCCAACAAGTAGGACCCATCTCAGACAGTGCATGCTCAGCGGGGTGCCCCAGCTAACCTTGAGCGCAGCACCCCAAACCTTGGGCAGACGCTGGAGACCAGACTCCTTCAACTTGGCATGCTTCAGCAAAAAGAGAGGCCCTCAGATGTGATCTTTAATCTTCCTGTCAATTAAACGCTGATTGACACTCACACACGGTTACACACACACGCACGCACACTGACCTTAAGCAGCCTGCTCTGAAAGAGACGCCATCCACTATAACAGCTAAATACCTCTGTTTGGCTCAGACTAGCTTTTTCTAATTATCCAGCAATCCTTTCCATGTTTGAGTCACTTTGTGGCTTCAGCCTGTGCATTTTCTACGGTAATGCTGGATCCTCTTACAGTTAATGTCGTCATTAATCTAATGAGCTTATCCTCTTTTATTTGTTAACCCATTAGCTTTGGGGAATCTAGGATGACTGCCTTCTTTCGCTGCATAGCCTAGCTTTTATATATGAAACCATTGATCAAATGAGACTTGGCCTGCAAGGAATGCAAAGAACAAACCTTTTCTGGAGAGAAATTCTTACTTTAATGTGGGCTAGAACTGGAATATTAACCTGTTACAATGAATGTATATCTTCATGCCAATAACTTTGTAACTCAAAATTATTCCAAACGTGCATTTAGATTCATAGAAGTTATTGCAACCAGATGGAAACGTTCATTGTAAACTTTTACATATTTGGCTGTAAGACATAAACATTGGGAGAAGGGTTAATACAAATTTTGCGGTAAGAAAACAACCCTTTTATGTTGGGATCCACTGGGATGCACATATTTCTTCTTAAATAGAATTAGAAATGAGGTTGGTTAAATATTACAGATTCAAAAATGACCTGCTTAAAGTTTGGCACTGTGCAGCCATTATTCACTTTATATTCAAAATATTTTGGCATCATTTTTACAGCTGTCCAGTTTTCACAAAACGCACATTTTATAACTTTGCAGCTCAGACATTTTCATCAGTCTCACTTCCCTATATTTTCAAACACCCTCGACAACAGCCTAGTGGCTGAGATCCTTAATGTCTTGTTGGAGTTAACCTTCTTGACCCACATGCGGAACACCACTAGAGAGATCAGTTGTAAAAGTTTTTCTTTCATTTTGAAACAATGATCGAGGGGATGATGATGAAGGACTTGGGAACTGGAAACACTGCACAGGGAAATGGAGGTGAGAGGAACTGCAGAAGAAAAAGTCCAAAGGTGAGGTTGAATCCTAAGGAAATTGTAATTGTATGAACTCAGGTGAGGCTTACTTGGTAAATGGTAGGGTTAACTCCAGGAAGGAACACACAATAGACACTGGAGATCACACAGAGGACTTGAGGTTTCACCAGACTTTTTAACGCTCAGGCACTGAAGATCTGACAGCCAGCTCCTTATATCCTCATCCAGTGATGAGCTAAATGACAGGCTGGCTCCACTCCTGGCTTGATGGACAGGTCCCCAGCTTAGCCAAGACCTCTGGTGGAAATCTCCACAAATGGTGGAGAAATGAGCAGGAAGTAAACAGACCACTAACACAGACAAACGCCTCCAGACCGCTAACACTTCACTTAAAACCATGAGGCAGAAGTCTAATCTCCCTTATTTACAATAAACTATGTGGAGATACTCCAGCTGTCTCAGAGAAAGAGAAAAAATTCTGCATCTCTATTGTTACTGTCTGCAAAAATGTTTGGGATCCAAGTCTTCATTGGTTAAACCCAGCATCATTTTGTGCCTGCCACACTTTAAAACTGTCCGGCAAACCTTAAAATGAAGGGATTCATGCATTATATTCATATGCTTCTTCCCCATGTCATTCCATCACACATAATTTATGAATATTGTTGTACTTCAGTCTAATTCCCATACTAGACACTGAAGTCCCCATATTATCCCAGGTTCTTATATTCTCTGACAACCTGGAAACAACCGAACAAATTACACAGGACTCAACAGTTTCATTACGATATACTTATATATATCGGGAATAGAGCATTCACTCTATTCAAAGATCCTTTATTTACTTCAGCATTTCCTTCCCAGCTCACAGTCAACCAATCAGAAACAAACACCTTATTATACACAATTTGTGATAGGTTCCCTCTTGTGATAATGCTATGCTTCTAAAAGTTCTTATCAGCTTACTGGAAGAATTTCCCCTGAGGTAAAAAAGTCTTCACACCCATGTAGTCACTTTAAACAACAAATCCCAATTGCTCAATAAAGTATTAAACTTACTCTGCAAGAACAGTTGTGTCAAAAATTATGCATGTCCTAAGTATAATCAAGGACTACACCTGTTGAGTTAGTTCTCACATATTCTATGTGTGAGATATTTTAAATAATTGGTGCCTTTAAACTTTAATTGATTAAAGGATTCACAATACTTGTTACTACACCCACCTATGCTATTTTCTTTTGACACATCTCTTTTTGTAGTGCATGTTACTTAAACGTAAAATACATAGGCCCTTTAATTTCATTAACATGTAACTTGAGTTTGGATAAAACACAGAATGTGAACATCTTCAAACAGTGTCAGACTTATCAGCTATCAGCTATCTGAGAGTGTCCTGTGACCAATGCAGCCCTGTCCTGAGGGCAAATTTCTGTTAGGGTCAACACCCTTTATGGACTTCAAAGAAGAATATCTTTAAAGGACACAGCACACACAGATAAACATCTTTAAACCCAGTCTAAACCAGTTATTCCATGCAAAGCATGCATTGTGTTGATTTACCCTTTGATCTGGAGTCAAGCTCACACCTCTTGCCTTTTTCTTAACTTTCTTGTGATGACAGAAGAAACAACCTTATGCTTTTAATTAAAATATTCTCAACAACATCTATAGTTGGATTTCTTTGGATGTGTTTACTGATAAGATTTTCATGTGAACTGTATCTTTACGAATATATTTCCTTAAAAGCCCTGATGTATTCAATATTTTTCTTACTAACTAACTACAGTACTATTATATCTGTAATTTCATGAGCCATATCCAACTTTTTCCTTACTCTTCCTATGACCTTTGGTTGCCACTGTGTATTGATGTCTGTATAGCGATTAGAGCGGGGGCGCTGTGATTGGTTGAGTGTGGTAATTCAGGATGTAATGCTTGTGTCCTATACAACACCCAAGGAGACAGTTGTTGCAACTTAGGCCCTCTCTGAAATCTGTATCCTGCTACTACATAATAATAAAAGACACAAAGACAACTCTTTTGATGAATCTTTTTTGCTGACTTTTTAGTTAGCGGCTTTCCAAAATCTGCCTCGGCAATACAAGTTGATGTTTACAGAGCCCACTTGTCCAGAACCAAGCAAGCTAGAATATATTCAGGTTTGGATAGGACACTTAGCCCAGTCCTGAAACACTTTCAGGACAATTCAGTTTATTTAAATAGCGCCGATTCACAACAGTTTCTCCATACGAGTGTCCAATAGCTGGTGTTAGGAGCCCTCAATCCGCCTCCCAGGAATCGACACAGACATGAAGGAGATCGGAGCCATAGACATCCAAAGGACCCCCAGAACACAGGAGCCCAGGTGGACCAAAGCAGGGCTGACCTCACCCCCCAAGAGAGGAGGAGAGGAGAACTCCGGGGGGAACATCCAGCAGTTCAGCGATGAGCCCATGGGCTCCGCCGGCAGCCGGCTACGCCAGGCAGATCCAGCCATGGACCTGGAGACCCGAGGAAGCCCCACCCCCCAGTGGGGACCCGACGCAGTTCCCACGCTGCCAGGCCATGGCCACGCTGATGGTGGCAGGCTATTACATTGTAGCCACACAGTCAGAGACTTGTGCCAGATGCCCTGGAATTCCTACCACCTGAGCCACTGCCTCCATTGGTGATGCCATCCAGATTAAGTGATTGACTAAGCAGTTTCTTTTTTAGAGCTTCTGGTCTAAAGAGGGTAATTTCTGTCTTGTCAGAATTTAAAAGCAGAAAGTTTAGAGTCATTCATATTTTTATGTCCTCAAGACATGCCTGTAATCTACCCAACAGATTGGATTAATATATATATAGAACATAGCTGTGTATCATCGACATAGCTGTGGAATTTTATGCCATGCTGTCTCATGATTTTACCAATTGGAAGCATATATATATATATACTATATAAAATAATTGGTCGAAGCACAGAACCTGCCAGGATCACCGGTGGACAGGGAGCGGCGATCGGTGATGCTTGGCGCTCCAGACGCGGATGGGAGTCACCCTGGGTTCAAGGTGCAGGGTGGAGCAGGCTGTTGAGCGGGTGGTAGAGAGGCGGACTGGTCTGGTTGGAAAGCTGGAACTGGAGCTACTGAAGACTGGAAGGAGGAAGTCTTCTGGTCTGGCTGGTAGGAGCTCTGGGCATTGGATTACCGATGACTGAGCGATGTGAAATTGAGTGGAAGGGTCTTTTAAAGCAACACTAAGTAAGTTTTGCTCTCTGGGTCCCCCTACAGTTAGGAAAAATGTATTGTTTTCTACTACTGTCGTAAAATCTGTTATGGTTACACCAGGGGATTCACATTTACAAGCAATACCCTCTAACGTTACAGATTTTCACGTCTTGGGCAGCCTTTGTGTCAAATGTCTTCATCCCAGGTAAATTTTCTATATTTCAGCATGTCATATGTACGGCGGCATAGAGCTGTCAGTCAAATAAATAAGAAATTAGACCAAATCACGTTATACCGTTATTCTAAAAGCGTGAAAACCACTTGAAACTAAAACGTTATAATGTGATAGTTTCACGTTTTTACAATAAACTATCATGTTATAACGTGATACGGTCTTATTTCTTTATTATATGGCTGACAGCACTGTTCTGACGATCTGTGCTACCTCCTCAGAATGTCTTACCGTAGCGCCCTTGAATAGTATGTTTACATGCCGAAAACAACAACTGTTAGCTTTGATGTTAAACATAATCATCGGAAAATATTTTTCAAGTGACGGGATTGAAATGGTAGTTTAGCAGTATTGCCTAATATAGCAAAAAATTATGAATAACGAAAACTTTTTTTTCAATCCACAGAACATTCTACCCGTTTAATATAAAGCTAAAACTAGCACATAAAGATGCACTAAAAACCATGATCAGAATATCCTACCTGTTAAATAGGCCTATAGATAAATAGCACACTCTGGAAATCTGTTAGTTTGTAAAGCAGCTAATGAATATATACCAAGCCAGTAAGACGTAGAGCAGATAGCAGTATTTTTACTCCAAAATATTAAAATGTAGTAGCCTATGATTATAAGCACAAATAGCCTGCAAAATACACCGCATTTACTGTACGACTCTAATTAATGGGACTTGTTTACATGCAGTGTAACAATATCACAGAAGTGAAACTAACATAGGCTACAAGGGCTGTCATGTAAACTTGAAACTAGGAGCTTAAGGAAAGCCTTAAAACATTTTGAATAAAAATTAGCCAGTAATAAAATAATTTGAATAAAACTCACAGTAAACTTCAAAGAAATAAAACAGACGAAATGGATCTTCCAGGTAGGAATTCTTGATGACAGATTTGCTGAGTAAGCGAATTGTGACATAACATCGAAATGTGCATCCGGGTAGCACAGATAGTCGGAACACCGGTGTACAGATGAATACAATTACGGCTCCGTCATGATGACAATTGTTCAAGCTACCTGCTGCTAGGTCTCTTCCATTTATATGTACCTGCCGAGTATGCTCCATCCAGAAAGCCTTGCAGGACGCGGCACCTACCGGCTATTGTGAAGCATGCAGTAAAGCAAGTCGCATTTGAACTTCAGAACCGCTACCCGATGACCCAAAGTTACATAGTGCTGTTATGGCCGATAGAGGGCCGCAAAGCGAATGCAGAAGTGCCGTTTCACCCTGTTATGAGTTGATCAACCACTGACATGAGTTCGGAAACATTATTTTAAGGTAAATAAACTCTTTAGTGTTGCTTTAAGCTGAGGGGAGAGTGGAGTAATTGTCAGGAAGCTCATCAGACACGGCTGGTCTGAGTTGGAGCTGATGACTTCCTGACAGAACCCTGTTGTACTCCACAAATTTCCCTTGAGTGTGAAGAAGATTTATCATTTGCATGAAGAAACTGGAATCTGTCGGACAAATATGATTATATGATCAAGTCATTTATCAACCAAATCTTTGAGAAGAGAGATCTTATGTTCAATAAACCACATCTAATTGTTGTAATGCTCTGTTTAGTCAAAGTCGTATTTATCTTTATGAGATTTTAATGATTTGCTCTTGTTAGGTTTACTTTTAATCCATTTGATTTTGGCTGTGGGCAAGATAATGTCTCAATGGGGTAATGGGTGGGTAACGGTACAGATGCTGCAGAGAGGTGGGTTAAACTACGACTCTTCTTCCTGGTCTGTCAGTGTTTTCAAGGACTAATAAATCCGGCCAGATTCCTAGAAAGAAGAGCTGCTCCATCCAAAGCGGGATGGATTCCATCTCTCCGGATCAGACCAGATTTTCCACAAAATGTTTGCCAGTTATCATGTAGCCCACATCGTTTGCTGGACACCACCTAGACAACAATTTAGTGAAATGACAGCATGCGGCTAAACATGTAGTCACTGGTCCGATTGGGCAGGGGAACAGAAAAGATTACAGAGTCCGACATTGTTTTGACAAACTTACACATCGAAGCAGCGGTCATTTTAGTGACATTCGGTTGGCGTTACCGGGTGTCATTACTGCCAGAATGAATAACAATATTACTGTATTTACACTTATCCTTAGCTAGCAGTTTCAGGGAGGATTTGATGTTGCGTATTTTGGTCCCTGGCAAGCATTTGACTATGGTCTATGGTGTCTCTAATGCCACGTTTCTGACTTTGGAGCTGCCAATTACCTTGGTTGGCTTCTAAGCGGGTGTGTCAAATTAAATTCAAATTCAAATTCAAAAATACTTTATTGATTCCAGAGGGAAATTAAGTGTTGGTATAGCTCATATAATTAATTCTTTAAGGAGTTGTTGTAGATGATAATGGCTGTGGGCAGGAAGGATTTCCTGTAGCGGTCTGTATTGCAGCGAAACTGAAGAAGCCTCCGACTGAAGACGCTCTGTTGTTGTATGACTGTCTCATGAAGAGGATGCTCAGGGTTGTCCATAATTTTTTTGATTTTATGAAGAATCCTTCTTTGCATTATCATCTCCAGATTTTCTGCAGTTGTCCTAAGAACAGAACCAGCCTTCTTTATCAGGTTGTTTAGCCTTTTTAAGTACCAGGCTCGGATGCTGCTACCCCAACAGATGACGGCTGTAGAGATTGCACTCTCCACAACAGACTTGTAGAAGATCTGCAGCATCTTGCTGCAAACCTTGAAGGACCTAAGCTTCCTCAAGAAGTACAGTCTGCTCTGTCCCTTCTTGTAGACGGCTTCACTGTTCAGTCTCCAGTCCAGTTTGTTGTCAAGGTGAACTCCGAGGTATTTATATTCCTCAACCACCTCCACTTCTCCCATGATGGAAACAGTGTTTAACTTATCCCTGTTTCTTCTGAAAACCTACAATCATCTCCTTTGTTTTGTTCACATTCAAGGTGAGACGATTGTTTCCTCGCTGAGCGAGGAAAATCTGTTAGAAACGCAGATGGGTTGGTGGTGAGCCATGGGCTGGGTTCTGAAACTACGCTTCCCATGTACCCTCACCCAGCCGGCCTGAGATCCCAGCTGCGTGGGTTCTGTTGGAGCACCTCAAGGTGGTTCTGTTCTTGTTGGCTCCGCGCTGGGTAATGGGCCTCAGCTATCTGCTGGTTTTTACACAGTTCCGAGCCAGGCCTCTAATTCTGACACCCTCGCCTCCAAAGCTACAAAAATGCTACATTTAAACATAACATCACTAAAGGAGGCAGGGAAGTAACTAAACATCTGACAGAGAGTAAAAGAGGGGAAGTCTTGTTTTCATCTTCGTCCTCCTGAGTCAATTTATATATTAACTCTCACTTTGTAAAGCATTATAATTTGTGTCCATGTGACCAAGAGGATCTTTGCCACTTTTGTCACACAGAATTACATATGCAAACTCGGTCTCTAAAGCTACTCTTCCGCTCTGACATCCTGTAAACGGCGGCAGCACGGCGCAACAAACCCCATAACAGCCCCGTCAGTTCCGTCTATGAACTGATCAGAACCACCCACTAGGCTGCAGCTCAGAGAGAATGTCACCTGAGAGAGGTTGTTGTATTCCATGCATTGCACCAGTTAGTTTAAGTATGTTCATTGGTCCCCCAAAAAACCATGAAAACCCAGACATTTTCATCAATCTATGAAATCCCCCCAGATGCCCTGGACAGCACCTGAAAAGTGGACATGTCTGGGGTAAAGAGGACGGTTGGTTACCCTACCATATCCCTGTAAAGTTGTAAAGCTTTTAAATTATGTAACAAGTTGGGTGCTGATGACCTGTCTCTTCCAGACAGGCTACTTGTCCATACTTAGTGGCTTTCTGACATTATAGCCGTTTTCAGACAATTCCATCCGGTCTTTAACTGGAGTTGTGTTTTCAAACACCACTTTTTTCTGTAACATTGCCTTTCGGCTGCTTTCACACAGCAAGAAATGCAACGGAGGATCCTGATGAATGTCTGTGGGGGGGGGCTGTTTGTGGATATTACGTAAACTTAGTGCGGCGGGTGTACGTAATTTCCCCAAACAAAGGAATTATTGCAAAGATGGTAGACGAAAAAGCAGATCTACTCGCAGGGGTCATCTTTGTGTTGTGTGCAATTTTGCTCACATGGAAACGCTTAAGTTTCATGTTTTAAGGAGACTCTGGCGCGAACACACTTGACTCAGACCCAGGAACTCAGTGAAATGTGATTTTATTGTAAAGCAGTCCGTGGAGGGAATTGGATGCTCGGCGCGGCTATAAGGATGGACAGGAAACGCTTGAAGAGGGATTGGCACTGGGAGGGAGATCAGAGGTGACTGTGGAGCACAGTTAGAGGAACCAATTCAGAGTGTAGATATGTTGGATCTTACTTGCAGGAGGAGGCACAGTTTGCTGAGGGAGGAGGTAAGTGGGTCCAGTATTTGAGTGGCTGGCAGAGGTGCAGGAGGGTCTTTTCTGTTCTTGACAGGTGGACAGGCAACCTTGGAGGACTGGGAGTCCAGTAGAGCAGTCTCAGGAGCGCTTCAGTAGGAGAGGCGAGGAGGACGGACTGGAGATCCAGGGAAGCAGACGCTTGTCAGCAGAGAGAAAACCAGCCACTTCCGTAGCTTGGGGAATTACAGCGAGCACTGCGAGGAGAAAACACTGGTAAGTTTACTGTTTAGAAAAACCACACTGTAAAGCTAGAGCTGGCCGGATTACCACTCAAAGGAGTCAAATCATCTGGCATCTGCTTCAGGGATCCACAAGCTCCTCCTGATTGCTGCTGATTGTGTGCAGCTGGTGCTGTACCTGCCAGTCACACCCTGTGGGGAAAAGGTGAGCACACACAGTAAGCAGCCCATACTACACCCAACATTAAGAGACATCGACGAAGAAGCTGAAAGGAAAATAGTGACATTTATACGTCATTAATGTGAGCGCTCACATCGTTCCCTGCCCCCCCTCCCTTTTTTCTCCACCGCCCCTCACCCCTCCAGCTTTCCCGGAACATTACCTGATAATCTGAATGCAAACACCATACCACGAAAAGTCCGCTCCTGTTACTAAGTCTTCATCCGTAGAATTATCGTTTTTCATGGCCTGTTTGAAAGGGGCTTATGTTATGTCTCAGTCTTGAAAACATCCCCTTCCAGTCAGACTCAGATTAACATACTGTATTTGATTACATCGTTGTCAACATACTTTGACATCTTTAACTTTGACTTACACCTGCTGCAAGATCATTTTCACATATTGCAACTGTTCTTGTTTGGTTAAATAGAAACTGGCTTTTTTAACCATCCTCTAGTTTTGTTTTTTCTTGATTATCTCTCCTATTATGTTTTAGCACACTGAACTTATTTTTGGGTGGTTTAGTTATCAGTTTGTCCTCAACGTAGGATCATAACATGATACTCAGCTTAACTGTGTAGCACCAACTGGAAAAAACTGCATTTGAACTTTCAAAATTGAAATAAGACATTTTGTCAGACAAATTATCATATTGTTTTTTTTTTACAATGTGATTTGCAAACATTAAAAACAAAACTATTCTGGTTTTAAATGAGTCTCTAATCAAGCTGTGTCAAAACTAGAGGATTACCAGTGCAAAAAAGTACTCCCTACTTTACATTTTGGAAATTTTGATCTGAAAAATTTGGACACTGTATACATATTCTGTATGAGTTGTTCAGTCCAGTTGTGGTGACTTTGTGCATGATGCAGACTTTGCTATAAGACATTGTGAGCAGCACGTTACCAAAGAATAAGCATGTGTAGGTTTATTTGACAGGTTATACTGACAATGAGTAAAGTGGCAGTGCTGATCTCACTATAAGGACAAATACAGTAGAGGAAGTGTCATACTCTTATTATTTGAATACAGAGGCTTTAAAACCTACTTGCCAGGTTAACATGCTTAGTCGAGTATAACCAGATTTTTAGTCCACTACACAGATAAAGATAATCTGCTTGATATACTTAAAAAAAAATTTTTGCATCATATAACATAGTTTGCCTATATGCGGGCGCTGTACCGGTCTGTCGTGGTGAAGAGAGAGCTGAGCCAAAAGTGAAGCTCTCGATTTACCGGTCGATCTACGTTCCTACCCAGATATGGTCAGGAGCTCTGAGTAGTGACCGAAAGAACGAGATCACGTACACAAGCGGCTGAAATGAGTTTTCTTCACAGGGTGTCTGGCCCTCTCCCTTAGACATAGGGTGAGAAGCTCGGTCATTTTGTAAAACAACAAACTAACATTTCTGTTGTTAAAAGTCAGAGACTTTATCTTGTTACATTTCCATCTCCACAGATTTCTTTTCATCAGTGTATGTAAAGGTGAGCTGACTCTAAAGGGACCCGTTCTTTTGTATTTTCCACAATCCTGAGGTTACAGTTAACATTATCACATCACATTCTTCTGTGAAATCATTTTTAAGAAGACATGTCCTCGAACATCATAAATACGATTAAAAAAATCCAGAATTTGTTTGTTAACGATAGATAAGTGCAATTCAAATGCAGGAAACCACATATTTTCTGAGCTCATCCACAAATTCTTCAGAGTTGTGGCCAAGGAAATTCTGATTTCTTTTTAAGATTATTTTGTTATTCACTTAATCTCAGTTTTTATTTTTCAAATTGTATCCACTGCAAATCCTCTGGACCCCCTTCTGTCAATCGAATGACAGAATTCCACCTTTAAGGTTTGTGTAGTAAGCCTGACAGAAAGCACTCAGCATTACACTCCCTTAGGTGGAGTCGGCTGTTTCTCAGACACAAAGAAGAAAAGAAACTGCTCTTTTGAAAGATTTTGTTTGATTACTCCTGTCCAACTGTGTGTGTGTGAGGATTTTTTTCTTCCATCAGAACACAACAGAGATAAATAATAAACTGAATTTGGTACTCTACAGGGAGCTGCAAGGACCACAAAGAATAAATCCGTCTTGTTCCTGAACTTTTTTTGTCCTGACAGAAAACAGTGCACATTTCCTGATGCTGCAACCGCAGACTTCGTTGTGTTTTAACAGGATTTTACATGATAGACCAACATATGGTTTTCAAACCTTTTTTTCTCAAACCTTTTTTTTTTACAATATTCAAATATTTGATTAAACCAACCATATTCTCTAACCCCTAAATAAAATTCAGTTGACTTCGGAGGTCACCTTAATGGCAAACAGAATCTATCTTTGCTTAATTGAATTTCAGTATGTATCCAGCTGTTCAGTGAAGGTGTCAGAGGTTTGCTAGAAACTATAAGTGAACAACAAGCATCATGAAGACCAAGGAACACAACAGAAAGGTCAGTGTTTACATTGTGAAATTGAAATCATTTTTATAAATCCATTAAACAAGCTTGAAACATCTCATAGAGCAGAGTTGAATCCATCCAAAAATGGAAAAGGTATGGCACAACTTCAGATCCACCAAGACATGATGGTTCACCAAAGATGTTGAGCCTGCATGGCAAAGAGAGCATAAATCAGAGAATCAGTCAAGAAGCCCTTGGAGTAACTTTGGAGGAGCTGCAGATATCCACAACTAAATCGGGAGAATGTGTTGACCGGACAACTGTTAGTCTTGCACACCAAAAGTCAAAAGTAATAACGTAAAGAACCTCTGCGTTATTTTTGACCAAGACTTGACATTTAAATCCCATATTAAACAGGTTTCTAGAATTTCTTTCTTTCACCTCCGGAATATTGCTAAAATTAGAAACATCCTGTCCAGGAGTGATGCTGAGAAACTAGCTAGCTCTGTAGTTATGCTGCTATAGGCTTAGACTGCTGGAGGACAGACTTACCAATTTTCTTCACTCTGCTACTTCCTTTTCTCCTACGACTCTCCAGTTGTATTACAGTTCATTCTGTTATTTCGACTGTTAACTTTGTTTTCTCTCCATAGAAGATATACCTGGTCTGGTATCCTGCTTGGCTGCAATGCCCTGTTGGACGGGGGGCATCGACCGGGGTGATGCTCCCAGTAACTGAACATCCACTGTGTCCTGTTATCAACTTTTTACTTTCTGTAACATAGAAAGTTCTCTTATATCAGATCTTCTGTTCCCTCTGTGTCTCTGCTCTGTCTTCTCAAACCCCCAGACGGTCGTGGCAGATGGCCGCTCCTACTGAGCCTGGTTCTGTTGGAGGTTTCTTCCTGTTAAAGGGGAGTTTTTCCTCTCCGCCGTCGCTACATGCTTGCTCAGTATGAGGGATTGCTGAAGGATTGCTGCGGTTGGAAAGTCTGCATCAATGGGGCCCAACCTCACGCCAATGACTGACGCAATCTGCTGGGATTCCTTAAATAGGAAACTTTTTAACTGATTGGAATGTTTGTATAAATGTATTGAAATGACTTCTTGTTAAGTGCCTTGAGATGACATCTGTTGTGAATTGGCGCTATATAAATAAACTGAATTAAATTGAATTGAAAAGGAACATGTTGATGAAAGCTTCATGCTGTGAGGATGTCTTCTATCAACAGGGATACGTGTCAGAGTTCATGGAAAGGTAAGTGGAGATAAAATAATACTCAAAGACTTGATAGTGGCATCTTTATTTTGTCGGGGTGCTTCTTTTTTTTGAGCAGAGACAAGGAACCTCTTCTCTTCTTTCCACTTCACCAATGTGTGCTTTTTGTTCATTTCATGGGAAATAATGGCAAATAAAATAAAATAAAGTTTGTGTTAGTACTATGACAATATGTGAAAAGTTCTAGGGGCAGGGTTATTACTCAAAGATGACCATTAATTTGCCAACCATGTACACACAGTTTGAATGTGATAACACAACAGTGAGAAAGAAAATTACATCATGGAAAAAAGAAACAAGCAAAAGTTGTAAAAAAAAAAGAGGAATCAAGAGTGAAAGATTCTGAGTGGCAGATTCTTTTACTTTTTATGCAACACTTCCATCATGTGGCCCCAACACTAAACTACAACTAGTATGGACCTCAGACTTTCAGTCTGCCCATTCTTTCTGGACAAATCTGAAAGTGTGATTCCAATGTTTGCCCTTTAGCTTCTTAGAAATTACTATTCTTCTTTATAATATTTGTGTTGCAAACTTCAAAAAGAGGACATGGAGAGGTCACCACATTACAACACACAAAGGCCTTTACCAGATGGCCAACTTCCTCTAAATGTTAAGCAATATGTGCATCAAAAGTCATCAGGAAGGTGTCATCAGCCTGTTGCCTTTCTGATGAATTCAGATGGTATTTTATGGGGATGTTTAGATGCTGTGTTTCACTTGTAGTCAGAAGTTACCTTCATTCCACTTGACAGCCATAGCAACAGTGTGAGTTTCGCTTTCACATGTGGAATGAGGAAGGGGCGGGTCTTAAACTCTTAAACGTATCTGCCCAAATAACAGATGGAGAAAAGAGAGTTCTGTTGTTGAAATGTTACAGTGAGTACTATTCCTTTCTACCAGCTTTGTTATATCTTGAAAGTCTTGAAAGGCAAAGTCTGTTTGTTTCTTGTTAAGAGTTTTGTATATAATAAAATCGAATAACATGCAGCCAGTGTGTGTCTCAACAAAACAATGTGTCACGTTTGTGTGTGAAAGTCGTCTGCTGGGAAGCTTGATATTTCACAAAAACTTCTTGGTGTAGATGAAACTACATTTATGTTTGCTGTTACAGGATGTGACTCTTCAGGCAGCAGAAGAACAAGCTGGCTGCCACGGGCATGGGAGCTGAAGTTAGAGAGGCATGCCTGCCCCAGGAGCTTTTGTTGAAACAGCGTGCTGAAATTCTCCATGCCCTCTGCAGCAGTGGGTCGGCTGAACATCTTGAAAGAGTCGTGGATATGCTGCTCGCCCAAGGGGAACTTGGATGGGAGGACTACCAGACTGTACTAGTACCAGGAAGGGCCCTGTACAGCAATGCCAGGCAACTGCTCGACTTAATTTATACAAAGGGTGCAGAAAGCTGTGGGCTCTTCTTCAGTGCTGTCAAACAGCTCTTGCCAGAACCATTGGGAGATAGTTTCTTCTCTTCAGGATGCCTTTCCAGTTTAGACTACAGTAAAAAGACCCAGAGAACGTCTACTGAGGAACTCTTGACTCAAAGGCCGAGCCTTGTCTGCAAGCTCCAAGGCTGCATTGATGGTGTTCTAGAAGCTCTTGTTAAATCGGGCCACTTTTCCTCCACAGATTGTCATGGAGTTCAGCTGCCTATTTACACTCCTTCTCAACAGGTACAGTAAAACAATAGAGCACAGTTTAGTGATGTATTAGACTCAACATGCTATAAAACAGTACCCTTCTTTTTTGTTACTTCTTTTTACTCTTACATTGTTCATATCATCAAACTATTTTTAACATCAGACAAAGATTACCTGGGAATATAGAAAAAAGAAGTTTTCAAATGATGATTTGAAAAATAAATCACCCCTATTGTTAATCCTAAATTAACTACGATGAATTCATTTTGGAAAAAATTAGTTCAATTTAACCAGCCACACCCAGATCAGTTGTCTGAGTTGTAAAAATAAATAAATAGAACAGGACTTGGCAAAAATATCTTAAAAAGCAACACAAGACATTTTCAAAAAGGTTGCAAAGCCATTTCACAGGCCACAGTGAAAGTTAGTATCTGCAAAAAAGGAAAACTTCCTAGGTGTGGCAGACCTAAACTCTAAAAGTGCATGGAAGATACATCTGGAGGGGGACAAAAGAACACAGAACAGCATAGAAAGAACTGTAGTGCTCACTTCCCTCTGTTAAGATTACTGTTGGAAAAAAAAGAGACAAGAATGGGGAGAGTTCCAAAGCGAACTCCACAGCTTCAAAAAAAGACTTGGTTTCAGAAAGTATGAATTCTGCTCTATACCACAAATTACTAGAGGATAATGTCCATCCATCGGTGGATGAAGGGCTCAGAAAGATGTAGGAGTTCAATCCAACTGAGGTGCTATGGTGTGACCATAGCAACAGGCCATTTATCCTTGTAAATTCTTCTATATGATTAAAAATTTAAAAAGAAATGGCAAAGGAGAGTAGGCAAAAAGTTTTCCACAGCGATATGAAAATTTCCTTACCAATTATGGCAAACGTTTGTTGGCAGTTGGTAGCAGTTAATAAGTTACTTATCCACATAAGGCCATGTTGTTTAAGATAGGTGCTTACTAAAATAAATCATTATTTAAAATATATTTTTATTTTATTAGTTCATTGTCATTTTATAATTTATTGTATGATCTGAAACATTAAAATGTAAAATAGTTTACTTACTTTTTTGTAAGTAAGTAAACCATATAAATAAAGTTTTCTTATTTACAAAAACTAAAACCAGAAAAAATGTATTGGGGCCACATACTTTTTCACAGTGCTGTTTATCATATTAGAACAAACATTAATAAGTTGTCTTGTCTGACCTATCCATCAAACAAGCAGTAAATATTTTTGTTGTATTTTTTTATCTAAATCTGTTGCTAAATTACATCAACATGTGCTTTCAAAAATAATACATATTTCTGTTATGACATTCATACATACCTGTCACTTTGCAGCAAATGTCAGACTGGTACCTGTGGCCTGTCACGTCACACTTTTAGTTATTTGACATGTGTGCAACATATGACACTGGCCTAAATAAGCCAAACTGTAATTTTCCCCAAGACACTTTCACAAATACCACCATGTGACCATCTTTCTATTTTAAAACGTTCTCATATCATCTGTTTAACTTTTGTGGTTTTCTGTGTTTCGAATCAAACTCTCTCCCAAATGTTAATGTCTTTGTTCTGAATGATTCTGTTGTCCGTTGAATGTGTAACAGGCAAGGCGTCTGCTTGATTATGTCAGATCCAAAGGAGAGCCAGCGGCTTCAGTTGTTCTGCAGTATGTTCGGCAAAGACATGGATCTAGATCAAGCCAGGAACAGAGGAAGTTAACCCTGACTAAAGGTGTGTTGCCTGCCGTGGTTACATTTTCGTCCTAGTTGCTAGCGACATAACATTAAAATATTTTGTAACACTAGTCTGGACAACTTCATAGGCTGTGCAATATACACAAACAATGAAACCTGCTGAAATGTGATGCAACTAATGGTCAAAGTCTTACTCATACTTTTTCTAACTGTTTCAATAATTAAAATATATTCCTTTGCAAATGTATCACGGCATTCTTCAAAGTCAGGAGCTTTCTGACATTTTCTTAATAACAGGTTGAAAGGCTGCACTATACATCGCAAATATACTATCGTCCCATTATCAATGTTCATATCACAAAGAATTGGTTGAAGTGCAATAGTTGTTTGCTAATGTATTGCAAATGCTATGCACTTGCATTATACATATAAATGTAATATTTAGTCAGTTGGACACAGTCTCTTAGCAGCAGATGCTCCCACCGGACATTCTTATTTCCCAAAATTCGGAAAGTTACAGACTGTAGGAAGCACAGATTAGAAAAAGAGGAAAGACTGAAAATAGGCTTTTATCGCAACTGTCCTTGTTCCAATATTTACCAGCATTATTCCCATCGCAAGATTTTCTAATATCACGCAGCCCTAAATTGCAGCATTGCCTTTAAACATTACAACGCTTGGAGCTTTGGTATCCTTCCACAAGCTTCTTACAAATGTTTTATGGACTTTTGGCCCATTCTTTCAGACTGAACATGTATAACTGAGTCAGGTTTTTAAGCCACCCTTCTCGCATACAGCATTCCACAAATTTAAAATTGAAATTGACAACAGGGCTTTGCTATAACCACTCCAAAATGCTGACATTGACTTCCTTAAGTCAATTTATAATTCATTTGGCAGTGTGATTAAACTCATTGCCTATGTGGAGGACCCCTTTTGCCAAGCTTAACACACTGGTTGATGTCTCTGCTTCCACATGATGTTCCTTCCTCCTGGTGCCACCTATTAAGTGAGGGATAACAGGCCCTCCTGCTACAAAGCATCCAAAAACATGATGCTGCCAGCCCAGAAAAAGTTGAAAGAGTGTTCTCAGGCTTGCAAGCTTATTTTTATTTTTTACTAAATGTAACAATGGTCACTGTGACGAAACACTTCATCAGACCCCATGTCGTGTCATAATCTGAGATTTTGTGTAGCTGTTAGTTATTGCTTCTCTCTTGCTGATTATACTTTCAGCCTATGGCAGAAATTATAACATTTCATTGATGGCATACTCTTATCACCAGTACAAGACCCAATGGGGTTGTCTGTATTTCATGTTTTGTGTATGTCTCCTTTTTCCTTAGAGTTTGTAAAATACCAGAAGAAACTGAGCAGCTCTGTGTCAGCACAGTCCCGCTTCCTTAGTACTTATGGAGGGACCAGCCACATGCCCTTAGATGACATCTACACTGAAGTCCAGCTGGAGCTAACAAACAACAATGCTGATATCTACAGCTCCATGGACTTCAAAGACATAGTTGGCTCTGTGGGGATGGTGAATGAGGATGCCGACACAGTGCTGCTATCTGGGGAAGCTGGAAGTGGAAAGAGCACCTGGCTCCAGAGGCTGCACTTTCTTTGGGCTCAAGGGGCCGCCCTTCAGGACTTTCTCCTTCTGTTTCCATTCAGCTGTCGCAGGTTGAACTCAGAGCACAGAGATCTCTCAGTGCAAGAGCTGCTGTTTCAGCACTGTTGTTGGCCAGACAGGGAGCAGGAGGAGATCTTCCAGTTCATTCTAGATCACCCTCATCTTGTGATTTTTACCTTTGATGGTCTAGATGAGCTCAAGCAGAGCTTTACGGATGAACATAGGATTTGCTGCCCCAACCAGCGTGCACCTGTTCAAGTACTATTATTTAACTTAATTCAGAGTTTTCTGATGAAAGGGGTGAGAAAAGTTGTCACTAGTCGTCCAGAGGCAGTGGGTCCTGCTTTGAAGAAGCATTTACTCAAAGAGGTACATCTGAAAGGCTTTTCCCCATCTGACATCGACTGCTTTGTAAGAAAACATCACAGTGATCCAAATGAGGCTGCTATAGTCTTAGAATCACTACAGGCAAACCCAACTTTACTTGGATTGTGCCACAGTCCAGTCCTCTGCTGGATAGTCTCACAGTGCCACAAGGAGCTGCTTGGATGTGGAGATGGAATCCCACAAACAATCACTGATGTTTACCTGATGATCTTACAACACTTTTTCCAGCACCACAGAACCTTTAAGAGTGGCATAGGAGTAAGCTGGTTGCAACAGAACCTTGGGACAGTCTTGCATCTCGGGCAGCTTGCCTTTGAGGGAATATCAAACTCCAGTTACATCTTTTCAGTCACAGACATGGAGACATGTGGTGTAACTGAATCAGATATCTGCATGGGCTTTCTCATTGAAAGCAAAGATATGTCCCCGGCCCACAGTAAATGCTATGAATTCCTTCATATTACATTGCAATGTTTCATAGCTGCTCTCTATGCCGTGTTGTCAAGTAATACTGGTCGCTCAGCTATCTCTAAGCTTTTTGAGCTGCAGGAAATGAAAAAGAACAGTCTTAGCGATGCATGCTTTGGAACCTGTCTGAAGTCAAGTAGTACACAGAAGATTTTTGAGGAACATTCTACTGTAGCAGAAACACCAAATTTGCAGATCACAGCCACCTTTGTGTCAGGACTACTGTCCCAGCGCTATCAAAAGCTCTGGTTCCATTGCAGCTCCAGTGTTTTGGTAGAAAAGAAGACCAGACAAGCAGCAAGATGCCTTTCAAAAGGCATGCAGCAACATTTCAGGTCAATCCCTCAACCTGTGCAGGGAGAGAAAAAGAGTATGCATGCAATGCCAGAATTTGTTTGGCTCATCAAATGCATTTATGAAATGCAGGAGAGCAGGATTGCTAAAGATGCCATAAATAAGCTAGAGGTTGACCACTTGAAACTGACATACTGCAACATCGGCCCTGTGGAGTGCACTGCACTTGCTTATGTGCTCCAACACCTAAAGAATCCTGTAGGCCTCCAGCTGGACAACAACTCAGTAGGTGATGTCGGAGTGGAGCAGCTTCTTCCCTGCCTGCACATTTGTAACTCTCTCTAGTGAGTTCAATGCCTCAATACTTCTTAACCATAAGAGTTTTACTGTGTGATTGGTTAGTTTGACTGTTTAGTCAGGATCTTTACTGGTGTAGACAAAAGTTAACAATCTCTGCTTATTTAAGTCTTTTTTAGGTCATTCTTTCAATCTGCAATTTACGGAAGTTATTTAGGCCTTGCAATTAGCTTAAAGGTCCAGATTTTGAATTGGTGGGTTGAAGTAAACCCATCACTTATTTATGAAGGGTTGAAGTCAACCCACCAATATGAAATCTATAATCCACCTCAAAAGATAGTCACAGACTCATAAAGACTATGAGCTGTATAAGGTTAAGAATTGTGGCCCAGTGTAATGGAGTAATGGACACTGCAGTGTCCATTTAATCTAAGAAATACATCAACCAGAAGACTCTAACATGCTATGAATGGTGCACAACAACTTTGAATTTTAAATTACTAAAACGCATGACACAGATTTCTGCCAATTATAGTGAAAAATATGTACACATACCTTCTGCATATTTCTCAGGGGGATGCTACCAAGTTCTAGACCATAACCCTAGAGGGGGAGGGCTTGTGATTTTGTGTTTACCGTAGCGTCAAGCGTGACCGTGAAGCGTGTATCCACCCACTGACCAGTGGTGCTAACCTCTGAAAGCTTTTGTCGTCTTTTTACACTGACTCAGTTCTTGCCGCTGCTTCCTCTGAGGTCTCAAGCTCACATACAGTGGCTATTTCTTTCTTTGACAGCCAGCTCAATTGCCTTTATCTTAAAAGCTGCGTTTATTTGTGTGTTTTTCCATGATGAGGATCTGTGAATGAAAACTACTGGTAGTGTCTTCTTTGGCGCATAATCTTTCCCCACATGTCTGTCTCACTTTTGCGCCTTCTGCTATAGTGCCCACAGGAGGCCCTATCCTGTAAAAAAAATCTATAAATTAGCTGCATTATTCTATTAGACGCAGGGTCCAAAGCGTGTTAAAAAAAGTTGTGGCCTATAGTCTGAAATTTACAGTATTGTGGAAAAATCTAAAAGGGGTTATTGCTTGTAAGAAATAGCCCTATTCCAGAGTGGACATGAGACATCAGGAATCTAAAGCATGTCAAAGATCAAAAGTGTTACAAAAAGTAGTTTAAACAGCTATGTGTTAATATTTTTAGTTTTTTTACAGCAATACTTTGGCACCAGGTTGTTACATGGATTGTAGCTAACAAGCATTTGATGTAAAATTGGATGATCGAAAAACTTTAGGAAATAGTGAGCCTTTGACCTTCCATACAATTGTGAATTTTTAGCAGTTTTAAATGGCTAAAATTTGCTCTTTACCTGCTCATGTTTTCACTGGGTCTTAGCTTAACTCCTCAGTAGAATTTTATTTTCCAAACTGAGATTGTTCTGGTGCACACCTATTCGAAATCCACTCCATGAAGGTCTCTATACACTGTTATTGAGCAATGTATCTGAACACCAAATGAAGCTTGGTAGTCTAGCTATTGACTCTGCAGAAATCTAGTAAAGCCTGGACACTCTGTGCTTCGGGATCCACTGAACCAGCTCTGTGATTGTATGTGTCCAACTTCGTGCCAGAGTTGCTGTGATTCCCACTAGCTTCCACATTGTTATACCACAAACAGTTGACTGCAGAATATTTAGTAGCTAGAATATGTCATGGCTGGATTTATTGCAACATTCTATCATTGTACCACACCAAAATTTCTTGAGCACCTGAGAGCGAGCCCTTTCTTTCACAAATGTTTGTAGAAGCATACTGCATGCATGGGTGCTACATTTTTCTACACCTTTGGCCATGGAACTGTGTTCTTTCTCATTTTATCACACTAATTTAGTCTTTTTGACAATGTTAATCAGTTTATTTAGTGTAATTTAGTTAGTTTGATTTAATACAGTAAACAAACACAGCATATTCAATGTACACTTTCATAGTTACCAGAGATGTGTGTCGTTTGTTTAACAGCCTCAGAAATAATAACATTACAGACGAGGGCATCCGAAAACTTATCGATAAAGTCATCTACCTTGACAGCTTCCAGAAAATTGCGTAAGTGTATTGGAAACAGTTACTAACTTAATTATAAACCCATAGGTGAAATGTCATCAATTTGTATGATCATTTTGTTTATTTTGTCCAGTCTCTTCAACAACAGGTTAACTGACAGTTGCACACAGCATTTTTCTTACCTGCTAAAAACCAAGCAGAATTTCCTCTCCCTAAGGTCAGTTTACATTGTCATCAAAAGTGGCACCACAGTAGAGATTACATTTACAGTATTCACAACACCAGTTTTTTTTTTTTTTGTCTTTCAGGCTAGGCAACAATAACATTACAGCAGAAGGAGCAAAGCAGCTGGCAGAAGGACTGAAATTTAATCATTCACTGCAGTATTTAGGGTAAAAAAAGATTTGTGGAAGGTTTCATGCTTTCATGATTTTCAGAAATTAAAGTTTACTTACAGTATCTATATTTGTATTCAAAGGCTATGGGGCAATAACATAAGAGATGAGGGAGCAGAGGCCCTTGCAAATGCCTTACAGAACAGCAAATCCATTGTGTGGCTCAGGTACAGTAATGTTTGCTTTAAATATTCATAAATGCTATGTAAGCTCTGACAGTGCATCGTATTTCCACTTGTTTCTCATCTTCTGTCCATATTAAAACAATAACACAACTACCGTGTATGAACACTCTGGCAGCCTTGTAGGCAATGGTGTAGGAAGTGCAGGGGCCTGTGCCCTCTCGAACGTCATCAGGAACAGCACATCCCTGGAGGACCTTTGGTAAGTCATGGAAGAAAGTCTTAATAAATTTCACAAGTTCAGATTTAATTTGCATGAACAAAATCTCTGCTTTACCATTTGAACAAATTGTGTAGTAGTGCTTAAATGGTTTTGCTTTCCTTCTTCCTTTGATAGGTTGACTGAGAACTGCATAACCAGAACAGGAGTGGAGTCTCTGATTCAAGCCTTAAAACACAATCATCATGTCAAGTCAGTATGGTAGGTGATGCAGAACCATACCCATATACACTGTCTTGGAAAAGTATTTATACCCCTTGAACTGTTTCACACTTTGTCATATTGCAACCACAAATGTGAATATACTGAGCTGTAAAAATTATTTGCTAGTCTTCCTTGACGCACATTGAACTTGAACACCCAATCATTTATTCACTGTGTTTAGTAAAGTTGACCCGCCCCCCCCCCTTTACAGCTGTACCAGATTCAAGTCTTCTGCAAAGGCTTTCCATAAGGTTTAGAATTGGTAATTTAAGGACATTTTTCCAGAGGCACATTTGTGAAGACAGACAGTGATGTTGGACAAGAAGGCCTGACCTTTAGACCTTGCAGTCTCTTCTAATTCATCCCAGAGATGTTGTATCAGTTTTAGATCCAAATTCTGTGCAGGCAAGTCAAGTTCGTACACAACAAACTTTTTTCTCCTTGTCTTCATTGACTATGATCTGCACTGGTGCGCAGTCAGGCTGGAATAGGAATGGGGCCATTCCCAAACTGTTCCCACAAAGTTAGGATAACAAAATTATACAAAATGTCTTGGAATACTAAAGTATTAACAGCTCCCTTTAATGGAACTAAGGGCTGAACCCAACTTGCCTATATTGTAATCCCTACTGCATCAAACTTTACGTCACACAAGGCAGTCTAGAAAACTGATGTTATACTGGCAACTGCCAATCCCATTCTGGTTGAGGGGAAGGCGAGATAGACATTCATGGTTAATCACTCCAGGGACACATTTTTACTGCTCTAAAACCCAGGAACAAAATGCTTTATACCTGTGTCTTTGACACTTTTCATTGCTCTGCAATTGGTGATGTAAGGTTTAGATGTAGCAGCATCTGAAGGCCACATGAAGCTTGTGGTCTAGCTATTGACTCTGCAGAAATTTAGTAAAGCCTGTGCACTCTGTTCTTCCGTATTCACTAAACCAGCTCTGTGATTGTATATATCCTACAACTCTGTGGCAGAGTTGCTGTTATTCCCATTAGCTTTCACTTTGTTATACCACAAACAGCTGACTGCAGAATATTAAGTAGCTAGAATCAAGGCTTTAACCAGAGTTTCAAAATTACCGAGGTCCACCCATGAGCATAACGATCATCTCAAAAGTGAGGGGACAAATCTTTCAATTTTCAGAGGTCAATTGAATGATTTATCATCCTCTCGCTTTCAATTGCACCTTTCCTCAATGGCTAAAGAACCAGTTAAATCACTGTTGCACAATGAGTGTGGTGGCTTAGTTATCAGCAATATTAATAATGGTTCAAAAGCAGTTATTTACTATCATTATTACTATTAATAATATAGTTACAAGGCACCACCTGCTCAGCTGAAACAAATAACCAAGCTCAAATGTCAGTCTCAGTTGACTGTTGGAGTCAATCTGGAAAGATTTAACAACTACAGGTTAAAGAATGAAGGTTGGAGTTTGTGCACTGGCTTCAGGAAACCACAATAACACAGAACAATGAAAGATCACCTCTTTCCAATGCAAGTTTTTTACAGGTTATGAAACAAACTGATATTAGTCAAATTACCAAAACAAACACTACAATTTACATTGCTAGATTTACTATCTACAAGATACCTGATGTGAAGGGAGATAGCTGAAGGTTCTAAAGAATAATAAACAAAAAAAGGCTCAGGATGACTGATCCTGCTGGGCTACCTATTAAAATATAGAAAAAACATATTTTAGAGTGGGAATGAGAGTAATTCTGAAATATCTGAAATATGAAAACCTGGTCCTGATACCTGCCTGGTTTCTCCCAGCAATGGATCTCTATTTCTCAAATTCTAATTTCTCTTTACCTGTGAAGACCCTGCATCATTGTCCCTGCTGCTGGCCTCTAGTCTTATGTCTCCTCCCTAACTCTGAAAATTACCTCACTGGTAGATATGGTGTAGGTACCAGATGTGCTGGAGCAGCTAGAGCTGCTCATATTCATGCATCTCCAAATGCCGTCGTCGTATTACATGACTGGCTGAATGCTGACATTACACTACATGATTGGCTGGACGTTAGTTCGTTGATGTAGTGTGCAGGTTTTTTTGGGAAGAACTTTACTGAACAAATATCAAGTATACAAGACACGAACAGATGAAGTATACAGAACAATTCAACAGATACAAACAGCCAGGGGTGTTATATAAATACTGTATA
Organism: Valencia hispanica; assembly: GCA_963556495.2. NCBI lineage: Eukaryota > Metazoa > Chordata > Actinopteri > Cyprinodontiformes > Valenciidae > Valencia > Valencia hispanica. The sequence continues at coordinate 46,267,747 of OY747701.1, forward strand.
CGGAAAAATGTACATATACTAATTGTTTTGAGGGGTTTTTTTCTTGATAGTCTGCTATTGATTTTATGTATAGTTAAACATTTATCATCTTTTTTGGGCATTGTGAAAAACAAAAATAAAAAAACAGAATAAAACATTTTTCCATCGTAAGGGGAAATCCATCAAAATACGGTTAAAAACAACGAGCTAAACTCTTTCCAAAGCCCATGTGTGAAAGAGCAGTACCAGAAAACATGTCACCTTATCTTGATGATCCCCACAGGAGGTGTTATTAACATTTATGTCTCTTTTAAATTTCACCTATAACGCTTGGCAGGGTTAAAATGGGGGCGTAATGTAATTTGTCCGAGTGGCGTTGCCATAGTGTGACGTTATCGGCAAGCGCAGGGCCCCCGAGCAGATCTGGCAACCTGAGCAAATCTCGTACCTACACCAGCATTGGCTAGAATATTTCATGGCTGGATTTATTGCAACATTCTATCATTGTACCACACCTAAATTTCTTGAGCACCTGAGAGCGACTCCTTTTTTCACAATTGTTAGAAGAAACATTTTGCATGCCTGGGAGCTAAATTTTCTACACCTGTGGCCATGGAACTGATTGGCCCACTTAAATTCAGTGACTTACCTGATCTAGATGACCGAGCTTCTCACCCTATCTCTAAGGGAGAGCCCAGACACCCTGTGGAGGAAACTCATTTCAGCCGCTTGTATCCGCGATCTCGTTCTTTCGGTCACTACGCAGAGTTCGTGACCATAGATGAGGGTAGTAACGTAGACCGACCGGTAAATTGAGAGCTTCGCCTTTCGGCTCAGCTGTCTCTTCACCACGACAGACCGGTACAGCGCCTGCATCACTGCAGATGCCCTACCAATCCGCCTATTGATTCTGAGGCCACCAAAACTGATCCCCTTTTGATGTTTTATGTAAAGCACTTTGAATTGTCTTGTAATATGAATTGTTTTATACAAATAAACCTGCCTTGCCTTGCCTTGCCTGTAGTTGGAACACACTCTGTGGTCCCCCTTTTAAAATAGGAGGACCACCACTCCGGTCTGTCAATCCAAAGGAACTGCCTTCAATGTCCACGCAGTATTGGAGTGCTGCGTTAACCAACACAACCCCACAACATCCAGAGCCTTAAGGAACTTCGGGCAAATCTTTGCCACCAAGGAGCTTTTTTTCAAATTCCTTTTTTCTAAATTGAAAACCATGTATCCTTTTCCTTCAGCTCTCTCCTCTCAGTAAGATCAGTTGATTGTTGTGGTTGTTATTTGAAAAAAATGTGTAAAAGCTCAAGGGGTATTAATTGTTTTCAGAGGCACTGGACTATATTCAGAATAGAGGCCAAAGCTTGGTTGCAATGCAAAAGTCACTACCAATAAAAAAACTTCAAAAACACCATATTTTCTTTCCTCAGGTACTTTAGCTAATATAATGCTATTTGTTGATGAATACTTTCAGTCTCTTCCTTTTCCTTTCAGGTTGAAAAACAATAACCTCAGTTCAGCAGAGGTTGAAGAAATGCAGCAGAAGGAGTCAAGACTCGTTTTCTGATTTGGTGTTGCTCAGGGTTTATGTGTTGCCATACCCATAATTTATATGTAAAAATGTGTATTGTAAATGTATAGTGTGCATATAAATGCATATTTTTAATTAATTTTTATTCTAAATTATTCTTATTTTATTGTATTTGTTTTGACTGCAGCTCTGGCAAGAAAACAATGTCAGTGTCATTTTATGCCTCTTGTGCAATGACAATAAAGATTTTGTATTCAACCCTGTTGCATCACAACACTCATTTATAATCCCAGAACTAAATATAGATCAGGCAGTTTTGTTTTTAAAGAAAATATGAAACCTGGTTAGACCTAAGAATAAAGTTATTCCAGTAGTTCTTTGACTGTATTTGTATTTCAGTTTCAAGTTATTTTATATTTCTTATCATCTACTTTATCATTGATCTTATTGAAGTCAGATTCTTAATCGCTGCATGATACGAAAATTATCTTAGAAACTATGTCACACTACTCTTTGTAAATCCTTGTCACTGGACATAAAAACACAAAAAAAAGGGGAAAAAAGAACACACTCTTACATCACGAATCAGGATTATTTGGTTCTGATGTGATTGCATAATTATGGAAGCCAGGAGGAGAAGCTGGCCGTCTGGTCAGGATCTGGGTGGTGGGCTGCTCTGCTACTGTGCAGGCAGATGCGGTCGACTTATTTCTACGTCAGAATGAAGGTTCCTTAAATGTTGTTGCCTCTAACAAGCCCATCCAACTTCCCATCAGCTCTAACTGGATTCCATGTTCCGGCTGAAGAGAAGCATCCCCACAGAATGAGGTTGCCACCACCATATTTCCCTTTTGGCATAGTGTGTTCCAGGTGATTAACCAAGTCTTTTTAGTACTGCTCTATACATGTGTCTAATTTGATTTAATACAGCTTCTGTAACAACTTGATTTCTGACAGTGCCCCCCTGCTGGGATGAGAAAATAAAGAATTAAGGCAAGATACTGGTTATGTAATGTAAATAAAAATATTAAGTAATGATTAAGGTCCAGTTTTATGAGAATGTACCCAGTTTAATTAAGATTTAAAGTTTGATATTCAGTGGTGGGTAGTCAGTAGTTACATTTACACTATCACATTTACTTGAGTGACTAAAAAGAAAAAAGTACTTCTACGAGTAGTTTTACTGCATCATAATTTTTACTTTTACTTGAGTATTATTGTGAAGTATTGCTACTCTTGAGTAACATTTCTGGCTACTCTACCCACCTCTAGTTACTTCACTTGAAAAATAACCTTGTTTTCCCTTATAATATTGTATTAACAGACACAGACACACATCTACAGTTTATTGTTACAGTGTGTACTTTTTCGTACATAAGATTCATTGTCATGTCAATTTCTATCTGCTGAGCCTGCTATGCCAGTTGGAGCACAAGTGAGTATACAGTAAACAGTATTGTTCCTCGAAGTACTTTTGTCTGTTCTAACACATATACATTAGCCTACCCACAAAGTATTGATTTTGTAAATTTTGTACTAAACAACTGATTTGGAATAGGGTTATCCCTGAATTTGTAATTTTATAAATATGTTATTTGTTTGTATCAATTTAGTACTTTAGTATTTAAAATTCCATAATTTGTAAATAACTTCATACTTTTGTTTGTCTGATTGCTTTACTTTTTAATAATAAATGACAGATTATGATCAGTTACTCGACACTTTGATATTATTTTTACTAATAGGCTACTAATACTTTCTTACTCTTACTAGAGTCATTCTTTGGGTGGCTACCCTTTTATTTTTACTTCAGTAAAAGTATGTTAAAGTAGCGCTATTCTTACTTCAGTAGATTTTTGGGTAGGCTACTCTATCCACCTCTGCTCATATTTTAGATGTGTGTATGCGTGTGTGTCTGTGTGTGTACTTCAACCGAACTATGTTTTCCTGCCATACTGGGAAAACCCCTTCTTCTAAATCTACATTTCAATGAAAATTAACCAATTGGAGGTCAAGAAAAAAAGTAGCTGGCCAATGTCTATTAGATAGCGCAGTGACGTCACGCCAAACCGACTGTGAGGTCGTCTCCTGTAAATAATAAATGTAGTCTATGTATGCTGCGTTATAGCGTGTTGTTTGACGTATTTTTTAATTGAGGAACGAATATGTAAATGCTTTCAGTCCACTTTAGATGGTGGCAGTCATCTGCCCGCAGTCTTGCCAGCTCTCACGGCTAACTTTAGCCTGACACTCAGCTGTTTTTAGCGCTAGCATTAGCTTGCTAGCGGTTAAGCTAGCAGAGGTTATAACAGAAGGAATTTACCATGTCTTTAGTAGCCGCTTCCTAACTGTGTTGGGCGTTTGAAATGATCTGTCAGTCATCAGTAGCCTCTGAGTAACCTGTCTCGTCTCGAAGGTAAGCCGTGTTTCTCGCTTGCATTGGTTATGAATGACTATTTGGTTCATTTAGCCATTTCCTTCAAAAACGGAGGGCATTAACTGATAGTTTCTGCCTGGTGAGACACCCCTGTATTAGTTGTCAAGAAAAACGTAAAATAACAACTAGTACAAAATTTGTCACGTTAAGCTTTTCCGATAGTCAACACAAACGCACGTCACTGTGCGACTGTTTGCCCGTTTCTGGTTGAAATTAGCTTCAGTTGCGACAATGACTTCTAATATGTCTGTGCAACGCGAGCCATAACAATAGTGAGTTAAGGATTTGTCCAGATGCTGTGTCAGTTCTTGTAAACAGAAACATGTTGCGTAATTACCTATGTTTAAGAGTCATCATTTAAAATCATCATTAGGCTGAACATCATCATATCTGAGACGTGATCAGGGGATATCCATCATGCTGGTGTTCAGTCCTGCCATGCATAGCAGAACAAAAATCCACTGTCGGCTTCCCGTCTATTTTTAGTACTTTCAAATGTGTAGATCTGAGTAATTACACACGAGGTGCTTCTGAGAACAGAGGTGTCACAAAGAGTTGACTCACAGATGGACTATAAACCTCAAGAATTAAACTAGATATCAGATCTAAAAAATAAATATACACAAACCAGAGGTGGTTAGTAACTAGTTACATTTACTCAGTTACATTTACTGCAATAAAAAATACTTTTAAGTAGTTTTTCTCCACCATACTTTTTACTTTAGTAGTATCGCTAATCCTACTTGAGTAACACTTCTGAATCCTCTACCCACTATGAGTAAATTCACGGAATTAGAACATACATGTTTAACTAAACATACACCAGACCCCCCCCCACACACACACACACTTACTGTTTATGTAGAAGACGACTTGTTTCTACACAAGATTTGTTATGTACATTACCTTCTGTAAATATCGGTATTATATTGAAAAAAATTGACCAAAAATTTCATTCCACTTAATTGTTTTTATTTTGTAATGTAAAATATTATTTTTATCAATTTTTAATTTTAGTCTTTACAATACTAGAATTTGTCCATAGCTTTATATTTTTGTCTGTCTGATGATATCAATAAAAAATACATAAAATAAAATTAGATGTTACTCAGTACTCAAGTAACCTTTTTACCAAATACTCTTTTACTCTTAGAGTAATTTTTTGGCCAGCCACTTTTTACTTTTAGTTGAGTAAAGATATGTTGAAGTAGTGCTACTCTTACTTAAATACAATTTTTGAGTTCTGTTTATTTTATGCTCTTTATGGCAACTTCATTAGGAACAGCTTGAAAGGATTTGATAGTTTGAAAATATTTAATGTTGGCTGGTATTTGTGTTAACAAGCAATTAAGCGGGTGTACCTAATAATAAAAAGCCTGGTGAGTGTTTTTACATTACTGTTTTCAATAGCAGTATTTTTGATCCTGATATTATCAAAAGGTTTTATATCGAATAGTGAGATTTTGTCCCCAATAATGCTCTTCAGCATTTTTTGACCAAGTCATCTGTGTTCATGTATTTCTGCCTGGGCAAACCTGAAACGACAGCTCTACTGTATTTTGTGTGTTTTTGTGTTATATAATGACCCGAGTCTTTGAGTCTTTCTAATAACTGTAAATCCTGTATTGCAAAGCTATAAATGGTAAAATGCTGCACCCTTGCATATAGGGCACCCACTCATCCAGTTTTACTCCTTTCAGTCAGTACAAAGATTAAAGCTAACTTTTTTTCTTGTGTGCTGTGTTGGATCTTCTGTAGATTTATTGGCAGATTTTTCCAAATCTTTAAATGTATCTTATTTGCTGTTTCTGAGATTATTTTAGCGCAGCAAGAATTCTTAAAGAGTCCTCTTTACGATTATTTCAGACCACTGGTCAAGCCCGTCTTGGCGCTGGGCCTCCAGTCTGCCATGCAGCCATGAGCTCCCTGTGGGAGAAGCCTAGTGGGGGCTTCAGGGAGGACTGGCGCTTCTACATGGTCGTGAAGGAATGCACCGTGGAGAAGCCCGCCCAAAAGACCCTGAGGATTCCCCGTGGAAGCCTCGGCCAGGCCTGCCAGGAGCGCAACAGCCTCGGTCGAACGCTGCCCCCATGTAAGGGCAAGAAGAGCCTCCGCATCCTGGACCAGACCAATGTGGTACTGAGCCTGGATGAGCGGGACGTCGTGGAGCTGGACGAGAAGCTGGCTGAGTTGCTGTTCCCCATCACTAACTGCGAGGAGCGATGCAACTTGCTCTGCGACGAAGAACGGCTCGAACGTGTCCGAGACATCGACTGTGGCTCTAAGGTGCGCGTGCAGCTGCGCTCTGGGGACGAACCTCTGCCTGGAGTGGTCCGCTTCAAAGGCTCGCTGCTTCCTGACAGAGCCCTTTCTGGAATCTGGTTTGGAGTGGAGCTCCTGGTAAGATTAAATTGACTGATAATAGATGAAATACTAATAAAGAAAAAGAACTCAAGATGGTTTAAACAACTTAAAATCGAGAGCATTCTGGTATTTTAAAGTACATTTAGAAAAATATGTAAATTTCTGCAAGAACCACAGAACAAAACACTGCACAGAGTTGAACAAAATTAGGTTCAAAGACAACTGCACCTCCTCGGTAGATAAAGAGTGTAGCTTTTTAACAGTTAAAACTATATTTTAGGATTAGTGAAAGTAGGAACCTGACATAAAAAAAAAATGCTCTTGTTTCAAATTTCCTCACACTAACATCTTGTTACTTTATTTATTTATTGGGTTTTTTATTTTTCCTTGGAGGCAAAAGTTACACAACTAGCACCACCCTTATATGTCTCATTAAATTATAATATCATAGAAAAGTCAATATTTTATCAGTGAATGAATTATAAAAGCTAATATGTTGCGTAGCTGTACACAGAATAATATAGTTGAAGCAAATATTTATGTTAATTTTCTTGATCACTGCTTACAGTTAATGAATCTCCAAAATGTTGTTTCTTAGAAAATTAATATATTACGTAAAACCAGTTTAAAAAATAAAACAAAAGTGATTAAGGATTCACATAAATATACTCTGAATCATTCTGTATTATATGAATAAAACATTTTAATGCTAAATTAGTGAACTAAATAAAATTTGAAGTGAATTTCTAATTATTGAGTTGCGCCTTTAATGGGATAGTTCAGACTTTGGAAATGAGGTTCTGTGAAGTTAGAATAGTTGTATGGAACTATATTTCAGGTCAAAAATCTCAAGGGAGATTTTAACAGCTCTGTGCGTATACAACAAGACACGGGCGTAATCGCTCATGCGCCTGCGTACATATTCAACAACTCGCGCGTGTAGATTTCACCTCCCCTGCGCTCTACATGAAGGTTTCATACAGGTGTGAGGCTAAACCTTAGGAGAGGCTGCGCCCTTGAAAGTAAATTCTGCTTGTGCAAGTAAAACACTTTTGACTGTTTGGAGGAGGAGCCTAAGGTCAGCACTGACCCAGTGTAATTGGTCATTTTAAAATCAGTCTGACTATATGTTAGTGCTGAGGCAGATAAGGCATTCAAACGCCAGCTCACTAAAATGCCACAAAGGCGTGCATGTAAGAAAAGTGCCACAACATTTTGGGTAAGGATTGTTTAACCATGGAGGGTGAACAATGCTGAGCAAGCAGCCCTGCTAACTGACCCTCTGATCTCTCTCTTTCAGCTTTGTCCAGCCTCCCTCTGAAATATGTTTGATCATCTCTCTTCTTTCCTGTCCCAGGAGGAGGGTCGGGGCCAAGGCTTCACAGAGGGATCCTACCAGGGTCGGCAGCTCTTCCGCTGTGAGGAGGAGTGCGGCGTATTTGTGGCGTTGGACAAGCTTGAACTCTGGGAGGATGATGACGACGAAAGTTTGGGCCAGCTGGAGGAGAGTCAGGTTAGACTGGAGGACGACCAGGACTATGCTCCGCTGGAGATCAACTCCAGGGTGGTGCTGAGAGAGGAGCCCGAGAGAGGAACCGTCATTTTTTGTGACCTGCTACCAGGAAATGAGAGCCTGGGTTACTATGTGGGAGTGGACATGGTAAGTATGGCTCCAGTTAAATTGGATGGTGTACCTGCTATTTTAAATCCAGACAGGAGTGGGCTCAAGCATGAAAACGGGATGCTTTTAAAAACATATAGCCAAAACAGTTTTGGTAATTGATGCAAGGTGTCCACTTTCAATAGCTGCAAAGTGAATCTAAATCATCAGTCGATGTGATGTATTCTGATGTGATATTTGGATTTCACTAAACACGGAGCTGTCTATAATGGCAAAAAGTTTTTAACTTTAGCCACTTTTGTCCTAAGGAAGAAGAGGTTGAACAACCTTCCAGTTAAATAATACTTCATCTTTTTTGGGGGTTTTTGCCTGAACATTTAGTATTCAAAACTTTGAGTTTAATCTAAAGATTTCTTATTAAGTTTTATGTTAAAACACACCTAGAGGCTCCAAAGAAGTTGTGTAAAGATAACTCTAACCCTAACCCTGCTCACACGTGCCACTGATTAGTTAATCAATGTATTTGATTAATTAGCACCTGGCTGCTAATTAACCACTTTAATGTGTCGGTGTCCATTAAAGATGGACTTCCTTTAGTTTTTGTTGTGGCAGTGTCATATGTGAAATGTTGTTGTTAATCGGAGGATTTATATTTTGATATTTAGAATGTCAGTATTGAAAGAATTACTGGTTTTATTTCACTATAGACATGGATTCTGGGTGTGAAGTAGCCGATCTTGTCCTAATTGAAAATGCGATGCTGTTTCATTACAAGACAGCCCACTATTAGTGGCTGTCTACCTTAATATGATATTATTTACATATTTATAATTCAATAATGACACATTTTGGATGTGTTTATAATAATGGTAATAGTTTAGAAAAGACTCAACAAATCTCTTCAGCATGAACACTCTTTAGTTGCAAACCGTCAAGAAAATTGCCATAGCTTATCATGCTCAGATAGGGCTCTCCTTCCTGTTTTCTGGCTTTTTTACTGTTATTAGAGAATCACCTGCACTAGGTATAGGTCGAGTTCCGGTGTCAAGGTTTTTAAAAGTTTTCTGTCATTCTGCTGCCAAAGTTTAAAGGCATTTAAATAAGATACTAGAGAACAATTCTCTCTGGCTTTTTGGAGCATTTTGGTGTATGTCATAAACATAATTTATTAAATATTTAAAGGTCTCATTCACTTGTTTTTTTCAATGAATTTCCTGTTTTCTGTAGCACAGATATATGCCTTGTGAGCTGTTTTTATGTGGAAAAAAAAATCAGTCTTGCTCCTGTTTCAGGAGGTTACAGTTTGTCGAAGGAGAGGGTGGGGTGTGTGAAACTTCAGGAGCACGAGTGTAACTCAGTATTATTCACAATATGCAAACCTCTCGTCTCTGATTGGCTAACAGCAATCTGACTGTCATACTGCCTCCAATCAAATAATTAACTTAACTTAGTTTGCTGGCTGTGTTCCAAGACACATTCCAACACTTTCTTCCTTAGCTCCTCTTTCTTGGGTAAAAAATGCAAGGCGGATGTCTATGTCCACAAATAACACAAGCGCGGCCGTGTTCTGCCATGCTGTAGAGTTGAGAACGGTTAGCTTCCACCAGCCGAGATGCGCTCTCCTCTCTCTGGCCTCCACCTTCCCGCGGGCTGTCGCAAGCCAAGGTAGGCATGGCCAGTATGCTTTTCTACGTTTATAAAATGGCTTTCTCTGACTTGCTCGTTTGCAGCTCAGATTTCTTTTTGGGGCTAAAGCTGGCAACGCGTGTGGGACAACAGTATGACGTGCAGCATACATGTCCTACTCAGAGCAAAGGATCGGATTTCAAAAAGAGCGAGTTTCAAATGGTTTCTCAGAGAGTGAGACCTTTAATTAACTTAATGTCAAGAAGTTATTTAAAATTTGTTTTTATTATTTAGATATGACAATTTTGATATACATTTTATTTCATTATCTCATAGGCCTGTGATGCAGCACATGAATATATTTTTATCAGTTTCTTAAAAGTCAGTGGGGAGCACTTACACTGGTATCGATGAGGTTAATAGTGTGCGGTTGAGGTGATGCAGTGGTTACCAATCAGATGTTGGGTCTATCTGATGACTCATAGTGACAGTTTAAATTATGCCATGACTTACTGTAGCAGGGCAGATATTAAATATTTAAATGATAATTGTGTATAGTTTAAAGTAAATAGTCAAATGTTTTTATTAAGGTTTTTGAAATTTAAACATTGTATATGTAGGAAATTGTTGGCACATTTCTATAAGTTTATAGATATACATTTCTTTTCATTTTTTAAAGCATTTAGTGGCATTTGTATTTTCATTATTGCATACATACCAATTGGTTTGATCAATAATTTGTTTTAAGATCTTGACCATCTATTTGAGTAGCCTGGCTAATAAACAAGCCAGTATCAGCTCATAATTAATACACCAATAGGAAACTTGGTCCGATATCTGATATTCATTTAACTGTTATGGCCGATAACTGAGATTTAGTGATATTATATATCTTATATTTATTTCCCTATCCCTACTTGTTTGTGTTTCTCTATAAAAAGCAAAATGGCAGAAATATTCTGTGCAATAGTGACAATTTCTAAATTTAGTCTCTTTATAATTTTGTTAGACGTATATGAATGAAAATAACAATAATAGATGTTATAGATAGCATTACTATATCTGTAATATTTAACATTATGTTAATTTTATAAAAAATAGTTTTTGGTCTTGGAAAAAAAAAAAAAATTGTGTAAAAGAAAAATAACCCCCCCCCCCCCCGAGAAATTATTGTATTTTATTGCACCCTACCTGTACTCAACCATCAATTTGACTGATAAGAAAGTTATAGTTGTATGTGCAAGCTCCCTGGATTAAAGATCAGTGACAGACCATTTAAGACCTTTTTAATTTTCTTAATTTAGTTATAATGTGTTTGCTCTTATCTAGTTGTTGCATGCCAGGAAATAAAACTACATGTTTGGTATTTCGTAGTGGTTAATGATTAACTATTAGATTGACTAATATGCCATTTTTTGTTTGTTTTTGTTGTTTGATGACTATTCATTTCATTTATTATCTGTGACTACTGAGCATTGTACTCATACTGAGATTGAAACACATAACTGAGGCATTTGACTACAGATTGTTAGCAGCAGCAGCCGCAGCAGCAACCAACCCACTCAGTGCATCTGAGCCTCCCACACAAAGGCAAGGCAGTCACGCGGGGAGCGAGGTAAAGACTTGGAGCTGTATGACCCAACAGCATGGCAAAGGGCCAGCTTGGAGCTGAGGAGAGCCCACTGCTCTGCCTCACTGTTAGTCCAGCCTCGCCCTGCCTTCTCTTGCTAGTCGCTCTGGTCTCAACCTTATTCCAAATAGTCCTCCGGAGCAGAATCCTAAATTTGAACCCGAGGAGGAGGAATAGCAAGGTTCTGTTTGGAGCTTTCAAAAGGAACACACTGGGTTGGAAGATCTGCTGTTTAGGTGGTCAAGAGGAGTTGAATAGTTCAGAGCATCAAGCTAAAGCATACATTTTAGGTTGTGCAACAAGAACCCTGGCCTCGCTAATCATCAGAATCGAGGATAATTAATACTTGTGCCGCCAGCAAAAGGGCATCAAGGTTACAGTGATGAGGAGCATCTGACACCATTTCAACGTCTTCATCTCTCTACTTCTTTTAGGACAATCCTATCGGGGACTGGGATGGCATGATTGAAGGGAAGCTGGTGTGTAATTTTGCCAGTTTGGAGCACACTCGACTTGTTCCCATCGGTGACGTAATGCCAGGTGAGTCATAGTCTCCGTGTCAATGTTTTTACTCCATGTCTGTTTTGCTGGAACTTTTAGTTTCTGGAAACGTCCCTCCCTCGGACGAGCACTGCGCTTCTTCTGAGCAGTCTGAGTTTGTGTTTGGTTTGCAGTGGGAACAGAGAGCCTTTTGTGGTGATGGCGCTCTTGTTTTTGAAAGTCAAGTGAGATACTCTGGCTCTTTGTTCTTCACAGTGGCATATTGATTTGCTTTTGCATGTTTCTGCCGTCTCTCTTGAGAAAAACATAGATCTATAAATACCGACATTGTAAATTTATTCAGTTTCTCCATTTTCTTAAAAACTCTGCAACTCCACACTTAGACTTTAAAGAGCAAATCTTGTCACTAAACAGAGTATATATGTATATAAAATGGTTCCCTGAACTAATTTTGAGTCAAACATAGTTTAAATATTTCACTGTGTAGCCAATAAAAATATGGATTTTTGAGATTTCTTTAGATATTTAACATAGCAAAAAGATAAAAAGGTATAGTTTCACTTCCATTGTGGGGTCCTGCCTCTAATTAGATTTTTTTTCCTGTGCAGAATATTCCATGCAGGACCAAAGGCTGCCGAAGCACAGTTTTGCCCCCAGAGGCAGCGACAAATCATCCTCTGGCCAAAGTAAACCAAAGAGCAAAGGTACAACACTGATGTTATGATGCTAAGCTACCTAACATTTCCAAAGCTTAACCTGTGATGCCAATTCTTAAAAAGGGATCTAAGCCCAAAATGTTTAGCTTTTTATTGTAAAAGTGAACTTCTTTCTGCTTGTTCTAGAGGGTTTTGCAGATGTCTTTATAGCTACAGACTACTCTTAATACCTTTTTACCACTTTAGATAACAGTTGGTGAGGAGTCCTGCTAAAAAAAAGGATATAAGGTGTGAGTTGATGTGATTGCTTTAATTCTTTGCTGTGACTTCCTTTTGTTTGTAGTTTAATGAATCATTTTTGTTGGATTTTTTTAACCATTGCTGTTGAAACAACTTCAGATTCACACTGATCAGCTGTGCACGTGCATATTAAACCCTTGTCTTGTTTTTTTCCCCCCTCATGTATTTGCGTTACTTGCAGGATTAGCTCATCAGTGTGGCGGTAGAAGCAAGTCTGAATTTTACTATACTTTAAATGGCAGCTCTCTTGATCCCCCAGTCCAGCCCAAATCCAAAAGCACATGGTACATTGATGAAGGTAAAACTCGTGAGATGTTGGTCGTCTTATTAGCAAGCTCCTGTTCATCACAAGCTGCGTACTGATTGGTTTCACTGAGGCCCAAGTTAAAATAGGTGCTGCCCGATTGCTGAGCTACATTTACTCTATAAAGACACATTCAGTCTGGTACAGCTGACTTTTCTAAATAAACATTTCCTTTATTATGACCCTAAACCTATTATTATGATTATTTTAACTGGGTTTGATACAGATAGAAATTAATCATTCATTCTGAACCATAATTCGGTCAGCCAATATGCAGCAGGCTCAGGTTGCTTTCTTTGCTACAGTAATTAATGTAAGATATACAGTGCCTTTCAAAAATCTTCAAAGCCCTTGAAATTTTTTATTTTGTCACATAGTAACTGCAAAGTTCTATATACTTCAGTGGTATTTTATATCATAGACCAAGACAATGTAGTGCATACTAGCATAAATGCCATTTTTATTGCACATCTTCTCACTTGTACCTATTAGTTATATAGTAGGTTAAAGAAAATATCGATTAAACATACACGTGCAAAATAACTGACTATTTATCTGCTGTGTTTTCTTAATATACATATACAAATTTATATTCCTAAAATGTTATTGATGGATTTTTTTTTTCTGTAAAATGCTAGATTTTTGGTTGACTGCTCCCATGTCAGTGTTTAATTGGCTTAGTTGGAAGTCTAAGTAGGGCATGTATTGCTAGAGTCTCGAAACATAAGTGTATTTGCTATGTGAGATAACTAACTGAAATGCTTCAGACAACAGCAACAGAAGGAATGTGTCCTAAAATTCTTTGACGAAACAAAAACTACTGATATCAGCACATAGTTTTTCTTTCTTTGCTCTGACTTTTTAAAAGTAGTTTAGTTTGCGTTTGGCATATACTGCAATGAAAGGACGCCCTTCATTTTTGCACAAGGAGGACTCCTTTGTTTTATTGCAGCAGCACCCACTAAACAAACTTGAAGTAAATGTGAGAAACAGGCTGTGTTGGCAGTAAAGAAACCTATTTAGTAGGTTGATGCAGGAGCTTGCTATGAAGACCTTTCCACTCGTCTTGTCCTTCATCATCATTTTAGTATTATTTTGTTTTAATTTGGGGTAATGGGTGTTGCTAAGGACTTTGAATAATGCTCAGGTTTGCAAAAGACTAATGCCTTATTTTTATTTTTGCTGCAGTTGCTGAAAATAGATTTTAGGGCTGGGCGATATGGCCTCAAATTTATATTGCGATATAATCTGAAGCTTGTTCGGTAATGATATTTATTGCAATATATTCTTTTCTTCTGTTTATGTTTGTCAAAATTACTGTTTTTGAACATTCTCATATACCAGCAGAACAACTATTCAAAAAAGTATAGAATGCAATTTAAAGAACATTTATTATGCAAAATGCATATAAAAAAACATACAAACCTTTTTACTTACCTTTAAACTTACACTATCTAGTGTAAATACGAACACTGAACATCAGTATTTATCCTCCTTGCGCACCTGGTATAAAGTACATAGGCACAGCTTGATGACATCATCAATATGCGCAATTGCTGTCGGCCGGTATAATCAAAATCTCTACCTTTGGCTAAATTTGTATAATTTGTACCTTATGCTGTTTATATCGGCCACTACTAAAATATTAATTGTTTTTTTTTTACTAATTGCATGCCTGAGTATTTATGAAAGCTTTAGTAACTGGGATCATAATTGATTCATTTTTCAGCATCACGTCTCACAGTTTTTTTCTTTTGTTTGTGTTCTGTTTCAGTGGTGCTGGCACACAATCTGGGTTCTTTTGTTGTTGCGTTTGAACTGTCCAGTTCATGTTATTACCAGTATCTTTCAGTTGTAAATAAGCTTTTTTAAATCAGAACATCTAAATAGATTTGATGTTTATTTTTTGTTTTTAAATGAGATGATTTGTTTTTCTTGAAACTTAAGAGAATAAAAAATCACAAGTGTTATAAAGTGCAAGATGAGCCCTAAAACCCTGACTCGGTGTATAGATGCTGTAGTAAGGATTGCAGTGTTTCCATTTTGTACGGCAACATTAAAACTGCAAGGAAGTGTGCAAGTGATTCAGGTCTATGCTCTAATATCTCTCTTACTGTAAGGTCAGTCATAAACGCTGAAATGCTGTTTTTACAACTGCTTACTCATCCTGTAAATATATGCTCATTTACATCTAGCAAAGGATCACTTTTGGGGCTGTATTGTCCTTTGGCTTGGATGGTTTTAGGTTTTGTCATGAACTAAGTGAAAGGAGCTTCAGTTTTCCATTTTTTTATTTACAGGAGGAACATTCCAACTGTGTATAAAAAGTGACCTTTGGTTACTCACTCATAGGCATTTAGTTCTCATGCTTTAACATTGCATCTATTGCATCTCTATTTTGTAAACATGACATGCTGAAAGAAATCATAAAATAAGAATGCCATCAATGAGAGGTTTTAAAGGGACATTCCACCTCTAAGCCAAAATGTGTCTTTTGCCATATTCCCCAGAGTTAGACAAGTGAGAAAAAAAGCATTTTAAAACTTCCGATCTGGCAACAGTTTGTTTGCTTTAGCTTAGCATAAAGCAATGTATGTGAATGGTACCCACCAGCATTTTGTGTACAAAAGTGATTAAATCAATAATGATTGTAATTTTCACTTACACTTCCTAAGCTAAAGCAAACGAACTGCTGCCAGATCGGGATAATTACGGGGCTGGTTAAAAAATGCTTTTTTCTATCTTGTCTAACTCTGGGGAATATGGGAAAAGACACATTTTGGCGTAGAGGTGGAATATCGGCTTAAGAAGTGTTTCACTCTTGAAATTGTACTAATTTTATTGCGTTACGATCACACATTTTAACTTATTTCATTGGGATTATATGTGAAAGTGCAGCTCAACCAAGCACAAAGCTGCAAAGATGGAGTCAGAAAAACCGAAAATTAATTTATTCAATTCAGTTTATTTATATAGCGCCGATTCACAACAGATGTCATCTCAAGGCACTTTACAAGAAAGTAATTTCAATACAAACAAATTACAGCTGACATATTTTCTCATTCTACTTTGTGCAGTGTCTTAAGCTTTGGAAAGTGGCTGCCAGCATCAATTTCAAGTCTTGCCACAGATTCTCAATTAGATTTCAGCTGGACTTTGCTTGTGGTAATCTAACACATGGATATGGTTTGATCTGAACTGTTCAGTTATAGCCCTGGCTCCATATTTACTAGTATTGTATTGCTGGAAGGTGAACCTCCACCCCAGTATTAAGTTTTGTACTGCCTTTAGCAGGTTTTCTTTTTAAAATAGCCCCCTGTTTCTTCTTCTGAACAACTTTAAACAGCTTTTCTGTCATTGCAGAAGAAAAACCACCCCACAGCATGTTGCTGCCAACTTTGTTTTGTGGTGTCGTTAATGTGCTCAGGTTGTTTTACCCTGTTAGGTTCTCTGACACAGATGGCGTTTTAGATGTAGGTCAAAAATTATAGTTTCTTATTGCTTTCCATTTAAGACTAGATTTTTTTGGAGTACATTATGTTTATATATGATGAAATAGGTCTTCTGCAATTCATCAAGGAAGTTGACAACAAAAGTCTGTCAATATCGATAGTTTTAGTCAATACATAATTTTTTTAAAAACTGAAATGTATTATTTTTTGAAAAGTTACCACTGTAGTCACCCAAAGTGCTATGTGCATTGTGTGTGACCTTCCTTTGAGCTTAAAATTTACTTAAAATACTTAAATTTTTTCTACAAAAATTACTATCATCATTAATGGTTCCTTTCAAATTCTAAAAATAAAAATACAAATCAATACATTGCTTTTGAATATGTATACAATATTGTGACATAAAATATCGCGATATATCGGTGTATTGATATTTTCTTGCATCCCCAGTAAACAGTGTAATAGCATAATCTGGGTCAATTCATGCCCACATGTGATCATTTCATCCGTTGCTTCTTCCATTTCTTACCTGGAAATACATTTTTATTTATGAATCTGTTAAGAAGGTTCTTTACATTATTAAGATAATCATGAAATGCTTACATGTCTGTATGTAATTTAGTTTATTTAAGTTTTTCACAATTAGATTTTATAATACAACACTTCCAACTGATTATGGTTTTAATATCTGTTTAGGTAATTCAATTTTAAAAAAAAATATATACAACAGATTGTGGCCCCCTGAAAAAAAAAAAAAAAAACTGAGTCCGCCTTTTAACAGATCTGACTTTTTTTTAGATTATGACTATGCGTAGACTATGTGTAGATTATGAACATTTGAAATTTTAAATTAGAGCCAAAACATCACTCACATTGGAACAGAAAATCCAGTGGGAGACCAAAAGATGGGTACAAAGGAGGCAAATTTGAAAAAGTACTGAATGACAAAAGGGTAACATAAGAAGCAACTTTCACTGGAGCAACATGTTAGATATGTTCTAATGGGTGCAAGATACTGGGTCGTTTACTCGTGTGTTCAAATGTTGAGATAGCTGCTATTAGCTATATTAGCTCAAAAGTTTCTGAAACCATCCTTTCATCAAAACATTGATTTTCAGTTACCTCCACACAACAGCTCTAAGATGATAAAGACAGCCTTCACATCATGACCAAATGTTACATTTTGCCTTTTGGGTTTTTCCCGGCAGTTGGAGAGGACCCCGCCAAGTCGCTCACTGACACCCCTCCAGAATTTAGCCAGTCCTCTCCGCCCACCAGAGCCCCAGCCTCTTCTTCGCTGTCCAGTGACAACAAGTTCCACTCGCTGCCCTTCAGCCTGAACCGCAAGACCCCTGAGAACATAAGCCAGGGGCCCATCTCACTGTCCGTCCAGTCTGTAATGGGAGAGCAGCCCGAGCCTCCATCGCCCGCTGCCCCTCCATCTCCACGGCCTCCGACGCCTCCCCGAGGACAATCAGGTCTTGAGGTGGGCTCTCTGGTGGAGGTGAAGGAGAACCCCCCTCTGTGTGGTGTAATACGCTGGGTGGGTCTGCCTCCTGGCCTGCTGGAGCCTTTGGCTGGACTGGAGCTGGTGAGACATAACCTTTTGTTATGATCAGAGAATTATAAGTACAATCATAGGGCACCTTTTATCAACATGAATCTGTAATTTATAATTTGACAACTAATAATAATAATAATAATGGTTTGCATTTATATAGCGCTTTTTCGAGACTCTCAAAGCACTTTACTACTCCATTATTCATTCACTCTCACATTCACACACTGGTGGAAGCAAGCTGCCATAGTACCAAGTTAACAGCTTTTTCTCCCTCCTTCCTGGACTGTGATATGTAAGTATTTGTCAAGACGTCACAGACGACTTTCTGTTGAGAGTAAAAATGGAGAAACAAACGGGGAGGAGCTGTGGTTTCATAGGGGGTTTTGTCTCAGTATTTATCATGTAGCTGAGCTCAGTGACTTCCTTCTTTCTCTTGTTGTTGCTTGGCAACTTTATGATGATGAGGGAGCTTGGGGAAGTCACAGCGCCCAGCTAAAAAGCAAATTTCCCTACATTTCTCCTTTTCAGTCATCATAGTACTCCAGTAACATTTTTCCACTCATTGTTTTGGTTCAAATGTAGAGCTTTAGAAATCGTTGGTGTGGTGGAAATTGCCTAACATCCATTATAGAAAGCTTGTGTGCTTTACAAACAGATGATTAATTTACAGCTAACGATTAAAGCGGTCACTTCCTCTAATGGCATTTACTGATTTGAACCTTTTTTCTTAGGAAGAAGAGTGTCCTGGATGCACTGATGGCACCTTTAAAGGGACTCGTTACTTCACCTGCCCACCCAAAAAAGCTCTGTTTGTGAAGCTCAAATGTTGCCGGCCTGACTCCCGCTTCCCCTCCTTGCACCATTCATCCAACCCCATCGAGCGCTGCAACTCTATTGGTAAGTCAGTTGGAGGTTAGATTCAATACGATCTAATATATCTTATCAAGTGATTTCTTCTCAAATCTTTACGGTTACTGCTTGTGACTTTTGCAGCATTTGGGGGTTATCTGAGTGAGGTAGTGCATGAGAACACTCCTCCACGTACAGAGAATGATGCTCTGGATGTCATGGTGGGAAAAAAGAAAGGCATTCAAGGCCACTACAATTCCTGCTACCTGGATTCAACCCTCTTCTGGTCAGTGGTCCTCAACCATCCGAGGAAAATTATTTTTATGTTCATATTTGTTAAACATGCAGATGCACATCAGCCAGTAATGTTAATTTATAATGTAAGCATTTCTGCGCTCTGCTCTGCAGTCTCTTCTCCTTCAGCTCTGTTCTGGACACGGTTCTATTGAGGCCACGATCAAAGACAGATGTGGAGTATTACAGAGAGACCCAGGAGCTGCTACGCACAGAGATAGTCAATCCACTGCGCATGTAAGTATTTGTACTCTGCAGCTGTATAACAGTAACTGCTCATCGTAGGTTTTAGACATGTGGAACTTTCTATTTTTTAGCTGCATTTACATTAGATAGCGGAAATACTTTAAAATATTATGCCTTGCAAAAATAATCACATTAAATTTCACATTTTCATATTACAATCTCAAACCTCAGGTTATTTCTTGGGGATTTCTTGTGAAAGACCATCAGACATTTCTTTTGGAAGAAAAAAGTGGAAATAAAAAAAAAAGATGCATTATTTTGTATGTTTTTACAAATGAACATCTTGAAAGTTGGTTGTACATTTGTATTCAGTCTTCTTCACCCTGATTCACCTAAATAAACAACTACCTTCAGAAAATCTGAAATCCCCTTATTGGTAAATATTCATGGTTTATTTTAATCTCATTATAAGTTGAGCTGATTAATAGATTGTTTGTAAACAAAGAGCATCATAAGGCAAGGCAGGGCAATTTTATTTGTATAGCACCCTTTCAAGAACAAGATAATTCAAGGTGCTTTACGTGATTAGAGGTAAAATAAAAATATCAGTAAAACACAGACAAAGCATATAAAGTAAAAACAGCAAGAAAGCATGAAGCACACACAAAACACATGATACATGAAAACATTCTTCAATGCTGCAGCTGTCTAATTGACTTTTTAGGCAGACCTGTGAGGACACTCTTGCAGTTATCAATCTGACTAAAGATAAATGCATGGATGAGTTTTTTGAGGTCCTGTTGCGATATCAATCCTTTAATCTTAGAAATGTTCTTTAGGTGATAGAAGGGTGTTTGCCTTTATGTGACCCTGCAGGTCACATAAGGAGCTGCTACGCTCCATAAAGACCAAGGAACACTGGAGATAAAGTTGTTCAGAGGCTTCAAATGCAGAAATATGTGTGCCAGAAACTTACCTGCACATCACCCTGAACACATTACCCAACCCTGACTTTCCTCCCTGTTCCTGCTGCAGAAAGGGATTTCAGCTGTTAGGAGCTGATTAAATTATCTGGAGAACTAAATATGGGGTATGCAGGATGAAAATCAGTCAGAAGCTGCAAAAAAACTTAAGACTAGGACCAAAGTTCACCTTTCGGTGGACCAGTGAGCTTGAACTTACAGCCAGTTCTATAATAAAAGGGCCTAAATCTTTGTAACGTCCCTTAAAAGACTCGCAAATGTGAATACAGTGAAAGTTGGTTCTACTAAGCATTAAATAAGTAACACTGTACACAAATGCTCACCACACTTTTAAGATTTTTATTTGTAAAAAATGTTGGAAGCCATATGTAATTTTGTTTCCACCACTTCAAAATTCTTTCATGTGTTATTTCAATAAACTGCAGTGAAGTTTTTGGTTTTAACAGGTGTGAACAATTTCTAAAATGAATATGTTTGCAAGGCAATGTCACATCCCAGTTCATAGGAAAGTGTAATTTATATTTTAGCTATATTGTCAAACCCAAAATGCAATTGTGATGCAAGTTTTACCTTAGCACTGTTGTTGTCATTCTCCAGACATGGGTACGTTTGTGCCACAAAAGTGATGAAGCTCAGGAGGATCCTCGAGAAAGTAGAAGCTGCCTCGGGATTTACTTCTGAAGAAAAAGGTTCTGTTTTCCCCTATGATAATGCCCTGAATTAAAAAAATATAATTCTGATTAACATCTAAAATTGTCCCTATGTGTTGACCATTTTCAGTTTAGACTAAGATTTTTTTTTGGGATAAAGGTTTTTGACATTAATCCAGTTTGCAAAATTGCAAACTTAAATGTGAAAAGTTTGACTCAAAATGCAAAATACTTTTACTTCTCTTATAGCAAACATATTCTGTGTAAACAGTAGATGGCAGCATTGGCACATAGGTTTAATACCAAACCTCAATGAAGCACTTTTTGCTCTGCAGATCCTGAGGAGTTCCTTAATATCCTTTTCCATCACATATTGAGGGTAGACCCACTGCTGAAACTAAGGTAAGGGAAAAGACTATAAAGTCCTTTGAAGTTATATGTAATACTAGAAAGCAAAGAAAGCAAAAGACAATAATGCTGTAATTAATTTAGTTCAATTGAGTTTATTTATATAGTGCCAGTTCACAACATGTCATCTTAAGGCACTTAAAAAAAAAAGTAATTTCAATCCAATCATACATACATTCCAATTAATTCTAGTTATTAAACAATGCATTAAGTCATTATTCAAATTGGTTTAAAAGTTTTCTATCTAAGAAAACCCCAGGAGATTGCATCGGGTCATTGATTAGCAGCATTCACTTATACTGAGCAAACTCCCCTACAGAAAAATCCATCTACAATTAAAATGTTAAATTCCTGTAAAGAATTTGCATATCATGGAGTTATGAACTCACCTACATCACATAACTGAAGACGTTTTTTTTCTCAGCCTTAAATATGTATATTTAAGCCCCTGCCTAATTTTCTATCGTGCTGCTGCATTCAGGGACTGGATAGAGAGAAATAATAGAACAGATGTTCACTTTAGGATAATTTCTTGCTCTACATTTTCAAATATACTTTATTAATCCCATAGACAAATACCTGATTTATGCATTCTATTGTACATGATTTATAAATTCCAGAATAATAAATATTAATAAAAAATGAATGCATTTTAAATGATTTATAAATTCCTGATTAATTTTCTGAAATTTACATTTCACTTCATAACTCATAGATTCATGACAGACTGAATGATTAATTTTAAGGGTTTCGAAATTCAGTTTATTCATATTATGTAATGGCCTACACATTCATGTTGTCCAGCACACATATATTGATACCCTCAACTAAACGTTAAGCCACCAATGGCTAAGGCTAAAGAAGCTGGCTTTTCAAAGTGCTGCAGCTAAGCATATAATACTGGAATGAAAAAGGTACATACACAACAGGGCTGACCACTAATTTGAAATTTTGAATGGTAAAAATAAATGAAAATTTTTTTATTTAAATAAATAAGAAAATGTCAGCATATGAAAATAGTATGTCCATGTATTGTACCATATATACACTCAGTACTTGGCTGGGTCTTCTTTAAAATTGTTGTGATCAGCCTGTGGCACTGCTGAGGTTTTAAGTTTCCATAGACTTTTTTTACGGGTTAGTTGAGAGTTTGCAGGCCAGTTAAGTACAGTGATACCATCTTGATTAAACCAGGAATTGATACCGTTGGCAGTGTGAGCAGGTTGCAAGAAAATTAAATCGGCATCTCCAAATAGCTTGTCAGGAGAGATACGCATTAAGTGTTCTAAAATTTCTGGGTAGATAATAATGGCTTGCATTTATATAGCGCTTTTCAAGACTCTCAAAGCGCTTTACAACTCCATTATTCATTCACTCTCACATTCACACACTGGTGGAAGCAAACTACGATTATAGCCACAGCTGCCCTGGGGCAGACTGACAGAAGCGAGGCTGCCATATTGCGCCATCGGCCCTTCTGGCCAACACCAGTAGGCAAGGTAGGTGAAGTGTCTTGCCCAAGGACACAACGACATGTAGCAGGTGGAAGCTGGAATCGAACCCACAATTGCTGGGTTGCAGGCTGACAACTCTACCAGTGAGCTACAGCCGTCCTAGATGACTATCCTGGCTATGGACGTCATTAAAAGCAGATGGCATGACACAAAAATGACTATAATCTGAAAACAGGACTTAGCCCTGGTAAGATGCTTCTGATGTTGTCTTTGTTCCAGAAGTGGTTTAACACAAGGAATGTGACAGTTGTCCTAAAAATGCCTGTGTGTGGAGGCTCTTAAAACACTTACTCTAGTCCCAATCCACACCTTGTGAATCTCAGCCAGACTGTTGAAAGGACAACCTTTATTCACTGTTCTTCATTACACTTTTTCCTACCACTAAACTTTCCATTAATATTCTTGGACACAGCGCTTTCAACATTCAGCTTCTTTGACCTTGACAAGATGTCAAAGACTGTCTGCTGAACAACTGTCAGGTCAGCAGACTTCCCCATGGTTGTGTAGGCCAAAACACACATCCCTGTTCTTTGAGGTTTTTATAGCACTAGGGGCCTTTATTCAACAGTAGCAAAGGCAGTGAGGAAAGAGGAAGACATTCAGCAAAGTGCCCAGGGCCGGGAATCAAACTGTGGACAACTGTGTTGAGGAAACCTCTGTATGTGGTGCGCCTGCTCTATGGCGCCTCCATTTATCCCTTTGTAATTGGTCTTATGTTGTTTTCCAGTTTTCTAAGGAACTGTTTCTTGTGTTAATTTGCTGCGAGCCACAAACTCCCCCCTAAAAAAAATAAATAAATGCTTCAGGTATATAACTGTGTGTATGCATCTATGTAACATATGAGTTCCACTTTTTCAATTGTATTACTACAAATAAATCCCCTCTTCAATGATATTTAATGTATTGAGATGCACCTGTAAACCTAGAGCCTTTGTGAATTATGTCTGATGTTTCTACCCTTAGAGATTAATATGCAGCAGAAAAAAAAAAACCCTCCCGTGACCTATTGTTTTATCTTCCAGGTCTGCAGGTCAGAAAGTCCAAGACTGTTACTTTTACCAAATCTTTATGGACAAGAAGGACAAGGTTGGAGTTCCAACCATCCAGCAGCTCCTGGAGTGGTCCTTCATAAACAGTGACTTGAAATTTGCAGAGGTAAGTAGTACTTTGTTTTTAGGAATGTTTACATGTCCTAAACAGTGTAAAATCAATCTCAGTGCTTGTTGATTCTAATCTTTTTAAGTTTTTCTTTTCCTCCTCCCCAAGGCTCCCTCTTGCCTTATCATCCAGATGCCACGCTTTGGCAAGGACTTCAAAATGTTCAACAAGATTTTTCCCTCCTTGGAGTTAGACATCACAGACCTTCTTGAAGACAGTGAGTTGTATTTTTCCCCCCACCTGGCTGTAGAGGTGATTCACAGATGTGTGGCATTTGGTATTGAAATTCCTCTGGCCTGTAACTGGAGCTCAGCTGAGATAAAAGAAGCATTTCTTTTCTAGCTTTTCAAGAACAGTTTTTTTAAAATAAAGGTGTGTGCAGGGATGAAGGCTTATGTTCTGCCATTCCTTCAGCTCCCAGGGAATGCCGCATCTGTGGAGGCCTGGCTCTTTACGAATGCAGAGACTGTTATGAGGACGGGGATATCACTGCTGGCAAGATTAAGCAGTTCTGTGAAAAGTGCAATACACAGGTAAACAACACAAAGTAGTGCTGCAACATCAGTTTAAGTCATTGTCATACTTGTCCAGATGGTGGCGCCAAATCCAAAGAAGTCACATTCTCTTGGCTTAGGAGTGTATCCGCAAAGGAGAGATGTTTCCACAGTAGATTGCAATTGGTTTTACCTATCATAATATTCTAGTAGAATATATTACATAAAGGTCTTGATTTCCTTAGATTTGTGTTCTAAATGTTTTCTTAAACAAATCTGGCGTATTTTATTTCTCCTTGATGAACCACATAAATATATTATAATGGCACTGTCTCTCCTCATACTGATTTAGGTTCATCTCCACCCGAGAAGGAAACCCCATCGACACAACAAACTGTCCGTCCCCAAAGAGCTACAGGAAGGCATGGGACGTCAGGGTGGTTTTCCCCGCCAGCGGATGGAGCTGTTTGCTGTGCTGTGCATCGAAACCAGTCACTACGTGGCCTTCGTTAAGTACGGCAGCGCCGATTCTTCCTGGCTCTTTTTTGACAGCATGGCGGACCGTGATGGTGGGTGTGACCGCTACGCAATGCTTTGTTTCTGGTTCAAATTAACCCTGAAGTGAAGTAACTAAAGTAAGATTTAAAGAAGAGTTAAATATTATCCACATGTTGGATATCATCTGAGAACTGGCGTTGCTACATGGTAGTGTCTTTATTTATTTTTTTGACTCAATGAGAAATATGTAAAGGACAAATTAAATAAGGTCCAACAGTATTGGTGAAAAAAACCCCAGAATAAGCTCAAAACAGTCAAAACAATCTTAATAAAATGGTTAAAAATCACACAGAAGTTTAGATTATTATTTACTCTATCATTTTGAGCCTTTCTATCTCCACACTTTTTCTGATTCATACTTTGAAAAATATATTTTAACCTTCCTTATATTTATTTATTTCAGTTATTGAAAGTATTCCATAAATTCACTCCTCTAACATAAACACAGTGCTGTTTCTTTTTTCTTTTTTTACTGCATGACTTTTGAACATAAATTGCCCTCAGGCGTGGTTGGGATGTTTGAAAACCTACCACGTCCTGAAAGTTTAATGTAAATAATTAAAGAAAGGGTTTATCATCTTGGTAACTCTTGCTTTGTGAATGTACTGCTTTATAAATAGATGTCTAAGTTGGTGCGATGCTTTACTGATCTTATTCTTGAAGCATCTCATTTTAACAGTGACTGTTAAACCTCATGTTGCAGGAGGCCAGAATGGTTTCAACATACCGCAGGTGTCTCCCTGTCCTGAAGTGGAAGCCTATTTGAAAATGACCCCAGAGGAACTGCACACCTTGGACCCCAAGAGCATCCAGGGCCAGGCGCGACGTCTGCTCTGCGACGCCTACATGTGCATGTATCAGAGCCCAACCATGAGCCTTTACAAGTAGATTCCTCTCCCTAAAGCCTCCGCCTTTCATCCTCTGCCACTCCATCTCCACTCCTTCAGCCCTGGAGGTTCAGAGAAAGACCAGAACTTTGACGGCTGAACTAATAGAAGAGAAGCTGTTTGCCAGCAGGGGGCGCTGTCTGGTGTAATCCTCTTCCTCAATGCCGGCTCATTTCTGGAAGTTAAGGAGATGGATGAGAGAAGGGAGAAGCCTATTTGCACTGTGCATTAGTTTAAAGTATTGTGTTCCTCATGTAGTCCTATGTAGCTTTCATGTGTCTCACAGCTGAGCATCGGCAGTGGTTAATGAAGCGAAAGTAAGCATTATGAGGATTCACTCCCTGTTGAGGGAGGATGGAGACGATGGGCGCGTTGCGTCGCAGTGGCTGACTAAACATGTGCAACAAAAACAAATCGAGCCTGTGGGAGGACCCTACTCACCTCATTTACCTTAAGAAAAGAGGAGTCCTGCTATTCTTAATCACTGTAATACATGGGAGCTTTCCATATCGCACATTAAGGAAGCAACACAGTTTGGAAAACCTCACCCATCCTCTATGTGCTGTTCTAAAAACCTTGTGCAAAATCTCTTAGTAGCATAGATTTCTCCGGGTAGTAACAGTATAGGTGTCAACTCGGTGTGCAGTCGCATTATCACAATGCTATTCTGCTCTTTGTGAACTGGTGTTCATCCACATCTGTAGAAATGTTCTTCAGTGTATGATTTGCAGAATGAGATGCAGCCTTTGTAAAAGTATCGCCCTTTGCCACAAATTTCAGCACCTTTCTGCCATTTCTAAGTGGACCTATCAGGAAACGCTTACGTTTTTTCTAGTTTTTTTTTTCATGTACTCTCCCATCTGAAGTCACACTGAGTGATAATTTGTTGGTTGGGAGACATCAGAGTTTTGTTACAGAATACGAATTTGCTCCTCTGCTGTAGCTCTAAAGAATGGCCTGCATTGCTAATGCAGAGTAGGTGGCAGATAAATGCATGAAAGGAGACTTGTACAATGGCTTCTATTGTAAAGCTGCTTGGTGGACCGCTCTGTGCATTCATAGGGTCAATGAGGTGAAAAACTGGAGATGTCTGGCTGTTTTTCCTCCAAGTCGAGGGTGTGTGGTGTGAAGAAATGCAGTGTCTTGCTTTGTGTGTTAACGAGGAAGTCTGAATTATGTTTTATGTTTACAAAGCCTTTCTCCACTCTCCTGCCTGTCCCGGCAGGTCTGATTTCCAACAGAAGCAAAGTATTGACTCTTGCTGCCTTTTAATGAAAGTGTGATGTGTGATACTTCCAGCCTGGCCCTAGATAACAAAAAAAGATCTGATCAAATATTATTTATTAAACGCTAATTATAACAAAATTAGAAAAAAAGAAACAGGGTTGATAATGTTGGGTACTCTTTGTCCTCTTTCACTGTATATTTAAGTGAGTGTTTGTACTTTATGTTGTCTTATAGCAACTACTGATTGTTAACAGGGACTCAATTATCAGTTAACAAAGGACGGGAAATGAAGAGGCACAATGGGTGTAACCATGGAACACCATATATCTGTGTATTTAAATAAGACATTTTATTAAAGAAATAAAGCTGATAAACATTGTTTCGATTATGTTCCACATCTACAGAAAACTGAATTTCGGTCCAAAGTGGTCAACTGTTTTTTGCACGTCGCACAGAAATTGGGGAAAAAAATATTTAAACTACAGACATCAGCATTTGATAAATACAGCTGAAACAAGATTTTTACATACACTGAGGCCATGTACACACGTAGCCGTAAAAAAACAACAACAAATATCCTCAACACCTCGTAAAAAAAAAAAGAATTCAAAAATAGGTCGGACATGTGATGTTGGAGCATTTTTGTCGCAGGCAGTGATGTTGCGAAACCTAAAACCCCGGTATTTATATCAACAAGGAAACGCTTAAAACGGAGAATTCTCAAATCTTCACTTTGGTTGGCGTTTTTATAAAGAGTTGTTTTTGATGCTGTAAATCTGCGTTTTTGTGTGGGTAACAGGTCAAATCGTAATAAAATATCATAGTTGTGTGAAATACCCGGGTACGTGTAGACATGAATGAGATGATGTATTTCCTGCTTGAGGTCAGTTTGGATTACAAGAAGTATTTCTGTTTGCTAAATGGCAAAAATAATAAGTGAGCTTTTGTAAACTTTATTTTGGTGTTTTATGTTCTTTTTGGACTAATGGCTTCTTCTTTGCTGAGTGGCATTTCAGCCCATTTTAGGTACCAATACACTCTACCCAGTTTCAGGCAGTCATCTTCACATTTCACTTTTGCTGTTGTGTTGATACACATATTTCACCCCAAAGCATGTTCATCTCTGGCACAGAACCCATTTCTCCCCTGAAATCTCTGGTCACTGAATTTTACCGTTATGTTACTTGTGCATATAATTATTTGAGCCCGTGACCGTGACACCATCTGGCATCTGGAAAGTGTGCCCAAGGAAGAACCAGACATGGAGAGGTCTACAATTATGTTCCCTAATTCTTGGCTGTCATTCAATAAACAGTGTGTTTGAGGTGTTGCCTTAAAAAAACATTCACAGGTGTGCCTTGCAAAGCCATGACATCATCATCAGAGCTTTCCCAAATAGCTTAAAGACAGAGACTCCTTAGTTTATGAAAACCTCTGGGATTGAAGAAAGTAATAAATAATTATCTCTCCTTATTTTTGGCCCTTAGCAAAAAGAAATAATTTGGGTAATTTTAACTGACCTGAAAAATAGGAAAGGCTTAGGAAACTTTACTGTCATACGATGTTTTGTCTTTTTATACTGTATGTAAATATCTGCCTTCAGCTTTATGCATTTAGATATTTTCCTTAACCTAATCCTGTCTCAATCATGGATTTTGCCGTATAACGTCAAAGGGAGGTTGCAAACTGACCGATCTGTTTGGCTCTGTGGTCATGTCCACCGCTGCAGAGATTCTGACAGAAGGAACTTCTTGTGTGAACTTTCACTGTACTACTGGAGCTCATCGCTTATTGGCTCCTTATTCACTGGCAGAAAGCTCTGAGTGGAGGTTGGGTTTTTTGATATTTTTTTAAATGTTACATCTGTACAGTGTAGACATATGTAACGGGTGGAAGCCTAATGTCAGTGATGTTCCTGTAACATAACCAAATAAAGCCCATTTTGCCGGGTACGCTGCATGGACTGCTTTACAGTGTCGGCGACAATTCACCTGCGACAGCTTTGGTATGAAGAAGGGAAGGTTTTGCCTTAAAGTTGTCACTTGAGCAACTTGGGGCTTTTATTGCAGCTGGTTTTATTTAATCAATAAATTGCCAATCATCTGCTAAGTAAATTAAATGCTGTGTCTTAAAAAAATGTTTATTAGCATGGCGAGTACAAGACATAAAATTCCTTGGTGAAATTTATTTGGAAAAGAAACCCTAAGTGGATGAAACAATGGTAATGAATGGAGTTTTCCTATTTTCCCCAGATAAAAATCTGAAAAGTTAGGTGAGGCTTTGCATTTAGCCCCCTTTAATTTGCTTTCAGAAGTCACCAGTGAGTAAATATGTATAATTCCAGCCACTCTGTGAATGGCTGAGAGCTTTCTCAGAGAACGTTTGTGGTCAGTGTCATGAATGCAGCGGGCAATTCGCTGATAACGTTTTTAAAAGAACTTTAAAGCTCTTAAAATTGAACTTTTTGACCTAAATACTAAACGGAACATTCACATCACCCTGAGCATATTATTCCTGCTTAGAAACATTATGGTGGCAGCATCATGCTATGGGCAATGCTTTTGTTCAGCAAAGGCAGGGAAGGTGGATGGAGTTAAATACCTTCACAATCCTGGAAGAAAATCTTATTTGATGCCAAGACTGAAGAATGGTTAATCTTTTCCTTCCATAAACGGCTACAATGTAATGGTTTGGATAGGAGCACTCAGTCAAAGTTAAGACCTAAATCCAATTGACAATCTGAGGCAAGACTTGGAAAAATTGTCACTCAGAGGTACTTTCCATACAGTCTAAATGAGAATGAACAAAGTTGGTCAAATACAAATGCACGCCATGCTTTTCAGGTTTTTATTTGTCAGCAATTTTGAAAACTATACCTATACCTTTTACAGTACTTCCTCTTTTCTATTTGGTATTAATTTCTCTTGGTCTATCATATACAGTCCAAGTATGACTACTTTTCCATGTTAATATTAGGCTTTATTTTCAATATTTATGTGAATCCTTCTAAACATCTTGTACATTTCTATTTCTCCCTGTAGAGATCTTATTCTTTACAAATCGGATTACTATGATAGAGCCCACTTTAGGTCTTTGGATGAAGATCATCCACTGAGCTGTAAACACAATAACAATATGATTACAATCTGTTATTCTAACTGGTGGATAACAAAGATTAGATGTCTGTTTTGCCCACTTGGCGGGCTTCACTCGACTATCTGCCCTGTATGTTCAGATTAAATCTTCATCCAGTGACCCAATTCCCCAGACGGTCTCTGACAAAATGATACCCAGGGATAAATCAGCATGTATTACACACACTCTTCACCTCCCCTCCCTCCCTTCCCTTCCCCTTATGAACCCTTTCCGACACCTTACCCTGTTTAGTTTGGAGTCAAACTTGAAACCAGCTCAGCAAGCGGAGTTCAGAAGTGCCAGATAAGTATTTGTCAACAGAACAGCTGGCGCACAATGCCCTCTTGTAGCTTTATGCCACAGCATATGCCAGCCGCTCGTAGTGTGCGGTAATTTAGCCGGGGCTGGTTTCTACAGGAACAGATGGGCTCGAGTATTGTTATTCTCACTCCAGCTCAGGGTCCCTGGGGGGAATCACTAAATAAAATCAAAGCAGATGGACCTCTCTGGGCTAGGCTGTGTTTATGATAAACAGCCACCACAACCGGTGTCCATCCAGCACCTCAGCTCCGCCCTCCTTACAAACTAACGATGAATGGCAGCGCTGCAGTCTGACCTCACCTGCTCTGAGCTTCGCCCAAACAACCGCAAAACCCAAACATGTAGATTTGAAAGGGGAGGAAATACATTATGATTGTCCATGAACTGAGGAGAGTTCCAGTAATTTCAACAAATCTTTCTTGACCTTAAACTGTAAAATTCTCTCAAAACAGAAACTCTTATTTTGGTGCAGATTTAGAAATGTTCCATGTTATTTCTCACTGACAGAGGACTGTTTTGTTCTCTTCTAACCTAATCTAAAAATTTCATTGCTGCAGCTCTCACTTCCATACCATCAGACACGGGCCTTGGTGGCAGTGTGGTCAAAGCAAACAGCATTTCTTAAGGCTCTCCGCTGTCCCAGGTTGTTATACAGTACATGGGAATGCAGGGCACTTCACACTTAGCATTGAACTCTAAATTTGCTTTCATTCCCATGGGAAAAGACAGCAATAAACAAAGGAATCCTATCAGCACAGGAGGAAGGTAAATGTTTAAGGCCACTCAGACAACAGGAAAGCAGTGATTTCCGGCACTAAAGATGAAAAAGAGTGCAGCATGTTTTTAAGCCAATCAGTCCTAACCCAATATACCACTTTGGTGTTGTTTCAACTCCATCACGGTAACTGGTTTCATTTAGTGTCTTCAAAGGTCATCCTCTGATCAAGTCAAAGTGGTGTAATCAACCTAAATATTTATTGCCAAAAGTATTAACTCTGCACTCACTTGGTCACTTCAAGCTGTCTAAAAATCTGAGCTTTAGATGTTTTTCTTTCCCTTCAGGCCTCAGAGGACAGTTATTTTTCATCATTATCCTGATCGGTTTCTTTTCCACAGACACATGCCTCCTCCAAAATTACGCCCAGACATTAGGCAGATCTATCCATTTGATTCATCAGCAGAAGGACCCCGCCGCCTCTGGCTTTGGTGTTGTCAGGACACAAAATGAGCATTTCTGTCACCACTTGTTCTTACCTGTCTTCTGGAGGGTTTTATCAGTTCTACATATGAAAAAGATTGTGTTAATAATCGCCTTTGTATCTGATTTTTTGTTTGAGTAAAATTGCAATGAATCTTGCATCTTCAGTATTTCTCTAAAAAGTAAAAATAGGATTAAATGAGTTTTCATGCAAGCAAAAATAATGAGTCAGACAGTCAAAAAAATTGTGGAAATCCTCATTATGTAATACAGAAGTGCAAAGTTAAAACACAACTAATGAACCTCTTTGATGCACTTACCAATATTAACAAGATATCATTTCAAATAAATGTGAGCTTTGCATTAACAGGATCTTACTCTGAAAAACTTAGATCATTGTAACCTTTGATGAGTATGTTTATTTAGTAAATCTTGTTAAGATGTTTTTTCTAAAATCACAAATACCACACTAGGGACAAAAAAAATGTAACAAGTATATTTTTGTTTATCCTCATTAGGTCAGTTTATTATTAGAATGCCTTGTAAACCTTTAACAGAAGTGGGACCAAGTAAGTCTCAAGTCTTCGTACTCAAGTCCCGAATTAAGTCTAAAGTAAATATAGGCAAGTCAGAGTCAAGACAGGCAAGTCTCAAGTCAAGTCCTTAGTCTGAAACTTCAAATTTCAAGTCATTTCGAGTCTTTAAAAAAACAATGCAATGTTCAATGTAAATCACAGACCATGTGTTCTTTTTAAAATTGGTATTTTTTTGAAAATCTGGTTAATTTGATCTGCTGTGCTGCAGCTCTCACACACATACATGCAGAGAGACAGTCTGCGTTTGTTGGTACCGAATGAGTGAAATTACTTACAAATGTGCAATTTTGAAATAATAGGTGTTTTCAACTTTAGGTATCGGGTAAAATATAAAGTTTTTCAAGTAAACAGGTTCAAGTCTAAGGCAGGTCCCAAGTCATTGGTGTAAAAGTTAAATTCAAATCACAAGTCTTTGAATATTTTTTCAAGTCAAGTCTGAAGCCACAAAATGAATGACTCAAGTCCAAATCTTGTGACTCGAGTCCACACCTCTGACCTTTAATTAGTAATCCATGACTTCCTACCTGTTTTAGGTATACAGAGCCCTGCAGTCTTCATATTCCTTGAACCCATTTTGTCACATTAGAACCTCAAACCTCTCTTCATTTTACAGAGCTTTTTTTGTGAGAGACCAATACAAAGTAGCATATAATTAAGTGTGTGGAAAATTCAAATTTGTTTTCCACGTAATTTATACATTAAACCAACAGGTCTTTGTAAAAGAGAGACAAGAGGAACTACTTTGTGGAAAGGCAATCCTTAAAACAGGTGAACTTATATTCTGTTCAGATGAGAGCAAAATGTGTGGCACAAAAAACTAACAATCTTTACACACAACTGAACACAGCTTGGTCAGAAGAAAGCAAAACTAAAGGATCATTATTTTTGTGTGTGTATTATTTTAAGAGGTTTTTGTTGATTCTGTTTAGTTTGCTTTATAGTAGATCTCTGTTCATGTGTGTATCCAACTCCCCAACATCACCGGAGAGGAAAAAAGAAACTTTTTTTTTTTTTGATTCGCAGTATATAACTTAAATTTTTGTTTTTGCCAAAACAAAGAAAATATTAAAACAAACAAGTGACCCTTTTACTGTTTTTTATGGTTTGTACCTGACTACTCTGGGAACTTAGTGCTCATCTAAGTAAAACATAAGTTATTCTTCTGCATTTTCAGAAAGGACCTGTATACTTGGATAAAGAATTAATTGCCCCTAAAGCAACAGCTACCAGATGTTGTTGCTCCTGAGAGCCAGGTGTGGATAAATTGCATATGCAGAATGTGTGTAAAATATTTAAAGTCGTATCTTTCACTTAAGGTGGGAAGTGTTTTTATTGCCCATCACTGCTTTGAGTACTATGAGTGGAGAGGCCGGCAGCCCCCCCTTTGGGGCGTGCAGCAGTGGTGCTCAGCACCTGTGGTGTTAAGAATATGGATAGTGAGGCTGACAGTGAGACTTGGCAAGAAGCTGTGTTGCAGTGGGGTTGGTGTATGTGTGGGGTGTTGGGCTGGGGGTCCCTCCACCTGCTCACCTACTAATTCCCGCCTGGCTGGCACCTTTTACACTGCATTATTTACAGGTGAGGACGGAAGCTTCTGTCTTCTTTAAATATGAATGGTTCTGTCTGTCTGTCTGTACAGGATCTGACTATTAGAAAGTGAAAACCTTCATGTCTTACTAACGGGTCCAAAACAAAGGATTTACAATGCTTTGCATGAAGTATTCATACCAAGTGAACTTCATCACATTTTATTACATTACAACCAGAATCTTACATGTAATTTACCTGGACTTTATGTGATAAACAACCACAAAGTAGAGCATAATTGTTAAGTGGAGGAAATAGGATTCCAACTTTTTCTGGAGCTAGTTTTTTGGGGAATGTGTCTGCATCTAGAAACACAAAAGTTTGTCTATTCTTCTTTTCAAATTGCAGTAAGAGCATATGTGGAAATCAATTGTAATGTCTAGCCACACGTTTTCAATAGAATAAAGATGTGGACATTAACTGGGCCATTGAAATAATTTGAACTAAAGCATTCCATTGTAGTTCTGGCTAAATGCTTTGAGTCAGTATCCAGTGAAAAGGTTAACATCCACCCTATGCTCAACTATTTTGCAGCATCTTAGAGGTTGTTTTTTATTTAAATTTTTTTTTCATTTACAAGTAAGGCAAACATGTAATTTAGCTCAAGTAACATTCAATTCATTCCTCTTCTTCTGCTTCCTCGTTAAATACTAATTGACTCCCTATGAGGTTGATTTAACTGTGAAAATTACTCCAAATTATTATTATTTTATTCAACAGATGTCAGTTTAGCCTGATGGTGAAATGTTAGTATCTGTTTTATCCGAGTATGAGACTGCAATAAAAAATTAATAAAAATAAATAATAATAATAATAATTAATAATAATAATAATAATAATAATAATAATAATAATAATAATAATAATAATAATAATAATAATAATAATAATAATAATCTGGATTAAAGAATTAATCTGATTAAAGAATTGTTTAGGAAAGGTATGTATATCAGAGGCGTTGGTCGGATTCAGAAATATTTGGGGCTTAGACAAAACCAGATGTAGTTGAATTTTCCCACAATAGCATACATTTTAAGAAAGCCTAATAATTGAATTATTTAGGACTAGTGTACCAGTGTTTTTAATGTGTATTACAGAAAATAAGTTTAGTGTCCTTTTACTTGGGTATTTTTATCATGTTGATCTTAAAGGTCTCGTTCACTGAGAATCGTGAGTAATAATGAGTTAGACTCGTGATCCTGACGTGTCCCCCACCCACTCTTCTGACAAACTGCAACCTCCTGAAACAGGAGCACCAGAGCATTTATTCCACGTAAAACGGCTCACAAGGCATTCATTCATACTGGAGACCACAGCAAATAGATTAAAAAAACAAGTGAATGAGACCTTTAATCAGAGTTTTAACTTATCTTCGATAGAGGTTGTTCCTGTGCTGTGTTCCATTTATCTTGGAAATCACTTGGAAGTCAGAGCTGGGAAGGACCTCACAGCTGAGTTGAGTGCATTCCAGTTCCCAGTGGAAAAACAGTGGGATTTGGTATTCGTCTTGGTTCTAACCACTGTTAGTAGTACAAGCTGACAGCAGTCACTCATTTTATGTGCTGAAACACTAAAGTAACATGTACACTTATAGATATTGTACAACACAAGGTACTCCTCTGGTTTTAAAGAGGTATATATGGCGTTAGATTACTCTCTTTAACATGAGTGGGCAATTCAAAACCAAACAAGCATAAAAACAGGTTGGGGAGAAAGTAAAATTGTGGAAAGTACAACTGTTCTGATGGGTGCAATAATTTTCAAACAGGGCGCATACAATTAAATTTTTTCCCCTCACGTTTCCAATTTTTTTGCCACTTTTGCAAAACTCTTTTTTTTTTTCTTCCTACACTTACTTATCAGATGTGCGCCCTCTCGCTTCTCAGGGCCGCGCTCTCTCTTCCAGATTTCTCAGGGAGAGATTTCAGAAATCCAGACTAGACTAGACGATGCACGATTTTACTTCCTGTGAATAAATTACATCTACCTTGTTGTTTTGGTTACAGAACATTCAGATCGCTACAGATCACTCCAAAAAGAATGAGATCCTGGAGATCCTGGAAACAATGTGTCCTAACTGAGTTTATCCAAATTAGAAAATATTTAATTACAGGACTGTAAATTTAAGTGTTGGACTGATGCAATCACGCCTTATTTTAGGATGATCATATTTTGATTTCCGAGAAAATAAAAGCATACTTGGTTCAGTCCTGAAACACTTCTGTCATACTCTGTTTACTTAAAGAAGACTTGTTTTTAAACATATTTCAAGTGAAAAAAATGTCATTGTCATCACTTGCCCTATTAGAAAGTTCTTGTGCCCATGATAACAGTTTTACTATCCACAATATCATTTTACCCTCTCCTCAACCTGTTTTTACGCATTTTGTTATGAATTGCGCCCTCATATTAAAGAAAGTAACCTGACACCATACAAACAAACCATAAGAAGGGCTAATAAATAGTTAATACAGGCAATTTTCCCTACATTCTGCATACGTGGCAGCCATACTGGATACTTGGGATCCCTTGACAAGCTCCGACTTTTGCTGTCCGAAGTTTGACTTGAGGTTGCATTTTTGTTGTCTTTCCAGCTGGGAACAAGGAAACTCCGACTGAGTATGAAGAGAACACATAATTAAGCTAAGAGACAGTATGTTTCCTCATTACCCAGCCAACTTTTTATTGTGTACATTTGTTGTTAAAACAAAACACACCACTGGTTAGTCTCTTAAGAGTAGAACAGAACTTTATTTCAATCAGCACCGCTGAGTAGCTCCATATAGAATGCAACGGATGTTACTATACAGAGAGTTTAAAGACAACAAATGTGAAACAATTTGGTAGAGAATGTGTCCCTTTGACACACTTTATATCACACATTCTAAACAGTAAATTTCTTTCTTTTTTTATTTTTAGAAATTATACGTTCTTATCCACTTTATTAAGACAGAAATGGTCATCCATGCTAAATTGAATGAAATGAACTATGTCCTGCCCTCCTTATCAATGACCTTTTCTAATCTCCCTTCGTTTACTCTTAGAAAATTAGGCAACAGTGGCAGATCAGGCAAATTTGATCAAAGAGACATTTGATTATCAAATGTGGTCACATGTGGATCAAAGGACAATTGAATTATTGTATTGTTCCGAGGGTATCTTATTACTCTCAACAATGGAAGATTCCTTTTTTCTCACTTTAAGAGCAACTTTATTGCCAGTGATTAAAAGAACTACACATTTTTTACAGAATTTAGTTTAACCTCCAGGTTGTTTGAACATATTAAAAAAATAAAAATCGTTAACACAGGCTACCTATTTCCATGCAACTGTATGTTATAAAATTTGATATCTTTTTATGATGAGTTCCAGTCGGCATAGACCGTCTGTCTTGCCCAAGAAAACGACTGCCTGCTGGATGGATGAGGTGCTCCCTGTACAGATAAATGCATAAACACTCCTTGTACCCAAACAAAGGCATCAAGCAGGCATTTCATTAGACCATTGTGTGATATGGCAGGCCGCTGCTGTGAATGTATTTATTAGTTTGCGATACATGCCTTTTCCTGTTGTTCCCGGGGCAGTGGATAATGCTGGTTTTGTTCATGGCCCAGTGTGAGCGGCGCCTCAGCTGCCAGCTGTCAGGGGCGATACCGTCTCATTTGGATTCCCAGCCTGCTCGCTGAATGGCTAATTAGATTTGCCATTTTCAATCCACTGATTGCTATACATAATAGGACAAAGGAGCTGACAGCATGTAGCATTCAGATTCAACTGTAACAATTAATAACTGCAGTAATTAACATGTGTGTTGGACACCATTGATTA
Source organism: Valencia hispanica (assembly GCA_963556495.2). Taxonomy (NCBI): domain Eukaryota; kingdom Metazoa; phylum Chordata; class Actinopteri; order Cyprinodontiformes; family Valenciidae; genus Valencia; species Valencia hispanica. Next base: position 46,305,594 of record OY747701.1, read on the forward strand.
TGACATTACCTGCAGTAAGGATGGCCCCGGCCCCTGCTGTTTTATTACAAAGCACAGATATAGATTGTTATTAATAAACTGCTCTCTGCAGCTCAGATAAGGTTATTAATTACACAAATTAGCTAGAGCAGGGGTAATCAAGTTAAAGCGGTTTCATTCCCAATAATTGATCTAATTTTTACTGACCACTCCTGCTCTACGGTGTCACACAGACCCACGTGAAGAGAAATCGCCTCATTAACAAAAGTTTAATCCTAATCATAGTTCTTGGTCTGCCAGGCTTTAAGGTCATATCTGAATGTCAGAACCATTTGAAATTGATTGCTGCTAAATTGAATCAATGTCATGTTTGGAGAAAACAATAACCCTTAATGGATGAGGCAGGCTTGTGCAAAACAAACAGGGTTGCTACGAGGTGTGGACATGTACGCAAAGGGAGTTTGGGTTGGTTCTGCCACTTTCATAATTCATTACATCCATTGTTAGAGAATTGTCAGGATTGTGAGCAATTAGTAGCAGCTGCAGGGACCTGTTGGTGTCGATACAGAAAGGGGAAACAGACAGGGATCAAAGATAGATAATGGTACTGACTGCTCCAGCTGATAAACTTAGGGCTCACACTTTTTTATGTAGTTTGTTTTCCGTCTAGCTTTGGTACCATGCCTTTGACATCAGTTTTTCCCCTCTAAAGCGCAATGTTTTAGGAGCACTAAATAGATCCTGTACTTTAGCCAAACCTTGTGGTTACTCTCCCAGAAATTTTAACAGAACATACCAAGCACTTTCCTAGAGCTTACCATGTAGCTACCTGGGAACTCACATGAAACGTACCTGTTACTTTCCAGAACTTACACGGTTCTTTTACTCTAAATGCTAAGAAATTTGCCAAGTACTTTCCCTGAACTTACTATATTCTTTATCAGAACTTTCATTAACTTTAAATAGAAAATGCTTAGAATTTTCATGAAACTTGTTGGTTACTTGGATTTATAAAACTGTGCTTTCATGGGACTTAAAAGGTTCTTTTACTGAACTTACTGCTTATTTTCTTGCAATTAGCACAATGCTACTGCCATGGGTTTGAGCTCCTACTTTAACTTCTCAATGGTCAAATTACATCTGCGCACAAAGGCCACATTTCATTGATAGAATCTCCATGCTCCACACAGGATCCTGACATAACTGGAAATTTTAAAGCAGTGTCATTTATTTGCTGTCATCTCTCTGGTTTGATAAACATCTATAAAAGTTTTAAACCTTACAAGAAATAAGAAACAGAAAATGAAGCTGAAAAAAATCAAAGCAGAGTATACTCATAAGATATAGCTTTGAAAAAAGAAAAATCAGAGCAAAAGTTGATGCATATAAGAGGCTTAATTCTGCCACAAGTGGCAGCCAAAAACGGTATTTTTTTATCTGTAAAATCCGTACTCTGTAGTTTAGTAAACACTTTTCCCTTCCTTTTTCAAAGACTTCTTTAGATTAATGTTTTAAAAGAGGTAGGCCAAACAAAGAGCACCACAACATGTACAGTACATGTCCAATGTGCTGAGTGCACTTCTTAGCATGGTGTATCTGTAGCCTACCTTCTGCTTCAGATGGCCTCTTTTACTTTTAACTTAGAAGTCAAACCCTGGTCAAACTCAATTCAAACCCCGCAAGGTAGTAATTTTGAAATAGTTCTGTTGCCGCAGAAGCTCACCTACAGTGGGGGGACATAGAATGAAATGTTGCTTTGGCTTCCTTCTGAGCACATGAAATATACACATGCCTGTGAGTATTTAAATACATTGTTGATTTTATGCAAAGCTTGTGCATATTAGCTTAAGTGTTTTTACAACACTAATGCCAATCATTCTCTTTCCATTTTCATTTTAGGCCATTTATAGCAATACTTTAAACATGCTAACTATAGTTAAACAGTATAATAGAACATTGTTCTATGATGTCAATTTTGCTCTTTCTTTGTGATGCCACAGATCTAATGTGTTTTAAAGGGAGTAAGCAGGCATTTTCTTTTCATTGGAATAATGTTTCTCTACCAGCAAAACTCATAACAACATTGGTTGTATGTGTTATATGATTAGTTGATTATATTTTTGTATTTTGTTAAGAGTTGTATTATGAATGGTGAGAATAACTAATATTCTGAATCATTAATAAACTTTAATGCTGTATCAGGCATAATGCTGCTATGGGCTTAAATTAGATTTCAGTAGAATTTCTTTCTAAACCTGAATGTTGTAATTGGTAAACCTAAGCAGGACATTGATTGTCACCTAGTCTTATGTATCTACTTTTTATAGTGCTGAATCCAAGGAAGTAGGTAAAACACTAAGTCAAACTGAAAGAACAAATAGATTCTCCATGGCAATGAAATAATTTTAGATTTATACCATTAATTAGATAGAAATTCAATCATAGATATATGATTTTAACAAAGAAGGTTATGCATTTGGTTGTTTATTTAAAAGCACATTTAAAAATTCTGATAGCAAAACCAATGCTTAGATGACATTGTAAGAGATCCAATATGATGTGATGAAAAATATTTTACTGGCGTTACTGCCTTGAAGTTTGTGTAAAACTCAAGATTTGCCAGCCAAAGAGAATATTTCTTTTAACTTTAAAAAATATTAAGACATATTGGTAAATTACCATTTTCAGTTTTTTAGACTGACTCAAAATGTGATGTAGATCAAAAAGTCCAACTCCAGACCCCTATTCACATTGGCAGTACCTCTTTGTAACAAAACAAAAACCACACACCAGATTTCTTTCCACCCCACCACCTGGCAAAACAGCAGCCATTTCCATCATCCGGAGCGTGTGAAAATTCACACTCATTTTTCACAACACATTCTTTAATATGTGCTGCTCTTTTTTTCTCTCTTCTGCTTCCTTTCTCCTCCTGCATATGAAATCCTTCCATTCTTCGCTGCCAGCACCCAAAAGATGCATCCAATCATCTCCAAGTGATGGCAGTTACAATTTTCTGTGAACAATTTGCTCCCTTAAGAGGAAAATTGCTTTCAAGATAAGCTCCCTTTGAAAGACAACAACAATAAAAAGATACAACTGTAATACCGCTGTCTCTGTCAGCACTTGTCTGGGACAGCTTCAACGGGAACGTATGACTGGGGGATGAGGTGCTTACAAGTCAGCCTTGTAATATCAGCATCTGTGCGAAGCAGTGTTGGCAAATGAATCCCACTTTGAACATAACAGCTTGGCATCACATGAAAATGACTGCCATGAGCAGCGGCTGTCAGATATGCTCCTGCCGTGGCGCAGGGGAATTGTCATTTATTATATGTTGTGCCTGCCTCTGTCAACTCGCGTTGAGTGCGTGTATTGATTTGCAAGAGCAGAAGGGTGCAGAGGTCACTTTGATCAACACTCTGCAACACACAGGAATCACACAGAGCTGACATTCCATTATCTGAGACAAAAGGGATCCAAAGCAAAGAATATGTTAAGGAACAGTGGACTTCAATACAGCAATATGACTATAATTAACAGAGAAATGGACTGCTTGTGTTGATGCTACCTGCTCCTCGACACAATTGGGATGTCTCTTTGATATTACACGCTCAACCTTCTGGATCAGCAAGTCTTCTGTTGGCCCCGTTACTTAGTCAAATTGAATAAGCTTCTTTTTCGCACTTTAAGATCACTAGATACACCAAAGAGGAAAGTGACTGAAGGCATTTGTGTAAAAATAATGTTCATATATTAACATGTTTACTGACATGGTAAGGTGTTTATGCTGATGCTGGGTTACAATGACTGAGAGCACAATGTTACACTGGAACAAGTCGAGTCTCAAGGGTTTTAAGGGCAGGTCCAAGGAAACTCCCAAATCTTTGTGGGGTAAGTCAAAAATAACATCTCTAAAGGTCAAGTCTAATTTATATCTCAACTCTTTGAGGGGCAAGTCCAAGTCAAGTCTCAAGTCCCTGAGAGGCAAATCTAAGTCCTGTTTCAAGTCCTTGAGGGGCAGATCTAAGTCACTTCTCAAGTGTTTGTGGAGGAAATCCAAGTGAAGTCTCATGTCCTTCAGGGGCAAGTCAATGTCAACTTTCAAACCTGTTATCATTCTCACTGGGTGCCTGCCATCTTGTTTGCTTATAATACTGCACTACTGTAGGTTAGGATTTCAAATCACATACTGTCATATTATTCGCAACAAATTAAAATATATAATAATTTAACACTTATTTCAGTGTAAAAAGTTACTATGAACTGTAGTCTATTTGGAATACTGCTCAATGAATAAAACAGAAGGTTCTTTTTATTACCGAAGAGCATTTGTGATAACTCCCTGTGTTAAATCTGCCTACTGCTTTAAAATATACAAGCTTATTTGTGCACTGCGGGGCGCTGGGGTCGGGCGTTTGCCCGGGTTCGGTCGGACCTGCGGGTGGACTGGCCGGGTAGTGGACGTGCAGGGCAGGTGGGTGGAGCGCTTGGTTTGGTCGCCTGCCGGGCCATTGAGCAGCAGTGGTCGCTCCACAAGGGAATGGGGCTGGTGGATGTCGGCCGCCCGGTTCATCGGTTTGCTCCTGGTCTGGGCAGGTACATCGCCGGGGTTTGGGCTGCGGGGGCCTCTGATGCGCAGGTGGCGTTGGGGGCCTCCTTTGCTGGCGGGGAGGCTATTGCTAACTAGCGACAGGTGCTCTCACCCTACGAGGGGACTTGGACAGGGGGGAAGGGTTTTGCTGGGGGGGGGGCGAACTCAACTTGGGTGTCTAGTGTCTTTTGTGTTCTGATAGTAGAGCGAATGTCAGGGTGGGTTTAGTTCTCCTTCTGGGATGGGGCTGGGGGGACTGCCTTGGGGTCCATGGGGCTTGGTGGTGCTATGGCCGTGGGCCCCGGGTTGAACGTGCCATGGCCTTCCTCCCCTGGTGGATCCCGGTGAACAGCGGTGCCTATTGGGGACAGTGGGGGAGCTGGCTCCCTGGGAAGACATTTTATCTCCCAGTCCTTCCCTCCCCATCCCCGAACACCTCTGTCCACCCGCTCCATCACTTTACCACTCATATAGGGTCTTGGGGCATGGGCACATCACTGGGGTGCGAGGGGGTTTCCCTCTTCGCTATCCCGTGGCGTCCTGGGTCCCAATTTTAATATACAACTGTATGTCTTTGTCTGCCTGTCAGGTTGGGTCTTGGGCTGCCCTCGCGCCTGGCGCACCTCAGCCCTTACATTTTATGGGGGGCCTATTTCCCTTCCGTCACTCCTTGCCGGTGACGGATGCCCCTGCCTACTGGTGCGTCGGTGGTCAATCCGGTTCCGACCTGGTGCGTGCCTGGCTGGGCCTGGGGGGGGGCGGTGTGTCATTCGGCCGATGCGCTGGCCCGTTATCTTCCCTTGGTTGGTTGGGGCACCTCTTTTAGGGGTGTCAGGTTTGGGATTGTTGGGTGGTACCTGTCCGGTGGCTCGGCGGGATACGGATCCGGCATCTCTGCTTGTTCGATCACCTGTTCTGTGCGTACCGTGTATGGTCGGTCCAATGGTGGGTTGGACCGGCCCTGGCTTTTGTTGGATGCCTGGTCTCGGCGCTCTGCGTTGCGCGGGATCAGGACTCAGGAGCTGGTACAACTTGGTGTCCAGGTGCTGGCTGAGCTTGGCCTGGGGATGCTGTCCATCCGCTGCGGCTATCTGTTTCCATGGGATGTTGGCGGTGGGGATTGGCCCAGGGTGGTGGTGGCGCTTGGCAGCCGGCCGCGGCCCCTGCGGTGCCGGGGGCCCCTCGTTGGCCGGTCCCTTGTCGGGTTCCTGTTGGGGGGTGGGGCGCCCCTGGGCCCCGGCTCTCCCGGTCCATGGACCGGCCCGCCCTGGCGCGGCTGGTTGCCGGCGGGGCCCGTGGGCTCGTCACTGCTGCCCCCCGGGCCCCTGCATAGTAGCCGCTGGACGTTCTTGGGGATGCGGTCGGCCCCGCCCGGGTCCGCCTGGGGCTCTGGGGGTCCTTTGGACGTTTTGGCTTGAGTTTGGATCTTCTTCATGTCTGCATCGATTCCTGGGAGACGGATTGATGCCTGCTCACACCAGCTGTCGAACACTCTTATGGAGAAACCTTATTTGCACCAGCATGCTCACACACACACATAGATGTGGGGTCTCTGGTGTTTACAGATATATTCTTGGGCTGAGGTTATCATTACTAGAGCTTGATTAATCGGTACCATGAGTTTTTCTGTGACATTGTTGTTATATTTTTATATCCATTTTTGTGTGATGTGGTTGTGTAGTTCTTAGTTCACGATGTTTGGTTTGTTTTGTCGATGTTCCTTTCTTGTGTTTTGTTTTGTTTTTTCCCCTCTCTCTGCCGTCCTGTGGGTATGGAGGCAGACTTCAATGTTTTCCTGTGTTCTCTTTATTCCTTTTCCTCTCTTGTATTTTCAACTCACCCTCTCTCATGACTTTTTGTTTCCTACCTCTCTTCTTCATCTTCTTTCTTTCTTCCCCTTAATTTTCCGTCTCCGTGTCCATAATATCAGGAATTAAAACCCCCAGCAATTCATAATAAAGATTTTTCACACATATATCAAGTGGAGGACTATAGCAAAAGCTGTACTGCTCCGCTTGTGAAAGTAAATCTGTTGGGCTTCTACTTGGTACTCAGACACCAATTCTGAGCTCCACACTGCCAAACAGGACACGTAAATAAAATAAAATAAAATAAAATAAAATAAAATAAAATAAAATAAAATAAAATAAAATATATATATATATATATATATATATATATATATATATATATATATAGAAGCTTATTAGGAAACCATGTACTTGTCAAATCTAAAAATTAAATGTGTTTCAATCACTTGTAGCATGTAGTGATTACTCTTCTGCCCTTTGACCTCTAAAGCTGATAAATCAAACTCAGAACACAGAATATATATTAGTTGTCAGAGCAGCGTTCTATGACAAACATGCTTGGTTTTCATCTCTGATTACACGAGATATGTGTTTTACTCGAGACTAAACACCAAGTAAACCAAGTCTAAGTCAATTTGGGGGACTCTTTCATAGGAAAATGGCCTTTCTGAACTGTCAGAAACAATATGCGTTCCTTTATTAACAAGTCATTGGCAATAATTAGGAAGATGATTGCTCTTTGATTGCACTGGTACACATGTAAAGTGTCCCATTGCTTTTCTTTGAGCCTGTTTGACTGGCGTTGTTGCATGGGCAGGCCTTGTTGTTGTCTTTTCCTGCCTGTCAAAGTCATGAGAGGTTCACTTTATCGTCTTGGGTTTTTACAGAGTCTAACTTTCCATTCCTGGTTTGGGGGTACAATCTGGAAGGTGGTCTAATGCTTAGTGGGAAAGAACTGCATTCTGTCAGTATGCAACTTTAAACTGTAAGTGGAGCGAATGCTTTGCTATTGATGCTATTACAACAATATGACATGGCACAGAAAGCACCGCTTAAAATATGTTTTATCACTCAAGGGACTCTTTCAAAGGAAAATGGCCTTTCTGAACTGAGCAACAAAATGCTTTTCTTTATTAACAAGTCATTGTCAATAGTTAGGGAGATGATTGCAGGTGTAGGTGTTCGCTTTGATTGCACTGGTACACATGAAAAGTGTCTCATTGCTCTTCTTTGAGCCTCCTTGACTGGCGTTATTGCATGGGCAGGCCTTGCTGCTGTCTTTTCCTGCCTGTCAAAGTCATGAGAGGATCACTTTATCATCGTTTGTCTGCCATGTCTGACACTATTGAGTAGGAGGGAGCCCTTAGGGAAATGGACAAGAATGCTGTATTTGCTGTATGCTCTTTCTCTATTTTAACTTAGTTGCTAGCTTGGCTTCATCAGGGTTGTTGTTTCATTCTGTCAAATTGCTTGGTAAGGCTAGCGCAATAACCAGCCAGACTATCCTAATGTGGTATTACTCAATATGATAGCTTGTCAAATCCACAGTGGCACAAAGCTGCTCTGTGAGGCTTTGCTGTGTTTACAGCCAAAGGATTTTCACCGCTTTGCCATGACACACAGAATAGCGATTTTTCTTTTAGTTGTTGCAATTTTTCACCTACTCCACTCAAAGTCTAAACTATCTACTGCTTTAAAAAGAAAGGTATGGATGTAGCTGTATGATTTATGGCAATAATATGAACTGCACATTTTATCTTTATACAACAAATGTGAAATGTTGCCATCCTCTTTTTGAACTTTTATTAACGTTTTCTTGCATTGGTCCAAAATGTCTACAAACCAGAGGTCTTTACTAAAGTCTTTACCAGACACCCTCAACTTCAGTTTCCAATCAAAAGAATATAATTTACTCTTGATTAGCTAAGCTTTTTATCAAACTCATGCTTACATCCCACACAACTAAAATCAAATCTCATGTATTTCATCTTTTCTATATTTTCATCTCATTTTCACTTGTTGGCAAATGCAGCTATCATTTTCTTTATAGTTCTAGTGATTCTGTATCAAATTTTATTTTTTTATCAAGAAAAATCCATCATGAAACTTCTTATCAGCAAAAATTAACTGATCATGATTCTTTTGGGCTGACACAAATTTCCATTTTGTTTCAGGTCTGACCAACGGGGTTAAATTGTGATTGAATACAATTTTTCTATTCACTGTAAAACATTAAAAAGAAAATATTTTTTTAGTATTGGTATTTATCTAAAGATCACACATCAGAGCAGATAAAAAAAACATGTGGTATTTACAAACCTTGTGCAAAAAAGTCACTGATTAAATTGCATTAAAAGTTGTGCTCACTAACTTGATAGTTGTCTCCCTGCTTGTGTCAAGATTGTGAAGAACATATTTGAGTTTTTGTATTTTAATAAAATTCCATTTTGGGTTTGTTGAGTAGTTTGGAAAATGTTGTCTTGTAGTATGGGCCAAAAATCAGGTGACTGTGGCTCAGTGGTAGAGTAGTCATCCTGCAACTGTAAGGTTGTGGTTTCAATTCTTGCTTCCTTTTTTCACATGTCTCTGGGCAAGGCACTTAACCCCAAGTTGCCTGCCTATTTGTGTATCTGTGTATGAATGTGGCTGTAGGGTAAAACACTTTGAGCAGTCAGTATGACTGTAAGGGTTTTTTCTCACTGTTCACCTTGGTTTGTCATCCTGCCTTGGTTTAGTTTAGTTTCTGTATGTCATCATCTATGTTCATTGTTGAATCTAACAATAGCCAATACCTGCATGACTTAATTTGCTACGCCACCTTCACATCGCAACTCTAGTCTTGTACACAATTTTTATTTGCTTTAAAACCCTGATAGTTTTTTTTTCCTAGATTTGTGCCATATGAATACAACACATCACTAATGGTTCATTAGGGAAAAATTATCATGCTAAAACACAAAGTAATTTAACCCAGCAGCCATGAAAGTGTTACAGTTTTCCAGTTTAATATGCACAAGTAAAACTATAAAGATCGTAGAATAGTGCTGCTGTCCAATGTAAGGATTTGAAGGTTTCTTCCTGTTACTAACAGTAACAAACATTTTTGACTGAAACAGATCAGTTTTCATGACTCAGGTAAACTTCAGTCCGTTCTGAAAAGATTGTGGAGATTTAACATTTTAAACTCAGTGGGCAACGCAGATCTTTACTTGACAATACAGATGATTCAGTGTCAGTTAACACACGTCTCACTGGCAATAGGCCAGCATACCAGCTGCAGATTAAATCATCATTAGGAAAAATGTCTTTCAAAAAATTTATTATTTCCAAAGGCATGTCTAAAAAAATAGAGAAGCTGAAAGAAATTAGCAGTAGAGCAAATTTGAGTTCTATGGAAAACAAAGCAATTTAAAGAAAGGCACCAGAGTGAGACCGGACAGAGCAGGTGTGACGATGAAGATAAAGCTTAATGATACTATATAATGGTACAGCCAGATCCCAGTTATCAGAAGTTTGACTGGAGAAGCGTTTGCATGCATCTGTCCTAGCACAGATGCATCATATATTACACACTACTCTGGGCCAATACACAATGCAAAATTGATTAATATTTGCTTTCAAAATGACATGGCTTGATGCATGGGGGCTTTCCACATGGAAATGAACACTTTAAAGGAGATGAATGGCCTCAACAAGGGATTGTAAAGTTCAAGCAGCAGATTTGCATATTTATATTACACGTTACTGATAATAAGCAAGGTAGAAGGAGGTAAGTGCAATTCGTTTGTCAATGTACAATTCTTACATTAGAAAAATAGGTCTTATTAGCCCCTGGTAGCTGATAAGCTGAATTACTTGCTGCACTGAAGATGTATTGAACTGCATTTTGACTTCATAATGTAATTTAGATGAAGATGAGCACAAGACAATTGATGATTTAGGAGGGAAGGTTAAGAGAATTCAGTCACATTATCACGGTTGTCATATGATAGCATATGATATGTTTATGTGACTGCCAGAGAACAGAAAGTTGCGTGGTGTCCACTTTCAGCCCAGAATTATGCCAGTTTGTCCAGTAGTTCCCCCCCCCCCTACACTAGCAACAGCGAGGTTGTGAGGTATTGTGTTTTACATATAACAATGCTACAACTGTCTAGAAGTTTTACATTTTAACTGAAGAGACTTATGCTCTGATGGCACATATTCAAAACAAAAGGGCTGTCTCATCAAGACTTTTCATTAATGTTGAGATCCTTTTGCTGACTTCAATGTCTAAACTATTTATATAGCACATTTTAAAATGGCAGTTGACTAAAGTGCTTCACAATTACACCAACAATCATAAAATAGCAAATAGACTAAAACAGTAATGAATGTAAATAGAACACAGAGAAGGGATGAGCTTTTAGCTGACATCTAAATGATTGTATGGTCTGAGCAGTGTGGACATGTAGGGGTAAGCTCTTCCACAGTCTTGGGGTGGCCATCACCTCTATGTTTGAACTTTGATTTCAGATTTAACCCATTGAGGAGAAACAGGCTGGTTGACCAGTGTGCTCTCAAAGGTGTCAGGACGATTCATCTCCAAACTGAGAAAGTTGAAAAGAAGGTGCAGTGCTTTGCAAATATATTTATAGCCACTTGATCTTTTCCCACATTATATTCCCTTACAACCACAAACTTTAAGTTCACTTTTAAGAGCAACACTGTGATATTGAAAAAAAAAAATGATACAAGGTTTTACATTTTTCTTTTATAAATAACAATCTGAAAAGTTTTGAGTAAATTTGCATTTAATTGGATGCCACGAAATAAAATCCAGTGCAACCCTTTGCCTTCAGATGTCTATTAGTTAATAAAGTCCACATCTGTATAATTAAATCTGATTATAAAGGTAGCCGTGAAGGCCTCAGAGGTTTATTAAAGAATATTAGTGAACAAACAGTAGGCAGCTAGGTCAGAGGTAAAGCTCTGGAGAAGTTTAAAGCAGAGTTAGGGTGCATGTGTATGAAAACATGGAGCACTATTAAATCCATCATCAAAAAGAAAAAGAAAAAAAATGGAATGAGTATTCCACTGAAAAAGACATGGACGGCCACCCAAACTAACAGGCCAGAGAAGAAGAAGTAGTGAGGTCCATGGTAACTCTGGAGCGGTTGTAGAAATCCCAACTTTGGTGTAAGAATATGTTTGACTAACTACTATCTGCTCCTATGTTGGATATGCTATTTTATTTAAGCTGTGGCAGGAACATTTACATTTGCCTTAATGAATCATTGGCATCTATCCATCGAAAACTTTGCGGAGTATTTTTGATGCAATTAAGTGGAAGACAAAGTGCTTTACATATGTTAAACATGTGGAAGAATGTACTATGGTGAGATGAGACCACAGATAAATTTTCTGGCCTACTTGTGAAACACCATGCGGAATTGAAAGCTAACACTGAAGATCAACCGGAAAATACCATTTACACAGTGATTGTAGTGTTAATACTGCAGGGATAGGGAACCTGTTTAGAGGTAAAATGAAGATATATTGAGCTAAAACCTATAGCTCTGGAATTATCTACCTCAAGCCATCTGAAACTCTCACTCTCTGTCCACTTTTGAATCTAGACTCAAAACCCACCTGTTTAAGACCACCTACTGTTTATGAGCTCTGTTCACTTATTGCACTTTTTCTGGGGGGGTTTTCTTTTGGGTTTTGTGAGTCTTATTTTAATTTTGTTTTAAAGGCACTTCTAAATAAAATGTATTTTTATTGTTATTAATTTAAAAAACTGTTAAGTCTGTTAGAAACTTGACACTGTGGAAGAGTTGCACCTTAAAGAAGGACAGTTACATTGACATACACAGCCAGAGCTACAATGCATCAGATACAAACATGTTGATGTGTTAGAATTGACCAGACACAGATCCAAAATTGGCAAACATTTGTTTGTAAATGTAGAAAGCTGATAGAGACATTATACTAAAGCATTGCAAAGGGAATAAAAAATGTACAACACACTTTTCAAAAATATATTTGTAAGTGTTGAAAATCATGTACCATTTATTTTCCACTTCACAGTTATGCACTACTTTTTGTTGGTGTATCACATAACGCCCCAAAAAGCCCCCCCAAAATTTTGATGTATCAAAATTAAATAGAATGAATGCCTTTGCAAGGTACTGTAGATTGTACGCTTTACTGGTTTCTGATACGGAGCATTTCAAGTAGTAATTACCTAATAATAGCATGTTAATTTTTTATTTTTGTATTTTTTATTTCTTCTCAAACAGGGACAGTGTACAATAAACATTAACATCAAGGGGAGAGATGCATTGTACCAGGTTGTAGGTCAAGTGGTAATCTCCACCCGTAGTCTTTGGGCAGGCTGATGTTATGATAAAATACATAAAACATCATACATACATGGGTAATGACATTTACATTGATATTCTTTAAAAAAAATACAATCAAGTCTTCACATACACAACAATCAGAAATCTTTCATTTACTTAGGTCAGCTCTTATAAGTAGACCTCAGGAAACACACACACACGCATACACATGCATATGTGTAAAATTCAACTGACATATATTTTTATACGTACAATTAGATGTGTTACAAAAGAGGTCAAAGAAAAATAGGTGAGGTTTAAAAAACTAATGATTTATTTTAAATGCACATCACTTTGCAATCTAGAACAATCTGCGTGATTGTTGAATTGTTGGAAGAAATCATATTTCCAAGATATTTTCCCACCTGAAGTTCTGAAACAAATGATATGCCAAAGAATTCAGGTGAGTTTTTTTTTTATTTGTTATAATTTACTTGTCCCTGCAATGCACTGGCGACCTGTCCAGGGTGTACCCTGCCTCTCGCCCATGACTGCTGGAGATAGGCACCAGTCCCCCTGCAACCCTGCATAGGACGGACAGGTACAGATAATGGATTGATGGATGGATTTACACCTGCAGTTACGTTTTTCCATGGATGACGAAATGTGTGTTTCACATAGTTGGATTCAGTTAAACTTTTCACAAAACAACACATGCCTTTAAAATATGTTTGGGGTTTTGTTGTGTCCATTCTGAAAAGGCTAGTAGGTGGCTACTATAAAAAACATGCCATAGGTACAAGCTAAAAAAATATGGAAAATAATTCAGGAGAATTGATAAAATCAACCTGCAGTGGATCATGTGAATGTCCTTGATTGTTGGCTTATTTAACTAGCTGATTGCAATTTCGGAATCAAGCTTCCATCTTCTTTATAACCTCTGAGATCAAGTGTTCCGTTTTGAAGATAAGAAGCACTGAAAGTATCAGACACCAGATATTCCTCAATAGCTGTTGCGATATGAGTAATGAGGAAGAACATATGTTGCATGAAGCTGCTGTGTGAGAAAGATGATACCACCCAAACAAAACACAATATATGTGTAATCTAATATGTGCCATATGTTGACCATACATATAAGACCTCCCATCTCTTTGCTGAAGTGAAAAAAGGAAATCAAATATCACCAATGAGGGGGTGGAATTAAATTAAAATGATTAAGATGAGTGCAACACAACTTTTGTTTGAATGGGGACATTTTTATGTTTTCCAGTCATTTCTTTCCCCTTAAACTCCTTGGCAGCTCATTACAGTGTGGTCCATGCTAAAGGACTTGGCTAGGACTTCAGGTGTTAAAATGCTTTTGGCTCAAGCATACAGGCCAAAAGCAGCAGGAGAGAAAGTATCTTCATCTGCTCCACCAGAGTTTGAGGAAACTCCAGATATAGGTGTGCTCCACACCTATTTCAAAAAGGGTACACATTTTATGTTCTTCACTACAACTTGGCCTCATTTAACAGCTCCTTTCTGTAAATGCAAACTGTAAACAGTTACTCCCACACATCAAGCATAAACCAACCTTTGCCTTTGAGAAGTAGAATAGACATGCAAGAGAACCCCAAACAAAGTAAACACTTCCTTCCTATGCTATCCACTATCCATATCTAATAAGAATGTTATTTTTTCCAATTAAGTTGGCATAAAATCTACAACTGCTGTTAATAATTGTAGAGTCAAACAGTTTTTGTTGGTGTATTTAGGGATTGGAATCCGGCAAGGACAAGAGAGCGGCTGAGGCCCCGTGCATGCAGTTGAGCCATAAATCTCCATCATTTTAACAAGAAGAGACAGGACCAATTTGTAAGATTTATGTTTTTTTCTTTTTCCCCTTGTTCTCTCAAATATGAATGAAGAACAGACATATCTGTGAAGCAGTGATGAGTGCGCTAAATCCAATCAGAGTGGAAAATGAATTTTAACGGGCTTGTCGTTACAGTTTAAGCCTCGTAAGGAACTACTCCTTCTGTCATGTTAATTCAATTCCAGATCACGATGAATGCAGAAACTTCTCAGCCATAAAACAGGGCTTTAAGGGCAAGTGTTGCATGTTTGAGAAGGAAAGATATGTCCTCTAATTGAATAATAAACAATGTCTAAATTGCATTATAGTCCTTCAGGGTAATTGGATTAGGAGGGAGGGGGGGCTGCAAGCAAACCTCATAATAATAGCATATAAAGAAATGGATTGGGAGCAGTACGCTGGTCATTGATGGGACAGGAAGAGTCTGTGCTGCGCTGTAACCCTTGTGAATGTGGCACTTTCACCATGCCTTGTCTGGAGTCAAGCTTTCACAGTCCGGCAAATGAGCACGGACAAGCTCACCCACACTTGGGTGCAAACACTCGAACTGTGAATCAAAACATGCACAATTAAGTGTCAGGTACTCTATATGTGAAAAACTCCCTTTTTTCTCAGGCTCCTGCTCCAGTTTTACCTAGTATTATTACACCAGGATCTTTGAAATATTAATTCTTTCAATGTTCAGAAAATTTTATTAAAGATGAAAGAGATTCTGGTCTAATTATTTAAATCCATCTCCCGTGACAGAGGTTGTGATTAAATTTTTTTCCCTCCTAAGAAAAAGGGAAATCACAAAACCATTAAACAATGTTAACGTATTGAGATGGAAGAAAATGTGAAGCGCTCAATCCGATCATTACGCTTGGGGAGTCGTATAAATGTGGTGGAAATAAATCAATGAAGGGAATGCACCAACTTTAATTTCAGCAAACCTACTAATTTACTCGAGTCAAACAAAGTCTACTGCAAGGATATTATCATGCCCCCAGATGGAAAGGTGGTTTTTCAATCATCCCGCCTTCTCACCACTACAATATGCATAAGTGAAAACAACTCATGACATATTGTAGTTAGCACTCACACACACTGATCTTTTTTCTCCTAAAAAACGGCTTCTCTTTAAAACCCATTTTAATTAAATTGACAGACATTTTAGATTGACGGACATTTTAGATTTTGTCACCAATACAGCTGCTGGCATATTGAATATTAAATTTATTTTTATGACTTTGAAGTAAATCCTAAAAAAAGAAGTGTTGTATGATGGCATCTTATGATTTCAAAATTCCAAAAGCCTTTGAAATATACCCTGAATAGTTCAATTTAAATATTAGATAATGTGTTTTGAAGTAGGCTAGAAGAATTAAATATTTGCAACCTTAAAAGTGAAAGCTTGAGATTATTATTATTATTTTTATTGTGTCCTGTCTGGCAGTGTGGTACAGAATTGGTGTCTGAGTACCAAGTAGAATCCCAACAGATTTACTTTCACAAGCGGATGTGGATCATTATGGCTTTTGCTGTTGTACTCCACTTGATATATGTGTAGGAAATCTTTTTTTTAAATTGTTGTGGGTTATTTTGTTTTCTGATATTATGGACACGGAGATGGAAACTAAAGGGGAAAAAAGAAAGAAGATGAATAAAGAAGGGCAAGTGTAAAGAAAATAAAACATCCCAGTCCGCCTCCACACTCGCAGGACGGTTGAGAGAGGGAAAACAACCCAATGATAAAACAAACCAAACACACCAATAGCCCCAGTGGACGGACGGCATCCCCAGGCCAAGCCCTGCCAGCACCAAGACACCGAGCTCAACCAGCTCCCAAATCTTAATCCTGCACATCGCAGAGCACAAAGACGAAGCATCCAATCAAGGTCAATCAAACCCACCAATGAATCGGCCAAGCACAAAACATGAAGGACAGGCGATCAAGTGGAGATGCCGGACCCAAAACCTGCCGAGCCACCCGACAGCTACTACCAAACAATGCCCAAACAGGCCCCTCCCAATGAGGCATCCAACGGTGGTAAAAGGAAAACATCAGACCGATAGACCAGTACACCCAGGCTCAGCCAGGCAGGGGTATCAGTCACACCGGCAGGGAGTGACGGAGGGGAAATAAGCCCCCCATTTGGTGGGGGGCGTGAGATCCAACCTGACGGATACAGAACACACAGACAGTCATACGTTCCCAAACACACCCAAATACAGCTTGAGATTATTTTATCTACAGGGATAGTTTTTTAATTCTTGATCTTGCTCTGAATCTTACAAATGTGGTTGAAAAAAATTGTACATTCTATTTTTCTTACTGCCTGCTTAGTGCAATGTGG